>JABSTQ010010956.1:0-600000 GCA_013358835.2 Ixodes persulcatus | reverse complement strand
AGATCGGGCCAGTATTACTGTGATGTGGCCGATGTCGGCGGAACATCACTTGGGTCGGTCAACGCCACGCTGCTACACTGTATTCAGCGCCATTTTCCGGTAATTTGTCGGGTATGAACCGGCTCTATCGGCCGGTATTAGGAATTCTTGGCCGTTTCTAAAACGATACCAATAATTCGTCGGGTCTGAACCGGGTATATCGGCCGGTATTAGGAATTCTAGACTGTTTCTAAAACGATACTGAATTGTTTTTTCGCGGCGGCCGCCGCTGTTGCTATGGGCCACGCAGAGGGCGCGCCGGGCAATCAGCGGCTAGAACTAGGTTTTTCCGTACAAACGGAAAAAAACTCTTTTTGTAGTAACTTTTACTGGAGATTAGTAGAAAACGGGGGGCGCGTGATGTTTTCTAAAATCTTTAGTTTACAAGGTTTAGCGGCACAATTAATATTGTTTTAGAGCGCAGCTCTTAGGCGCCCGTTTCCGGCTTGAGCGGCTTCGGCGTCGGCTTCGCCGTCGGCGTCGGCGTAACCGAGCGGTGCATGATGGGTAAATTTCCCCGCTAAATTTAGCGGAAAAATTTCCCCACTAACTCTAGCGGAAAATGTTCCCGCTAAATCTACCGGAAAAGTTTCGCCGCTAAATCTAAGAGGAAAAGTTTCCCCGCAAAATCTATCGGAAAAGTTTCCCCGCTAAATCTAGCAGAAAAGTTTCCCCGCTAAATCTAGCGGAAAACTTTCCCCGCTAAATTTAGCGAAAAATTTTCCCCGCTAAATTTAGCGGGAAAATTTCCCCGCTAAATTTAGCGGAACAAATTCCCCACTAAGTTTAGGGGAAAAATTCCCCACTAGAATTAGCGAGAAACTTCCCAGCTAAATTTAGCGGAAAAAGTTCCCCACTAAATTTAGCGGAAAAACATCCCCGCTAGATCTAGCGGAAAAGTTTTCCCGCCATATTTTGCGGAAAATTTCGCATAAATGAGAGGCGAGCAGGAGAAGAGGAAAGGCATAGCCCCCTCTCCGCACCTTCCCCTCCTTCTCCTCAAGAGCTGCGCTCTAATTCGGCGTTACAGGGAGTTGTAAACGACTTTCATTTTTTTTTACAACCATATGTCTCAGCGGTGATTTCAGGTAGCGCGTCCCGACCTAGGCGCATCCTAACGTCGGCAGTAATTCGTGTCGCGTCCGCTTGGGAGTCGTGGGTGGCACCCTTGAAGCTCCTTCCACCGTATGTGTTTCGGTGCCAAAATGGCCGATTTAAGCCAAAATAGAAATCACGTGCAGTTCCTCATGTGGCCCGGCCGGTGCGGGAGAAATGGCGGCGTTGCGATCGCTTTTTGTCGGTTCTCAAGTACGGATCGGTGCCACTTTTTCAGAGCAGGATCTATAGCAGTTTCCCAACTGAGTGGTTCTAGTAACGTTGGTTTGGGCCCAAGTCCGCTGACACCGCAGCAGGCGCGGCAACATCAACCGATATTCGCCCATCTCTGCCCAATACTCGAATAATATCGCCGATTTTAGCCCATTTTTAGAACGATCGTTAAACGATATTCGCCCAATACTGGGCCGTGGTGCAACTGGATGAATATTGCGTCATATCTTCTTTTTTGCCTGTTCTCTCTACGCGAGATTTTTTTTTATTTTTTGTTGTTGTATTAGCGGTTTGGGGGACCGTTGTCATTGGAAAGACTGCGGTCATCCGAGGGCCTGCTGGAATGGCTCCAAAGGCCAGATCTGGCTCGCGGGCCGGAGTTGGGAGACCCCTGTTCCAGGGGAAAAAAAAGCCAAGTCTTGTACAGAAAAAAGTGGGCACAGGTAAGAGGGGAGGTTCCTCCATTCCTTCTTCAATAACTGCTTGGGTTACGCTTAGGCTCCTGTATCCTCGGCATGTGCTGTAGCGTGATTCAAATCCATCGCTCTGATAGGCTCAAAAGTCGAAGTATTCGCCCGTTACAGAGTTACGGTGAAACTATGTATAGAACAATTGAGAATCAATAATTGTTTTACGCTGCAGAGGAGCTCCAAACTCCCCTAACTAAGAAATGAGTTCCGATTCGATTGTTGTCGATGTTAATTCTTCCCGCTCGTTTGTTCATTTAAAAGAAGTTTAATATCAACGGTCTCATTTAGAGCATCAACACTTACCTTAAGAACATTTGATTATCCAAAAATTGTGCCGCAAAGTTGATGTGCCAACTTAACAACTAATATAGTTAAATATACCCAGTATGCAATACCAGATGCTCTAAATCGCCAACTAAATTTATTTGTTTCTTAGCTTGATTTCACTTGAGTTAGCGTCTAGTCGGAGAAAACATGATAGATGAGCTAATATCTCGCCCATCCCAAATCCGGAGAAAGGAAACTTCGTTGGATAAACCAGATGCGAGCGTGTCTGCAGTTTTAGTGGCTACTTTCTGCCTTTTTTCGCTTTCATAATAAAGTTTTGCCTCCGACTTCATACTTCACCATATTATTTAGAGGCACCTACCAATGGTATCGGATTCGGTGAAGGAAATGAAACTCTGTTATTCGCCACGTAGAAATAAACTAATCTTTAAATAAAGCTGGAATTCAGCAAGATCGGGACGCTAACAATGCGATAGGGTACGAAAGTTTCAGAACATGAAAAGACCTGAAGCAAAAAAGAAGAAAAAAATATCGTTCCTGTTTGAGCCGACGCACACCTAAGCCTCAGTTTGACAAAACAATAAATTGTATTGCGGAGGCCTGGGTTAGAATTTTGGCGAAAGAAGCTCCTCAGCAAGAAATTAGATAATACTTTCTTTCTTGCAGATAAGCTTGCAGAGAATAAATCTAATATCTGGCGTCCGATTTTGGACAAAATACGTTTTCCCATACGAGTAAAACAATACATTCATTGTAAAGTTATCGTCTTTGTCAAAGTTTTTTTTTATCTCCGCGTTTAGCATTAAATTTATATATTGAGGCGTTTGAAAGTAGGACATGTACACTTCAGCGACGAGAATCTTTAAATTATCGCTTATAAAACAGCTTTTCTGAAGGCTGCACGGGTTTCCATGCGCTGTTATTGCACAACGGGCAAGCTCACCTAAAATAAAAAAAAAGCTTTATCGTGTTGAACAATATTCGCAAAGATGTTCGGAGGAGAGTTGCAGAGCCTGTGGAAAGCACACTTCTGGTTGCTAAAGGTTTGCCTCTCATGGTGTAGTGGTTGCGCGAATCTGCACAGGTTTAAAGGACACATGCAAAGAAAAAAAAAACATTTTTTTTAAACAGCTTAGATGGAAAAAGGATATCATAAAACGATTTTACAACGAAGAAAAACAATTTTTAGAGCTATATTTACGGCGCTATTGAATTTGTAGTTGGCGCCCGCCGGAGCCGCCGCTGGTCACGTGGTAGACCCGCGCGCCGCCGCCCTGCGTCGCGGGAGCCGTAAAGCCCAGTAGAGTTATTACAATAAACGCTAGAGGCTCAGCTGGCGCTAGTGTCTACGGGCACTTCCGGTTGCAAATTGAAGGCAGCCAGCATGCAGTCTACTTTTCCAGTCTTCTGTGTATTCCTATGGGAAAACGCGCGTGAATTTTGTCTCTTCGCCGGAAAATAACATGAATAACTTTTGTTATTTCGGTTGTACCGGATAGGATGTACCTTTATTAATATGGTGATAGTGTAATTGCTTGAGTTACAGCATTTTTTCTTTACCACTGAACGATGTTAAACTTCGCTATATTTCAGGCCCAAACCTCTGTTCCATGGCAGGTATGTAGAAACGAGCGACGATTCTAAGCAAAACAACGATCGAAAGGAATGTAAAGTGTGTTCAAAGTTCGCCAGCATTCTGTGGTGCTTATATATTGTTAATATGCCCTCCCTGTCACTATATGAAAATGACCCCGTCGTGCATCTTACGAGTGATTAAAGAAACGTTCGAAACGTAAAGAATAAAGTACGTGGGCTGCTAAAGGTGTGTTTCTTATTATTTCCTATGTCGGGCAGTTTTTATCGGGCACCTGTTCTCTGGCTTCACCCTATTTGCAAAAGATTTGGAGCGTGCGGGTATGATTTGAACCCAGAACAAGCATCTTCGCACATATTCATGAGCAGAAAGAATAAAGCAGTACTTATTTATTGTAAATCGGACTGTATTACGTGACTTTCAATTTATTTTGATCGTCTGCAAGCACGAGAGTTACTTATCCAGAGTTACTGCGTATTTCTTGCCGTCTTTCTTGGTTTTCCACATGTCCTTCGTTCGTTTGGCACGTATATCCCCCATGCTGGAAAGCGTCGACGCCGTGTTCGCGCTAACAGTGTCCGACAGTGCACATAAATACACGTACGAAGTGGTTTTAACACCGTTTTTCATGCCACGAATTTCAAATAAAAATGCTGTAACTGACCAATTATTTCGTCTGCGTGACTGAGAAATGTTCCAATGTGCCTAGTACGTGCAAATTATTCGTGATATTTCCTCTTACAGTCGAGCGCAGAGAGAAAATGCACTCGCTTTTTCCCATAGGAATGCATTACCGGAAGTCAATTTCTGGCTGCTTGCTGTCTGCTTCAAAATGCAACAGCACACTAGCGCCAGCTGAGCCTCTAGCGTTTATTCTAATAACTCTATGGTAAAGCCACGCCGCCGCCGCAGGCTGAGCGTTGTGCGAACGCCGCTTCAACGCGTTTCTCCACGCCGCCGTCGCCGCCGCCGCACAAGTTCGTCTGGTTCGGGGCGCCGCCGCCGTCATCTGACCGGCGCACGGGTCTATCACGTCTGCTTGCGCTTTTTCAGGAGTTTCTTTTGGGCTCTAAAAGTTACTTACTAATCTTAGTTTTTTTATTATACTTCAAACAAAGATGAATAAGCTACTTTTAGAGGCCATAGGAAGCTTCCGAAAGAGCGCGAGCACCACGTGACAAATATGGGCCCGTCACGTGATAAATAAGGCCACTTTTCCGCCGCGCCCGCGGGCGCCAACTACAAATTCGTATAGCGCCGTAAATATAGCTCTAAAAATTTTTTCTTCGTTGTAAAATCGTTTTATGATATCCTTTTTCCATCTAAGTCTGTTTTAAAAAACATGTTTTTTTTCTTTGCATGGTCCCTTAAGGCACGTTCCTTTCTAAACCAACGAGCATGCATTGAGCACAATATTGTTGGGAGGCCTATGTCATTGTTTGATTAAAACGCAACCACCGAGCAGAGCTGTATTACGGAGCTAATCTACCAAAGTTTACAAAAATTATCTCACGATATGCCGTCGACGCTACAAATTTAGCGCACGTAATCGGCGACCAGCCAGGTGTAATTACCGCACAAAAACAGTGCGTTGCCGAGAATACACGGAGAACAACAGAGGCCTGGTCATTCCCTTCGTTCAATCTCGGGGATGGGGAGGCATACAGCTATAGTTCTTAATCTAATTTTACAACCGAGTAAGATCCTGTACAATTCAGCAGTTAATAACATTATTACCTTAAAGCCGCGATAAGCTGTAGAATATCACGCGCACAATAAGTAAGCAAAATAAGTCCCCAGCTTGAGGAAGAGGAGACGCATTTCGAAAGCGCGTTTCGGAAAAAAGAAGCTGCTATTTCCTGAAAGGCAACATGCTACAAATGTGAAACACAGCAGGGGAACTTGTTACCGCAGAGTTTCTTTGTCCGTGGCTACACGTGTTTCTCTTTCGTGGGCTCGACAATAACTCCGTTGTACTAACCGCCTTGAGGTCCTACCAAAATCTCAGGTTGAAAAAAAATACAATTGTGCCTTTGAATAAATCAAAAACCGAGATCATTTCCCAAAACTGCAATAAAGTGCTTCTACTTTATAATAGATCCTTCAAGAGGCGCGCTCAAGTGCCACAGAGGGTTATAATTATGCATCTTGTGCCAGATATTGTCCTTACGTTACACGTCGCAAGACTTGATGAGCTTTCTGAAAAGGGACTTACTGGAGGTAAGCTTCGTCCTCTGATCAATATTTTGCTGATAACGTTCCTCGAAGCATTGATACGTATTAATGACAGCGATCATCTGTGCCTTTCAAAACACATCCATGTCTCACTTCTAGGTCGTTCCTATAGCGTTTTCCCTAACATCACCATTGTGTCAATGGAAAGTAAACATATTTGATTCAATTTCATTTGCCTCAATAAGCCTCCGCTTCGCACAGGAGTAAGGAATTTGTGGACAGTTGACAGGTTTTTGGTGTGAGCAACAGTACAATTATAACGTTGAATTTCAATCCCTTACCCTGAGACAAATACTACAGCATCCATAGACCTTGGCTTGAACGTGTTCTTTATAAATGGTACTATCGGTCCTAGTGTTCCGCACACATGTAGCAATTTTTCCTTTCGTCCTTCATTCCATTCCGTTTTTGGTGTAGTCTTCGCTCTGGAAGAGTAGGGGAGGCACTGTAATATATCGCATACTCGGGAGTTTCTTAAGGAGCTTACAGATTGAAACGAAAACGTGAAAGCTACATTAGTGAATTCGGTCTATGCAGGAGAGTTATACGACTAGGGCTACTTGATAGCAGGAATTAGTCGTCACGATGTGAGATAAAGAACCAAATGTGTTAAAGAACGCTTTGATCAGTGAAAACAAAATATATGATTTAATACAAAAAAACTTGCTCAGTGTCATCGAATATTACTGTCGGCTCCAGGATGACAGTGCAACAACATAGATGATAAGCGAGTAGAGGCGCGAAACAGGATCTTGAATGCCGGAGGTCCGTTTTCGCACATCCAATCTTGCGCCTGCTGCACGGGTGGTGACTTTCACCGCACAATTGCTGCTTCCCACGAGCCACAATGTTTTCTACATTCTACTGATATAGTGCATTCGATTGCGCTCAACAAGTGTCTAATTAAAGCCAATATCAGGTTTTACTAACTAATAAAAAAGAAAGAAAGTTTAATGATTATCCGACTTATCACGTCGTCCAACTCCCTAAAATACGTGCACAAACCCGCTTATTTATTATTAGTCTGTTTCGCTTCCAATCTTTTAAGCTTATCTGTAAACGTAAAATATCAATGTATAGGTTAAGATAATTGACAGAGAATTACATGCTGGTATGAAACGTACCTTGCTCTTTATAATGCCAACGACGACAAGCTGAACTTTTGGCTTGGTCAATTCCTTGTACTTTAGGTTGACCTTTTAAAAACAACAAAAATGTAGTGCTCGTTTAAATTATATAAATTTAAAAATAATACATTTCTAGCTTATTGTAATATAAAGGTATCAATATGTTAAAGATATATTACTGCATGAAAGGTAACCCAACTAGAAAATAACCCTTCAACTTCGATGTGTTATGAGACCCTTTCAGCTCTCTGAACTCCCTTCAGCCCATCAGACCCAACAAGCCTTCACATCCCTTTAGCCCTTGTGATTTTTTAACACTTTAGACGCCCAAATGACTTAGAACCATAGGCCAAATATCATTTGTTTAAAACTTCATAGGAAGTGTAATTTAGACATTGAATTTTACAAACTTTTGAAAATCTCGAGAAAGACGATAATAATCAATGTGTACTCAAACCGGGCGCGAGCAGCCTTAGAGGCAAGCGACCAGACAAAATAGCTGTAACCAAGTTCTTTGTGATCAAAAAAATATCCGGAGCTACTCATAATACCAATGGGAAAGCTCATGAGGTGTGAGGTAGTTCAACTCCTAGAACAAAGCGGGTGTACCGCACACACACACAGTCATTGGCACGTTTAGTGAAAACCACGAACGCTCATCAACATACACTTCTTTTGACGGAATTCTGAGCATAGTCACAGCGTCGTCGCTGGTGCCATCGCGGTGGTGTCACAGGCGTTTTTTCGCTCCCTGAACGAGGTTCTGAAGCCGGACAGACCAATAAGCCTAAGTAACACGGCACGAAATACTACTTTCATCCGCCCTTTGAAGTGCTTCATGAGATAGATTCATGCATGGGACGCGAAGTCAATTCTGAGCGACCGTTCTTTGTGGACCTCCGATACAAAATGGCGAAACAAATTCCCCGGCACATCTATCTTATGCCAAAACAAATAGGCATACCGAAAAAAATATTAATTTTCTCTAAGTAAGATGAATTCATAACGACACGAGGCTCGTTCGTCAAAGCGAACAAGGGCTTGTATGACTGAACCGAAGTAGCAGTGCAAATAAGTTTTTCGAAAATTATAAATTAAAAAAAAGTTTGAGGCTCCAATCCACGCTCTGAAAGTGGTTGGACAGCGAAGTTGTGGTTTCATCGGTAACGATTTTCCTCTGCACTTAGACCATTTTTACGGCAAACGCCACCAGGTGGTACTCCGCTCTTTGACCTTGCAGAAAACTTCCCGTTTATGAAAAGAATGAACAAGGGCCACCTAACACCGCTTCTCAAAATGTGACGAAACGTTTAACCACCAATTCTCCAGGTGAACGCAAAAAACGAATAATGCAAGATCTGTTCAAATGTTTCAAGTATACCTATACACCAACTTGCCTCCTTCCAAGATGTAATATTGTACAGCCAAGGGCTCTCGCTAAATCTCCAACATTATTTTTCGTGTAGCATTTAAGCTTTTCTAGCGCTGGAGCCATAAGCAAGCTCAACCAGGCTTGCAAAGACGGTGCGAGCGGAAGTCGCTTGGGATGCAAGCGGCTGTTCATGTTAGTAAACAGCAAAAGGTTATATTCCAAAGGATTGACGAAAGAAACGTAAATACACTGTACCAACATTTTTATATACACCTGTGAGTCGTAAATCCCACCAGTGAGTCGTATACAACTTCGCTGTAAAGTACCACATCGCATGCAGCACCACTATAATTGGCCAGTGTAATGCCAGTGGCAGCCGAAAATCGGCCCCATTTTCGGCCGAAAGTTCGAGTTTGCATCATGTCCCCGACATCGGGCAGGTATTGGCGCACCAGTGTTTCGCCACGGGCCTAGTATCGGCGGAATATCGTGCGAGTACTGCAAAGATCTGACTGTCGGCCACGTAGTGGCCAGATGTCGCATGTGCGACTACTCTAAATTTTTGCGGAAGTCGCTTTTGCGCCCGCTTTGTATCGGCAATATTGACAGTACTTCCCGATATTGGGCGCGTCTTGTGCGTATACATGGACAACGGAATTGTGTTCAATCGCTCCGAGTTTATTAAATTACTATCATTACACGCGGCTTCTTCTCAACAGATAACAAAAGCGATACTTCTCTGAGGACCGCCAAAGCAATATCCTAAATAAATTTACACTGCTTTCGTGCCAAGTAAAACTAATAATCAAAGAGGAAGGACTCTGGAGATTAGAAGTTTAGTAGATCGATCCGATGTAATGATGTCCCACTCCACCACCGCCATACGCATACATTGTATCGTTACCTGCGGTATTGGAGATATCGGAACAACTACTATGTACTGAAACTCTCTATTGAGATGGAAGGAAGTCTACTATCAGCAGCATGCTTGCAGTGTACTTAAAAATAAAACATCGATATTATGTAGTCCGTGATAGATGCATAATCTGCCTCGAGCAGCACAGAGCGACACAAACAGGAAGTCAAGAAAGAAAATGGTAGCCCGCATTAAAAGGAACTCTCGCTGTCGCCGATAAGCAGTTCTTTTTCGGAGCGCGTCTGAACAACACAGCTCAAGATGTTCATGGACATAAAAGTTGGTATGGACGTATTCCAGCTGTTCACGACGAAAAACAAGGCCGGGAATGCAATGCACGAAAAGCAGTGGAGCACTGAGGAGCGCATTTCGGAAAACAAACTTACGTGGTCCACTGCCCTTCACATAATTGGCAACGGGGAAGGCTATGACCCCAGTGAGCCGATCAGCACGTCATAGCAAGTCACGTTACCCATTTCGTCCAAGCGTTTTTGTCCTACGGAGAATGGTCACGTGCTTCGCTCTACACCTCTGACTTGCTTGAAACTGCCGTCGCGCTTGCTCCAAAGCCGCACAAAGACACAAAATGAGGCGTTGAGACTTGAGAGAAGGCGAGGTAGAAGGGAGATGGATAGTGCAGTTAATGTCCTTTTGGTTCTTTGCATGCATTTCTCGGGCTAAAAGTATAAAAAAAAAACTGGTTTCGCTTGGTCGTTTCCTTTTTTTTTTTTCAACGTCGGTTTCGAGGCGGTCAAAAAATAGAAATACCTTGCCAGCATAACCCATTCACAAATGACACTCTGGACACTCAACCGAAAATGTCGGCGGGTACGTTATGTCAGGATGGCATTGGTGCGACCCATCCGATAATTAGCAAATATTGACTGGATGAATATTTTATCAAACAATCTTCCGATGCAACGTCAATAGTGAGTTTTAGAAAACCCGATAACTTCTATAACCTCCCCCCCCCCCCCCCCCCCCCCCCCCCCAAGCGATACCCGATAACGACAAGACGGACGTGCAAAAACGGCGGTGGAGTGTCGGATATTGTGATCAGAGTCATTGGAACAATCTACTAAAATTCTAGTGTCGGCTCAATACTGTGTGCTTGCTGCCTTTGGTTTTCTTTTCGGGTTGTGAAAACTACCCAGTAATATTTGTCAGAACTTTACTGCCAAAGTGAAGGGCAAAAAGCTATTTTTTATTAGAAAAGAAAATAATGAAGTGGTATGGCACCAAAACCAGATGATAGAATGTGGCACACACATGATGCACACACAAACATGCACACACGCCCAGACATGACTACACGGGCCTAGAGTGCAGTATACTTCACAAATATTGTTGACTCGTGAGAAAGCAACACCAATTATGATAAAAAAGAAAGTAAGAGATTACGAGGCTTCTTCACCCATGGGAAAATGGCGGAATGTTTTTTTAACGTTTTGCTTTTGAAGTTATTTTTAAAAGACTTCGTTGCTATAGGCTAAAATGCCGTGGTACGTAGTACGAACGGATGGTATTGCCGTTGCGGTTGTATCATGTCAGAGTGAGGAACCTTGAAGCCCCCTACAAGTCTTGTGAGATGGGGCGAGGAGAGTTAAAATTGTCATTCCAATTGTAATTGGGTACAACTGTCTCCAGAGATAACGATTGAACATTCGGCATTGATACAGTTTGAAAACAAATTCTAAATCCGAAGAACAGCACTTCTCACCCCACGTTTCTCATTATGCCTTTCCATACACTGTCAACTTTAGTTTGTCATCGATCGGAGCATTTACCAAAAATGGTTATGCCACACCGCAAATGGGTGTAGGCAATGAATGACCAACGCGCTTGCGTAGAACGAGAGGTATCAATATTTCCGTATTAGAAAGCAAACAGGAAGCACTCCGTTACTTAGCGCATACTTTCGGTAGATGCTAATTCCAGAAAATGGCGGAGGAGAAATTCATTCCGCGATATTTTACAGTTGAAGAATATGGTACTTAGTACTATGACATGGGGAACAGTGGGATGCGTGAAGATAAAGATATCTCTTTAAAGAAAATACTACTACTACTACTAATACTACTACTACTACTACTACTACTACTACTACTACTACTACTAGTAATAATAATAATAATAATCTATTGCAGTATACATTGGTAATGGTGTAATTGAAGGGAGCATTATGCGCTTATGTTGAATTCGAAGGGGCATTGTGAAGAAAATGTTTGAAAAGTGGAAGAGAGTTAATTACACCAGAAAAAGATGAGCGCGGAGGCATTAAAATAAATAACATAATCTGCTAGTATATAAATAGTTTTGTTGAATCTATATTCATATAGATTATATCTATATGAATATAGATTAAAAGCTTCATATAGAAAATATGACACTTTTTGTAATGCTGCAAAAGCACGAAATACTGTCGAACTCATCAGATCCGCAACAAGTGTCGTTCTAAAAACACATGGAGTTGCTTTGAAGTGGAAAATGGTATGAATTTGCAATTTGGGAGCTTTTCGGTGCCTCTATTCTACCAAGGATATTGTAATTAAACATAAGTGAATAAGTATGGTTTTGTTTCCCCCCCAAAAAATTAAGGAATAAGAAAAAAGTCATAAAACAAAGTGACACTAACGGACAAAGATATAAGAGGTATTACATATTTTATAAAAAACTAAATAGGTAAAAACATGAGTCTTTCTCAGATGGTGGCTCTAATTCCTACACACAGAGTCTGTATGACAAAGCCATAGTGGGTTTGTCTGTATTAACTAAGAGAAATGTAATTAAATTGTGAGACCAAATATCCTGGAAGTTAGTTGCCTTTCCATTAGTGTATTGAATGCTATGCTCCAAGGTTGATATTTTTGTTATCTGCTCCATTTGAGCAATTATCTCCAAAGCTCAAGTGCCTTTCCCATCTATAAACCTGCTACGCCTTTTCTGCTACCGTAAGTTTTCAAACTTTCAGATAAAACATATTTAAGCAAATCATAAGAAGCGCTCTCAAAATCTCAGACATCCTTAATACACTAAATGTATAGCACTTTTTACTTTGACAAAACGTTTCCCAAACTAAACCTTATGTAAATTTTATTCACTAATAAATATTATATTAAACAGATATTTCAACAATGTTCGAATCAGCTGCCGGATTGAGCGACGCGCAGAAAGCATTGCTGAAATGCGAAGTGCGCTATGAAGGCTTACTGAATGCATACTTCAGATACGTAAGGTATCCTAATTTAGGTGTAGCTTTTTGTGTCATTACATTAGATAACTATTACTGTTTTGTATTGACCTTTACCAAGGAATGAGCCAACAATAGCATGTATAAACCGAACAATCACCTGTGAAACCTAATTCTTGCCTTTCCTCGGGAGCTGATACCCAAATATGCAGGTTACAACCACAGAACGAGACACTGAAGCCTCACATTGGCACGTCTTTCCCAATTTCCGGACTAAATTTCCAGACTTGTCAAACGTTGTCAAGTTTGGTTATAGCTTGGCTTTCTGGGCATTGAGGGTCCTAATTCACATATAAAAAAATATTTCCCAAGGCACCGCACCACTTGCGAATGGTCGAAGTTGATTATATTTATATTTGCCCACCTTTCGAAAGAAGCATAAAGATGAATCTTTCCTCAACAACAGCAAATATTATAAACACGCCTATTTGTATATTCAAACTTGATAAACTTGTTATTTAAAGACGGTTATTTTAATTCTTGCTTAAAGGTTGATGTAGTATTCGGATATTTACTAAACATTAAACGAACACAGTCAACTATCTAGAGATAAGGGTGATGGAGTAAGTTTATACAGCAGAAGTTTTTGTGTGCATGATTAGTGCTCACCTTGTTAATTACAATGGAGAAGTGGTCGATAAGTTCTTCTTTTGTTTTATCCTTGTTATGGGCGTGGTCGGATATTATTATCACCTCAACCTTAAATTGTTTTGGCAGATTTCCTAGACTTCTGCCCACTGAAACAAAATGGACAGGAGCGGAGGACGGTACACAGTTGTTAGTGACTGTGCTGAAGTAAATTATTAAAACAAATTAAAATAAATGGTCGCTTGGATTTTCTCGTTTCCCAGTCTGTTCTTTTGAATATTAATCTAAAATATCGAATGAGTATAAAAGTTTGTATTGGAATATAACCTGTAAAAAAAGAATGCCATTGACATACGAACTCTGTTTTCAACTTAATTATTTTAATGTTCCCGCCTACAGAGCAAAAATCTGCGTTGGAGCCTCTCAGTCGATTTAGGTCGAGAAAAGTGTGACAATGTTTCACTATTGAAGTAATGCTCTCAAAGAGTTAGGGCCCTACGTCTACAGGACGTGGAGCCATACTATGCAATGGCAGATTAAAAATAATCATAGTAAATTGCATGAGCATGCCCAAGGAGCTATTGTGTTGACAAAATTATACTCAAATTGGCTAGCATATAGTGACGTCACATTTTGTCGAAAACGCAATGGTGTAGCGTAAACGATGAAGGATAGTTAAATTTAAATTTATCTTGTGCCATGTGACGGAAACAGATGTTTCTTTGCGGGCGTTCTTCATTATTTCCTTCTACATAGATTAACTTTATAATAGACATATACTCTATTGCTTAGCGGATTCCCGAAGATTTGCACTTTTCTTTTTAAGTACGCTCTATTCGTTGATTGTAGGATGAGGCCTAATTTTAGATGATTAGTTTTAAAGGGTAACTGCAAAAAAAGTGTTTTTTTAAACAGCCTGATTCGGACAAGCATGTCAGAAAACAAATCTTCCGCGAAAAAACAAGTTTTTTCTAACAATATTAACGCCACAGGACGTAATTTAGTCGGAGTCACAACTTCTCCACATTTGAAACTCCCGCTCTTTCGACGCGCGCGGAGTGGCTGTCATACGTCACTCTGTGACGTATAGCAGCCACTACATGACGTATAATACCAACTTGTGGCGCGCGATTTAAAACGGACGAAATAGCCGCAAACTAAAATCAGTCTAGCGCAATAAATATTGCTCTAAAAAATTTTGCTTTGGGCGGAAAAATTGTTTTGTGACATGCTTGTCCCAATTAGGCTAATTAAAAATACCCTTTTTTTTCTTTGCAGTTAACCTTTAAGAGCTTTAGTATTTGAAAAAACGCAAATGTTTTTACATTCAGAGAACCCTGTTTTGATTCACCTTTCTAACTTTCGGGGCAGGATTGATGTTCACAACACTCTGCCATAACATTAATAGGCATTTTTTATGTGGGTTAGTATATCTTAAACCGTCTAGATCATCTACGAAAATAATATGTTTATATTGACAGAGTACACGTATACTCGATGGCTTTTCAACTAATGATCTTGAACAACAGGAATGATTAGCGGCCATCTGAAGGCGGTTTAGGCCCTGTTTCATTACACTTACTTTGCTGGTAATTGTGCTCAGCTTCTAGTTCCGGTACCTTGAGCCCTCGAACTGCAAACACAAAAAAAACAATATCCGTATGTGGGAACAATACCGGCTTCTTTAGTTACGTTCTCCTAAAACTCTTCGGCTCTCTTTGTTAAAATCTTACATGGGTTTTAATCACAACTCTTCTGGCCTTCTTTTAAAAAAGGAGGGGGGGGGGGGCACTCGATTACTTGCAACAAATGGCAAGAACCGCTCTCTTATGCAGTGTAATTGTTTGCGTAAATATATCTGTCGATCACAGATTACTCTTTCGCTGTACCTTACTCGATTTTATTTTTCTAATAGATAAAAATGTTTAACTCGAAACATTTCCTTTTGAAGCAGGATATATTATTTTTAGTATTCAACCCGTCTTTATTCAGAAATTAGGAATTCAGGGCGTCATTGATCGATGTAATCAACGGCCAATGTGAATACTATAGCAAATGACAGTCTTAGAAACCCAGGGTTGGGGAGTTTTATGTTCGCTCACGCTGCTTATTGGTTAACACCCGAATCTCATTATCTGAGCAGTTATGAGAAATTTTGAAACTCTTTACCCCGACATTCCTTAAACTGCCAATGATTATAGAACAAGTTAAATACATGATATGTAGCTAATATATGCTTCAAAAGGAGTTCACAATGTAGAGCGGCACCCGACGTCTCACTACTATTGACTAGGGGTCTCACCGGAATCATTCAAGAGAATGGGTTCTTGTCCCAATTTGGATATTTTGTGGGCAATGCCTCCATTGTCTGCTTGTTGACCTGCTAATACCGGTTCGATTGATAGCAGGTCACTAAGAAGTCCTCTCTGCAAAGTTAATGCGAATTAAACAATCTCAGAACGGAGAATTGTTTGATACTTCATGAGCTGAAGTTTAGCAAGCTAAGTAAATCATACCACTTGATTCTTCCATTCGATTCGTCAATAAGGAGAGAAGAACCATGCTTTATGTTGTGGTACATATTTTTGTCCAGATCCTTGCCGTTCATCTGGTGAAACACAGTATTACATTTTGAACATTGTTTCGTTTGTATAAGCAAGGGACCACCCGATTATATGAAGAACATTTTACGCCTTGCTTAAAATAAAACGTTTAATAACGACTAAGAGCTGTGGCTTGCATGTCGCCATCATAAACATTTTTCGGTCAACATGATAAACCATTCCTGATTCCGTCAGCTCTGGTAGTACGAGTATTGCACCAACAGTGACATCTTGGAAAATGTAAGGTGTATTGTTCGCGGGAACTTGTTGGCGCTCTGCTTGGGGCTTGAGAAACGGCTCCGACCTATAACCATGATGAAGATTGAACTCCCAGAACTTTGTGTGAGTGACAAACGGTGATGTTCAACACATTTCGAGCTATGGCATAATCTTAATTACAGTACTAAAAATAGAGTGGAGGGTATCAGCTAGAATTCCAGGAACAAAATTAACCAAAAAGTGTGGCTCGTAAAGGTATGAAACAATTCGGAGTTTGTAAGAGTCTAGCGAACGCGTGAGTTTGAATGCGCCTATAGATTATATGTGTTTGAGTCGAGAGACTGTATGTGTTTTCATAAGCATAGAGGTTTTATCATTTTGAGGAACGCAACTACTATGCCCATGTAGCGCGAGAGTGGCTCCTAGGACGCTTAGTACGATCAGGATATAGGAAAAAAAAGGACTTGGCTTCCACCATTTCTTGTCAGCAGAATAGAAGTTTGGCTTGCCCTTGCTGCATGTCAGCAAGCTGACTGCATATAGCCACTCGGCCCCTACACAAAAATCAATACTGCGCTTACCGCTCACTCTTTGAGCTGTGATATTCTCGTGTATACCTATACGAATAGCTTCTGGTAATCATAACGTAGCAAATGCGCCAATATTTCGATAATACCAGGCACGCCTGCAAGTAGAAAGGAGTTAGATTCAAATATTTAGAAGGCTTAATTGGCTCCACCGTTTACCGTAAGTTTTTCACTGAGCTTCACACTAATTTTAATATATTTTAGGAAACTACTTACACTTGTGTCATACTGTTTCTTTCCATCGTGTTCGGTGAAAACAAAGTTTTCGGAGAACACTGTGCTCTTCTCTAGGCTCAAGGTAAGACCATCTCGTATGTGGAGCATCTTCTCGCCATTCAGACCTCTGGCTTCTAGATTCTCGGGTAGACAACCTCCTCCACAGGTGGTTCTGCGAGTGTGCATTATCAAACGTTTAAAAATAAGAACATAGAGACCACTAAGAGTTTCGTCTCTACTCCCAAAATTATTGTTACAGCGCACAACCTTAGGAGTATGTAAAACAAATTGGAAAATGCACAAAATAGTTTACAAATTTGTTATGTGTGGGCTTAGCTGAAAAGCTCGTGTTTGCACACACGAATCGTAAAACAATGAGTTAGCAAACAGTCGCCACTGTACATGGGCCTGGAACGTCTAAAAACACGTCCTAGAATTTCAGGATAGGCGATATACACCTTTCCAAGAAACACTCGACCCCAGGGGCAGCAAACCGTTTTCGAGCCCATTCACTGGGTTTGAGGCAAGACTCTCACCGGCGTCCCTTCTAACCCTTACCGAGTGGACTGTGATTTCGATAGGCGCAGCCTGCGTAGGCGCAGTTTCAAACGCTGCTGGAGGATAAATTCTCGTATTTTCCCGCTGTATTTTGTGTTTCATTGTGCATGTATTTTCCCGAGGTAATTGAGAAAGCATTGTACCGCGTTTAAAAAAACAACAAAAAAATCAATAAAAAAACATATAAACTATTTTTCTTGGGTACGCGCACGACAGAACGAATGCGACTGGATTGCATAGTTCTAGTTTTTTGTTGTTTTTTTACGATAATTTTTGACGGCGCCGCGCGATTCGCCGCATGTCAAACGACAAAGCGCTTAGCTCTCGAAAATAATTTACAGCAAAAATGGCCGAAAGGCATGCATTTTTGGCGCTCACAAATAACGTGTTTACCAATGGACAGGACACGGACACACAATTTAGCAAGTGTTAAATTCGAACAACATATTGTACGTACCACACGATGACGCGTTATCCGAAAAGAATTTTTTTGAGAAAAATCTCAAATAACACAGTCACAGTCGACGAAAATCACATCTTGACGATTGGACGGAATCCAAGTTGACTTCGTTCTGGGGAGAGCTTCCTTTTTTCACAACAGCACCAATGCAAACAAAAACAAAAACGAACGCGACTGACCCGTCTCCCACCCACGCCGGACGCGTTTCTAGTTTTGGAGATGACTGAGGATTCTACGCGGATTATCTCTGGGAGAGGGGAGAACAATGTTCGCAAAATCGCGTCGAGGGCCGTTCGACGTCCTTCACCTTCTCCGTTTCCCGTGAGTGTCGAGCCGAGCAACATCGCGACGGCCTAGGAGCGTTTTTTGGAAAGGTGTATACTGTCTGCAGCATGAGCTGGTGTAAGTCTTCCTTCCAAAGAACCGGAAGAACGCAACGGTTTCAAACCGTACAATTATTTCGTATTGCCTTTTCCCTCACCACACTTTTGAATATAATTAGGCGCAGAAGTGTGAAAAAAATTATACTAAGTTTGTTCTGATTGCCCCGAAAGCAAACTGCACTTAGGATCCCACAATAGCGAAAAAAACAAATGTAAGGGTAGAACAATAAAAATAAATTAATTTCAATATTAACAATAACAACAATAAATAATTAAAGTTACAGGAGGTAAAAGAATACGATATAATTAGTTTCATGCTCATATATTAAGTTTAAAGGATGATTCCGTTTGAATAATAATTGTTATCGCAATATTATGATAAAAAATAAGTGTGACCAAGTATAACGGTTCACGACGGTTAGGCACTCACCTGCATTACAGACAGCCAGGAATATTGTAAATATGAAAGCGAAATATTGAAGCATTTTGGACCGAATATCTACTGGTGGTAAAATATCTGTAGAGCACAGGGCTACTTATACAGCCCGGAGATGTCTCCACGACCTTTATAGGCTTCTCTATTTCAAAATAAAAATGAGGTAAATCATGGCGGAAGATTAAAAGGACGTGACCTATGACTGATTGATTAATATTTTGTTTGGGGGTATACGCTGTCGTGTGTCCTGCAAGGGTGGAATGAGATGAAGAAGACGGATTTTTCGTTCTTTGATTCCTGCTTACGTTAGCTGCTTGCCAGATGTACGCACTGTTGCATCTGTCAACCATATTAAAGGTCACCATGATGCGACACTAGGAAAGGAAAACAGCCCACGTGATTATCTCCAAGTTATGACAAAAAGCCGCAAATAAAACAAAAAGCTATATTCAAAAACCACAAGGCACAAATCAAAGTTTCAGTGAGGATAGCAGTGTATAATGAAGTGTCATAGAACCCCAAACCTGACCCCGAAAAAAGTAAACTATCATTCAGACGTAACCTTTCCACATTTATATGTTATTCAGTAATTTGCATGCCAGAGAAATTTACGTGTGCCCGAAAACACCCTTCTCCAGGAAATATTTTGCTGTATACTTCGCACATCATAGTCGAGTAAATGTCGTCTTTTCTGACAATCAATATTAATTTTTGCAATTATCGTGTAGTACTTATTGCAAATAAAAGGATTGTTTGATCGGCTTGAAAGAAAAACACCCACCTATCACGTTTACGTTGTTTTATTTTTTTCAAACACATGCGGAACAAAATTACGTTCTGCTGCAATGGAAACGCTTAGATACCCTGCGATCCCAACTGACGTACCTAACATCACAACTGGCGATCTAGGAAATATACGGCGTCGACCTTACTACAAAGCACTTGGTCGAGGTAGTCACCGCCGTATACCGTCGAAGCTCGTCGTATGACGCGCCTGGGAATCTCTTCAGATCAAAAGGAGCCGTTTGCAACGTTACACTCATCATGGTAGAACTTCATACCCAGTATCACAACCCAGACTGTTCTTTAGGTTCAAACATTTTATCAGTCTCGTCGGTCGACGAGCTCTCTTTGTAGATTTTATTAATTGCTCTCCCAGGTAGATTGGGGAAATGAGGGACTTCAGATTTCTTAGGGCGTACTACAGCCACGTTTGTACCCGTATTCCTCCCTCGAAAGGGTCAATAGACCCTTCTCCAAAGTCTGTTAAGCAACGCTGGCGGCAGCGATATTTTGGGCATCGCTTCCTCTGCGAAGCGCTCGATAGGACCCTAGATCACACCGAGAGATTACGCAGATTTCGTGTCCAACCTGGTCAAAGCGCGTGCCCAAGTAATGTCGGCTTTGAATCAGCCACTGGAGGGCACGCACGTTTGGAAAGGCCTAATTAAGTACCGCTTGTTTTATTTGTGTGAACGACTTTGAAGCGATGGCTCGCGACGGATATGTGATTGCTGCCGAGTAGCGGACAAAATAGACCTTGATAGTTTCAGAAGCGCGGAGTGAAAATTATTATTTTCACAGTCCTTACTTTGTAATTCGTTCCTTGGCATATTTTAATTGGGAGGTGCAGCGATCTCATTGGATGATGAGTGACAGTTAGATGCACAATGTTCGTCCCTTCCTGCAATTTTCATGCTGTCACTGTGTGTAGGATCGTGACGACATCGCTGCATGTGCTGGTGTCACCAGCCGAAATTTAAAATAGATTCGATTTGATTACTAATTGGAAGCCACGTTGTAATACAATAGTCCTAGGCGGTAGTCATATTATACTCTCCGGGCGCTTAAACAACAGGAATGGGCCATAACCCCACGGAAGAGTCACTCCGCGGCTTTTTGTGAACGGCAGTATCAAGGAAAAGCACATACATAGAAAATGACAAAAGAGCGCGCGTGCTCATCCGCAACTTTAAAAGCTCAAAGCTTGTTAGTTTAGCGCGTTATGTATGTGAAGAGTGACGCTGGCAACGTTTTAAGATTGTTCGCGCGATGTCACCACGGTAGGAACTCAGATCAGCTCGAGTAAGACGCGTCACTTGTGTTTAGTTATTGAGCAGCGGTCTGATTTTGGGCCAATTTGTGAGCGAGACATTCTCGGCTACTCGTCGAACGTGATGACAAAGCTTGCGCCAAATCCGTTAATGAAACTTATTTTACTCTCTCTCGAGTTAACAATCGGCCCATATTGTGGTGAGAACGTCTCACGAACATACAAATAACGAGGAAGGTACAGCGGTCACACATGTGCTTTTCCTTATTAGTCGATCCTTCATCCACCGGTCTATGTCAACTTGAGTACGGCAGAGCAACTTGAAACGGGCAAACTAAACACGGGTTGTCAATCGCTTTCAACGAAAAATAGCAAACGATCATAGTTTTAGCATGCGCTCGTACTTTTTTGCAGATGACTACGCCTTCGTGGCAGATGACCAAATTTTCTTCCGGTAAGTTAGCAGACGACGAATGGTATTTTCTCGTTTTCTTAATATCTGAGCATGATGCGTTATAGACGTCGATCCACGCTTCTCGCTTGCGTTAGCAGGCAAAACGTCTACGAATGCTATTATCGTCTGCTCCACGAGCCGGAAATTAGATCTTGATCTCCCTCTCGCATTAACCAAAATGGGACCCCAGACGAGCCCTGCGTCAGTGTTTACTTGGAAATCTGAGCCTTCCTTCGTCACCGCAGTAAGAACCAGAAATGGTTCGGAGTGAGCCATATAACAAATTCTGTGTTCAAAGAGTAGTTTGCGAGTTGTTGATGAGAGATATCACTGACCACTAGATATCTATATTCGTGGCTAGTAACTGCCCACGCCAGGAAAAGGAGGCTTATACTTACCGGTTAATGCAGTTTTGTTTGGCGGATGACGCCGTCTTATGCTGAATATTAGCAACTCTGTGACGGGCGGCGGCCGCAACCATTGAACCCGATCTCAAACTCAAAACTCCGAGTGCCCTGCAGAAAAGTGACTTTGCCTAGTGTCCAATCGTTCGGAGGTTGGGCCTGTTAAAGTTGCCCAGGCTGGCCACAAGCGGAGCTGACTTGCAGCCGATTGAGGCACCTGCTATTGAGTGCCATTGGGCTATGGTTGGAAAAAGTAGTGGTGCTACTTATATAAAGAAATCGATACATTCAAGACTATCAAAATATGAACCTATTCATGCAAACGTGAATGCTTCTATTTCATTGTAGTTGTTGCGCCGTATTTTCTAAAGTCGCTAGAAAGGCCATACTTGAAGGGAAAGTAAAGTAACCATGGAATGTAGGTTTAATATTTGTCTTGGTGATAACTAAACCATGTAAACTAGCACTTCACAGACAATCGACGCGTCGAGAGAAGTACTGCCTAGAGATTGCGTGCAGCACGTCGAACGAGCGCCGGTATATTCGAGAGGATAGCAGGCGATATCGCAAAAGAACCCGAATCGGCCTTCACTACCTCGACGCGGCTTGCGCCATCGTTCGGCAGCACATCTTTCTACGCGTTCATTGTCTGCGAAGTGGTGACGTAGACTTCCTAGAACAGGTACTGTTTTTTTTTAATATGTAGATTTCCAGTTATTTGGAGGGCTTATGTATCTTGGAATTCGAGGATGTTTCTTCGGGTTTATTCATTCCCACAGAATCAGTCTCCTAGGTGTCAATATTTGGCGTCGAACAAAACAAAAACTACGCTTTATTTGGGCTTATACTGAAGAAAGCAAGAGGGCCGTGGACTGTCAAATCTTCAGGGGGCATATACGCAAGTGAGCCCATGCTTGAATGCGGTCACATAACCATAATAAAAAGAACAAGGTATGGGTTGTAGTTTTTAAAAGTTAGAAGAGGCCTCGCGTTGTGTTCATTTAAGGCCGTGTTACGTTTCAAAACAAAATAAAGGTTTAGAGAAAGTTTTCCTTTTCCGTGAAGCTTTGGTGTACCTGTTTTAATGACAGCTTAAATTTCTTGAAAGCCCTCTCTTATTTTAATAAAACAGACTTGGGACAGCACCGCCTGGAAGACAAGGCCGGAGGGCTGACATGGCTTGCGTGACCAGCGAAGACCAATAATGTACACAGATTGGAAATGAGAGCTGCGTCAGCGCTCGGCTTCCAGACAAGTTTGAGCCGAACGTTGACGCAATCACTCGCTGCCCAATCTCGGTCCAGCGTTGCCCTTCGCTGACGACGACATCTCTATCAGCACTACAACTTCGTTACTTAGGAGATGTTGCTTGGAGGCTCCTCTTCGGAATGTATCGATGTATGTCGAAGACACAGAACCCTAGAGATGGAAAGCCACATTTGGGGGTTTTACGTTGCGAAACCGATGACAGGCATCTGGCACGCCACAGCACAGGACTGAGGATTAATTTAGACCACCTGGGATCTTTTGACGTCTAAGGGATACCTCGATTACACGACGCCATTTCCGCAATAAGCCTCAGTCTGATTGCGGGCACCTCAGCTAGCATGCGAGCCCAAAACCTGGAAATCCGCCAGCCGGCGCTTTATGTCGAAGCCACCTGGTGGTGAAAGCTTAAGGATAACTCGACATGTTATCTTATGTGCTTTAATAGAGGCGAATGAAAATTATTTTCGCGGGGTGTTTCGAGAGACTGCCAGATACATCAAGTCGTTTTAGGAGGTAGACGCTGATGGTACACGGTCGCTGGGAAGGCAACCTGTGTTGACAAGATTCATCTGTGATTTATGATAAACCACTGCTAAATTTGAAAAGGGCAGGTCCGGGGTACAGGCTTCCTTTCTCGTTGGACAGGATGAGTTATGGCATGTCTCAATAATATAGCAGCATCATCACTTTCACTTCCACTGAGGCCCAATTGCGCACGCTCAGCTCCGTGCCTTCACTGTACTTCAATTATTATCAAATGATTACTGCGTAATTTATTTCCATCAGCTCGTCGCACCATGCTGAAATATTATAGAGTGGCAAATACGCAACTCTAGTAATAATAACAAAGCACATCGCTAAGGCAAAATGAATAAATAAAACGTAGGCCAAGGTTTTTGCCAATCTCTAGTGAGGGTCTATTTCTCTTTTACAATGTGAAAGGCCCCAAATTGCATAAATATCTCACAATTATATAGCTGTCGTACAGTTAACGGAAGATTTTACCGCTAGTTAGGTTCGATACAAATAGTTGAAGACGTTGGTCTCCTAGTAAAATTTAGCTGGGTGTCTAACGATGCATATATGTGTTTGACTGAGAGTATGCATATCTTTACACCATTAAGTTGTGATTTTGATATCCAATTATTCTCAATCTTAGATATTTCTTCAAACTTATTTCAAGAAAGCTCTGCCTGCTAGAAAAAAAAAAAGGTTTGAGATGCCGTTTTCTTGCTGTATTGGGCAAAATATTTTAAAATATAGAAACATAGAATTCGTTTGGACCCGTTCAATTGCGCAATTCTTTCTTGCTATTTGTGAACATAATAGCGCTTCCACGACCGGAACGAGAGTAGGGAACGAGCGCATTGTGCTTTCTTGTTCCTACTCTTGTCCCTGTCGTGAAGCGCTATTATGTTCTTAAAGTTCAGTACGAACTCGCCAAGAATCCGCATTGCTATTTGTGTTTTTGTTTCATTGCCCATTTAGGGCTTAGAGAGCATTAGATAGAAAAGGGCGTTGCATATACACGTATATAAAAATGCACAACTGCGAAAGATTAATGCAATTTTGACAGAGAATAATCAATCCGGCGTTACGTCAGCAAAACTAGTTAACGTCGGTTTAAACAGAAAAACAAACTTATGGTGTGTTTACTAAAACTTCTGGAAGGTTTCTCGACGCTGGATTCACTCGGTTGACGTGCCAGGTATAAAATAAGTATTTGTTTAGTAGTGGAAAGTATAGTTTAGCAGCGGAAATGCACTGTGAACTTAAGAATTTATTGTTTTAAGTGATGCGTCAGACTCACTAAAATGGCGGCGGCCGCCACCATTGGACCCGATCTTAAACTTGAACCTTCGAGTACATTGCCAAACTATGACTTAGCACCCGTGTCCAATCGTTCGGTGGCTTAGCGTTCACAAAGTTGCCCACTTTTCCCACAAGCTGTGTTGACTAGCAGCCGATCGAGGCCCATCCTGTATAGTGCAGTGGGGGTATAGGCAGAAACAGTAGCGAGGCTATCAATATAATAAAAATGCGTAGATATGTTAAAAAATATTGAAACATAAATTGGTTCATGCAAAGTAAATCTATCTATTTTATTATAGTCTTTGTGCTGTATCATCCAAGGTGTCTACAACTGCCAACTTTATGAGAAGGAAAGGTAACCTAAAAATAAAGCTGTAATATTTGTCTTGGTATAGCTACAACATGCAAACTAAGCTACTGAAAAAAAAACAAAAACGTATGAATGTTTCATAGAGATATTCAGATAGATAACTTGTATACGGGTTATATGGGTCATTCGGTTGGTACGGATGGTGACTGCGCCGGGACAGGAACCACGTGACGTGACGCGTCTGCGCATGTTCACTAACAGTAGCAGCGACACCGTAGCGACTCCACGTCAGGGACGCGTGTTAATGTATATCGGTCGGATTAACCACATGCTTCACAGGAATCACCCGTCACTGCATGTGCTTTATAATTGTTTTTTTGTCAAACTTTTACACAAGATTTGTATAGAATTTGCAGCAGTCCTTCCAAATTACCATATTATAGTGAGTTGTGCATATGCGTCTCAAAAAAGATGAAATGTCGTGGTGACTTTGTAGAAGTTGCACCGGCTTTGGAAACAAGAGAAGGAAAAAGAGAAGTTCAGCAGATAAACGCTTTCCTTCTAAAGCGTGTGCAAGATAGCAGAAAGTGCATGCACAGAGAAATGCAACAACTTCGAGAAATTGTGAACATTCATTCCACCCGCAGGCTCGTTTATTTGCCTTGCGGTCTCAGACTTTGAAGCAGCTCTTGCATGTAATGACGGCTTACTTTGAAACGAGCTGCCTGTGCTTTCACAGTTGGTCGCAGGCTGACGAGCCTGCGATAGGTGTCTGAAAGTAGTGTAAACAAAACAGACAGTCACATTGCATGTTCTCGTCAAATAGATTCTACAGTACTTATTTCGTCAATAGACCTTTTTTAAAAGTAGATCGAGCAACATTGTTGGTCGCTATTGCATGCTCACGAAGTGCGTGACGAGATGCGAGACGTCGCAGAACGCTGACGCAGAACTATACTTAAATATATGCCCAGAGTGTGAGCAAGCGATGGCGAGCAGGCGTTGGTACGAAAGTTGGAAAAGTGTTTATTGACTTAATTTTTATGACTGACTTGATATGACTTAATATTTAAGATCATCTAACTTCTGCAGCTTTCATGTTTTGAAAACAATCACAAACATTTATTATGTGAATACATCAACGCATGATGAAAAATGCATTGCATATGACTCCCAATTGCAAAATTTTCTGCTCTTGAAACAACCCAAAAACCCTAAGTGTTTCAATTTCATAAAATATTGAGACCATAAAAATAAACTCATATGCTATATTGCAAAAATCTAGCATTCATAAGGGTAAGAATAGTTCATCCTAGCACTGAAGATTGAGGCATCAAAGTATGGTCCAGAAAACTGAGGGAGAAGAGGATACGAGAGCGCACGGGGATGTCAGAACGCCAATCTCTGATTGGAATGATAAGTAGATTGACGCAAAGCTAGCTGCCTTTGTCACCCCTGCACTCGTCCGAACGCGTTCGAATGCGAAAGCCAAGGGTCGGATGCCAGGCATTTAACTTTCTAACGCGTTCGATGAGTGCAGTGGAGACAAAGGCTACTAGTTTAAATCTACCCCATAATCATTCGAACCAGAGCTCTGCATCCTGACGTCCCCGCATGTCCTCGTGTCATCCTCTCCGTCACTTTCTTGGCGCATACTCTTATTTCACTTTCTGCCCGATATTTCCAATGCAGAGGGTTTTTGGTTTTGAAATAAGCCATTAGTCAACCAAGAAAATTTGCACACTGAACGAGTTCTATCGATTCCGTTAAACCCGCCTTCTTATCTCTCAAGCCTCGTGTTCAAACATATTTTGAAGTTCCAACAAGCTGCACTATTATTCTACTTTATGGAAGTGTAACCACACTATCTTAGTATAGAATAATTAAAGAAAATAAATTACGTATGAACAGCAACTTTTAGTTAGGTAAATCATCCCTGCTGTCAATAAGGCACAAAATTAGTTTAAACATGGCACATATGGGCAAGAAACACTGAAATCTAGGAATTAATAAGGAAATGACCGGGTCTGTGCTTATTTGCTTGAAGCACAGGAACATGCATTTCATTGCAACGTTATTGTTGACACTGCCGAATGCTTCATTTTAAATTGAAAAAGAGAGTAATCCCTGGTGAGCTAGTTCATAAATTTCAGAATTCTCGTAATCATGTAACTTTTGAGACACATGCTGAGAAACCAATTAGCATGCTTTTTACAGTCACAATAGGACATAAAGATCGTCCAAAGCATATTTTTCAAACAACTACACTGTCAGAAGGAGCAAAGGTAGAATTATAAGCAAACACAGCAGGAACCAAAGCGCTGTGTTGCAGTGATCACCACACTATTTGATCTCACAGGTTCTGACTACCGTGCACCTGCCCGTATATAGCATTTCCAGCTAGAGGACTTCATCACTTTGTCAACATTGGCTCTAAACAAAAAGCATATTCCTTTCAGTAGCTACCTACCAAGTTACCTAAATGCCAATGTGTTACGTTAAGCTATACAAATACCTTAACTGCTTTCCTCCTAAAGTCAACAGGGTCAACAGGAAGCACAAGCATCAGGTTCTAGGTGCTTGCGTTCTTAATGTGATAAGCTCATACTCGCACAGTTCACTTTAGTGCTCAATTGCTTGGTAAATAAATACGAATGCTTGGTAAATAAATATATCGGTCAATGTAATTTTCGACATATGTGCTCAAAGTGGGCGTGTAAACATTTTCAGGAGCATTAAAATATTTGAAGAAACTTATAACGTCACCATCTTCTTTAATCAGCACTCTTGCGCTCCTCACAAGCCTTAATTAAATTTATCTTCGAAATACGTTTGGTGTCTTTCACCCGTATTCACGAGATGCCGAGTTAGTCATGATAGTGCAATCGAAAGGGGCTCATGCGGCTCTTCAACTGCTTCGGTGTGTCGCACTCCTGTATCCTCTACTCTATGCATACTCCATTTTACAATAACTTGGAGAACGGTGGAGGCTACAGCCCCCGCAAACCAATAAAAGCGTAGGAGCTAGGCGTGTGACACTACGTCACGGGAGAGTTCGCGTTACTACGCCAAATGCGAACCGGCTTTCGTCTGCGGGCCAAAATTCCTCTGCTGTGAAACGAACCAACTTTGGATTCGTAACATCCACAGCCTCAACACTGCTGTTTGCTAGAGTACAGAGCTCTTCGGGAACAGTTCATAAGGCAATCATACGGTACATTTACCCTCGAATCTGTGGCGGGTTCTAATGCGTGCACGATGTTTTGAGCAGAAGCGGTCAATTGAATGACCGCGATTGTTTAAATATTGTTCAAAAGCCATGTTGTTCTCAAAAACGTGTTGGTATGTATTAAGTATTGTTGAAATGTAACATGTCTTCGTCTTTCTTCAGTGTCCTGTAGTGTTGCGGTCTCACGAGGCTGACCGTAACTCTACTAAAAGAATTGGAACCCTAGAACTACTTCTTTTCGCGGACGGCGGTTTTGCTGTGGCTTTAACGATGTCTATGCGGCCTGGACCATGGGGTGTTTTCAAGTTCCTTGCTCCGACGCTCTTATTGGGTCGGGGGACCGCAGCCTCCACAGCTCACCAAGTTCTTGTAAAACCGAGGATAGTTGCTGCACTTAGATTAAAGGTAAAGGAGAACAAACTCAACATTCCCGCTACCTGCAAGAAGGTATTGTACATACACTTTGAGGTTAACAAGCCATACACCAGATAAGGTGCTTCATCTGGGTTGAATGGTTTGAGAAATTGATCTATGCCCTTGCACCAGCAGAGTTAAATTGTTCATTATGAAAAGCAAACCAACAAAACTATAGGGTGGTTCAAGTCACCTGGCTCGATCTAAAATGAACCATAAAAATCGACGCCTGCGCGTAGCCATCTGAACTTTTCGTCAAATGTGTATTTCACAGGTCGTTTTTTACCTTGTAAAATTACAAAGCGTAGTTATTTTTTAGTAAAAAAATAGGGCCAAGAAACTTGCCAGCGTCTACGGCGGGCGGCGACCCAGACGACAAAGTCCAGTAGCGGGGTGTGTTTGGGGTACGTATTGATAGATGGCGTCGGGAGCAGCGTCTGAAGGTGCAGCCAACCAGCGGAAGATAGCAGACGACACGCAGACAAAATCCGTTGGCAGCAAAAGCGCCGCCGTTATGCAGACGCGTTTTTTTGTAACTTTAAGTTTTGCTTTTATTGTTCGCATCTATTTTTTAACCGAAGGTACATTTAAAAAAAAAAAATGAAAGCCGTTTACAACTCCCTGTAACGCCGAATTAGAGTGCAGCTCTTGAGGAGGAGGGGAAGGCACGGGGGGCGGGGGGGGGGGGGGAGGTCGCGTGACCTCAAGGGGTGAGGGCGGAGAAAAGTTTCCGCTAAATTTAGCGGCGAAAATTTTCCGCTAGATTTACGGGGAAAATATTCCGCTAAACTTAGCGGGGAAAATTTTCCGCTAGATTTAGCGGGGAAAATTTTCCGCTAGATTTAGCAGGAAAATGTTTCCGCTAAATTTAGCGGGGAAACTTTTCCGCTGGATTTAGCGGGGACAATTTTCCGCTAGATTTAGCGGGAAAAAAATTCCGCTAGATTTAGCGGGAAAAGTTTACCGCTAAATTTATCGGGGAAAATTTTCCGTAAATTTAGCGGGGAAATTTACCCATGATGCACCGCGCGGTTACGCCGACGGCGACGGCGACGCCGCTCAAGCCGGAAACGGGCGCCTAAGAGCTGCGCTCTAAAAGATTATATTCATTTTAATAAACCACGGTGGTTTGCGAGCCGTCGCGGTAAGGAGGTAGCGCCATCTATCAATACAAACGCCAACACACTCCGCTACTGGACCCCTGTCGTCTGCGTTGCTGCCCGCCGTAGACCCTGGCAAGTTTCTTGGCCTTATTGTTTTACAGAAAGAGAGCTACGTTTTGGTATTTTACAAGAAGAAACCGACCTGTGAAATACACCTTTGACGAAAAGTTTAGATATCTACGTGCAGGCGTCGACTTTTACGGTCCATTTTAGATCAAGCCTGGTGACTTGAACAACCCTATATAAAACGATCAGCAAAACTATGTTACACTGTGAGCAGCAATCTGTGGTTCTGATTTGTGATGTCTGAAAGATGAGCTCAATTCACTAGAAATTACGTTTATCCTGCAAAAATATCTGCCCTGCATTTTAAGATTATTACGTTAAAGTAAAAAATAAATACCCCAAAAAAGTATTAACCTGATATGCACCTATGAAGTCTTGTTTCGACAAGCAGTGACTGACCTTGGTTGGAAATGACTCATCGTCTCCATGATTGAAACGATGGTTAAGTAACGTCAACCCTTATGCTCTTTGTGGCACGGTGAGAAGAGACAAAATATCTCGTTAAAAGTAACCAATCCTTTTCACGTGCAAATTTTGCAGTTCAAGCTTCGTAAGTGTGTTATATAACCATATTGTTAAATTAGTACAATGAGAGCAAAGTTGTTTCGTTAAGAGGTGCTCACTTGGTAGGCACATATGGAATCAGATATTGACTAGCAACGAATTATTGCCCCAACAACTGAATAGCTGTCTGAGTAAAAAAACGTAATGTTCACTTCCATGCACATACTGTGTTCAGCAGCGAGAGAAAATATATTGTTTAAAATTAGCAATATTTCTGACGTCAAAACTTTACAGTTTAAGCCTGCTAGGAGCCGTTTACCACACTAGCGCTCTTTCAAAACAATAAGAGAAAAGCTATTTCTTTAAAGTATAAAAAGTGAAAGCCGTTTACAACTCCCTGAAATGCCGAATGGGAGCGCAGCTCTTGAGGAGGAGGAGGGAAGGGTACTCAGGGGAGGTTATACCCCTCCTCCTCCTCCTCCTTCTCCTCCTCCTGCTCCCCTCATTCTTCCATCTCCTCCGGGGGGGGGGGGCACGTGACCTCGGGGGGAGGGGGGGCACGTGACCCCCGGAAGTCACGTGACCGGGGGAGCCCGTGATCTCGGATTAGGGGGGGGGGGGTCAAGTGATCCACCTTTCCCTCGCCCCGAGGTCACGTGACCCCAGGGGGGGTCACGTGACCGCGCGGTGCATTATGGGACATTTCCCATAATGCACCGCTCGGTTACGCCGACGGCGACGCCGACGCCGACGCCGACGGCGACGCCGCTCAAGCCGGAAACGGGCGCCTAAGAGCTGCGCTCTAAAATGAAAGCCTGTAACGCCGAATTGGAGTGCAGCTCTTGAGGAGGAGGGGACGGCAGGGGGGGGGGGGGTCACGTGGCCTCGGTGGGGGGGGGGGGCGGGGGGCCCCGTGACCTCGAGGGGTGGGGGCGGAGAAAATGTTCCGCTAAATTTAGCGGGGAAAATTTTCCGCTAGATTTATTTTTTCCGCTAAATTTAGCGGGAAAATTTTTCCGCTAAATTTAGCGGGGAAACTTTTCCGCTTAATTTAGCGGGGAAAACTTTCCGATTTAGTAGGGAAAATTTTCCGCTAGATTTAGCGGGGCAGATTTTCCGCTAGGTTTAGCGGGAAATATTTTCCGCTAGATTTAGTGGGAAACTTTTTCCGCTAAATTTAGTGGGGAAGATTTTCCACTAAATTTAGCGGGGAAATTTACCCATCATGCACCGCGCGGTTACGCCGACGGCGACGGCGACGGCGACGGCGACGCCGACGCCGACGCCGCTGAAGCTGGAAACGGGCGCCTAAAGGCCTGACCACACTAGAGTGAACGGCGCCGCCGGTCGGCGCCGCTGGGCGGCACCGCCGTCCGGCGTCCCAACGCGAGGAGTCCACATTGGCCTCCGTTTTGCGTAAGTCATGTGACAGCGCTGGCTCTCGCGATCGCGCGCGCGCCTCCCGCCGGGTTTTTCGCTCTTCGGTGGATTCTTCCGTTTCGGCTCTCATCTTTCGCATATATCAGCATCGAAACCGCACTCGCTGCCTACATGGTAGGTGTCCATGATGACCTGGTGATCAGCAGGAATGTGATTATCCTAGCCTGCTCGTTGATCTTGCGACGTCGCCGCGCTCTGAAGGGAAGGAGGCGCAGGTTTTGGGTCCGGTCGAGTTGGTTCTACCAAAACACCGAAGGAAAGGTCCGTGCTTTGCTGCACCGGCGGCGCGCCAGAGATGAAGGCTACTTTCGAAAGTGTCACCAAATCAACACGACATCCTTCACAACATAGACGACATGCAACAAGTGCCACGGAGAAACTCACTTGTAATTCCGAATTCCTCTCCTATAATTTCCCAGCGGTTGTTCTTAGCGTCATTATCTTGGTAGTCTGGCTGCGTCTTGTCATATAAAAAGGGAAACAGTCGTGCAGTTTCAAGGAACCGCTCCGTTGGGGAAGGCACCGGGGGCGAAGTAGGGATAGCAGACGACACGAAACACGTCCTTCGGAACGTGAAAGACGTGCGGGAACCGGCTTGAGCGTTGCCATGGCATCGCAGCGTCACTATCTACGCCACCTCCCATTTGCTCCTCTCTTCTGCGGCGAGCGGCGCCGAGCTCTGAACCGCGCACGGAGCGGTTGACTCTGCGGCGCTGAACGACGCGCCGCTGAAGCCGAAAACTGGTTTCGGTCGGCAACCGGCAGCGACGACCGTCACGCCGCAGGCCTCCGCGACGCCAATGTGGCCGTGCCTTAAGAGCTGCGCTCTAAAAATGAAAGCCGTTGACAACTCCCTGTAACGCCGAATTAGAGCGCAGCTCTTGAGGAGGAGGGGAAGGCCCGGGGAGGGGAAGTCACGTGACCTCGGGGGGGGGGGATCACGTGGCCTGGGGGTCTCGGGACCTTGAGGGGGGGGGGGGGGGGCGGAGAAATGTTTCCGCTAGATTTAGCGGGGAAAAGTTTCCGCTACATTTAGCGGGGAAAAGTTTTCGCTAAATTTAGCGGGGAACATTTTCCGCTAAATTTAGCGGGGAAAATTTTCCGATAAATTTAGCGGGGAAAATATTCCGCTAGATTTAGCGGCGAAAAGTTTTCGGTAGATTGAGCGGGAAAACTTTTCCGCTAGATTTAGCGGGGAAATTTTCCCGCTAGATTTAGCGGCAAAATTTTTCCGCTGAATTTAGCGGGGAAATTTTTCCGCTACATTTAGCGGGGAAACTTTTCCTCTAGATTTAACGGGAAAATTTTCCCGCTAGATTTAGCGGGGAAAGTTTTTAGGTAAATTTAGCGGCGAAATATTTTCACTAAATATAGCGGGGAAATTTTCCCGCTAGATTTAGCGGGGAAAGTTTCCCGCTAGATTTAGCGTGAAAATTTTCCCGCGAGATGTAGCGGGGAAATTTTTCCGCTAAATTTAGCGTGGAAATTCACCCATAATGTACCGCGCGGTTACGCCGACGGCGACGCCGACGGCGACGGCGACGGCGACGCCGCTCAAGCCGGAAACGGGCGCCTAAGAGCTGCGCTCTAAAACATTATTTAAAATTGGCAGAGACGTTTACCTTCTAAGTGCTATAATGCATGAACTGCATTAATTAAGAAAAGTTCATTTTTTATGTTGTCCATTTTATCGTAAACGAACATGCTACCTCGGACACGTATGTTTTTCATTTTTGCTCGCGGATAATGAAATTTTAAATATTTATAATGTTTTGCCTGCTCTTTTCAAAACAGTCATCAGTTTTAATACGGCATATGAAGTCTTTGTTTAGTGGCCCAGCCAACGAAAGAAAGAAATATTTTGTGTGCGCATGCTCCGACATACCTATTTCTCACGAGCGTCGGGCATTACCTCATTTTGCTCTTTATGAAGTGTAGATTGCAAATAACTAGTCAAAAGCTGCGCATTACTTTTTAATCTTTAAAAAGGTCATTGCAATAGTTCAATTCTAGAAGCCCTTTACAAATATTTTTAGTTTCAATAAATATCCCTCTATTGCATAATGTTCCATATTTGGAAGCAAACATTTATGGAGATAAAAAAAATAAATAAACATAGAAGTCTAAGCATCAAAATTGTGCAGGGCCCGATCTGCATAATATTCCATATTTGGCACAGGGCAGGTGCGGCCATCTGTGGAGAGATATGCAAGGCTGAAAGGTTTTCCTCTCTCTGCCTGGACGTCAATGTCTGTCTCACAAACCCGAAAGATGCCCAAATTCAAAGACTCCGGTGTTCCGGGTTTCCCTGGGCGGCGTTAACTGAAGTGGTGCGTGTCTTCGTTAGAAAAGTAAATGGAGGAGTAAGCCCTAGGCGCGGTGCTTAGAAAAACAAATGGGTAGTAGTGGTACCGTACTTACACAGGTTATCGCAGAACCTAAAAAATGTAGCTCAACGATTTCGCGTACCGGTTGTTTTTTCTGCTTCCCAAAATTGGCCCAATTTTGTTCAAAGGTTCATCTCGGCATAGAAAAAGTATCCTGACACAAGTGCAACAAAAATCATGTCTCACCGTTTGTGCCCTGTACCTCGAGCGTGGTGTACAGCATCCCGTTGTCATCTGGTAGAAGTTATGTCGGAGAGACTGGACGGTGTACTAACGACAGGCTTCGTGAACATTACCTACCACGTAGATCCAACGGAGGTGGTCACTTGACTGTACACTGTCGTATATGTTTATGGAGTCCAACTCTGGCTAACAATTACAATATAGGTAGATATAACAAAAAAATTACCAGAGAAATTTATGAGGCGTATATTATACAGGGTACGGGGGAGGGCTGCGTGAGTCAGCCATCAGTGGCCTTATCACAAAACGAAATATCATATTTAAAGCCTTAAAGGTCTGAAGCTATCGCCTCGCGCTCCGGCGTTCGCTAGCCATTAGCGCGTGCCAGTATGTTCTTTGTCATTTTCTTCCTTCTTCTCTTTGGAAGATATATCGATTTGTGAGTTTCAGCGTCTTTCCTCTCCTCTGTTTTCTTCAACAGTTTCCTAACGTTGTTCGCTGATTTTAATCACGTTTAAACCCAGTGGCCTTTCGAACTTTGGCATTTTCTGGAGTGCCACAAAACTGCTCTTTCACGCGTTTGAAACAAAAATTAAATTGAAATATCGTCCGAAACACGATGGTCAGATGTCATCATCTCCCTTTTCAAGCAGCACGGCGATACTTGGCAGTTTCGCGTCAGTATCAGCGTACTGTCTTTTTGCCACCAGCATTGTATTGGCGCAATATCGTTCGAATAACACAGAGACAAACAAATTCGTTATGATCGCTCCCAAAAGTTTATTAAACTACTGTCATTCCACACAGCTTATATTTGAGATTTGCAGAAGTGATACTTCTCTAAAACAAAAACGAATTATTAAATATAATTATTACTGTTTTCATGGACAGGAAAACTCATAAAATAAACACAAATGACTGAGGGGATTGAGAGGAGTCAGGACTATCACAAGCATGCTTGCAGTGTACCCACTAATAAAAGAAAAATACCATGTAATTCTTGGTAGATGCATACTTCGACTCGGGCAGCGCAGAGCAACACAAACACAATGTCGAGAAAGAAGAAGGTCACCCACATTTAACGGAAGTCTCGCTGTCGCCGAAGAGAAGTTTTTTTTATCGAAGCGCATCGAACAAAGACAGCAAAACAATTTCACAGTCTTTGACAAAAACGGAAATTACCGAAGTGTTGGCCCGAATGTATTCCGGTTGTTCATTACGAAAAACCACTACAGCAACTGCACAAAAGCTGCCGAACACTGAAGAACGCACTTCAGAAAGCGGTCCTACGTGGCCCCCTACCAATCTACTTAACTTGGCAAACGGCTGAGATTACGGCCACAGTGATCATATCAGATCGCCAAAGCTAGTCATTTGTCGAATTTTCGCTCAAGCGTTTTTGTCGTTCGCGTCATACGGAGATAGTTCACGCGTTTCGCTCCACCCCTCTGATTTGCTTAAAGTGGCCGCCGCGCTCGCTGAGAACCACACGAAGACATACAAACAGTTGGGGAGGCTTAACAAAACGCAAGGTCGAAGGGAGTTCGACGATGCATCTGAGCTCCTTTTGCATCTCTGACTGACTGAAAAGAAAGGGAGGGCAAAGGTAGTCTTTCGTAGCCGAGGCTTGGAATGTCACCGCTAGTTAAGGAGGAGGGTGAAATATTTTGAGAGCAAAAACTGCTGGGTTGAAGCTGTGAATTGTTTTTCTTAATTTTAATATTTTTGACACAATTGTCAAAGGGGTTGGGACAAAACCTGACCTGACTGGGTCCCGACCCTTTTAACAACACTCAACAGAAGGGCCAACATCGAGAAATAAAAATAAAATAAAAAGTCAGCTCACGGCACAAGTCGATAAACAAATTATTTTACCCAAGCTAAAGACTCTTCAGCATACAAATAAGATTTTAAAAAGTCACACTGATTACTGATACAACTCACTAGGCATGTAAACACGCAACGTCAAAATATTCCCTTAGGCTTCTTTTAAATGAACCATGGAAGTGATTTCCTGGGCCATCTCATAGGCGCAATAATGTTTGTTTAGGATATCTGTACTCTGGTAGGATAATTTTTGTGTACCGTAATTAGTTCTAATTTTTGGATTTGTAAACTATCGGTGCCTGAGGTTGTAATTTATTCGCTTGGGTAGGAACGTATTGTGAAAGATGGAAGGATCAGTGTCAATTAAGGTATAAATTGAAATTGCAACCTTTTGACAAAACTTCTTGTCTACCCTTAATATTTTATGTACATTAAAACTATAGGAAGTCGATTGAAACCGAGGCAATTTATAAATTAGCCGAACCGCGCGTTTTCGTAATCTAATTATTTGCCTAATAATATTTCCTGTGATAGTCACCCACACCAATAAACGGTAAAGAAGTCTCGAGTGAATCATAGATGTATAAATTTGTGGTTTTAACCAAGTTTGAAGAAGGTATCTGCATTTAAAAAGTAAGCGAATGGATCTAGAAATATCTCCTTGGAGATCTTTTACATTGGCCGTCAAATACAAATCCCCGTGGAAACGAACACCAAACAATTGATAAGATTCCACGTGTCCAATATTGTAGTCTTGAAAGGATATACTTTTTGTGTTTGAAATGGGTTAATATTTTTGGTCTAAAAAGGGTATACTTAGTTTTCGACGTATTTAGTTCTAACTGATTAGCAAATAACGGCAACTGAAGTTGATCCAACCAAGAGTTTGTATGTGCCTCTAAAGTACATAAGCAATTACCGGTGAACAATCCCTTCGTGTCATCTGTGTAGAAAGTTATGTCACGAGTTTCTGTGATGTTTGGTATGTCGATAACATAAAGAAGGAAAGTAGAGGCCCGAGAATTGATTCCTGCAGTACTCCACAATGAACGTTTGGTAGACAAGACCCCCATCATTGAGGACCGTACACTGATCATGAAATGTTAAGTAGCTATGGACCAGGCTAAGTGCAGTACCCCTTATTCCATTAAGCGGTAGGTTTCGGAGTAGGATGTCATATTTTATGGAGTCAAATTTTTTTTTCTTTAAACCTAAATACACATAGTTTACAACCTTGGTTTTCGATGTTGTTTTAAGATTTTTTTTTTAATATTTGGCAATGCCATCTTTGTTGATTTACTTTTGTGAAATGCGTACCATTTTTTTGTAATGTTATGTTTCACACAGAATTCACCTAAACGTTTCTAAAAAACGCGTTCGACTATTTTTGAGAAAACCCGAAGTAGGGAGATTGGTCCATAGTCACTCATGTTGTTGTTAGGACCATCTTTATGAATTACACATATTTTTTGCTATCTTAAATTATCTAGAAAGGTACCTGGGTTTAAAATAGTGTTACAAACGTGTGCAAAAGGTGCGGAGATTAAAGGAGAAATTTCTTTTATTGACTTAGAACACAACCCACCTTCACCACAGGCGGCACTGTTCCCTAAGGGTTTAATAATCCTCTTTACTTCTATTTCACTAGAGGGTGCTAAAACATTGAGCTATCCAAAGGTAATTTAACATAAGATTCACACCTAGGTGTACTCGTGGAAGGTAACATTGAAGAACACAATACTAAAAAATGAGTGTTTAAGTCTGTTTGTAAGATATTTACCGGAGTAGGCCGCCTGCTCGATTCAAATGCTTCAAATGCTGAAACGATTCCCCAAGCGCAAAGCCGACGCGACTATGCGCTTGGCTTTGCGCTTATGTTTTTTTCTATCGCTAGGCTTTCACAGTTGTCAATCACAATGCAAGACATGCACATAGCTTCACTCACTTTTGCAACGCTTCACCTAATAATGGCAAGCGTTGAGGAGATGTACACACATCAGTCTCACCTAGCACTCGCTCGATGGCAGCAGTTGCGGTATCGTCGAACCAGTCTCACGGCGCGTCCGAATATTGGCGTGTGTACTTACACGTGAGTACAATATTCCTTCGCTGTCTGCGTTTTAGAAATCGCCGTTGTCTGGTCCCTCTGCTGCTGAACATTCAGCCCAACTTTGAACTGGAGAAACCAAAATACACCCATAGTAGAATAAAATGTTTTAAGCAGAATTAAACTTCGTTTTTATTTAATTAAGTTGCAGACTACTTGCGTAACACCAATATTTTATAGTTTATTCTTGAAACGTAATTAAACCGTCGCCACCGGGTCCTGCCATGGCTACTTAGCTCTGTTATTTGTTAGAGAATCGTGGTCCCAAGGTGACATATGGTAATGGCTCTGCTACACTCCCACGTCAAGCGTAGTGAACGCAATCTAGCGCAGCGGAGACAGATACCGATTGGTCTCAGATATGGGGTTTCTGCTTGCCGGCCGACGAAAGGCAAGGGCTCTGCGCTACGCCGCATTTGCGGCATTAAGCGTCAAAGTGTAAGAGCCTTAACCGTACTACTAAAGATTGAATCCTAAGTATGATACCTGTTTGGTGATCTTGGACAGAAGATGCCAAATGACAACCGAACGTTCACACAGGAAGCCTAACTCTTGTACTCGTTTTTGGCGATTTAGGCCTAGAAATGCCAGAAGACAGCTAAGCTATCAGGAAGTGAAGCCTAACCTCGGCACTTGTTTCCCAATTCGGGGCCCAGAGGTGCCAGATGGAAGCCGAAGTCCCATGCAGTGAGCCTAAATCTGGATCTCGTTTGGCGACTTTGGTCCTTAGCTTCAAGATGACAGCCCAACTATCAGGAAGTGAAGCCTAAGTTTGGCACCTGTTTGGCTATTTTGTCCCCAAGATGCCAAATCACACCAAAACGGCCAGGCAGTAAGCCTAACTCTGGATTTCCTTTGGCGATTTTGGCCCAAAGAGGCCTGATGAGAGCCGAATTACAAGGGAGTGAAGCCAAACTCTGGCACTTCTTTTAGCGAATTAGGACTACAATCTCCAGAATCTTGTCAATGAAGGTCAGATTTGGCTCTACTTTTGCTTAATCAGGCTTCTCAAGGCCCAAAATTCACAGACGATTGCCGAATTGTCGCCCGAAGTGCTGTTCTACCTGGGGTGTTTGAATGACATACTTTTCGATTATTCATACCTTCCGCACACAAAATGAAACAATAATGTTATGCGTAAACCAACTAGAACAATTCAACATTTTATTGTAGCAAAATAAGAATGCATATTTACTGTAACCGCAAAGTTTAAGAAAAACAATTGGAATTTATTCGAAATAATTTATCTTTTGAAGAAAAAAGCTGATTGTTTAAAAACTTTGATACAATGATTAGGTTTCTAGCTTTACTATTCAGATATTTGCATAGACGCGTCCAGTCACGTTATTTTGTTCCTCACCTATAGTACAGGCAAAGAGCGTTATAGCAAGTACAAGACCGATGATATTTCCGCGCGCGCAGCTGACCAAGTAGGCAGCGCGCTCGTGGCCTAATGGTTATCGCGCTTGGCTTGCACGCAAAAAGCCAAGGTTCTACGCCTGGCCGTGGGTACACATTTTGTTGACTCTGTGATGTGATGTTGTGGTAAATCCGAGAACCGTATTGCTGATTCGAGGTTAAATTTTCTACGCGCCGAACCTTCTACACCGATTGTTCCAGAAGCCCACGCGTGTACAAGACGGGCTCCGCGTGGCAAGCCACGGTCAGGCTTTCGCAGGCGCTGGATTCTGCTTCTTCGCCGACATCGTCGCTCGCTTACGACACCTGTTCTTTTACCCCTTTGTTTTTGCAGAAGTTCGCCTTTAATAAACCTTTAGTTTCTTCATCGAACGCCGTCTCGTCATTTCACCCGTGACATCAGGTGGAGGTGAGGAGTACATATACCCTATGTTTCTTACCCGTAACCCTCCGAGGACCCGTTCGGCAAGCTCCACTCCAAGTCGACCATTTGTAGAAGACACAGGGCCCCGGGGAAGCCAGCATCTCCGAGGACAACGCCCTGAGTTTTGACCACTGCCGGACATGACAATGAAGACACCGAAGCTGACGATGAGCTCCATGGCTCAGGAGACGGAAAACCCTCCAGCAGCGTCGTCCTACGTATTCTTGCCTGTGGTTCCCCGTGTGCCGATGCCATCCCCAGTATAACGCAATGAGGACGTAGAAGACTGGCTTCAGCACTACGACCGGGTGGCTTGCCACAATGGATGGACTAATCAGCAACGCCTCCAGAACATGTACTTTTCGCTGGAAGGAACAGCAAGGCAATGGTACGAAAACCACGACGTCGCCTTTACCACGTGGGAATTTTGTAAGAACGAGCTGAAGAAAATATTCGTAAGCTAACACTGACAGGAGCGCGCCGAAAACGTGATTCGAGGGAGGAACCAGGGAATAAAAAAAGCGTCACCAGTTTGCTGAAGACGCCCTCCGTCTGTTCGCTTGTGCCGTCCCGCAGGCCACCGATTAAAAGAAGCTCCGGGCACTCATGCGAAATGTCAGGGAGGACATTTTCGGCGGCCTTATCCGGAATCCTTCGCCGACAGTGGAAATCGTCGTCCCAGAGTCAAACAACCTTGAAAGGGCGTTCCTCGTGAGGGCGAACCTTTACAAGCGGTTTACCGGCTCCACCATGAACGCACAGACGAACTGCAGCATCGGTTCCGGTAGCTTTCACCTCTCTGCAAAGCGTGTGATTGTCAGAGACATTGTCCGCGAGGAACTTAGGAAGCTGGTGCTGGGAGCAGATCGACCAGCTGCGCTCTAACTCACCGAGCTCGTCCAAGAACAGATGCAGCGAGCCTTTCAACCGGAGGCTCTTGCCGACGTTACTGATCCCGAAGAACCGGTAATAACCTACCTTTCAATGGCGCAACGGCCGCCACCGGTTGCCCGCCAACAAGCATAGCCACCTCGTCGAGAGTTCCAAACGCTGCCGCATATTCGACGCTAGGAAGACCGGGTTCAGTACAGCCGCCCCCAGCAAGCAGTGCCAATGAACACAGATATCTGGCGCATGGCTGACCGACGACCGCTGCGCTACCACTGCGGTGAAACCGACCACATTTACCGTCGATGCCCCCCCCCCCCCCCCCCCCGACAACTGGGGCTGCGCGGATTCCACCCAACCGATCCGCGCCCAACGTACGGTGAACGCCCTCGAGAGATCAACGAGTACCTGAGACGACCTCAGTAACCAGAGCCTGCTTCCCGCCGAGAGTTCCGGTCACGTCGCCACGAGGTCTAGCTTCACCGATGCACCGACCCCGACGTGAAAGCCCGTTGCCCCTCGCTCCTCACCGGGTAAACTAGGCGCGCTGCAACCCCGGGAAGTGTAGTCGCAGAAGACGACCGACGCCAAGATCCTCCACGAACGTCGGAGGGCCCCAACTCGAATGCCACCAGAGACCGAAACGACGCTCCGGAAACGGTAAAAAATAACCTAAGCGTCGTTATCGACGTCCACGACGCGTCGGCTCTCGTCGATACCGGAGCAGACTACTCCGTCTTTGGTGGGAGACTCTCCCAACGTCTTCGGAAAGTGACGACGCCGTGGGATGGCAAACAGATACGGGCCGCCGGGGGACATCCTCTCACACAAGTCAGAACATGCACCGCTCGCGTCGATATTTACGGCGGGACGTGTCCGGTAATGTTCGTCGTTCTACGAGACTGTGCGAGAGACGTTATACTCGGAATGGACTTCTTGTGCGAATATGGCGTCGTCATCAACCTGGAAGCCAACTAGTTGAGGCTGCGGAAGTCTGACGTAATGCCCGACGATCAGGAAACTACGGCAGCCACGTCGGCAACAGTGCGTGCACTCTCCGACCACGTGAACTTGCCACCACGCTTGAGTTTACTTGTGCCTGTCGGGACTGAAAAAGGCATCTGCGGAGAAGCTCTGCTGGAAGATAGCTTCCGACTGCTCCTAGGTAGAGGGTTCAGCGACGCAAGAGGCATCGCGGAGCTCCAGCACGGACACACTGTTGCACACGTAGCGAACGGACGACAGGAGGCTCAGCACCTTACGAACAGCACCGCCGTGCGTCACGCCGAGGAACTCCCGGACTCAACAGCAATCGCCGGAATATCAAAATACATCTCTTCGAGCCCACACGAGACAACGCCGCCTTCGCAGTAAGACATCGATCCAACCCTGCCTACCCAACTACGACGACAGCTCAGTGACCTCTCTGAGTTCAATGAGTGCTAAAGAACAGAATGCAAAGGCACAAGTGAGCTGGTGTATGTCAAAAAATTTTGTCAAAAAACCCCGAGACTGAAGTAGTGACGGACAATGACAAAAAAGAGAAGTAGAACTTAAGACGTTCTTCTTCTTTTTCTTGTCGTCGTCTGTCAATACCTCAGTATTGAGTTTTTTCACAAAAATGAGTGCTTCTTGACGTCGTCAAAAGTACGCCGAACGACCGTTGCAAAATATCGAATTGTTACTGATGACGACGCCCTTCCTGTTCAACGGTCGCCGTACCATGTCTCTGTGAAAGAGATAGAGGTCATCCAGAAGCAGGTTCAAGAAATCAAGAAATGCTCGACGACGACATTGTCCAGCCCTCAAACACTCCGTGGGCTTCACCGGTAGTCCTGGTGAAAAAGAAAGACGGGACTGTTCGGTTCTGTGTGAACTATCGTCGATTGAACGCCGTAACGAAAAAGTACGTCAACCCGAAGCCACGCATCGACGACACTCTGAAACGGCTGCGCCACGCCCGTTACTTTTCATCGATGGACCTGAAGAGTGGGTACTGGCAGATCGAGTTTGACGAATAGGATCGTGAGAAGATTGCTTTCGTCACGCCGGACGGACTGTACAAATTTGAAGTGATGCCGTTCGGACTTTGCACAGCACTGGCGACCTTCCTGCGCGTAATGGACACCGTTCTTTTAGGCTTTAAATGGCAAGCTGTCTCATCTACCTCGACGACGTCGTGGTATTCGCAAGCGACTTCGACGAGCACCTGAGACGTCTGCGAGCCGTGCTACAGGCTATCCAGAATGCTCGACTGACACTAAAGCCGTTAAAATGTTGGTTTGCTTGCTGCAAGCTCAAATTCCCAATCCACGTCATGAGTGCTCAGGGCGTAAGCCCTGACCCTAAAAAGATATCTGCTGTCGCCAAATTTCCGAAGCCATCAGATATTAAAGCCGTTCGAAGATTTCCTGTGCTGCGCGTTTATTACCGACGTTTCGTTCGCGATCTTGTAAAGATTTCTGCAGCGCTTACGCATCTGATGAAGGACAACGTGAACTTTCAGTGGGGGGAGGAGCAAAAACAAGCGTTCAACGAACTGAAGGAAAGACTCCAGTCGCCCCTATCCTCAGACGGTTCGATCCACCAGCGGAAACAGAAGCTTACACGAATGCCAGCAATACCGGACTCGGCGCGGTACTCTCTGCACCGTCTTCTCTAAAGACAAGACGCAGCAGGGAGAGTGATCGATTACGCAAGCCGGGCACTGTCCAAGGCAGAGCAAAATTAATCAACGACCGACAAGGAATGTTTTGCTGTCGTCTGGGTGTTAACTAAGTTCCGCCCGTACCTTTACGAGATCCTGTTCCGCGTTGTCCCGGTCCACTTCGCTCTCTGAGGGCTCGCCAACTTCAAGGATACGTTAGGACGCCTCGCTCGCTGAAGTTTTCGACTGCGAGATTTCGACGTAACCATTGTGCATAAGTCTGGGCGCAAGCGTAATGACGGCCGAATGTTTGTCTGGAGCCCCAGTCTAATCTCCTCCCGACATCACCGTCCACGACAGTGACGCCTGTTTACTCGGCGAAGTTACAGATACCGACATCGAAGACCTTTAACGACAGGACCCGGAACTTCGCGCAGTGATCGAACACCTCGAAGGTCAAGGAAGATTAGTTCCACGAGTCTAGTCCCGAGACTTGTCAAGCTTCGTTCTGCGGTGGGACGAGCTCTTCAAGAGCATCGGAACCAGCAATCCTGCCTAACTGCTGGTTGTTCCTGCCAGCCTGCGAGAAGAAATCTTCCAAGCATGCCACGACGATCCGACGGCTGGACACCAGCAGGACGCTCGCCCGGTTTTATAACAATTATTACTGGCCGAGACTCCCGAAAACCGTCCAACTGTACACACGGTCCTGCGATAATTGCCAGCGACGTAATAAGCCTCCGACGGAGACAACAGGACTCTTGCAGCCGATATTTGTCCCAATTACGCCCTTCCAGCCGGTTGAAATGAATTTACCTGGGCCGTTATTAACATCGCCGCAAGAAAACGGGTGGATTATCATTGCGGCCGATTATCTTACACAATACGTCAAGACGAAAGCCCTTCCATCGAGAACAGCGGCTGAAGTCGCCAAGTTTTTCGTCCAGTTCATTCTCCTTTGACACGGGGCACCTGAACTGCTGATCACAGATCGAGGGTAATCTTTCATGGCACAGATGACTCAAGAGGTTCTAAGGCTCAGTCACATCAGCCATCTAAGAACCACATCTAAGCTTCAACAACACGATCTCCGGCATGATCACCTTGTACGTCGACGAAGAGCACAAGACGAAGGACGAGGTGTTGCGGTACGTTACGTTTGAGCACAACACAGAGGTTCAAGAAACCACAGGAATGACGCCGTTCCAACTGGTACACGGGGAGACGGTTACCACGATTCTCGGCCCCTTGCTGCCTCACGTGCTGGCATACAATGGCAACAACGACGCTCAACTGATCCCTCAACACGCGGAGGCAGCTCAGCAATTGGCGAGAATAGAGATTCAAAACTAACAGCGAGTCGACGCGCGACGGTATAACCTTCGTCGACGGGACGTCCACTTTCAACCCGGAGACCGGGTATGGGTGTGGAGACCGATACGGCGCCGCGGTCTCAGCGAGAAGCTTCTGAAACGCTATTTCGGACCCTACAAAATCATCCGACGCCTGGGCTATCTGAACTACGAAGTTGTTCCCGACGGAACGCGCCCATCTGCAAGACGCCAGCCACGAACCGAGGTTGTGCACGTCGCCCGGTTCAAGCCGTATACGAACGATGGAACTTTGGACTATCGTGAAAGAGTGAACTCTAAACTGTGAACTGTGGCTCGCGAATCTGCGGTCCTTTTGTTGTGGATTTGTGTTTTCGTTTTATGTACCATCGGGACAATGCGCGTTTTTAAAGGGGGGAGTAATGCCGCGCGCTCGTGGCCTCATGGTTATCGTGCTTGCTTTCCACGCAAAAAGCCAAGGTTTGAAGCCTGGCCGCGAGAACACATTTTTGTTGACTCTGTATTGTGATGTGCTGGTAAATTCGAGAACCGGGTTGCTAATTCGAGGTTAGAATGTTCTACGCGCCGAACATTATACGCCCATTGTTCGAGAAGCCGTCTCGTGTACAAAAGGGGCTCCGCGTGGCAAGCCGTGGTCAGGCTTACGCTAGCGCCGGATTTGGCTTCTTCACCGACCTCGTCGCTCGCTTAAGACAGCTGGTCTTTTACCCCTTTGTTTTTGCACAAGTTCCCTCTTATTAGAATTTCCTGGAACGCAACCTCGTCACTTTACCCGTGACAATATTAAATATTTTGTTATGAACATTGTGACTGCCGGTAGATGCATCGCTTAAGCTAATATTGCTGAGAAATAGCTGCTAAACTTTTACGAAGCTCTCTACCATCAAATAAAAGTCGATACTTCGATTAGAAAGTCAAACAAATATAGCTCCAACTAAATCTTGAAAGAAAACGACGTTTCCAAGCCAACTCGGTTTCTTCGTCAAAGGTGACTAGAAACACGCGGAGCAGATATCCGAACCACGTTTTTTTTTTATTTTTCACTATGCGGCATTCGCACGTTCAATACGAGGGGCACAGAAACAAAAACTGATGAATTCGATGCTGAAGAGAAGTGTACTTGGTCTATATTATGTCGAAGCGTCTTTGTGAGACTCTCAGCAAATGCTGCGCCGAAGTATTATTTCCGGTTGCTTCGGGTCACGGGTGAAGAAATAATTTTTAAATATGTTCTTGACTGAATACGGCCTGTATGATCTGTTATATTTAAATCTGACCTTCACATACAGCGTCCCACACTATATTTACATTTCAGAAGCCTTCAGAAACTTCGGATTCAAGTATTGTGTGATTGCCTCAATCCCAGATAGGGACGGGAGATCAACCCTAAAGAATCTCGTGACTGTTTTTTTTTTTGTTCACTATGTACAGGCACGTTTGGTTTACGGCATGTCTATAACCACAATGTAGAGAACAGGCATATGTGCCTGAGTTTAGTTTTGAGAAAAGTGATGTCTTATCAGTATTGACTCAAGAAAGGTGTAGATCCATACATTCCGCCACCTTCAGGGTTTATTGCATCGGTTCTTTTGCACAAGGGCGACAAAAATATAGGATTTATGGCGTGACAGGAGAGATCACCGAAGAGCACGTGAAGAACAAGCAACCATCTTCGTGCGGTATATGTGTAGTGTAATATCGTTTATGCTCTGCCGACTTCCTGTAACATTCCTTTCTTCTTAGAAGATCGGCTTGCCTCCCGTCTGCTCAAAGCACGTGGCTGGTAGCGTCCTGGAAGAGGAGAACAAAAACATAAAAGGACGCCACGGACAGCTATGTCGAGAATTATGCTAGGCATATGACTTATTAAAGCTAGGATAAATCCCTTGGAACACCAATGTCGGAAGGGATTAACGATTACTTATAAATATATTTTGAATTAAAATTGTTGAGTAAGACTGCATTTTTGGCGTAGTTAGAAGCCTGAATTCAAGGAGCTGGCCAATGAAAGGCGTACATGTTCGGTAAGTGCCTACTTACCGAATATTTTTGTGTAAATAAAGTGATAAGGCAAATACTGTTGTTTTTAAAAAAACTTGGTTGGATGTAAATATACAAAATATGTGAGGTTACTGCAACTCAATGGAACTTGTAATCGAGTTGGAATGAATAAAAAACTGAGCATTACGCTTTCTTTCATTTATTTTACTAATATCACAAAACCGATAAATGTTGCCACTGATATTACACTTTCAATTTTTATTTGTATAATTACCGGGTGTTACTAACAGTCACACCCTTCCGTATATTTCCTATGAAATATGTCTGCAAGGGAACCGGCCAAATAATTGTTTCACAGTGAAATTACAAAATGTAGGATAAAGCTGTGTATTCGTGTTGGCGGGTTTTATATTTCTTCAAATTTGGGTTTGTTTGCTTTTTATCTTTCTTTGTGTGTGTGAGTGGGCGGTTATTTTTTTTTATCAGCTTCCGTGTCTATCGGACCCCATTTTCGGTAACGGCCAAAAACAAATTGGTGCTATTGGGGCCTATGTTGAAGAACACAGGACACGGTTTTGCGATTTTGAACATTCTGAGAACATGGCCGGTAACTCGAATACTTTAAAACCTTGAAGTTACAGACAAAAAAAGTCTTTCTTTGCCTTAGAAAAAGCTTGATAGTCTACAATATAGTGACGGTTTTGCTAATGGGCAACGTAATATAAACCGTTATATAAAAATGTTTTGCCGTGTTTGGAATTCTTTTCTTCTTCAAACCCTGCTCTAGTTCAAGAATTTAAAATTTACCTCAAATGTTTCACGCGCCTCGGGGGTGAATGTTGCGGTTAAGGGGTATTTAGATAAATAAAAAAAACTGAACCTTACTTAAAATAGTCAAAAACCTTACAGATGTGGGGAGTCGTATTCGGATTCACTGAGCATGAAAAACATCAGAACTCCTACAAGCACGTAACAAGTTTGCCACAAAAATCTAAACATCTTGCCAGATGCATTCCAACAAACCAAATCCAGCAGCCAGTGTGAGCGAACTTAAGGCATCAAAACCAAAACAAAAACGAGGTTGACGTTCGTGTTTATACAGCATAAGATCGGTCAGCTTTTGATGCCCGTGGTGACAGTGGTTTACATTATAGGTAAGAACTTTAAGACAGCACAGTAACACCGCTAGCCTGGGGTCTAGCAGTGGCGTCAGTAGGTTAACATGCACGCCGTATAAAATTAAAACCAGAATATTAATATTGCATTATAGCGTCTCACATAAGGAAGCCCCTCATTTGGTCCTGGACGCATTCAGAAAATTGATGGGGTCCCTTGCCCCCCATCAGGATTCCTCGTTTTTCTGGGGGGCAGATGCGCTTCACTCCAGTAGTGGAAAAAACCGGTTTACTGGATTCGTGCGCCATTCCCAGCCTGCGAAATGCGAGTAAGAAATATAAAAGAAAGTTATTGCTATTAGGAATACGGAAGAATCAATTACGTAGCTATGCTTGATTCATTTTGAATCTGCAGCAACATCAGGCATTCGTGCACACTGCAAACAACCACGAGCAAAAAAAAACTTTTCAACATTCGCTGTACAAACATTCTCACAGTGCAGACCATTGCATTCCTTAATGCGCCTAAGAAAAATATCTCTTGACCAAATGTCTTCTTAGTACCAAGCTCAAGAAAATTTTGTGTGTGTTATTCTTTCTTTTTTTTTTATTGGGTTATTTAGTAGACCGAGAAACAAACCCGCTTTGTCACACTCTGAGTAATTAAAACAATGAGTCCTGTTTTAGTTTTGTTCTTTCCTTACTACTCGTCGCACAGGAAGTGATATTTGCCCAGGTAATAGTTGTGAAGCGAAACGTCACCCAGTCGTAATATGGCGTCTCATCCTTTTGGGATAGAGGGAAGCTTTATATAGTGCAGTACGGTGTGTCACAGTGTCTTCTATGTGCATCAGACGCCAGTGATTGAACGAATTCACGTTGCCTTCAAGCGGCACAACAATGCAGTGCTTTTCAGTGGTCACAATATCCAGTTTACAGACCATTAAACAAGTGCTAGGTATAAGATCCATATAGGTTTCACATAACACACAACGCGATACTTTTAAGACAATTGAGGGGTTGAACGTCTGCTCAGTTTTTATCTTAGAATCTCAAGGCTGTCATCAAAACTACTTATGTGGTTGATAGTATGCCGAACGGAATTCGAGAGTGAGATTGGAACGGGCCGCTTGATAATTGATTATTGATAGGGTGAAGATTTGTGACGCGCCATCATTGCAGGTGCTAAACAAGAGAAGACAATGAAACCTTAATAAACAAAAAAGGACGTACAACATTCTAATATGTTGCATCAGCACTAACCACTGGCCCGTCCAGTAGATCAATGAATAAGGTTGACAGCGAATACGCTTCTTACCAATTATATTAATACCCCTTGGTATGAATTTGAAGTTGCCCATTCCTATCTCGCCTCCGACGGCCAATCGCGCCTGGGCAGCCTCATGCAGGAGTGTGAGATCTCCATACGCTGTTTCGTTGGGGCAGCTCACTGAACCAATGTTCTGTTCGCGCTAATTGTGTCGCGTGGGTTACGTGTCAGGTAGGAACTCCATATAACAGACTTCCAACCGTTTGAACCGAGCCGCTCACTAACGTAAATTTAAATAAGTATTTGAGTAGGACTGGTGTTTGAACTACGTATTAAAGACATTCTTTGTATAGGATATGAAGCCGTTGCGGTCCGTGACATGTCTTTCATTAAAGTCGCCATTTTTAGTAAAGTTGAGAGTGCTATTAGCTCAACTTCCCTCGTCAAACATGTATTCGTTATGTGCGAAATTAGGCTTAAGCCTCTCCGGCACACCATTCGTTAAAAAAAATTGACTGTCAGTTTTCGACGTCCCCTCCGTTATGATGTCCAAAGCTATGTGAACATATCCGTGGCAAGTTTCATTTCCTGACGTATAAAAACTAAGCTAAAATTTAAAACATATGCAAAACTTTATAATCCTGCACGATTCAAGGCTCATTTTGAGGACGGCTTAATTTTGGTTTCCAAGAATTACTTGAACAATATTTATCACGCAAGTTTATGCTCTTTTAATCAACGTGAAATTATATCACATGAATTCAACGTTCAGGTTTTTTGGTCCTGAGAGCCAAAGGTAGGGTTAGTCTTAATCCCAGTGAACCTGAAGTGGCGTTCAGCTAGTATTTTGTAAAGAACAAGATTAAGCTAATTGTTCTCCTTTTGTAAAATACGTGACTGACGCTCACATATTTACGCCTGATTGGGCAACTGATGCCAGGTGAGTTTAGTCTTGGTTCGGTGAAGTGTTTTTACGTCATGCTTGGTTGATTAGGTAAGCTTAGGTATGGTCAGCTAAGGTTAGCGTAAATCAGGTGAGATTAGGTGAAATTTGCTAAAGTGGTACTAGGTTCAGTTATGTTGGGTTAGGTTAGGTTTCTTCGGTGAGATAGCTGTTGTAAAAAATAGCTGATTACCTTAAACCTAAATACATCACCTGTAGGTTATAGTTAGAATCTGCTGTACTTTTGCACTCTATTTAGGTTTTGGCGTTTTATTATCAAAATTTCTAGAGGTGGGCGAATACTGGTCCAAATTGGATAGCACCGGCGACAGTGTTCAAGCTATAAATGTCGTTTCAACTATTCTGTTCAAATGGCTATATTCCCAGCTCTACAAATTACACAACCACGTTAATCCACTTAAAATATTTCATGTCAAAATAGAACCGATATTTTCCTAACGTCAAGGGTGAGCCGGTTTTCTAAAAAGTGTACAGATGAAGTATTTATGTAGAATTACTCACATGTGCCCCATTATGTGTCCTATGAGGTCGCTGAGTCGTCGTATGATGCTTGTCGAAGCGATAGCACGGAGACACGGTTCATTTTGCAAAGAGAACCAAGTTTCGCGCAACCTAGAAAGGAAAACGTGTACGTCAAGCCTACGTTTTGTTACACCGTAATTTGGGAAACCGCGAAGGCGGTTTCCCAAATTTCCTATCGAGCCAATTAGCGCGTTGGAGGGAGACAGTAGATTGTACTCTATCTCATAAGTTGCCCGCAGTCCTGTCAAAGAATCGAAATGAAAAAAAAAGAAAAAGCCGATTTTGCACGCATTTTGAGTATCGGGATTACTAGGGCAGAGGTCTCCGAACGTTTTGGTTAGGGATTTGGGAGCTGTTGCAGTCGCGAGGTCAGGGAATGTTCGAGCAATACAAATTAAGAAATTTAGAAATACACTTCAATACGCATTTAAATGCATATTGTTCAACTGAACGAACGAAGAAAACGAAGATAATAAATATAGGTTATTTTCGTAATGTCATGAATTATGACATTACAAGATATTTGTAATACAGAGAAATTGTAATACAGAGAAATACAGATGCGAATGGTAGATCTGATGATTGCAATATGCAAGAGTTATGGACACGCGACACTAAGCCCCATGCACATGAGGTCACAATGAATTTTTATCATGGCTGCACATACATTTAGCAAAAAAGTACGAATTGTAATGCTGGGGATGAAAATGTACAATGAATAATATGGCGAGCGATCCCGCCGTTTTGATGCAGTTCTCTGAAATTCCTCTTGATGTCTTCCTTTGCGCTTTTAGTGTGTGTCATGGAGCCATGTTTGTGTTTGTTTTTACTGGAGTTTTTCTTTTGCGTTTGTATCAACTGGTTGCGGTCCTGTCGTTACTGGAATGACTGCGTTCATCTGCGGGCTGGCCGGAACGCCTCCGAGGGCCGGATTTGGCTCGCGGGATGGGGTTGGGAGACTCCAGTTTTAAGTGAACAAAAGCTAATCCTTGTACAGACAAAAGAGGGTGCAGGTATGAGGGGTTTCCACCTTCCCTTGTTCTATAACTGCTTGGGTTACGCTTAGGCTCCTGTACCCTCGGTAAGTGTTGTAGCGTGCTTCGCCTCCGTCGCTTTGAAAGGCTCAGAGGGCAGTAATGTTCGCTTGTTACAGAGTTACGGCGAAACTATGGTGGAACAATTAAGAATCAAGAATTATTTTACCCTGCGGAGGAGCTCCAAACTCCCCTTCCGAAGTTACAATTTCCAAATCGGATATGTATTGCGTGAATTCTTTCAGTTCGTTTGTTCATTCAAAAGTAGCGAACTCTTAACGGCCTCATTTAAAGCAACAAGGTATTTTACCTGAAGAATATTTTGATTATCCAAAAATATTTCCGCAAAGCTGATCTGTCAACTGAAGCATTAATATAGTGTAGTGTGGAAACAAAGATGCTCTGGGTCGCCAATTTTTTTTTTTTTTTTTTCTTAGCTTGGTTTTACTTGAGTTAGCTTCTAGTCGAGGCAAACATGTTAGAAGAACTAATATTTTGTCCATTCTAAAACTAGAGAAGGGAAAGATTGTTCGATAAACCAGATGCGAGCATGTCTTTAGTTATAACGGTTAGTGGCTGTCTTTTCTGGCTTTTAGGATAGTACGCTTCATCGGACTACGTACTTCCCGATAATATTTACAGGCATTGAGCGATAGTACCTGGTTTGATGAAAGAAATAAAGCTCTGTTTTCCGGCACGCATAATTAAACTACTCCTTAAATGAATTTAAAATGCATTAAGAATATGGCGCTAGCGATGCGATAGGATGCGGAAGTTTGAGAACATGACGTGACCTGAATCAACAAAAGAAACAAAAAAAAAAAAGAAAGACAAGTTTCTTCTTGAGCTGACGCACACCTAGGCATAATTTTGTCAAAATAAAAAATAGAATTGCGGGAGCCTGGATTAGTAGTTTGGTGAAAGAAGCTTCTCAGTAAAAAAGTAGACAATAACAAGTTTCTCGATGATAAGCTTGCAGGAATAAATTTATTATCTGGCGCCGGATATCCTGGAAAATACTTTTTCTCAAAACAGTAAGACTGCATAAATTTCAAAAGTGCTATCTTGTTCACTCACGTGTATATATGTTAGCTCACTTGCAGGCAGCAAACCAACAAAAAACATGACACATGCTAGCTGAAGCCTAATTTGCTAGAAGCCATATGGCATCATAAAAAGCAGATTTTTAAGTATTTAAATTCTTGTAATACTATTGTTGTCATATGGCATTGCTCACTATATAAATAAAAGTATACTTGCTATTCGTTTCTGTAGAATTTTAATTAAGTAAAAAAAATGCAGGGTTTAGACATACCTGGCGCAATGCCCGCGTAGTTCAGCCTGTGAACAAAGAAATGTGAAATACATTCAAAATGGGGCTATGAATTTGTAGACAACACATTTATAGTCTAGTGGGATGGATGGCGTTTTGTCGCTCTCAGAGCAGGACGCGAGTGCAGCCGCAACAAGATCGGCGCTTGACTCAAGAGTCCGGGCGTCTGCTGAACTTCTTGCATTTTGTGGATGTTTCAATACACAGTTTCTGGGCATTTTAAGTTTTTTTTTGTTTTTTTTTAAGTAAACCCGTTTAGATATAAATCAGTGTAATCAGACGTTGGGGCATAAGAAATGTACACTTGACACACGATAATTTTTTTTTAATTATCGCATATAAAATGGCTTTTCGGAAGGTTGCCCTTTTTCCATGCGCTATTATTGCACAGCAGGTGGGCTCACTTGAGATAAAAAAAAGCAAAATCCAGCGTGTTTAACACTATTCGGGCCGACGCTCGGAAACTTTCATGGTGTAATAGGATCGCGAATGCACACAGTTTTAAGGCACTTTTCCTTTCTAAATCGGCAAGAGTATGCATTCAGCATATTAGTTTTTTGGTAGGCCTATGCCACGCTGGATTCATATGCGGCGCCAAGCAGTGCTGTTTTACACAGTAGTCTACCGAAGCTTACCGGAATCATCTCGCGATATGCCGTCGACCCTATAAAGTTAGCTCAAGTAATTGACGACCGGCGAGGTGTAATTGCCGCACATAACGCTCCGCTGCCGGAAATACACTGAGAACAAACGGGGCCGGGGCATTCCTACTATTCGATCTCGGTGGTGGGGAGGCATACAGCTATAGCATTAAAATATATTTTTACTATACCAGTAAGACCCTTTTCAGTCCAGCGTGTTAATAACCTCGACTATCCTGAAAGAGTGATTAAACTGTAGAGGTATCAGGCTATCCTTGAGCATGATAAAGTAGACCCCAGCCTGACGTAGAGAAGACGCGTCCCGATAGCGCGTTTTGGAAAAAAAGCTGCTGTGTCCTGACCGGCAAAATGCTGCCAAGATGGAACCCACCAGGGGAACTTGTTCCCGTAGTGTTTCAATGTCCTCGGCTACACATGTTGCCCTTTCGTGGGCTCAACAATCACTCACTTGTACTAATAGCTTTTACCTCCAAACATATTCTCAGATTGAAAAAAAAAAAAAAAACATTTTTCTGAATAAATGTAAGTCTGAGCGCACATCCCATATCTGCAATAAAATGTTTCTATTTTATCATATACCATTCAAGCGGCGCGCTCAAGTACTATAGAACCCGGTAGGTCTGAATCCTTGTGTCACATGTGGTAAAATAGCCTAGTGTTACACGTTGCGAGACATGATGTGCTCTCTGGAGTGGGGCTTGCTGGATGTATGCTTCGCCCTCTGATCAATATTTTGAGGATTACGTTTTGATACTTATTAATGAGAGCGATCTTCTTTGCCCTTCAAAACCCATTTATGTCTTACTTCAAGATGTTCCTATAGCGTTTTCCCTAACCCCATTATTGTGTTAATGACAAGTAAACATATTTGACTAAATTTTATTTGCCCCAGAAAAAGCCCAGATTCACATAGGAGAAAGGATTTGGTGTAACATTTGGGATGCCTATGGTGCGAGCATTAGTACCTTAAGAACATCGAATGTCAATCCCTTACCCTGAGACGAATAACAGAGCATCCATAGATTTTCGTTCGAAATGGCGTGCAACATGGTATGATAGAGGATTTAGTGTCCCGCACACGTCTATCAAAACTTCCTTACGGTCTTCATGGTATCCCGTCTTCGCGTAGGGTTCGTTCTGGAAGAGTAGTGGAGGCATTCAGATAAATCACATACTCGGGTGTATTTTTAGGGGTTACATATTTAAAAAAAAAAGACATTGAAAGCTACAATAATGCGGTCTACGGAGGTGAGTTATACGAGCAGAGGAACTTAACACCAGGAGTGAGTCGTCACGATGTGAATTAATGAAGCGAAATTCGAACGGTAACGCTGTGATCAGTGTAACTAAATGTATATTATTATCCAGAAACTCGCTTAGCTTCAGCGAATATCACTGCCGGCTCAAGGCTGATGGTGCGAGAACACGGATGATAAGCGAATGGAGGAGCGAAACCGCACCTCCAAAGCTGGAGGTCCGTTGTCACACCTCCACCCTCGCGCTTGTTGCATGGGTGGTAGCTTGACTGCACAATTACTGCTTCCCGCGCGCTGCAATGTTTTCGGAAGTTCGGAAGCATTCAATTACGCCCAACAAGTTTCTAATTGGAACCAAAATTCTGTTTTACTAATTAAATATATAATAAACAAAGTTTACTTAACTATCGGGACTATTATGGTGTTCAGCCCCCTAAATACCTTCAACTGACCAGATAACTCGCCCGCAAAAGCCCGATTATTTATTTATAGGACTCTTTAACGTCCACTTTCTTAAGCTAATCGGTAAAGCCTAAACATCCCTGTATAGTGTAAAGTATGTGGCATAGGATTACATGCCGGTAAAACTTACCTTGCTCTTTATAATGCCAACGACGACAAGCTGAACGCTTGGCTTGGTCAACTCCTTGTACTTGAGGTTAACCTTCAAAATTAGCAATAATGTAGTGCTCGTTTGAATTAGATAAATTTAGAAATAAATAATTTTCAACGCTCGCCAAAGATTCCAAACATTGCTCCCGCGAGTCATTCAGATATAATGAAAATCATTTGAGAGTATTGAGATGTACTCGACATGCACATTTAAACCTGTGTTAAATCTTTAGGTATCAATATGTTAAATGACCATTAAATTATATAATATAACCCTTATTGAAAAGCGCCCTTCAGCGTTGATGTGTTATGGCACCCTTTCAACCCTTCAAACTTATTCAGCCCTTAAGACCTCTCAACCCTTCAGACCCTTCAGCATTTTGGATTATCAGAACCTTTCGAACCCTTTAGACGGCCATGACTGTGAACTATAAACCAGAACTTCAGCTGTTTAGAACGTCATTGGAAGCTTATTTTGCACATTAAGTCTTACATTCATTTGTAAACTAAGAAAAAAGTTACGAACCAATGTGCACTCAAACCCGGGCACAAGCAGCCTTAGACAGAAGCGATCACACCAAATAGCTGTAACCGAGATATTTGTCTCCAAAATATATATGGAGTTACTCACAGTGCCACTGGGTACATTCATGAGATGTACGGTATTTAAACTCTTGAAACAAAGCGGGCCTGCCGCACACACGCACTGTCATTAACACGTTTAGCTAAAACTACGAACGCGAATCCAACATACGCCGCCTTTGACGGAATCCTGAGCGCGGTCCAATTGTCGTCGCTGGTGCCATCGCGGTGGCGTCTTCGAACTTTTTGCGCTCGCAGAATGAGCTTCTGAAGCAGAACAGACCGATAAGAGCAAGGAACCCCTTTTATTCGTACATTGAGCAGCTTTAGGAAATACGTCCATGCGTGGGACGGAAAGTCAAAGCTGAGCGACCGTCCTTTGCTGCCACCCGATACAAAATGGCGAAGCGACCTCCCCGACGCATATATCTTGTAGGGTCACGTAATCACTCCCACGGGCCCGTTAAAATATTTTGATAGGTCAGGTGCTTTTACGGGAAAGAATGTCACGGAGCAGGCATACCTCTCATAAAACTATGACGTGCTTCTCACACACTTCAGAAATTCTTGAACAGTACATGATGCATGTAAGAATACTTCAATTGATATCTCAAACCTTTTAGAAGTTTGAGAAATGTCTAAATACGAAGAACAGCGCTTCTTCACCCTCCCCCACCCCCCGCTTCTCAATAATTCCTTCAAGACACTGTCAATTGTCTTTTGCCATAGTTTGGAATTATGTCGAAATGAGTTATGCCATACCGCAATTGGGTGTATGCTTATGAATGAGAAACGGCTTTACGTAAAACGATAGACATCAATAGTTTGATATTAAGAGCAGACAGGAAGCACTCCGTTACTTAGCACACACTTTTGTGACATGCGATTTCCATGAAAGGTCGAGATATTTGACAGTGTCGCAATATTGGACTTCATTACAAAGACATGGAGAACAGTAAGATGTGTGCAGATACAAATAAATATTTAAAGAAACGACTGATAATAATAATATTAATAATAATATTAATATTTATAATACATATTTATTGTACTACATATCTTTAATGTTGTAACTGAACGGAGCAGTAGGCGCGTATGCTTAATTCAAATGCCCATTGTGAGATACAAAGTTGAAAAACGGTAGCGATTGAATTAGGCCAGAATACATAAGCACCGAGGCATTCAAATAAAAAAAAAACAATATTCAATATTTTATAGAAATTATTATTTTTGTATTTGCGTTCTTTAGACAAAATGTAATATTAGACTATTTTTCAAATTATGAAGCTCATCTGCAAAGTTATAAAAGCAGGAACGTCTGTTGAACCTATCAAAGTTGCAACATGTGCACCTCTATAAACACATATATTAAATGTAAAGTGGACAATTTGCAGATTATGAATTTCCAACCTGGTTACTTTTCGGTACATGTATTCTACCAATACGTTCTAGTTAAAGAAAACGCAATAAGTATGGTTTCGTTTTTCCTAAATTAGTTTAAGTCATAACGAAACAAAAATCTACACTAACAAACAAAGATATCTGCGGTTTATGATATTTTGTGAAGAAAACCTAAATAGGTAAAAAAACATGACTCGTTCTCAGATTGTGGTTCTAATTGATTCCACCTGACGTCAGTATGAGAAAGCCTAACTGTGCTGGTCTGTGATTAACTCAGAGAATGGAAATTAAGTTATGAAACCAATTATCCTGAAGGTTAGGTATCTTTGCATTCATGTACTCAATGCGATGCTCCAAGGTTGGTGTTTTTCTAATCTGCTCCAATTGAGCAATTTTCTATGAAGCTCAAGTGCATTTCCCATCTATGAACTTGCTACGGCTTTTATGCTACCGTCAATATTACAAAAGTGCTTTTACAATATCACACATCCTTTAGAAGAAAGTAATACACTAAATGTACAGCAGTTTGTACTTTGATAAAACACTTCGCAGAGAATACCTAATGGAAATTTTATTTTACTAATAAATATTTCGTTAAAATTAAATTTCGAATAGGTGCACCTCAGTTGCCGGGCTAAGCAATAGTGCGGAAAGGATCGCTAAAATGCAAAGTACGCTAACATTTCAGGAACTGTATATTTCAGATACATATGATATCTTACTTTAAGTGTAGATGTTTGTTTCATAAAATTGCATAGCTATTATTATTTTGTATGAGCTTTTCTAAGAAATACCATGCATGAACAGAACAACCAACTGTAAAACATAATTCTAGTCTTTCCTCGGGAGCTGAGAGCCAAAGATGCCAGGTTACACCCACACAATAAGACACTGAAGCCTCACTTGGGCACGTGTTTCGCAATATAAGGACGAGATTTCTAGACTTTACAAACAACATGAAGTTTGGTTATAGCTTGGCTTTCTGGGAATTGAGGGTCCTAAATTGCCATACAAATACAAAATCTTGCCCAAACAACTGCTCTACTTGTGAAGACACGAAGTTTATTATAGTTATATTTGCACACCTTCAGAAAGGATAAAAAACAGAAATATTTCGTCAACAAAAGCAAATAAAAACAAACGCCTATATGTTTATATTAAACTTGTTGAAGGTTATATGTACAGACAGTATTTCAATCCTCGCTTAAAAGTTGATAGAAAATTCAGATATTTCCTTAACAATAAACGAACCCAGTCATTCAGTACAAATCAAAAGTCAAATTTGGAAGTTTTACGTGCCCAACAAACGACGGGCATCTGGCACGCCCCGGCGGAGTACTGAGGATTAATTTCGAACACCTGGGGATCTTTTGACGTGCAACCGAAAGCTCGGTTGCACGGCGCCTTCTCCGCAATAAGCCTCCGACAGATTGCGGGCACCTAAGCCGGGATTTGAACCCGCCACATGGGGATCCGTAGGCCAGCGCTCTCGCCTCGGAGCCACCGAAGCGGCTATACAGTGCAGAGTAAAGGCTGATAAAGTAAGTTTGTACAGAAAAAAATATTTCCTGCATGATTAGTGCGCTCACCTGGCTAATTACAATGGAAAAGTGGTCAATAAGTTCCTTTTCTGTTTTATTCTGGTTATGGGCGTGGTCGGATATTATCAGCACTTCAACCTTAATTTCTTCTGGCAGATTTTCTAGACTTCGGCTCACTGAAACAAAGTGGAAAGGATGGAACCACGATATACAGCTGTTTAGTGGCAATGCTCGAGCAAATTATTAAAATAAATTTAAAAAAATGGTCGCTTATTTTTACCAAGTCTGTTCTTTTGAATATTTATCTAAAATATTGAATAGATATAAAAGCTTTTATTTGGAACATAACTTGTACAAGAGAATGGGAGTGACATACAAACTTTGTTTTGAGAATTGTTCTTAATATATATTCACGTTACAGAGCAAAAAACTGCATTGGAGCGTTTCAGGTGAGCTAAGTTGGGTCAAGTGTGACCACGTTCGACTATTGAATCAATGTTCTCAGAGTGTTAATTGCCCTACGTCTACAGGATATAAAGCCATGCTATGCAATTGCATATTCAAACTAAACATGGAAAATTACACAAGCCTGCCCAAAGAGCTGTGGAGTTGGCAAAATTCTACTCAAAATTAGCCAACACAAAGTGACGTCAAAATTTTTAGCGAAAAACAGTGGGTTGGCGCTAACAATGAAGAATAGTTAAAGTGCAATCTGTCTTGTCCCACGTAACGGAAACTGTCTCAAAATTTCTTTACGGGCGCTCTTCATTTCTTTCTTCTACATTGGTTACCTTTGAAGTAACCAGAGGTCTCTTCAATTTATTTACAGCGGAGACAATTTACAATATGAAATATTTACACCAGTATACATCGCAGACCTGTCCCGTCGGTGTGTTCTGTCACGAGCCCCCTTGCACCCGTGCCTCTTGTTCCTTCTCTACCACGCCAGTTGGCTTGTCCGCTACAGCTTCATTCATTCATTCATTCATTCAATCATTCATTTAATGTCTGTGCTCATAAACGGTGAGTAGCCTAAGTAATGATGCACATAGCCGAAAGGAGCACACACAAGAAGTCTACGGCACTTCCAACAAGTAGTTTCTATTATAGGGCAACAGGAAATCGGTAACAGTTAAATATCAGCTATGGAACGCCTAAACACTTGAACACTTTAGTTGAAAATGTCGATGCTGGTTGTACTAAACGTTTAATAAAACTGTTGGATGCAGTTCATGGGACAGGAAAGGTTAATTTTTTTTAATGAGAAATTAGGATTTACCCTCAAAACCCTCGCGGTACATATATATTAATAACTGATGTGAGGGTTGGACAATCAATGCGAACATGAACGCATTTATACAAAAAACATTAGATCGCGCTCAAGTCTTCTCCAGCTCAGTGTAGGACCACCAGATCGTCGTAAAAGCCTCTTATACTCATAAAAGACACTGCGGACAATGTAGCGATAACAAATAATAAGAATGAAACGTCTCTGCACGTTTTCGACTGTTTGCCTGGTTTGCACTACCAATACAATTCCAATCAACCGTAACTAAATTCAAGCTTGCTACGTACTAATAAAAAATACAAAATGATTCACGATAGACACGTCTCTGTTGCTTAGCGGATTCTGGAAGATTTGCACATTAGTTTTTCACGGAAGTACGTTCTCTCCATTTAATGTAGGATGATACTTGGTTCTTGATGTTTGATAGGAGCATTAGACTCATAGAACCCTCTCTTCATTCACGTTCCTAATTTTTGGGGTAGATGTGATGTTTAAAATACTCTGACATAACACAAATAATCATTTCTGAAATATGGCTAGTTTTAATTCAAACCCTTTAAATCATTTACAAAAATATTTTTTATATACACAGAGTACAGGTATACATGCTGGAATTTAATCTTAGGCTCTTGAACAACACTCATGGTCAGCGGCCATCTGAAGACGGTTTAGACCCTCTTTAATTAAACTTACTTTGCTTGTAATTGTACTCAGCTTCTAGTTCCGGTACCTTAAGTCCTCGAACTGTAAAAAAAAATAAAAATAAAAATACTCGCATGTGGGTAAAATAACGGCTTCTTTATATACGTTATACTATAGGGCTGTTGCTCTTTATGTTAGAATCATACAAGGATTCTAATCACAACTTTTCTGGAGCTCTTCTGAGCGAGGGGGGGGGGGGGGGGGGGAGTCCATTACTTGCAACGAACTTTTAGAACCGATTTTTTATTGAGTGCAATTGCTTTTGTCTGATATATCAGCTCATCCTAATTTACCCTGTCGCTCTCCCTTATAATATGTTATTTTTCTAATAGTTAAAAATATGTTAAACTCGAAACATATCTTTTCAAGCAGGATATGATATATTTCTGTCCTCTGCTTGTCTGTATTCACAAATTATGAATTCAGGACGTCATTGATTAAAGTAATAAACAGTCAATGTGAACACTACAGTCACTGACAGTCTTAAAAAACAAAGGGTTTGGGCGTTTTATGTTTGCTCGAGCTGCTTATTGGCGAACGCCAGAATATCATTACCTAAGCAGCTCTGATAAACTTTTGACACTCCTTACGCCCTACATTCCTTAAGGTGCAGAGATTATAGGAAACAATTCCGTAAATGAGTCGTAGCTAATATATGCTCTGAAAAGAACTTTGCATTGTAGAGCGGCACCGACGTCTTGCTACGATTGACCATGTGTCTCACCGGAATCATTCAAGAGAATGGGGTTCTTGTCCAATTTGGATATTTTGTGAGCAACAACTCCATTATCTGCTTGTTGACCTGCTAATACCGGTTCGATTGATAACAGGTCACTAAGGAGCCCTCTCTGCAAAGTTAATAACGAATGAAACAAACTCAGAACGCAAAATTGATTGACACTTTGTGAGTTGATGCTTAGCAAGCTGAGTAAACCATACCACTTGGACTGCTCCATTCGATTCGTCAATAAGGACAGAAGAGCCGTGTTTTACGTCGTGGTACAAATTGTTTTCCAGATCCTTGCCGTTCATCTGGTAAAAACACAACAATCATATTTTGAACAAATCTTTCTTTGTGTAAGTACCTGACTTCCCGATGATCCGTATAATTTTTACGCCTTGCTTTAAGCACAAAATCTCTAAGAACAAATAAGAGCTGTGGCTTGCAGGTTGCCACCATAAATATATTTCGGTGAACATGTTAAACGATTTTTGATTCCGTCAGCTCTGGTAGTACGAGTATTGCATCAACAGTGACATCTTTTTGAAAACGTAAAAATGTTTTGTGTATTGTCCTCGAAAACTTGTTGGCGCTCTGCTTGAGGCTTGAGATACGGCGCCGACATTCACCCACGATAAAAATTGAACTCCTACAAATTAATGTGAGTTACAAACGGCGTTGTTCAACACCTCTCGCGCTATGGCATATGCTTCAATACAGTACTAAACATAGAGTAGGATAGGGTCAGCTAGTCGAATGCGGGAACGAAATTCACCAAAAAAGTGTGTCTCTTAAAGGTATAAAACAATTACGAGATTGTAAGAGTCTAGTTGATGCGTGAGTTTGAACGAGTCAAGCGATTGTATGTGTTTATGAGTTGAGATATTGTCTGTTTTTATTTGTATAGAGGGTTTATCAATTTGAGTAATGCAACTACTGCCCATATAGCGCGAGAGTGGTTCCTAGGACGCTCAGTAATCAGTATGAAAAAAAAAACTAGGGACATGTCTTCTACCACATTTTTCTTGCAGAATAAATGGTTGAGTTGCCCTTGCTCCATGTCGACCAGCTGACTGCATATAGCCACTCGCCCCATAAACAAAAATCAATACTGCGCTTACCGCTCGCTGTGTCAGCTGTGATATTCATGCGATATACCTAGACGAACAACTGCAGATACTCATAACATAGCAACAGCTATAAATTTGTACGTAATGTCATGCACGCCTTCAGGTATTAAAGGGGCTCGATTCAAATATTTAGAGGACTTTATTGAGCCCCGCCTTTTACCGTAAGTTTGTCACTGACTTCACAGCAATTTTAATAGATTTTAGGAAGCTACTTACATTTCTCTCATACTGTTTCTCTTCATCATGTTCGGTGAAAACAAAGTTATCAGAGAACACTTTGGTTTTCTCTAGGCTCAAGGTAAGACCCTCTCGTATGTGGAGCATCTTCTCGCCATTCAGACCTCTGGCTTCCAGGATTCTCGGGTAGACAACCTCCTCCACAGGCGGTTCTGCGAATGTGCATTATGAAACGTTTAAAAAAAGTAACGAGACAGGCAACTAAGATTTTCGTCTGTATTCTTTAAATTATTGTTACTGCGCACAACATTAGGAGTACGTAAATGAAATTAAAAAAAATGAACAAAATAATTTACAAATTTACTTTATGTTGGCTTAGTTAAAAACCTTGTGTTGGCACACACGAGTTTTGAAACAATCATGCAGTGAACAGGCGCCATTTTCAATCGCCCTGGAACTTACAAAAACACGTCTTAGAATTTCCGGATAGGCGATATACTTTCTGCATCATGAGCTGGTGTTAGTCTTCCTTACGAAGAACCAGAAGACAGAAACGGTTTTAAAGTGTACATTTATTTCTTGTCACCTTTTTCCGTCACCAGACATTTGAATATAATAAAGCGTAGAAGTGTTTAAAAAAAAAAAAAAAAAACTAGACTAAGTTTGTTCTGAAAGCCCAGAGAAAGCAATCAGTATTTATACTTCCACGAAAACGAAAATAAACCAAATGTATCGATGAAATAATGCAAATAAATAAATTTTAATATTGAAATAAACAACATAAAATTATATAACTTACAGAAAGTAACAGAATGCGATATTATCGCTTTCATCCTTATATATTAAGTTAAACAAAATTCAGTTTAAATGTTAATTTGTATGGCAATATCATCATAAACATTAACTGTGACCAAGTATTACAGTTCTCGACATTGATATCTACAAATGCTTACAACTTAGTAACGGTAAATCACTCACCTGCATTACAGATAGCCAGGAATATTGCAAATACGAGACCGAAATACTTAAGCATTTTGGACCGAATACTGACTTGTGGCAAAAGCTTCCGTGGATTACACGGCTATTTATACAGTCCCGAGATGTCACCACGACCTTTAAAGGCCACTCTATTTTGAAATAAAGATGGGGTAAGTCATGTCGGAAGAAGAAAATAACGTGACCTATTCCTGATTTTTTTTATTTTTTTTTTCGGTATACGGTGTCATGTGTACTGCAAGGGGAGAATGAGATGAAGACGGATTTTTAGTCCCTAATCCTGCTTACGTTAGCTGCTTGTCAGATCTACGCGCAATTTTATTTGTCATCCAAATTAAAGGTTACCATGATGCGACACTAGAAAAAAGAACACATCCTTCGAGGTTTTCTCCGAATTATAAAGAAAAGCCGCAAATAAAGCAATACGCTATAGAAGCAAACCACAAGGCACGAAGCAGTAGTGTAAACGACTTAATTTTCGCGAGGACCTAATTTTAACCAATTTCGAGAATGACCTGCAATTCGCAAAAATGTGTGCCTCGAACAATTTCGGTAAACTGTAAAACACTGGTATCTATATTGAGATTCCATCTTGCGGCGAAAATTAGAACCCGCGAATATTATAAACTTTCAGCATTGACATAAATCGCGAAAGATATAGATCACGAAACATAATTTGTTCACAGTATATAATGAAGTGTCATATAACTCCCAACCTGACCCCGAAAAAGAAAACTATTCCGAAGACATAACCTCTTCACGTCTATTTATCATTCAGTCAATTACATGTGACAGAAATTTACGTGGGCACGCAAACGCCCTTTTCCCGGGAATCGTTTGCACTATACTTCGCACGTTGTAGTTGAGTAGACGTGATTCTTTTGTGACATTCAATATTTTAATTTTTAGATTGTCTTGGACGATTTATTGCAAATAAATAAGTGTCTGATAGGCTTTCAAAAAAACAATCTAGCTAATTCGCTTACATTGTTTTTTTCATAGAGAAACGTCACAAAATTACCTTGTGCTGCAATTGAAATAAGATACGCTTCGCTACCCACTGACGTACTCACCACCAAAAATGGCAATCTAGGAAATATACGGAGTCTACCTTTGCTCAAAGCACTTGGTCGAGGCAGTCACCACGATATACGGAGAAAACTCGTCGAATTACGCACCTATGGATCTGTACAGATCTAAAAGAGCCGTTTGCTGCGTTGCACTCAGCATGATAGAACGTCATACCCAGTGTAGCAGCCCAAACTGGTCTTTAGGTTAAATTTTTATCAGCCTGATCGTTCGAGGAGCTCTCTTTACAGATTTCAGCGATAGCTCACATAGGTACGTAGGGGAAACGAGGGACTCCATATTCATTAGGACCTGCTACATTCACGCGTGCCCATAGGACTCCCTTGAAAGGGTCAGTAGATACCTCTCAAAAGTCCGTTAAGCAACACTTGCGCAGTGATATTTTGGGCATCGCTCCCTCTCCAAAGCGCTCGATAGGATCCGAGATCCCACCCAGAGCTTACGTAGCTTTCGTGTCCAATGTATGCCCAAAGCGCGTGCCCAAACAATGACGGGTTGGAAGGAGCCACTGGAAGGCGCGCACTTTTGGAAGGGTCTAATTCCACTCCGTTTGTTCTATTTGTGTGGACGACTTTGAATTGATGGCTCGCTACGGATATGTGTTTACAGCCAAGTTGCGGACAATATAGAGCTTGATAGTTTAAGGAACGCGGAGTAAAGATTATTATGTTCACAGTCCCTGCTTTGTGATTCGTTCTTTGGGATTCTTATCGGGAAGCGCAGCAGTCTCATTGGATGCTGAGTGATAATTAGATGCACAACCCTCGTCCCGTCCGGCGATTCTCAAGCGTTCACTGTCTGTAGGACCGTGACGACGTCTATGCAGGTCCAGGTGTCACCAGCCGAAATTTAGAATCGATTCGACTTCATTACAACTTGGACGACACGTTGCAATAAATTAATTCTACTTGGTAGTATTATTATACTCTCCGGCAACTTAAGCAACGGAGGGCGTGTCGAGTTGCAAGCTCCTCATTGCAAATAATATGGGATTGTTGCATGAGTCATTAAGAACGCTAAAGAAAGAGCCACGAAAAAATGAGTGGCATCATGAGAAATCATGCTCTGCGTGTCTTGAGATATGGCTTACTACATCAGGTCGAAGATGGCCAACACGAATGAGATAACGCGAGGCTTGCGAACATGACCTCTTGCACATAGCTTCGTTGCACTTTATTCCACTATGAAACAAATAGGCTTTTGTCGTCAAGCGCAAGCATTATACTTCTTTAAAACACTGTCATTTATTTAATGTATCGTATTGGAATGACGTGCCGAAACGTGCGCTGAGAAGAACGCCTTGATCTCTAATATGATGTCTGGAATGCATCTGCGACAGGCGTATACTCCCTCCTACACTCCCCATGCCCACAAAATGATCCCAAAGTTTCATGAGATTACGACACCGGAGCCGGCCCCTCATGTTAAAGAGCCGAGATTTTAAAGATAAAGCTGCTGAAGGCATCAAGGGCATTTGAAATTGAGTAGCGGACACCAATTGCAAAGATTAGATGTACGTGTGTGTGCGTGCGTGGACGAGTGGCGAGACGAATACTGGTCGGAGTGGCGGAGCAAAGCGTGATACTTTCTGCCGACACTTGCGAACACGGCCCGTAAATTGCGTGATCGCAATCGAGCATTTGAAAACAGCCTCAAAGCTAGACACATTTTGTCATGTTGTCAGTGCTGCGAACCTAATTTTAGCCTGTAAAAATGCAGATAAAAAAGAAAAAGAGCAAATGGAAGTGCAGGTGACGTCACGGCCTCCCAACTCGTCGGTGCCATCTCTTCCGTGGTCTGTCAAGCTGGAGGGCGACTTATAGTAAAAGAGGGGCCTGATGTGTGCCCCCCTCCCCTCCCCCGATTCCTAGCACTATTGGCTGGAACACCCGATTCAAAAATTTCCTGCGTTTGAGCACCAGAAAAGCTCTATTTTGTCTCTTAATTGTTCATAAACTTCGAAGTATGGTACTTCCACTTTGCATTCCATTCCTATTTTGGACCAGAGATCTCCCAAGGGTGTTTCCAGTTTAGTCCATGTAGTTCGATGTACGTTGAATAAGGATTATGATCTGTGAGGGTTTTTTTTTTTTTCTTTTTTTAGTCGTGTTGGTTTTATTGGTTGCACACTGGCAGTAATACTGTTAAATTGCATAAATGCAGGTTTTATGTATTAAAATCATCTGGTGGGCTACTTGGCTATGCATCTTGGTGAAATATGCGCAAAGACAAGGGACGGTCTTCCTCCCTTGTCTTTGCGCTAATTATAGCAGATTTTATGCGCTGTGTACAAGCCCTCTAGTGTTTTTGTGTGCCGGATAACGTACAATACAAATATATTGTACAACTGCGAAGATCATAGCGTGTGACGTGTTACGTCATCTGGCCGGAATCCAAAGGACTCAAATGAGGACGCGTGAAATACACGTCATGTAAACATTATAGACACCTTAGGGGGGAGCTGAGGTCGTTTAGGGGTTCTGTCGCGGTTTGTGTAGGCGGTTTGTACAAAACATAAAACCCTCTAATAAAGTAAATCATGCAGAAAAAACTAACAGAAAAAAAGGAAGGTTGCCTTTTCCTTTTTTTGCCACCTTTAATCGGTTCCTCGCATTTGGAATTCCTAAATGTCCTTTGCTAGTGGAAAGATGAGGTTGTCTTGCCTTGGTCCTTGATGTTTGCTCTTTCTACATCCTTAACGTGCACCAAGACGCTTTTCGTCCATAAAGTTTAAAAATGATCGCCTCCTTCCGCACTATTGAGGCAAAGTCAGTGGTCACGCAAAATGTGAGTACAACGTCGAGCAAGATGCGATCGTACAGGCACCGTTTCTGGCGTCCCGGACACTCCGGCATCATGACCTTGGGGACGAGAGGAAATACGGAAGAGCCGCACTGCGGCTTCTTGTGAACGGCGGCATCTAGGAAAAGCACATACATAAAAAAGGACAAAGAGCACGCGCGCTCGACAGCATCGTTAAAACCCCAAAGCTCGTTCGCTTAGCGTGTTAGAGAGGGACGCTGGGAACGTTCTAAGTTTGTTCGCGCGATGTCACCACGGTACTGACTAGATCAATTCGAGTAAGACGTGTGACTGGCCCTTGTGTTCACTCATTGAGCAGGGGTCTGATTTTGGCCTATATGAGAGCGACACGTTCTCGGCTACTCATTAAACGTGATGACACAGCTCACGCGAAATCAGTTAATGATAATTTTTTATTCTTTTGCGAGTCCCATATTTTGCCGATATTTTGGTGAGGACGTCTCACCAACATACAAATCATGAGGGAGGTCCCTTGGTCTCTGATGGGCTTGAGCTTAGTACTCGATTCTTCATCCACCGGTCGATGTCAACTTCTGTACGGCAAAGCAACTCGTGATCTGCAAACTAAGCGCGGGTTGTCAATGGCTTTTAACGAAAAATAGCAGACGATCACAGTTTTAGCCTGCGTTCGAACTTTCTTTGGCGCGGCGCTGGCTTCGCTGCAGACGACAAAATTTACTTCCGGTCAGTTAGCAGACGACGTATAGTATTTTCTTGTTTTATCATTGTCTGACCATGATGCTTTATAGCCGTCGATCCACGTTCCTCGCTTGCGTAAGTAGGCAAAACGTCTACGAACGCTAGTATCGTCTGCTCCATGAGTAGCGAATTAGATCTCGATTTTCTTCTCGCGTTAACCAAAATCGGACACCAGACGAGCACTGCGTCAGTGTTTACCTGTAATTCTGTGTCTTCCTCCGTCGTCGCACTGAGAACCAGACATGGTGATAGCGAGCCATATAACACAATCTGTGTTCAAAGAGTAGTTAGCGCGTTGTTGGTGAGAAATGTCTCTCGCCACTAGATAGATACGTATATTCGTGGCCAGTAACTGCCCACACCAGGAAAACGAGGGTTATACCCACCGGGCAATTTAGCTTGGTTTGGCAGATTGCGCCGTCTTATGCTCAATGTTAGCAACTCTGAGAAAGTCGGTGGCCGCAACCAGTTGACCCTTAAGGCCGGTTCAGACACTTGTGTTTGAGTGCGTTTGACTGCGTTGCGGCGAGAACCGAAAGTGAGTCACCGGCACATCTGTGCTTCGTATGAAGCGTGGAATCCAATTCAAGGAATCTTCTTGGCACGCGATATAAGCAGCAGGGATGTCCTGGTGTCTCGCTGCCGCAACGCAGTCATACGCAGTCAAACGCAACTGCGTGAACCGGGCTTTACTCAGACTCGAACATCCGAGTGCCTTGCCGAAGTGTAACTAATTGCTCCTGTTCAAACGTTCGGTGGTTGGGCAATAAAATAGCTGTCCAGGTTGGCCACAAGCGGCGCTGACTAGCAGCCGTCCGCGAAACCTCTTGTTTAGTGACGTGGGGCTATAGGTGATATAGAAATATAAACCTGTTAATGCAAATTTATATGCATGTTTTTTTATGATAGTTTTGCGCTGTACTACTTAAGGGGCCTAGGAAGGCCATGCGTGATGGGAAGGAAAATTAACCATAAAAACGAAGCTCTAAGATTAGTCTTGGTGATAACTGCAGCATGTAACCTAACGCTTAAGAGACGCCTTAGACCGCCCGCAGATATTGGTTTCTCAACTTATAGAGCTGCAATTTACTACAGAGGTGCAAACAAACAATTAAAATTAACAGTAAAAAAACTGATCTTTAAAAAGAAGAAAAAGACATTGTTTGGTAACCTACGCCGCCACTTCACAGACGATCCACGCAAAGAGAGAAGTGCTACCGGCAGATGGCGTAGACCGCGTGGAGGGTTTGCCGGTGGAAAGGGTTGATAGCAGACGATCTGGCAAAAAAGTCCCGAATTAGCCGTCACTCCCTTGACGCGGCGTGCGTCATCTGTTAGCAGCATCTTTCTACGTTTTTATTGTCTGCAAAGTGTAGGCGTAGTATGCCCAGAAAAAGTTTTTTTTTTTTTATTCTGTTGATTGCCAGTTTAATGAAGGGCTATGACTCTTCGAATTCGAGGGTGTTTTTTCGGGTTTCTATTTACCTGCAGATTAGGTATTTTACATATATACGAGGGGCGTTCATAAAGTTCGTATTATCGGCACAAAAAAGTTGAAAAAAACGGAACAAAACAGGCATCAACATGAGCGCGCGTCCCTCTAGTTTCCGCACAGTATAAACATCGCATGCTATAGTAGCTCAGAACGCCAGTAGGGAGTCGAAACAAAAATGGCACCGCCCGTCGGGGCCAAGCACATTGAGTGATCCGTTTTTTCATTTGAAGGGAAGAAATGCCAAGGATATTCATTCCAATCTGGGACCGTTGTTCGGGGACAAGACCCCAGTTTATGACACTTTGGTTAAACGGCGCGGACGATTCCAGTGTGGCCAAATAAGAGAAAAGCATTTCAAGGACGGCGAACAAGTGATAGCTGAAGTGGAGCGATTCCTGAACCCTCAAAACCAGGAGTTCTATAACAATGGCCTCCGGCATGTGGTGCATCGCTAGAAAAAGTGGGTAACTTTTGGTGACGAATATGTAGAGAAAGTCTCGACTCCTACTCGAGTTTGATTGCTGAATCTCTATTCCTTCGTGACAATATTACGAACTTTATGAACGCCCCTCGTATTTTCGGTTTTGAACAAAACAAAAACTTCGCTGTATCTAGGCTTATTTGAAGATTACAAGAGGGACGTGGGACTGCCAAATTTTCCGGGAGCATATACGCAAGTGTCCCCATGCTTGAATGCATGCATTTGACCATGATAAAAAGAACAAGGAAAGGGGCGTAGTTTCAGAAGAAAGTAGATGCCTTGTACAGTGTTCTATTGAGGCTGTGTTACGTTTCAAAACGTGAAGCTTGGGTATTTTTGTTTCAAGGAGAGCTCAAATTAGTTTTAGGTCTTTTTTGATTTCGTGAAAACGAACTCGGGACAGCACCGCCCAGAAAATAATTTCGTGGTGCTTACGTATTGCGTCATCAGCGAAGGCCAACGCTGTACACAGATTGGAAATGAGTGCTGCGTTAGCGCTGGGCTGCCAGTCAAGTTTGAGCCAACCCCTACTGTGAAATCTCATTTATATGACAAATTTATGTGCCCAATAAACACATATGAATCATACAAGATATATAAGAACATATAAGAAGCATATAAGAACAATATAAGAACTGTATAAGAACTATTTAAGATATATAAAGACATATAAGATCCCCATAAGCAACTTGTGAGAAGTTTCCTATAAGTGTCTTATATCGTTCTTATATGTTCTTAAATATCCTATATATTTCTTATATATATGTCGAACGGTTCTTATGTTATTATATATCTTGTATGATTAATATGTGTTTACTGGACACGAGAAATTTCTCACTAGGGAACTATGACGATGACGCAACCATTGTGTCCGATCTGGGTCCAGCGTTGGACCTCGCTGATAACGACATCTCTATCAGCACTACGACGTTGGTGCCTAGGAGGTGTTGCTCGTGCGTTACATTTCGGAATGTATCGGTGTATGCAGAAAAATTTGAACCCAAGGAATGTAAAATGAAATTTGGGGGTTTTACGTGCCAAACCGACAACTGGGTTATCTGGCACGCCCCAGCGGAGGATTGAGGATTAATTTAGACCCCCTGGGGATCTCTTTACGTGTAAGGGACAGCTCGGTTACATGGGGCCTTCTCCGCAATAAGCCTCAGTCTGATCTCGGGCACCTCGGCTGGCATTCGAGCCCGCGACCTGGGGATCCGCCGGCCGGAGCTTTTAGTCGGAGTGATGGAGGTGGCGGAACCCTAGTGAAAGGCTATTTTATGAGAAACTTTTTGTGTCCAATAAACACATATCAATGATACAATATATATGAGAACATAAAAAAAAAAACAAATAAGGAACTTATAAGAAACTTCTCACAAGTTTCTTATATATGGTTATTATATGATTCTTATATGGTTCTTATGTGATTCTTATATCTTCTTATATTTCTTGTATGATTCATATGTGTTTATTGGGCGCAAATGTCTCATACAAATGAAATGTTTTAATAGAGAAGCCTAGAGATAACTCGACATGTCTATCTTATCAAAGTGAATGAAAAAAAAAAAAAAACTTTATTTTGGTGGGTGGGGAGAAGGAAGTTCCGAGAGACCGACGGATACATCAACGTCATTTTAGAAGGTTGACGCTGACGGCACACGGTCGCTGGGAAGGCAACCTATGATGACACAGATTCATCTGTGATTCATGATGAACCACATCTAAATTTGAAAAGGGCACGTCTGGAGGACAGGCTTGCTTCCTCGTTTCTTAGGATGAATAATTGCATGTCACATTCATTTAGCAGCATCGTCACTTTCACTTTAGTTGCGCTCATTTACGTGTGCTCAGCTTCGTGCCTTCACTGGTGCTTTGATTATTATCGAACGATTATTGCTTAAAGTTCATTTTGCATCAGCTTGTCGCACTATGCTAGAATTTGATTGCCTGTGCAGATATGCAGCTCTACTAATCACTATAACGCGCATTGTTAAGAAAAAAAATGAATAAAGTGTAGGCCAAGGTTTTCTTCCATCCCTAGTGGCAGTATATATATATATTTACAGTTTGAAAAGCCCCGCGAATTGTGTAGATATTTCAGTATTATATAGCTCGAGTAAAGTTAACTGACATTTTTACTGCGAATTGCGTTCGATACAAAACATTAGAAGACGTTGGTTTCCTAGTAAACATAAGCTGGGATTCTAGATTGCATATTTGTGTGTGACTGACAGTATTAATATATTTACACAATTAAGCTGTAATTTTTGATACCAAAATATTTTAAATCTTTAGATGCTACTTCAAACTTATTTCAAGAAAGGTCTGCCTGCTAGAAAAAGATCGTTTGAGATGCCGTTTTCTAGCTGTATTAGGCAAAATATTTCTAAAATTTGTAATTATAGGATTTTTTTTACATACATTCTGCAGCCCCAGTGGGGCTATGGCAGGAGTGGGAGTTATACACAGACGGTCCAGACATCACTATGGACCACTGTCAATGGCACACATAAATTTATCTGGTTGGAGTGACCGGATGTTTCCTGGTAACAAATTCCAGCGTTCAACGGTGTGAGGAAAAAAATTGTATTTAAACATATTAGTACGAGGTTGATAAGGTAAAATGTTTAATTCGTGGTGGCTCCTAGTTGCAGTTGGCTTGAGAAACTTTATGTAGCTATCTGAAGAGTCAAAACGTGATGAGTTAATCATGAAATACAAAGACTTTAGGCGCTTCATACCACGACGCTCAGAAACAAGTCTTAGGCCTAACACGGAAAGGTTAGAAGAAGGAGAAAAGTTTCTGTCATACCGACGACAAATAAAACGTACCGATTTCTTTTGAACTGATTCGACTTTATTTATATCAGACTGTTTGTAAAGAAACCAAATAATAGAACCATATTCGAGGATTGGGCAAATCAAAGTTTTAAAAGTTAAAAGCTACGTATCTTGAGGTGTCACAGGTAAGGTACGCCGCAAGTATCCAAGTCTTTTAAGAGATTTGTTACATGTCGTATCAATGTGCTTAGACCACGATAAATCTGGCGTGAAAAGGAGGCCAATATATTTATATTCAAAAACTCTTTCTATGCATAACCCGTCAAATGAATAATTAAATACAGAAGGTGATGAACGCCAAGAAAAGGTCATAAAAACGGATTTACGAAAGTTCAGGTTTATTTGCCAGGTTTTACATCACGTACAAATATTCACAAAAGGATTGTTAAGAGTTATATGATCATCGGAGGAGTTTATCACGTGATATAGTACGTAGTCGTCAACGTAAAGTCGTATCTTAGTGCAAATATAGCGTGGCAAATCATTTATGTATAACAAGAAGAGTAGCGGTCCAAGAACTGATCCTTGTGGAACACCTGATGATACATCAACTGTACTAGATTTGGATGAGCTAAAGTAGACAAACTGTGACCGACGAGAAAGAAAACTGGATATCCAGTTGACCAGGTGATGATTATTTATAATTAGTTTAAGCTCATGTAGAAGCTTATAATGAGGAACTGTGTCGAAAGCATTTGACAGATCTTTAAATATTGCATCAACTTGATTACCGATATCAAGAGACTGACCGATATGATGAACAAATTCTGTTTGTTGTGCCATAGTACTATACTCGCGTCGAAATCCGTGTTGGAAATCGCATAAAATATTGTTAGTTTCCAGAAACGCCATAACATGCTTGTAGACAATATGTTCCAATATTTGCATGAATGTGACTTTATAGAAATTTGTCTGTAGTTTGACAGTGATTGTGAGTTGCCAGATTGGTATACGGGAATGATTTTTGCGAGTTTCCAAGATGAAGGAACTGTGGCCGTTGACTGTAATTTCTGAAAAATAACCGTGAGATACCGACTGCACCAAAGGGAGTACCGGACAATAAATGAATTAGAAATATCATCAGGACCAGGACTTTTTTTAGTATCTAACTTCAAAATCAGGTTTAGTACACCCAGAACACTCACATCTATGTCGTCAACCGCAGACTGCGAAACATGAGTAAAAGGAGGAATTTCTAAATTATCAACTGTAAATACTGACTGAAAGTATGTATTGAACGCCGTAGCGATTGTCAGCGCGTCCATGGTAGTTACGTCGTTAATTATAAAAAAGTTTGAAGTCGTGCTGCCTGGTAAAATAGATTTGCAGAATTTTTGAGGGATGCTTTTTATTAAGCTTTGCAATGTAACTCGGAAATAGAAGTCTTTCCCTGAATTCGTTTTAAGTCGGAGTTCCTCCTTAGCTTGAATAAACTGAGCAGTCTTTACAAGGTCAGCGCAACGTTTTCCACACCGCAGTCTGCCGAAACATCGCGATAAATGCAATAACTCCCTTGTTATTCAAGGAGTGACAATGTTATTGTTTTAGTTTTGAGTGGCACAAGTCGCTATATACACGATTTAACCAAGTCTTAAAAAGAAATGTAACGAGTACATTCACGTCACTGGAAAAACTAAGTTGTTCAAACACTTCAAAAGAATAGGTTAATTAGTCAATTATGAACACGCCAACGGCACGGTTAAAATCAGGAAAAGTGTGGTAACAAAACGTGTTTTAGGAACAGAATAAGCGACAGAAACAAAGACTGCCATATGATATGTTATACCGTCAACGACTTCACATTCACAACGGTTTTCTAGAAAAGGTAAACTAAGAAAGACCAAATCTAAAACTGACGACTCTCTCGTGCTCTCCTGAACAATCTGCTTTAAACCAAATGACAACGAAAAGTTCAGTAACTCTCTACATATTTGAAGGTCAGGACCAGATAGCAAAAAAGACGACCACTGGAGGCCAGGTAAATTAAAATCACCCGTTAATATTAAATTGGAAGAGGACAGGTTATGCACGTGCATAAAGTCAAATAACGCGTGTAACTGATCAATGGGAGAGCCGGGAGGGCGGTAGACAACGCAAACAACTAAATATATATTTCCCACATTAAGTTTGCACCACACTGATTAAATCTGGGGAGAACCCTGTATTAGTGAATATTTAATATTGGTCTTTAAAAAGAGTGCGACGCCACCGCCACGCCCGTACTTCCTATCACCTCTAACCACGCAGAAACCAGAGGGCGTAATTTTTTTGTCATATATGCCATCATGTAACCATGTTTCAGTGAATCCAATAATACGAGCAGAGTGGGAAGAAATTAGTGACAGAAAATCAGGGAACTTATTTAATAAACTTCTGGCGTTAAAATTCATGACACAAAGGTTGTCACTTAAACCGTCTTTTAAACCGCGGCCGGGTCAACGACCATCAGTAGACGGGGCGGTGGTAGCAGCCTGGGCTTGTGTAGTCGTAACACTTAACCAGAGTGTTAATTTTATCATCCCAATTATATCGCTCAATATTAATGAACACATGATCATATCGAAGCCGGACGGTGGAGCCACTGTCGCGGAAAGAGGCCGATGCATCCCATATTTTCTTTCGAACAGAACGGACAAGAGCAGAGAAGTCTTCCCATCTACGAATATCTGAACCTTGAGCTTAGAAATATTTTTCAATACTTTAATTTTTTTTGCGGAAATCACGGAGCTTTAAAATTACGGGGCGTGAACGATCGTCGTGTTTTCGAGCTATTCTATGGTATCTTTCAATACGTGGGCAGTTAATAATCAGTTTATTCGAGAATATGTCTGATATGTTAGAAAGTAATGACTACCTAGTTTCGTCTTCCCTTTCCGTGAGGCCATGCATGATTAGATTATTTCTGCGCGAACGGTTTTCCATGTCGTCATTGCTCGAGACGAGTCTGTCTACCACGCCAGACAATGACTTAACTTCTATAAGTAGATTGTCACAAGATGTACAAGGGACACTTGGCGTGGCGGAACACGACTGAAGGGCAGCCACTCGTGCTTCAAGAGCGTCAAATCGGGAGTTAAATTACTGATGGAATAATTTGATTTCAGCTATGTCCTGAGCCGTCTTTTTCTGGCCAGCCACAAATTCAGCAAACATATCCGAAACTGTGGGTTGTCTCTCGATATCTCCTGCGTCATTATCGCTCTCACCCCTCAAGTCCTCTGAAACCGAGCTGTTACTAGAACAGGACTTAAAAACTACGTTATTTTGTTTTGTTCTTTTACTGTTTTTTTGGGGGGTGGTCCTGGATTCGTTTCAACGTCTTAACTCAGGAGAAGGCCATTAATGCAATACAACCAGCTGAAAGCACAGGTAAACAAAACAACAAATACCATGACCGTAACCACGTGGGCGAGGAAATAGCAGTAAAAAGCGATTATCGGACCGTACACAATTAGCGTTCTGAAGGTAACATACCTGCGAAAGAAGCAGACAGCGGTTGAGCATACTGTCCTCGCAGCAATTGCCTCGCCCACTGAAGAGGAAAGATGTCGGTGAGGCTTTTTTATCCTTGTTAACCGACGTCACAGAACTGGGCTTTTCGATGATTGGACGATCCAGGAAGACATCGCCGCAGGGGGTTACTTGCAGATTCACGGTTCGTAGGCCGTTAAGGAAACCCTGCAGACACCCTCAATTCCGCTGGCAAGCAAGTCTGTGCACGAACAAGCCGGGTCGACCACGCAACAAGGGACAGTTGACGAAGCAGGAAGGGCCGGCAGCAGCTGGTAACCGTGCGCTGCGATAGCATTGAACACAGGAGCAGCGAGGGACACGAATAACTTTCGAAAGAAGCAAACAGCGATTGAGCATACTGTCATACTGTCCTCGCTGCTATTGCCTCGCCCACTGAAGAGGAAACATGTCGGTGAAGCTTTTCTATTCTTGTTAACCGACGTCACAGAACTGGGCTTTTCGATGATTGGACGATCCAGGAAGACATCACCGAAGGGGGTGACTTGCAGATTCACGGTTTGTAGGCCCTTAAGGAAATCATGAACACCCTCAATTCCGCTGGCAAGGAAGTCCGTGCACGAACAAGCCGGGTCGACCACGCAACAAGCGACAGTTGACGAGGCAGGAAGGGCCGGTAGCAGCTGGTAACCGTGCGCCGCGGTAGCATTGAACACAGGAACAGTGAGGGACACGAAGAACTGCGAAAGAAGCAGACAGCGGTTGAGCATACTGTCCTCACTGCTATTGCCTCGCCCCGTTCAATTTCGCGGTTATTTTGTGCTATTTGTGTTTTTTTCAATGCGCTTTTAGGGTTTACAGTGCATTAAATAGAAGGGGGATCGCTGGCCGAGTAGGCGAGCGCGCACCAGCTCGGAGCACGTGGAGCGAAAGCTCGTGCTGCAGAACCCAGGATTCTGGGTTCAATCCTCACCCCTGCCCGTTTTGATCTGGATGAGCATCGTACCTGCGTGCGTTCGGGTATCACTACTGCGTGGTGCACGTTAAAGTCCCCAAACTAGCGGTCGTACTGCACTGGCCAAATTTCTCATCTACAGCTGGGAGACTCGTCGCCCGTTGAGAAAGACCATGTTCCAGGCTGTATAAACATACACACAACCCAATTGTTTTGCATTAGATAAAAAGGGCCTAAAATGCACACGTATATAAAGAAGTACAACTGCGAGAAAGTAATGCAATTTATATAGGGAATATTCAATCCGACGCTAAATTAGCAAAGGTAATGAGAAAACATCTGGTTAAAAAAAAACGGATGATATATTTACAAAACAATTCTGGAAACTTTCTGGATTCTGGATTAACTCGGTTCACATTCCAGGTGTAAAAGAGTTTTTGTTTAATAGTGACGCATGCCAACTTGAAAATAATGATCCACATGTTTAGAAATGCATTGAGAAGTAAGTAATATATTGTTTTAAGTGATGCGTCAGAATCGCTAAAATGGTGGCGGCGGCATCTATTGGACCCGATCTCAAACTCGAATCTCCAAGTGCCTTTCCAAGCTATGACTTAGCGCTCGTGTCTAATTTTTTGGTGGTTCGGCGTTCACAAATTTGCCCAATTTGGCCACAAGCTGTGCTGACTAGCAGCCGATTGAGGCGCCTCCCCTTTAGTGCAATGGGGCTATAAGTAGGAAAAATAGCGGGGCTATCTATATAACAAGAATGCGTAGACATTAAAGGAATATTGAAACACAGACTGGTTCATGCAAAGATAACAGCATCTATTTTATTATAGTTTTTTGTGCTGCATTATCTAAGGTATCTAGAAATTCCAAATCTATGGGAAGGAAATGACACCATAAAAAGGAAACTGTAATATTAGTTTTGGTGATAACTACAATACGTAGACTAACGCTTCTAAGGCGCTTTACATTGCCCACAAAAATCGGGTTCTCAACGTATTGAGCTACAATTTACAACAGCAGTGCAAGCAGGTATTAAAAGTTTCCAGTAAAAAAAAAATTTTTCATTTTTTAAAAGAATAATCAAACTGCTCTGGCTAATCTACACCGCCCCCTCGCAGACTCTCAACATATAGAGAGAAGCGCTGCCAACAGATGGTGCACACCGCGTCGAGGGAGCGCCGGTCGATTCGGCGGGGTGATAGCAGAGGACCAAGCAAAATAACCCGACTCGGCCGAAACTCCATCCACGCCGTGTGCGCCATCTGTCAGCAACACTTCTCTCTACATTTTGACTGTCTGCAAGGTGGTGGCATAAATTACCCAGAACAACTGCTTTTTTTTTTCTTGTAGATTGTCGGTTTCTTGGGGGGGGGGGGGGAAGTTATGTCTCTTCAAATTCGAGTATGTTTTTTCGGGTCCATATTTTTCCACAGAATTGGTCTCTTATGTATCTATTTTGGGTGTCGAACAAAAGAAAATCTGCGCTTTATCTGGACTTTTTTTTTAGAAAACAGGATAGCCGTTGGACTACCAAATCTTTGCGGACCATATACGCAAGTAACAAAATGCTTGAATGCGTTCATGTCCCCATGATAAAAGAAACTAGATAAGGGGTGTAGTTTCCGAAGAAAGAAAAGGCCTCGCGCAGTGTACAGCGGAGGCCTTGTTCCGTTTCAATACAAAATAAAGCTCTAAAGATTTTTTTTTCGTGAAGCTCGGTTTTTTTTTAAGGGCACCTCAAATTTTGTTTTTGGCCATCTTTTATTTTGATCAAACGGACTAGCGGGCTACTTTTCGGAATGTATTGGTGTATGCCGAAAACACAGAACCCTAATATTATGAAGTCAAATTTTGGAGTTTTACGTGTGAAGCCAACGTAGGGCTTCTGGCACGCCTCAGCGGAGGACCGAGGGTTAATATAGACCACCTGGGAATCTCTTCACGTGAAAGAGATAGCTTGGTTACACGGCGTCTTCCTGCAATAAGCCTCAGTCAGATTGCGGGCACTTCGTCTAGGATTCGAACCCGCCACCTGGGTATCCGGAGGCCGGCGCTTTGACTCGGAGCCACGGAGGTGGCGGAAGCTTAGGAATAACTCGTTTGTGTAATGAGGTTTAATAGAGGCAAATGAAAATGATTTTTTGGGGGGAGTTCCGAAAGACCACCAGATACATCAAAGTAGTTTAGAAGGTAGACGCTGACGGCACACTGTCGCTGACGGCACACTGTCGCTGGGAAGACAACCTGTGTTGACAAGGATTCTTTTGTGATTCATGATTAATCACCGCAAAATTTGAAAAGGGCCTGTCTGAAGGACATGCTTGCTTTCTCGTTGCTCAGGATGAATAATTGCATGTCACATTCATATAGCAGCATCATCACTTTAACTTCCACATGCGCTCATTTGCGTACGCTCAGCTTCGTGCCTTCACTTGTGCTTCTATTGTTATTTAGCGATTACTGCGTAAAGTAGATTTTGCATCAGTTCGTTGCACCATGCTAGAATCTTATAGCCGGTGCAGATACGCAGCTCTAGTAGTGACTAGAAAGCCATCGCTAAGTAAAATATTAATAAATAAGGTGTAGTTTAAGATTTTTGCCAATTTCTAGTGAGAGACCATTTATATTTTACACTATGAAAGGCCCCAATAATTGTGTAGATATGTCACAATTATCAAGCTACCATAACGTTAACCAAAGATTTTACTGCTTGTTACGTTCTATGCAAAACATTCGAAGATGTCCGTCTCCTAGTAAAAGTACGCTGGCTGTCTACAATGCAAATACTCTGGGTGACTGACAGTATGAATATATTTACGCCGTTAAGCTGTGATTTTTGATATCCCATTATTGCCAATCAAATAATTCTTCAAACTGATCAAAAGAAATGTCTGCCGGCTGAAAAAACAAAATTGTTTGAGATGCCATCTTTAGCTGTATATGGCAAAAATAGTTCTATTTTGTAAATATAGGGTTTGTTTGGCCCTGTACAATTGCGCAATTCTTTCCCGCTATCTTTTTTTTTTCAATATCGTTTTCGGGCTTAGAGAGCATTAGATAGAATAGGGCCCAACATGCACACGTATATGAAAAAGTATAACTGCGAACGAATAAAGCAATTTTGATTGGAAATAATCAACCCTGAGTTACATTAGCAAAGGTAACTATGTTACGCCTCTTAAAAAAAGCAAAAAAAAACTGAGGTATATTTAATAAAAATTTTCGAAGGATTCTGGATTTTGGATTTACTCGATTGACGTTCTAGGTGTAAAAAAATGTGTTTAATTATGAGGCTTATTGACCTTAAAGCAATGATCCACTTGTTTAGAAATGCATTGAAAACCAAGGAATGTACCCTTTTTAGTGATGCGTTAGACTCATTTTGTGAAAATGCATGAACCCCTACTAAAATATCTTCGTAGACCAACTCAACTTTCTGACGTCACGCCACTGCGGTAGTGCTGCTGTCGGCTCTGCGCATGCGCGGATGGTCGCCTCATCGGAATCCGGTTTCTGCGCACGCACAATTTCCACACCGGGTGTAGGCAAACGCGGGCCTGTTTACAAAAAGAGAGTTGGTCGATTCAGAAATCATTGGGTAAAGCCACATTTCAGCAAATATGCAGTGCAACTAATTCTAGAAGTCATCATAGTCAATCCGACACTCCAAGCATACAAGGCGACATCACGCTCCCCCCTTCGCTCCGACCATGCGGAAGGTCACATCAGACACTACGAGCGATGAATTGTCTCCGGTGGTTTGTGGAGTCCACTGCGGTTCATCAAAAGCGGAAACGGAGTATAAAATTTGTGCAGCATGTTCAGGTGTCCTCTGTTTCAAGTGCTGTGAGTTATTTTCGTGTTCATGTCCTGCAGACGTACAGTCGGCACTGAAGCGGTTTTCACAATTCATAAACAGCCGGAGGGGGCAAATAGCCATACGCGGCCGCTTTGGTGTCGCAAAAAAGCAATGATTAGAATGGTAGTCTGGCGGGTCTTAACTTTCCCGCTGTATTTGTGCGACTCCAGCTCCTGGTGTCAGCCTTTCGACAGCCGAGAAATCGCTCGTATGCACTACACTTTTTAGTGCTGTCTAGATGGTGAGGTATGCTGCTGTAAACGTTTCAATCATGCGAGAAACGAGACTGTGCTGTACAACACAAGTGTGACCCACCTCTCCGACTGCACTGCATGTAAAAGTGGGAGTAGTAATTTAAGAATGGAAGAGTAAGTGTTAAATATAGAATAACCATGAGGCTGACTGTGCTTTAATATAATAAAGTAACATATGTGCTGGTATTTCGTGCACTTACGAATTAATAAACTATCACAAGTTTGCAGTGTTAATTTTTTTAGATGTGGATGAGCCAGAAAGGAAATGAACATAGGACAAGGTGAACCTCAGGAGACGCACAAATAAAAAAAATGGCAGTTGGGAGACATCTATTCACAAGAACCCAAAGAAAACTTATAATTTAGGGTTACGTTTTAGGCATCTGGTTTTAATAAAATATTTTCACTACAGTGGTTTGCTGCCATTCTTGTAGAATATATTTTAGATCAAAATTTATATAAGAAAATCCTTCAGTTTCTGGCTTTAGTAGTGGAGAATTGGCATTCATTCTACTGTAATTACATAAAGTGACATCTCGTAAAGCCACTGATCTGCAGGATGAAGCAGACAACGTTTTTTTTTTTTTTTTTTAGCATCGAAAGTGCTCATATAAGCTTCCGGATATATTCCGAAGTGAGGTGCCGAAAAGACAACGTCAATAAATGTTCGGTTACCAATATTCTTGAGGTTATGGGATAAATTAAGAGTGTAGTGTATAATAGCCGGCCTTTGGTTTATGTTTTTTTTCTAGGCATATGCGTGGTGTCGTTTCCCCTTTCTTTGATTTGTTTAAGGAGGCTTTCAGCGACTGAGGTTAACAGATGTGATGGGTAGCCCGCTCTCTGTATCCTGGATACTCGTGTTGTCAAGATTACTTAGACTCAATGTTGTAGGACTTTAAAATAATGTTTTTGAAGCAATGACTCATTATACAACCTTTTACCAACTTAGAATGATCTGAAACATAATTAAGGAATGTTTTCTCCCCTTAGGCTCATATGACCAGCATACATGGAATGGCGAAAGAAGCAATCTAAGGTCCAGAAGGCTTAAATATCCTTGCACACGAAGCACAGGTGTTATCTTTACATGGGTATTATCTAGGCAATCACTGCCGTGACTGGAGATTCTCAGCCAACTTCAAAAACTGCTTCGTCATCAGCAAGAGTCATCACTCGCTCACAAGAGAAATCATCGAAGCAGCGAGTATCAAGAAACAGACTGACACGCGTGTTTGTAATTCTTCTGTATCACTTTCCGAGAAGGAGTTGTGACACCTTGACTCTACTCGAAGGCAACAAGTGCGTTAGATTATGAAATCAGAAGTGGACGAAATACCACGCCAAAAAGGAGGCGTCTTACATAGCAGTAAAAAGAAGGCAACGAGGTGTGATAACAATTTTTTCTTTCTTTCCTTTTTTTTCCCTTTCTTGATGTTTTCTCTTTTTTATCAGTTTAAAGTACGAAGACAAAAATACAAATCAGAGTTGATAATCATCGCGACGTGAGAGGTTCCTTTTTGATGGTGTGGGTTTGTTCTGAGTGTGTGAGTCATGTTTTGCGCTGTTACATTAAAGTCTAAAATAAGAGCTAAAGGAAGATGAGGCAATAGTGCTTATGAACGTTTCCGAGAATTAGGTTCTTGCTATAAGACGCCCCAGCAGTCTTATCACTGGGTCAAAAACGGGCTACACTTGACCCTGTTACATATTTGTGTCTACCAAAAACCTCTAAAAAATTATGTGTCCAATATTTTACTATCATTTTAGAATGCCTAGAACATAATACCGAAGCAGTGTATGCATTTCCGAGTGAGATTTTGAATCATCTAAAGAATGACCTGCGCAAACTAAGGGACTTTCTTTTTTTACTTTCTCGACGAAGCAGGCTTACAGCCAAATACAAATTAACTTTCTAAACCTTTGTATTAAATATGAAGTCTTCTATAAAGTATTAACGATAAAGCCGCAGCTTCATATTAACAATAAAGTCGGAGCTTCCCACGGTAGAGTCTCTGCAATAATATTGGAAGAATCGTCGTACGTTTGGTAGCAAAAGGTCAGACATAAAATTTCGTACCATGACCGAATAACCACCCCGCTACACCACTTTGCATGGGTGCAAAACAACATCAAGGGTGTAAACATTATTTGGGTAACAAATGTCATCTTGCAGGAAAAGAGAGCCGAACTAACTTCAAGATACAAGACACCAATCATCATAAGTTGTACGCGGGGGTTTTACCGCTTCATGTAAATTTCAATTTCGGCGCTTCGTGTCTCGTAAACAAAGTACGCGGTGACTCAAGTATTTCAAGTGTCAAAAAAGTCAGAGAGCCACATTTACTTTAACAATGAGGCTCCCAAAGAGATTTTATCACTAAAATATTTTTGATAAGTTTTTTCTCGCGAGGCGCGACAAACTGCCTGCAAAATGCAGAAAAAAATAAACCGGTTTCTTTTCATCAGCTTTGTAGCCACTTAATACAACGACAAACTAATGCACATATCCCACGTGAAATACCTCAGCTTCAAGGAGGTATCATTCCGCGCGATGTCGAAAATGCCCAACTTCGAAAAATATTTTCTCGATTAAAAAATATTGCTGAGATTAAACTTCGTAGATCATAAGTTGTAAAGGCCGATTCTTTTTCGAGTGGGCTTACATAATTTTACTGCGAGCACCTCGATGCAAAGTTTGCAGCTCAATTGTCACTAGAGTGCCGTTTTTCCTTACTTCATGTTTTAATATCAGATAAATCGTTTATTTTAAACGTGTGAAGGTATTTTAAGCTTAACTGTACTTGCAATACCGAATACAAATAATACAAGTGAGGTCATAGAAAAAAGTAAATTTAATCATTATTAGCCTAATATATATACCATTGTAGCTTCTTCATTGAATGAAAATAATACAAAAACACATTTATTAAGTTAAATTTGTACTCGTATTGTGCACGAATGCAAGTAAATTCAAATAGAAATATTTGCAAATGCTAAAAAAATCATTCATATCTTTTTAAATGTTACTTATACGGTATGTCTCGCGATTTCCTAGGAACTTCAAACAGTGCTTATAGGGGAAAACTTTCACCAGAAATATTTTCGGAAGCGACTACACAGCTTAGTGTGAACCACTGTGAATTTGTTCGAAACAATCGGCAAGGGACAAACATCACGCCCGGGACATTGAGTATCCCACCTACAACTTCCCATTTCCCAGCTCGTTGCTGGGGAGTATTCACAGCACGGGCGAGAATGTTCCATGTTGCATTGGTTCTCTCGGTGCGCGATTACAATGCGGTGAAGGATTCATTAATGTTTCTTTTCTTTGCCACAAGGCAGGAAAACACCAACGTAATCAACAAAATAACTCAGATGACAACCGTATTCTAGCTGAAGCACTATGAAGATGTTCGCACGCGCATTTCCACCGCACAGCACGTGCGAAGAGCATACTTACCGGAAAAAAGAAATCAAGAAACCGCACTCCAGATTTCCCGGCATTGATTGTGCCATGTCCCGCGGATCACATATTGTTTCATTGCAGAGGATCTTCCGACATTGATACTACAGAAAGAATAATCCCGACCGCTGGGGAGCCGGGAAGCTGGGAAGCGTCCCGGCTCCGCCGCTTACGTGTAGGGAAAAGTAGAGTATGTTCAATGTTGCTAGTAGAGAGTCGCTCGCTGGAATTTAAGGGACAAGTGTCATCAATAAATGAAATAACTGCGCAGAATTGATGTTTGTTCTATAATATATGTTGCCTAACAATTGAGAAATGGCTATTTACTCGGTCTGCCAATTTCCGGTTAAGTCGAAGACTATAAAAATCGCCGTAGTTCCCATTTAATACTTTATGATATGTCGTGTTTCGGTGACTAACAGGGAATCACTATCGAAATTTGGCACGTGCCATTTAAGCCCTTTTTTGAAGGTTGAATACAAACCTGAGGACGCAAAAAAAAAGCACGCCCAAGTATTATGTACTATTGCGCGAGAAAACCACCCCCCTGTTTGTGAGGGGTACGATGACACTACAAGAAGAAATGGCGTCCTGTGATGGTACTAAATACATATCTGCCTAAAGATATACATCAGAAAACCTAGTGGTGAATTAAGGTCAAGCTTAGATAGACATATATGCTCTATCAAACGCAAAATACGGCTGCCTGTTTATGGTAGCAAGAGTATAATCGGAAACACACTCCTTCAGTTCGCATGATTTTTTTGTGTTATTGACTATGGGTGAAACGCAAAGGTCGAACCAATTAATACACCATTTTCTCACTTCAAAAGTGCTCTCAGTTAAAACACTTGGTTAATGTGTACTAACAAACTGTATCGCCTTAAAATGCAACTCAAGCTTATGTAATTAATGCCTATTCTAGTCTATTTATAAAAACTATAAGCGTCACCAGGCACACAAATGCCCATGCGAAACTTAAGCATTTTTTTTTCATTTGTAAAACAAAGCGCAGCATTTCTGCACTTGTTGCAACTCTCCTTTGCTATGACTCGTGCTGTGCTGTCTGCTTCGTGTACTCTTTTTTGTTATTATCATATTTAATGATTTCAATGTTACATTTACATTTGTATTCCGTACTAGTTGTTCAGTTTACAGATGTTGTAAATAACTTTTGAGTTCAACTATTGTTTGCTTGGCTTAATTCCAGATGGAGAGGCTAGGTTGGCTTTAAACATGCTTGATGATACGGTGTTCTTTAAGTCTGTCACTGTAGCAACAGTCGATGGCACATTTCTAACCGTATTAACCGCAAGGACATGTGTGTGCTGGATAAGATTTTGGCCATTTTTTGTTTGTATCTTGATCTCTAAATCTTAAAAGGAGACTCATATATTCCGCAAAAATATACATTTATTGGTTCGCAATACATATACAAATTACGCCATAGTAGGAAACATTCGTATCACTCGGAGTACGAAACAAACCAGTAAGGATCGCTTTATGGTATGTTTTGTAGAATACACTCACTGCTCCATTGGATTTCCGAAATTCTTCTGAGACTATTTAGATGACGGGATTTCCTTTCGTCCGTTTGAGGCACTCATCTGTTAAAGTACTAAGAAAACCAAAATTAAAAGGATTTCAGGATCAGTTATGCCGAATCGTAGAAATGCGATCAAAATAAATGTGTTAGGGTTTCTAGGAGCAAGGTTGTTTTATTCAATTTATAAACATTTCTGAGTTAAGTCATTGATATTACTTGAAATATTTCATACCAGTAAAAGTATCACTTTAAACACAGTTGCTCTAGTCTATTGAGTTTGCGGCTTCTATAACTATATGAGAAAACTAACATTCTATTTCTTTTTTTGTATTTTGCAACTAAGAAAATGCTTACTATTACTCATGTTAACAAAAGAAAACGCGGCAATATGTGTGCTCTAAAAAAAGTTCGGAAATAAAAAAAAAACATTAGGCACATCATATTATTACAAAATAAATTAATTTGTGAGAACATTTTCAACAATTCACAAGCTGAGGTCATCCCGGTTTATTTTGTTTTCTTATTGTTCTACATCTTAAACAAATGTAGTGTGCACTGATATTAATATTGCGTTTTCTGTACCTAATTGCCGATGTGTATACAATGCCACATAAACTGTTTCAGAACTAAGTAATTTTAAAACCCATGCTGCTTTCAGTTAGCATGGACCTTGAGCCGACGGTCTATCACGCGATCGTCGTCCTTGCGTACAATTTCAATATGCAATTATTTATGACTGCAACTGAACTAATCAATGGTTTTTCTACAGCGACAATACAAAGCGCTGGACATGACAAAGTTATGTCCAGAGCGCTTACACAGCACAGAGCTCTCAAAGTGAGTTCATCTGATTCCGATTCCCTCGACCAACAAGTACATAAACACTTGCTAGAGCTTAAAATGTTATAAACTCATGCAAAGTGCTGGCCCGAACGCAAAACCTCCACCTCTACTTTTTTAACAGCCTATTGACATCGGTACGTTAAAAATTATACAAGATATTCAGCAAGATTAAAACAATACAATGCATTTTATCAAATTGTAAAAAGACCTGGAAAATCTTGGCGACCGACCTGTCGCACCAGCCAAGTATTTTTCACAATTCTAGTAAGGAAGTCAACAAAACATTTTCGCCATGTGCCGAAGTGGTTAATTAACACAAGTTAATTAGCTTTCTAGCTATCATCTAAATAGTAACTTGTGCTAAAAACCATCAATACAAAGGTTTTAGAGCATGTCGAGGATAGTCCCACTTTGTCTTTTACCCGCAGGTAGCCTTAAGCGTGTTTATATTTTAGCGTTAATAGAAACGCTGTTGGCAAGCTGGTAGTCACGTCAGACTTCTTCAATTTAGCGTGTTGTCTTTAAAGTTCGAAAACCTTATACATACAAAGGGCTATCCTGATGGAAACGACACGATAGGGTGTTATCCAACACATTCAACAACTTTTGCTTTTGGAGGGTTTGCGCATATACTGTGACGAATGAACAGGCGAGGAGACAAAGAATAACTGGGGAAACTGAAACTTTTAATGGGGCGAACTTGTGCCCAAAAATAAAGAGAAAACAGAAGATAACAGCAGAGCGTCGCGGACGTCGAAGTCGGCATAACAGCAGAGTTGAACGCTGGGGCGAGACTAACTGTGGCTCGCCACGCGGAGCCCCTTATATACACGCGTTGGCGTCTGGAACAATCGGCGTAAAAGGTTCGGCGCGTAGAACATTTGAACCTCGAACAAGCAACAGGATTCTCGCATTTACCAGGACGCTAAATTGCAAGAATAGATGAAAGACGCGTCACTCCCAGAAATTGAACACTCACTCTTCGCATGGGAGGCAAGCACAATAAGCATTAGGCAAAGGCCGCTTTATTTTTCTTCTTTATTTCCTGTTTATACATTGTCCACAAAACACGCACACACACATACACTTGAAAAATGTTTAAAAAAAGTCAGTCATTTCGTGGCTAATACGATTGCGTTAAAATCTTTTGAGACCTACTAATTCATTCAGAAATGGGAACCAGTCATGAGGTTCAGACTTTGCACGGTAAACTTCCCAGATATATGCCACACTTTCAATAATATTTTCTCTTGTGGGGCGCTCATTGACATGCGCATATGTAGACTCATTCTTGTCTTCCATAGACTGTGGAGGCCGAGAAGCATAAACATGTCATAAGGGACACCATTCTCTTTTTCGACAGGTAAGAAACGCATTCATTGTGCAGTCAGACGAAGGTCTTTCTTCAACGTACGCTGAAGAATCTCCCAGTGAATACGGCACCCCAACATTCTATAAAGACGTGTTCAATCGACTTAGGTTTTGACATAGGATGCAATTTATAGACCACGGTATAAAAATGCCTTTGTCCTTCAGCCAAGATTTGACTGGCGAGACGCCACAATGCAATTTAAAGAAAAAAGACTTCACCGATGGCTTGACCGGCATCTCTTAACTCTTTTTAGCCATCCTGCCCCTCGCCGTCGCTCTACAATGACCTGTAGGGGGCACTGGTAACAAAATATTCACTAAACCTTTATATAGACTTTTCCGAGTGACTGAACTAAGGTTAGGCCACGGCCGCGCTGCCTGCATGGCCAGCTGCGCGCGCAGCATTACTCCCCTCTTTAAAGAGACTATCGCTCCGATGCAACACAAAACAAAAGAAAGCAAATAAAAGAATGGAAAATCAAAGAGTCATTTGGAACACATAAGGTTCACAGTCCTATCGGGCGTAGTACGGCTTCAGGCGCACGACGTGGACGATTTCGGGTCGCGGTGGGCGGCGTGATGATGTTCTTGTTCCGTCGGGCATCACCTCGTAGTTCAGATCTCCAAGTCGACGAAGTACCGTATGGGGTCCGAAATACCGTTTCAGGAGTTTCTCGCTGAGATCACGGCGGCGAATCGGTGTCCAGACCCACACTCTGTCTCCGGCCTGGAAGTGGACGTCCTGACGACGAAGGTTGTAGTGTCCAGTGTCGACACGTTGGTGGGTTTTTATCCTAAGTCAGCCCAGCTAACGGACGTCTTGTGCCCGCTGGGCAACCACCTGGGCGTCGTCGCTTCCGTCAACAGCCGGTGAGTGGGGTAACATCACGTCCAGCATTGCCGTTACTTTGCGACCATGAACCAGTTGAAAGTGTGTCACACCGGTGGTCTCTGGCACGGCCGTGTTGTAGGCAAATGCGACCTACGGTAACACATTGTCCCATGGGTTGTGCTCCCCGGTCTACGTACGTGAAGACCATGGTTGGCGATGGTTTGTTTCTAGTGATCATGATGTTTTAAAATCCTGAGACTGGGAAGGAAAATGAAGACAAATTGTAAGACAGAAAAAGGGGACAGGACAAACGTCTCAAAATCAGCTACACAAATTTATTCCGTTCATAGCTTTTATAGCCATCTCCAAGGTCACCGTCACCTCCTCACCGATACACTTCTCTCTTTCAACAAAGACCTTCTAAACCGCAAGCGTAAACCATTGTTTACCATTGTTTACATTATTTTGAGTAAACCGCAAACTCTTGCGGTTTTAGAAGGTCTTTGTGGAAAGAGAGAAGTGTATCGGTGGAGAGGTGACGGTGGACCCTTGGGAGATGGCTATAAAAGCTATGAACAGAATAAATTTTGTTAGCTGAGTTTGAGACGTTTGTCCTGTCCCCTTTTTCTGTCTTACACTTTTTCTTCATTTTCCTTCCCAGTCTCAGGATTTTAAAAACATCATGATCAACATACACCAGCTCGCTCCGTCAGACCGTTGGTCTGCGGGTGGTACGGCGTAGTGCGACGATCGCTCGTGTGGCTGAGACGGAGGGTATCTTGCGTCAGCTGGGCCAAGAACGAGTATCCGCGGTCTGAGATCAGAACATCGGGAGCGCCGCGCTAGAGGACGATGGAATCGATGAAACACTTGGCGTTTCAGCGTACCGCGTGAGATAATCTGTGGTGACGATTATTCAGCGGTTTCCCGACGTTAACGGCGGAAAAGGGCCAAGTAGCTAATCTACTTCGATCTGCTGGAAGGGTGCAGTTGGCGGAGGAATTTGCTGCAGGAAACCAGCCGGCCTCGTCGGAGGTTTCTTGCGTCGCTGGCACTCGTGGCATGATCATGTGTATAGGTGGACGGTTTTGCGAAGCTTGGGCCAGTAATACCTTTCACGAATACGGGCCCGCGTCCTGCTGTAACCGAGGTGTCCGGACATCGGGTTTTCGTAGCAGGCCTGAAAGACTTCCTCTCGAAGGTCGGTCGGGATTACCAGCAGCCACGGCGACTTGTTGTTCCAGAAGTTCTCTTTGTAGAGCACGCCTGGTCGAATGGCGAAGGTCGGCAAGGCTCGTGAGAAAACACGTGGCATGGTACTCCCGCGCCCTTCCCGGTGCTCTATTAGTTCGCGCAGCTCAAGATTGTCTCGTTGACGTCGAGCCATGTCGTCGGTGTTCACTGCGCCTAGGAAACAATCGTCATCATCGCCGTCGCTGCTGCCAGAGGTGTTTCAACGGGGGCCCTGAACACTGCAGACGGCGTCGCTGTGCTTGAGGCCTGACTTGTAGACCACAATCATGTTGAACACTTGTAGTCACACACTCCATCCAGCAAGGCGTTCTGACGAGTCCTTGAGGTTTGCAAGCCCACAGAGCGAGTGGTGGTCCGAGTCTGCACGGAACGGGCTCCCGTACAAGTACGGACGAAACTTCGTGATTGCCCAGACGATCGCAAGGCACTCTTTCTCAGTCGTGAAGTAGTTTTTCTCCGCCTTGGACAGTGTCCGTTTTCGTATGCGATGACTCGCTCCGTGCTTTCTTGCACTTGAACCAATACCCCGCCAAGTCCTGTGTTACTTGCGTCCGTGCGAATGTCGCTTTCCGCATCCTTTTCGAAATGTCCAAGAACAGGAGGAGTCTGGAGTCGTCTCTTCAGCTCGTCGAATGCCTGCTGCTGCTCCTCGGCCTATTTAAACTTGTCGGCGTACTTCGTGAGTTTCGTGAGCGGTGCGGAAATCCCTGCAAAATCCCGAACGAAGCGCCGATAATAGGCACACGGTCCAAGAAACCTTCGCACGGCCTTCTTGTCTTTCGGCGCTGGAAATGCAGCGACGGCGCGAGTCTTCTCTGGGTCTGGGCGAACGCCTTCGTTACTAATCACGTGACCTAGGAATTTCAGTTCGTCATAGTTTAACCGACACTTTGATGGCTTAAGGGTGAGGGTGACGGTCCGTATGTCTTAGAGAAAAGCTCGGTATCGTCACGAGTGCTCCTCGAAGTCGCCGGAAAACACTAAGGCGTCGTCGATGAAGACGAAACAGCTCTGCCACTTCAGTCCTTCCAGTACGGTGTCCATGACACGCTGTAAAGTTGCTGGCGCCGTGCATAGTCCGAAGCCCATACAAAAATGTCCTATGGTCGGCTATAGGAAATTCTTTGTATGGTCGGCTTTAGCTATTTGGCCCAATTAGCTAAAAAAATTTCTACGGCTGTCTTTAGCATTTTTTATGGTCGCCTCTATGGGCCTCTTTATCTTTGTCTATGGCCCTATCGCTGTGCAGCCATAGCGCTCTTTAGCTTTTCTAATGGTTGGCTAAAGACTCCTCTATGGCTTACCCTATGGCTCTCTTTAGCCAGCAAACTCTAAAATTTTTTTTTTTTCTTTAAGTTTCCCCGACTTGTGAGCGCTACATGGTAGATATACATACATCTCTGAACACACAGAACACAAGCAGAACACTACCCCACCCAACAGCGACAACGCAGCGACCTCACACAACAGCGACAACGCAGCGCCACCGGGCTTTTCTATATATGCTGCGTTCACACTCGCTGTATATATGGCAGTCTAATTTTTGAATCCGACTTTGCCGTGACCATTATTTGTCGCAAAAACACGGAGAGGCAGAGCAAATATTACTCGTACTTAATACATTATTTGAATTGTCTCTTGGAATAGCCCGCATCTCTTAATTCAAAACCCTGAAAAAAGCAAATGTAGATCATTAGGCTAATTAACTAAAATTTATTAATTATCTTTTTAATAAGTTCGAAGAATCATGTTGGCAATGCAGTGATGACATGCAGTACACTGGTGCTGAAGATTGCAATCAAGCTATTGCTTGATTGCAGTGTTCGGCGCGAGTGTAATTTATTTTCACTTTTGGGGGTTATAATTCATTTTAATTGTTGCACAAGTATTTTAATGGATTTTTCAAACAAACAATATTACTGGTTTTCACGACTCGTTGCAACAGCAGAGAACATATCTTGGGTCAAGGTTTGTCACTGGCATTACAGAAATTCAGTACTGATTTAATTTTCTAACGGGGAGTGTTTTTACTAAAAAGTAAGCGCCGGTAGTGATTTTCTATAGGCGTGGAAAGAACATTTATTGGTTCTTAGTCTTTAGACTCGGGGCCATAATTTTTTCTATAGACGCATAACGACAATTTATTGGTTTCCAGTCTTTAAACTTGGGGCCAAAGGATTTTCTATAGGCGGGTAAAGAACATTTATAGGTTCGCTGTCTTTGGACATGGGGACATATAATTTTCTATAGGCATCTAAAGAAATTTTACTGGTTCCCAGTGTTTAGACTCAGGGCGATAGAATTTTCGATAGGCGGTTAACGTCAATTTATTAGTTTCCAGTCTTTAGATATGTGGCCATAGAATTTTCTATAGGCGGCTGAAGAATATTTATTGGTTCCCAGTGTTTAAACACGGGGCCATAGATTTTTCTATAGCTGGCTGTAGCTGCCTTTATGGATTTGTATGGCCGCCATAGAGGACCATAGGGGGTAATAGCCTGCCATATAATTTTCCATAGACGACCATAGACCATTTTTGTATGGGAGGGCAACACCTTAAACTCGTACAGTTCATCCGGCACAACGAAGGCTATCTTCTCTCGGTCCCGTTCGTGGACTTTGACCTGCCAGTAGACGCTCTTCAGGTCCATCGATGAAAAGTATCGAGAGTGGCTCACCGGTCTAACGTGTCGTCGATGCGGGGGACTGGAGAGACGTCTTTCTTTGTCACCGCGTTCAGCTGCCGGTAGTCAACGCAGAACCTAAGCGTTCCGTCCTTCTTCTTAACCAGTACGATTGGAGAGGCCCACGGACTGCTTGAAGGCTAGATTATGTCGTCGTTCAGCATCTCTTTAAATTGCTCCTGGATCACCTCCTTTCTTTAACGGAGACTCGGTACAGCAATCGATGCACAGGGCGCGCGTCCTCCTCGGTGACGATGCGCTGCTTCGCAACGGCGGTTTAGCACATTTTCGACGACGTAGCAAAGCAGTCGCGGTATTCGGCGACGAGGTTAATCAGCTGCCGTCTTTTCGGGCCCGGAAGCTAAGGGTCAATGTCGAGCTGCGCTGGCGACGTACTGTCTTGCTGAGGTGGCGAGGATTCGTCAGTAATCGCGGCGATTTCGGCGGAGTTTCGTAATTCCTCGACGCAGGCTCGGGGGCTGAGGTCGTCGCAGGTTCTCGTTGATCTCTCTAGGGCATTCACCATAACGGGGCCGCGGGTCGTTCGCGTAAAACCCACGCAGCCCGAGTCGTCGGTATGGGCATGGGCGGTCGGTGTGCTCTGCTCCCCCGCAATGGAAGCATAGAGGCCGTCGGTCGGGCGTTTGCCACACGTTGGTCTTCCGGGTGCGTGGGGCTCCTGGCAGGCGTACTGGACCTGGTCGTCTTAGCGTCATGTGTGCTGCGGCGCAAGAGACTGACGTCGGGGTGGCGCGACATAGGTACGAGAAAAAGGCGGTGGCCGTCGGGCCACTGCAGCGTAAGTCAACGTGGGTACCTGGGCTGCCACTACGACTGGAGCCTCTGGTTTGATGGCTCTTTGGACTTCTTCCCGCACGGCCTCGGCGATGGAGAGCGAAGCTTGTCGGTCAGCGGCGGGTAGCAGCTTCAGGATTTCTTCCCGAACGACGTCAGGGATGATCTGACGAATGTTCTCCACACCGACGATGTCCTGGTGAAGCCGTGATGATGCGACAGTTGACGCAACAGAGGTGCTGACGAGTCGGGGGTAGTGGCTTGCCCGAGCCGACAGTGCGCGCTAAATATTTGTGGCTTCCCACAAAGTCGTCAAGAGTCGTTGGGGTGTGTCAAACAAGACCGCCGAAGATTTCACTCCTCAAGTCTGAGGTTCAGTGCGGGCACTCAGGCGCAGGACATCCTCCACGAAGCTGGTAGTGCTTTCGTTTAGTCCTTAAGTTCTTATCAGGAGGAGGTCATTGGCCCGCTGTCTACGGTGCTGATTCATGAATGCATCCTTCAGGCCGCCGAAACAGGTGTTTCACGACGGAAGCCTCGTGGTTCTCAAAACCACTGCCTCGCGAGCTGCAAAGAGAAGTACCGGTTTTGGAGGCGCTGCTCCGTGGTCCTTCCGTTATGGTGAGCTACGCGTTCATAGTGTTGAAGCCAGTCCTCCACATCATCGTGGGCCTCACCATAGAAGGTCGTCGGGGTTCGTTGTGCTGCGGGCAGGTAGACGACGGGTGGAGCGGTCTTGGTCTCCGCCGACTGGCTGTTCAGCTTCCGGGTTGTCGACTGCTTGGCCTTGGCAAGTAGGGCGCCTGATTCTGGTAACAGACCTTGGTTGCGGCGACTTCATCTTGTCCTGGTAGTGTCTTCGTTAGGTCTTCGTGGGCTTGGTGTCGGACTTGCACTGCGGGCCTCGGAGGGGTACGCTGCGGGGACATGCGTTACCCCGCACCTCCACCAAAATGTCACGAACGAACAGGAGAGGAAACAAAGAATAAGTGGGGAAACTGAAACGTTTAATGGGGCGAACTTGTGCCCAAATATAAAAAGTAAACAGTTGATAACAGCAGAGCGTCGCGGGCGTTTAAGTCGGCGTAACAGCAGAGTTGAACGCTGGGGCGAGACTGACTGTGGTCGCCACGCGGAGCCCCTTATATACGCGCGTTGGCGTCTGGAGCGATCGGCGTAGAAGGTTCGGCGCGTAGAACATTCGGACCTCGAACAAGCAACGGAATTTTCGAATTTATCTGAACACTAACTTGCAAGAATAAATAAAAGACGGGTCGCTCCCATTCATCAAACCCTGGCTCGTTGCATGGGAGGAAAGCACGATAACCGTTAGGCCACGTTCGCGCTGCTTACTTGACCAGCTGTGCGCGCGGCAATTCGTATTGTTATTTATAATGTTAAACTATTAGTCTGCGTTAATTAGCCAGCTTGGCATACCAAACATATACCTGGGCTTGTTCAATGGGACTTTGAACTACACTGCTCTGTTTCTACACCGCGTGGTGAGCATTAGCTTTTTTAAGGTCTCGGTTCAAGTTAGCAGACACACCCTGCGTATTGCAACATCTTACATCAGGTAACCCCTCACTTGGTCCTGAACGCATTCCGAAATGGGAACGGATCAGAAAAATGGAGGTTGCATTATGCTTCCTTGTTCTTGAGAGAAGTAGGTGCAGGTTATGTTTCCTGACGCAGAATACCGACCACGGTCAGCCTCGTGATCCATTTCCAGTCTGTAAGTAGCAAAAATAAAACGGAAGAACATTAGTATGCTACCTTTTAACAGCAGAAACGCAGAATACAGGAGAAGCAGTTGAGGTGAAAAGACAACTCAGTTTTTGCAACTATACTACGGCTATACTACGGTCAATGACAATTGAGAGTAATACCTGGCATGCCTTTTGAACGCTGGGCCTTTAGCACGCGCCTGTACCTTCCGTCATGCATTGGGTGTGCGGACGGGCTTGAGGTGCACAAGTCGCCGAAGCGCTGTCGAAGGCATAAAGCTCGAGCTGGGCTGGGACAGCTATAGCTCCTCCCTGTCGTTCTAACCTTCTTAGTGAATATCTATGCAACGAGGAACCCTGTTCCGTATTGGCGTATTTTTTTTCATGTTCGTCGCTGAAATTGGTAAATACTTCTGTTGATGTTTATTTAGCGAAACTTCACCCAATCTGTAAATGGCGCGTGGTATTCCAGGATAGAGGGACCACTTTGCTGCTTGAGCATGGTAGCTTATCGGTTTTTTTTTTTTGTTAATGAAACACCAGCGATTACACGAATGCACATTTGTTTGAAGCGGAGCCATCAAAAAGTGAATTTCATTTTCCACCATGTCCGTACTTGGGTACTTTTGAACAAATACTGAATGTTAGATCCAAAGGGTTTCACTTGGTGCACTGCTCAACACTGTTTTCACAAAGAAAAAAGTTCCGGTCTTCTGAGTATTACTCTTAAATCAATACTGTCACAATTACTACCGCTATGCCGCAAAGTAAGAACCTGGAGTACTAAACCAAGTAGTATATTTTGGTGTCCGGCAATACCTAATTGGAGTAAAATGTAAAAGTGCAGCGATGTCGAGGTTGCGATAATCGAGCTGCGCATTGCACATCAAATATAGAAACTTTATTTAAGCAGACGCCATTCCGCCAGTCAGTACAGTCACAGTAAGATAATTCAAAGCAAAAACTGGAATGAAATTATTAAAAAAAAATCTTCGACTACCTAAGCATCTCTACAGTGTCAATACCTGTCAGTGAATTTTGTAACCTAAAATGAAGAGTTTGCGGTTTTCTGAATTGCATCCGAAGAGCGCATTGTAGACCGCCATTTGAGATATCATTACCACGTTTCAAACCGTTTGAGCGTTCCTAGGCTATTTGCCTTTTTTGTAGTAAAGCGTGCATCGGAAGCCACACTACTTCGCGATAACTTTTATTTTTGTAGAAAATAAGCCTGGTGTGGTAATCGCTCCAGCTCCCTTTAGCGGTGGTTAAATTATCTACAAGAGGGATTTGGAGGTAACGAGAAAGCCTGAGGGGGAAGAAAGACGGAGCAATTACTATGACGACGTTTTTTTTCCGCTGAATTATACCTGGTGCAGCACTGATTTTACATGCCACTTCTAATGTCAACGAATGTGATTAATTTTGAAGTATATTTTAGCAACTTCGTTTTTACCGCTTGAGGAGTTGGACTTCAATAATCAAAGCAGGGACGGAATTACGGTAGTCATTTCCATGTAATGCTACAGTCGGTTACAAGTCAAGAAGTTAGCGGCAAATGCCCCTAAACGGTAATCTTGTATTCCTCCGCCATCAATCACGTACCGTCGTTTCCATGACGTCGTGACCTGCGCGAAGCAATCTTGTTCTTGACAACGAATCTTTGGTTACAAGGAGAGTTGTGGGATTTTCGATGCGTTGCGTGCATGACAAGGTTATGTGCCTCCGGGTTGATAACAATGATCAAGACAATTATCAATGTATTCAGAAACCATGATTTGAGATGACGTGGGGATCTGTGCTTGAATATTCGGGAGCCAGCTGCACGGTGCTGAAGATCGCCTGCTACAGCAGGCTCCCCTTTTTCATACTTATTCCAGCTGCATGCGCTTCCGCTCGCTTTCTCCTCGCAGCATGAACAGAAGTTTAGGCTCTGGATCGCACAATGCGGGGTTTCATTTGGGCTCTGCCGCTGGCGAAAGTTTTCTAATTACTATTAGGTATAACTATTTATAATTGCGTATCTGTAGTTAAAATCAAATAAGCCTTTTATATGCGTTTTATACTGATGTATTGTCAGTTATGGGCTACGAATATCTTATGTAACCTTCCCATGCACGTAATGGGTATTCGTTTATTGCGAGCCTAACGGCTTTTCATGATATCAAACCTTAAACACATCACGTGTAAAAGAATAATATTTTTGTTCGTAACAGGCAAGCAAAACGAGACCCGACGTTAAGTGCTCAGTGTTTCATTCGCTTTCTACTCTGGAGCTTCTGGAGGTTCGCTCACTCAGCCTGCACCCGTATATCTAGGCGAAAACGTGCGTCTATGTTTCGATTATGCAATTGACGACACAAATTTTTAATGTTCTTAAACACATACACAGTGTGCATTCATTTCATTCAAACATGCTTCTTTGAATAGGAGGGTAAGTTTTGGACAAGTGACGTCTTCATTGTGAATTAAACAAGCTCAGCGAACATTAGATAAGTGGATAATCGTTGTATTAAGCTGAATAATTAAAACAAATGTAGATTAACATTTGAATTATTCTTTATTAAGAGTCGCGCAGGAATTGCAGTAGTGACAGTAATGACTATTACAGGCCAGTCCAATAAAATAATTTTGAAAAATTTGATATTTTAAAAATATTTTTTATAACATTTTGATTTTTTGCTTGATTTAATTACTGCGCCTAAAAAAAGAGCGCATTAAACCCGTCCTACAATAACTTCGCTCGATTTACCGGGACCTCCTGCACCGGTGCAAACAGAGTCTAGTGCTGCGTACTTCCGGTGTGTGAATTGAGATACGACGGGAAGTACAGCGCCCTACACTTTTGTTTGCACCGGTGCAAGAGGTGCAGGTAAATTTAAAGAAGGTAATGACTCTTGGGAAAGTGACCCGGTCGTTTAGGTCACCCGTCATTTTTGTCGTCGAACCACCCAGGAAGGAAAACCTGCCGAGATAGTGACCGCATAATGGAAACGACGAAATCACTATTTCAAGCGCCATTGTAATCAAGGACTCGTGACACTCTTTGTCAGAGATCCGTACTTGCGGAGTTGCTTTGCTAGGAGTTTATTGTATGTATTACGACAGTTTCGCCGAGAGGCTCGGCTTCGTCAGGAGATGGCATACATGTGAGGGCATCAGACTGCGCAGAGCAGTAAGCGGCAAATAGGGCGAGAAGGACGTGACGTCATGAAAATAAAAGTAAAAGGACATGAAAAACGCGAACATATTCAAACAAAATCGAACCCTCAGGGAAAAAAAAAAATGTTTGACTTGAGCGTGCACCCACGGTAGGGCGGCGGGTTCACAGCTAAAGCGGCGTATATAAGATCTCCAAAACTGCGGTGGGTACAATAGGTCATAAACGGACGGCACAGGCTCTGGAACGACATCTTCGGTACTAATTGCCCGTAAGGCTAAGCCGATGTGGGCGTCCGCTCTCCGCGACGTTCACCCCGCCTCCCCTCGGGCGCCGCACGCCGCGGAAGAGAGGGGAGAGGGGAGCAAGGAGACAGATCGCGGAGCAGGGTGCGGGGGGGGGGGGGGGGGAATTGCCACTGGATACTGCGAAGACGTCGTCCTACCGGACAGTGAATTAAAATACAAATTGAAAAGGCTGCCCCGGATGTATATCCTTTCAAAAATAGTTGATTTAGTGGTTTTCGACGATGCTCTACTAGTGTGTAATTGAAACCATATGTCTGTTTTCAGTAATTAAAAGTTAATTAGCGAATTTTAATTAATCAGCAGCCTTATTGTAAAGATTAGCCACCCACATAATGTCCGCCTGGCCGCATAACCCACCTGCACAAACCGCATAGGTGGAGCTTTCACGTTTTTTTTAAACAAATGTGTAAGAATAAAAAAACACCCTGTATATATATATATATATATATTATATATATATATAATATATATATATATATATATATGATGATTGAAGCTTGTGGGCCGGTGATTATGAAATACACAAGTAAGATCCATGGACTGAACAACACAGGGAAAGGTTTATTGACGTTTCGAGAGGAGGCCTCTCTTCTTCAGAATGACGATTGAGGGAACTCGACACGATTTTTTGTAGTCCCGCAAAGTAAACAATAACAGCAAAAACATACAAAAAAAAGGCGAGGAGGAGGGTTGGTTTAGTTATCCAATTAGCCGAGAGGCAAAACAGCGTCGCCTCCGACGAAGACGGCCTTACCCCTAACCCCCGGGGCGCTCCGCGGTCGGGGCGGCGGAAGAGGCACGGGAAGGACACATTCCCCACACGAAAAACAAGAATCCCGCGACTTTAAAAAAAAAAAAAAAAAGGTTTTGAAGGCGGTATAAACAGGAATCAAACAAACCAGCAATGGAACAAACAAGGGTAAAAGGGGGGGGGGGGGGGGGATGCAACAACAACGCCAAAAAAAGTTACTGGGGAATTTTTGTTGGAAATGTGGGAATGTGGGAATTGCTCGTCGACTCTTAACTGTAAATGTGACTCCAATTTAATTCTTGTGTTCGCTTTTAGATTTAGACGTCAATGACTTGAAGTGGTGTTAGTATCCCGGGATCTTCGTTAATCCCTCTTCGCAGTGTGTTGAACTCACGAATTAGGAATGATTCCTTCTGTTCCCGCTCGCGATGTGAACCAAATCCGGATTCTAAAAATGTGACAGTTAACTTCTCAAATGAGTGGTCTTTTAGTTTCAGGTGTTTTGAGAGTGGCAGACTGGGCTTTTTTTCGGTGTCAGATCTATGATTATTGAACCACATCCGGAATGGAGATTTTGTTTGGCCCACGTACTGCATGTGACATTCCCCACACTCTAGTAAATATACAACGTTGGCGGTAGAGCAGTGTAGATCACCCCGAATTCGGAAGGTGAAGTTTGATCCCGTGCTCCTAGCTGTCAGGGTGGGGGAGACGTGTGGGCAAACCTCACACCGCGGACTCAAGCATGGTCGGCTCCCAATGTTCTCCACCGGGGTGGTCCTGGCCCTCACAATCAAATATTTTAGGTTTCTAGGACGTCTGAATACAGCGCGTGGTGGGGAAGGAATTATATTTCTCAGCCTTTCGCTTTGTTGGATAATATTAAAATGTATTTTTAGAATGATGTTAATGTTAGGCGTGTTGTTTGAATACGTTAAAACTAAGTTATTTTTACGATTCTCCCTTCGGTCCGGTGGCGTGCCAGTTAGCAGTTTATCGCGGTCTAGTGCCCTGGCTCTCTCGATTGTGCTGTCAACGACGGGTGGTGGATAATTTTGCTCGATGAGGGCGCTCCGAAGGTGGGCTGCATTGGTGTTAAAGTCACCCTCGTCCGAGCATATCCGTCGGAATCTGTGCGCCTGACCATACGGAATACTAGTTTTACAGTGGCGGGGTGGCAGCTGTTGTAATGCAAATATTTCAAGCTGTCTGTAGGTTTCCTGTAGAGTTTTGTTTTTAAACTCTCTCCCACCACTAGAACCGTGACGTCAAGAAAGTTAACCTCGGCTTGGGAGTACGTATGCGTAAATTTAATATCGGGGTGTGCCGAATTAAAGTCCCTGATAAACTCCAAAAGCTGGTCCTCCGTGTGGTCCCATATTAGAAAAATGTCGTCAATCTATCGTCTGTAAAAGAGGGGTCTCAGAGGTCTGTCCGAAAGAAATGTTTTTTCTAGTCTATTCATAAAGATGTTTGCGTAGTTGGGAGCCATTCTAGTGCCCATTGCCGTTCCGCTGACTTGCAGGAAAAAGTTGTCGTTAAATTCAAAGCTGTTTAGTTCCAATACAAGGCGGGCAAGTGTTGCCAGAGTGCCAGAGTCGGGGAGGTCTTGGCGCCTTACGCTCTCGTACGCATCAATCAGCGAGGCAATTCCGTCGTCGTGGGGGATATTTGTGTAAAGTGAAGAAACGTCTTATGTTACCAGGAAAGAGCCAATTGGAACTACAACCGTTGAGATTTGGGAGAGAAAATGGTTAGTGTCCTTTACAAAAGAATCAAATGTCGGTGGAATTCCACTAATAAGGCGGTCTATGAAACTTGAGATAGGTTCAGTTAGTGTTCCCGTGGCAGATATGATGGGGCGCCCCGGGTTCCCCGCTTTATGTATTTTGGAAACATATAGAAACGCCCTACCTTAGGATATTTTGGTTTGAGAGAATCAAAAATTGCCGTGGATATTTCGCCCCTATCTTTCAGGTCGGTGAGTGCGCTCAGAACAATGGAGGAATGTGCTTTAGTAGGATCATGTTCGAGTGCCTGATAAAATGACGTGTTTCGCAATTGGCGATGGCCTTCATCTAAGTAATCATCGGTGTTCATTACCACAACGGCCCCTCCCTTGTCGGCTGGCTTAATAATTATGTCACGTCTACTGCTCAGGGATTTGAGAGAATCCCGCTCGGAAGAGCTTAAGTTATAGGTGTGTGGTCTGCGTTCTCTGTATTTTGCCACTACGTCTTTTTGGACTGCTTTTCTGTATAGATCCAAATGTTTATCGCGATTAGCGTTGGGAGTCCAGCTTTTGTCTGTGTTTACTAATAAAGGATCTGGGACATTTTCAGGTCTGCCGTGAAAATATTCTCGCAACCGAAGGTTGCGTGCAAAGTTGTCCAGGTCTTGTAGGAGAGAGAACTCGCTAAACTGGCCGGTTGTGGGGCAGAATTGTAGCCCCCTCGAAAGTAGCGTCTGCTCGTCTGGTGTAAGAACCATATTTGATAAATTTACTACATTCTTCAACGTGCGGTCCCCCGGAGTCCCACCATCCTCCACCCGCTCATCGCTCTCGCATATATATATATATATTCGACTTTTTTTAGTTGCCCTTTTTATTGATTGTATTTTTCTTAACACTGTATTTGTGACATGTCTCATAATACCAGTAATTTAAAAGCTAATGAAGATATTTTAGTTGCTTATTGAACTTATCGACGTGATTATCTTATGATCTAATGACTGGCGCGCCTAGAAAATACGTGATAAAAACAGAACTATTCTAAATCTCACCCTCTATTTGTTTAATATATTTGATTTAAATTTGGCCATTTCTTACTTTTTTTCTCAATTTGTCGTAATGAAATCACCGTTTCACACGAGAATGAAAGATCCGCGTAAAAGTTGACGTGACTGTTGTCTGAGTAATGTTAGCTTAAACCCATTGAATTTCAATCACTAACGCTGAGATAGATGTCACGGCATCATATGACCATGCATTATACAGATTCGATGCAAACATTCATACGGGCTTCAGCGTTCCGCATGTGACTAGCTCCTCTTCTTTACGGCCTCCGTCATATTTAGTTTTAGCGTAAAGCTCACTCTGAAATAGTGTGATGGATATTTCGGCATATTAAAAATAGATGCACATTAAAAAGTAGGGCGGATATTTTGATATGTTACAAAATGATGTAATATACGATTAGAGGAAGATTCAAAGTTTCATTTTTTTAAAGAACCGCCTAAAAGTTTCAATTGTGGTCGCACACAAAGAGTAAGATGGGGACGATAGAGAAAAAGTGGTTTTGTGTGCTGCAGTCTACCAGTTGTGAATTCGTATAAAAGGAAAGGATGCTTTTCCTGCCTATACCTGCTATACTTAAAGGTGTGAAACATTCGCTCTTTTAAAAGTATTTGAAATAATTAAACATAGTAGGACAGAACACGGAGAGCACGTTTTTTCGTGCTGAGCGTTCAGTTTAATTAAATTGAAAATGATAATTTTTTTTTTTTTTTTTTTAACCGGGGATACGATGTGTTTCACAAAAACTTTGACCAAAGTGCTTCTGCGATAAATTCGTGTCGTACAGAGAATAGGCTAGTGCCATTCTGGTCTCTGCACATTTTGGGCACAGGGTACGGGAACCACTAAAATGCGTCTCAATAAAAAAAGAAATCCAAGAAATGAGTCCAAATTCATTGTTTTCTGGAACACCGCCATATGAGGAGTAATTTCATAGTAACATTTCCTAAAATCGTGCATTGGAATTATGGCCACAATTTACTTAATGGCAATATTTTATTTTATTATTATGATTATAAATATACTTACTATAGTCTATTATAAATTTAAATATACAGAATGGTATTAACTTTTCTAAATATGCCCGTCCGTAGAAACCAATGGGGATGGACCTTTTTTTCTGTGCGACGCGTACTTTTCGTATGAGCTAATTGTACAGTGTTCCGGGAAGCGCCCGGCATATGTGGCGTAAAGTTACATTGTTATGTGAAACGTACCGTGCTTAAATCGGGCTTCACAACGGTTAACTTAACCCATGGCTCGGACAGCTCATTATAAATCAGGTTACCTACAAGAAGCAACAATATTGGCGAGTTCCTTTTCGAAGAAAGACTATTTCTTCAGAACCTAATATTCGCCCAGATATCAAGTCAAAGAAATTCTTAACTTGGCACAAGCTTGGCGATGCTAGAGGCATTACTTGGGCCTCATATTTTTTTCCCCAATACGAAAGTCTGTGAGAGGGTAAAGGGCCGACGTCTTGTTTTAGGCACTCAAGCTTTGCACAGTCTTCATTTTTTTATCTATTTCTTTATTTCTTTCTTCCTACTTTAGCGTTTCTATGGAATTTCTCTGACTCGCCACAAAATCGCTAGAGTGTTAGACTTGAGCCAATGATTTCACGTGTGAACCGTAAAACGTGGAGATGAAGCATAAATCTGGCAGGTGTTTGGCGATTTAGGCCCAATATGGCAGATTACAGTCAATCTACCAGCAGTGAAGCGTAACTTTGAAACCTTTTTGGCGAATTAGGGCCATGACACCAAACTGTGGCCGAAGAATATAAAGTTCGGCTTTGCTTTGGGGGTCTGGATTTTTTTTTTTTTGTTAATCTAGGGAAAACAAATTGTCACAAAAATGTACCACTTGAACGTGAATCGGCAAATCATTAAAAAAATGAGAAATTCCTGATTTACATTTGACAAGCCCGCCTTAGAGTGTCGAATAATAAGGAGTTTATATATTTAAAATCCGGTGGTCAAGAAATTCTAAACCTTATTTTAGAAACTATCAAAAATATATTCCTTAAATTGTACCAATGTATTTTCTTTTTCTGATTTTCTTTTTTCGCTTTTGAGCACCTTCTCTGCCACTCGTCTGTCTGCGTCCTAAAAGCGATAATAATTCGCAAATAATGGCATATTATGCTCTGCTTGAACACCACACATTTTTTGTAAGCGTATTATTGCTAGAAACTTCTAAAACAGTCAGTGTGGAAGAGAAACTTGTTACTGTGGAATTAGTAACAGCTCTGACACTGCAAATAACAGGGCTAATTTAGCCTTTTTAAACGGCTTTTAAAACATAGTATTTGCTAAAGACATGAACTAATTCCTCCCCCTTAATTTTAGGGTCATATCCGAACTATATCATTCTTACCCGGCACATTATCACCACAAAAATGTCACGATGTCCCTACGTTTTTATGTAAACTATGGGGCAATTTATAGAGGTAAAAAGTGAGGATGATTATTTTTTAATTCATTCATACCTTAATAAAGTAATGACATGGTCAGAAAAATGAGAAATATCTGTAAGTATTATGAAATGCAATTATTATGCCTTCTAAAAGGCAACAATTTTTCTCAAAGTATGAGCTTTACGACGGAGCTTTAAAGGAGATCCCGCATGTAAACTATCTTGATGTTTAATCTAGATGCGATTTTTTTCTTGTGCCAAGCACTTGGCCACAATTAAAATTACGTCAAATCGGGTTTTAAACTTTACCATACGGGATTTAAGAGGGCTCTAACACACACTAAGGAACTGTTGTGAGTAACCAATTTCAGAACAATTTTATAGTATGCGTCCAAGTGTAGGACCAGTATTTAAAGAAATGTATCGGTAACGTTAAAACGTGTGCAAAATAGAGCCGCTCGTTTTGATCGAAATAATTAGAAATTATTCGCGAGCATTACTGTATATATAAATATTAGGTACATATAGATATACATTAATAATAAAGATCTAAAAATGCTAACTATCAGGACTAGACAAAAAGTAAATGAGCCGTTTACACGTCATCAGAGGAGAAGCTGAAATGCTCCTGGGACGTACACTATTACTTTGCAATCGCTTTATTCGCTGATGAACAAACACTCATCCTACACGCAGCGACTTGACTTTGATTTCATCATACAATTATTAGTAAATATGGCACATGTCTTCCAAAGAATGGTCCCGGGTTTCGTTGTTCATTCAGGTTTAAAGATTTTTTTTTTTTTTTTCAGCAAATCAGTTTGCTTTTTTTTCGGATAAAAGTCTTCTTTCACGCTTGCCGCTGTTTTCGAAATCTCAAAGCTTCTGGTAGTGCCTCAATTTGTGTTTTCGCGGTATGCCTCTTCAACTTGAAGATGTATTACCATTAGGTTAAATTTTGTATCAAGTACATACCACTATTTTCAGATGTAAAGTTCACAAATACGCTGGTTCCGTTTAAAGCTCCTTAAGAACATTAATTAGCCGCGGTAATTTTTTGAAGGCGGGATTAGGTCTTACTTAATTACACCTATTTTGCAGGTATACGAGTGCTCAGCTTCTAGTTTCGTCCCTTTGATAGCTGAAACGGTAAAAAAAAGTATACAGCAAAAGATCCGTAGATGCGTTAACCTGGTATTCTGTCACGCTCTTCGGGGGACTTAATAGCCAAACCGATAAAGAAAGGAAACACTTGGCTTCTTTCAATCAATTGCTAGAAGCTCTTTGTTTCAAGCGTGATAGTTTCTTGTGAATCACGTCAATTCTTACAGATTAATTAGTTCTGCCTTTTTATTTTTCAATCGTCATGTAATAAAATCATAAATATGTTCAGTAGAAATCTCTGAATTCTGCTTAGAAACAAATACCGCGGGTATAATTCGTAGCTTCAAGACTGCGGAATGAGCCGGCACATTAGGCTCATTGCGGGCTTCACTTCCACAAGGTAAGTTGGGAATGACACAGCACCGTTCCATTCAAACCAGAATTCTCACGACCCTAATTTTATGTTTTAAATATTTTTATATTAAAAACGATATAATATAGATATTTTTAAACTCATCATCACCTTTATATGATGAATCCAGAACATTACAGACACAAGCTGCCACGCTTCGAGAAGAATACTACAAAGTGTGCTGAATTTAGGTGATTATCAAAAGGAATCCTAAATAGTTGCTCTTAATATAGTATGCTACAATAGGCTATAAACTTTGGATTAGAGCGTTAAGCTGCGTCGAGTTAAACCCATAACATTTTGTTATGGGCTTAACCGCAATTGTTTGTGAAATATATTGTGGGCAACAAATCTACTTCTTGATCGACGAGTTCCTGTTACTGGTTCGGTTAAAAGCAGATCAGTGAGGATTCCTTTCAGGAAAGGAAATTCAAATTAGAAACTTCCAAACTGCTTACGACTTGACGTGGCATTCTATTATATTTATGGAGTATAACAAGGCGAGATATTCAAACCACTTGGACAACTCCTTTTAATTCGTCAAAAAGAACAGAGGATCCGTGTTTCGTGTCGTGATACAAATTGTTTTACATATCTTTGCGATTCATCTGATGAAACCAACATAAATATATTTCCGCATTAATTTAGATTGTATAAGCGCCCGGATTCCCATTTCCTGATAATAAAATAATATTAAGTATAAACTTAAACGTAGAAATATTTACTAAGCTGCTTCTGCTGGCGCGTTCTAGGTAGCCAAAACCACAGGCACATTGTTTCTGTCAACATTCGGGCGGCAGTAGCGGAGGACCTTGTCCTCCGCTACTGCCAGCAAAGAGCCACTGACATCGCAGATAGCATCGGTAGTCTGCAAACGTTTCTGAGTTTTCTGAAGTCCGAGGTGGAGAGCCGAGAGCACGTCCTGGAAATAAAGCCTGATCAAGCCAGTCCATCAAAGGCCCAAAAGGAGGACTCATCAAACCAGGTACGCAAAGCGTACGTCACTCCATCGGCGGCAGCTTTAGCTGCAAGGACGGACGCTCAAGATGCCAAATGCCTTTTTTGCGACTCACGTGAGCACTCGTTCGATCAATGCAACGCGCGTTCCATCAGTGAGAAAAAGGAAATACTGAAGAGAGACGGCCGATGTTTCCGGTGCTGCAAACGATATCACCGGGCAAGAGATGGTCGCAACGCCAGATTTCTCCGCTGCGCCAACTGCCAAGGGAGACACATGACTTGCCTCTGCGATCCTGACCTGAAACCCACGAGGGACAGCCCTCGTTGATCATCGCAACCAGGCACCTCGGAAGTGTCAGTAACGAGTGCTTTGTCTAACAGCGTCGAAACAGTTCTTCTGCAAACCGCCACAATCTGGGCTGAAGGGGAGACTAAGCGCCGCGTCGTCCGGTGCTTAACGGACGGAGGGAGCCAGCGGACGTTTGTGACGTCCAGGCTTGTCAACGAGCTGTCTTGTAAGGTTCTAGGAAAAGAGGCTTTGAGCATCACAGTCTTCGGCGATACTACCCTTGGTATGCGAGTAAACTCCGCAAGGTAGAGGTATGGCTCCAAAGCCAAAACGATCGGAGACGGGTACGAATTGAGGCTCTGGAAGTTCCTGCCATTTGCCATTCTTCTGTGTCCCCTGTAAGTATCTGCAGGACAGCTCAAACCTGCACGCTGCAACTCGCCGACCTTTCGTGCTCAGAGTTCAACAGAGACATTGACATTGATATACTGATCGGAGCGGATAATTACTGGAAGGCTGTCACTGGGTCCATCAAGCGACTTGACGGAGATTTGACAGCGGTAGATACAATATTTGGTTGGACACTGCAAGGGCCAGTACGGCAATCACCGGAAGTGGGCTGGCACCAAACAACTGTTATGCAGGTAATGACTCGACATCAAAGCGACGAGCTTTCTCAACAGCTACGGGCGTTCTGGGAAATTGAAACCGTTGGCGTCCTGGAAAGCGAGCAACACGACGTAAGCACGGACAAAGTCCTTCAATGGTTTCTTTCCACAATTAAGAAACGTGATAACTATTAAGAAGTCTGCTTTCCTTGGAAAGAGAACGTCAACAACTTGGGCACCAATGAGGATATAGCCCGGAGACGGCTGGAAGGGCTGACCAGGCGCCTCCTGAAAAACGGGAAACAGCTGAATCAGTACGACCGAGTCATTCGGGAGTTCCTTGAAAATAACTTTGCCGAGAAAGTTGAAGAGGATCATATGGATGGTCCATGGTACTATATGCCACACAAGGCTGTCATTAAAGATGAAACGGAAACTACTAAAGTGAGAATAGTCTTCGATGGCTCGTCCAGTGGTCCCGGACCGTTGTCACTAAACAACACACTTCACAATGGGCCAAATTTGAATCCAGACATTCTAGACCTTCTGCTTAAGTTCCGTACATACCAGATTGCGATTACGGCAGATATTGAGAAGGCGCTCCTCCAGATAAGGTTGGCTGAACAAGACAGAAACGTTCTACGGTTCTTATGGTACAAGTTTCCGCCTGCTTGCAGATAGGACCTGCCACCTATTGAAGTCTGGCGAATGAATCGAGTACCCTTTGGAGCAACCTCAAGCCCTTTCCTCTTGGCGGCTACTCTGCGGCATCATTTTGAAAGTGTGAAAAGCGGTTTCCAGAAACTGCAAGCAAAATGGGAAACCAATTCTATGTAGACGACTATGTGGCAGGAGCACAAACCGTCGAGGAAGCCCAAGTTATGTGTGATACAGCGGCTACGATACTAAGTGAAGCGGGAATGCATCTTCGCAAATGGACAACTAATAGCCGCGAGTTACGTCGAGTAGCAGACGAAACGTAAACGCACCCTGACATCCACTTCGAACCGACGAACGCGAGGAAAGTGTTGGGTGTGCTCTGGAACCCAGAAACCGACACTTTACACTTCGAAGTGTTCAGCTTGGTTTTGTTCATCCTGTCAGCAAAATGGACTAAAAGACTGGTACTTCAAGCGACGTCGCGCATTTATGATCCCTTTGGGCTTATTTCGCCATTTGTGATCAAAGCCAAGTTATTGTTTAAAAAAATTTGGCAACGCGGTATAGAGTGGGATGACCCACTACCCGAAGACATTACGCAAGAATGGGAAGGCTGGTGTGGAAATCTCGCTTTACTAGGACAACTTCGCATTCTCCGAGCGATACCCTTTTATAATGGCACGACCTTCAACGTTTTTGCAGATGCCAGCAAGGTGGCAGACAGAGCTGTTATTTACGCCAGGGCCCAAGATGGAAATGGAAATTTGGATGTCAGACTCGTCATATTGAAGTCACGAGTGGCCCCAATCAAAGATGTATCGTTGCCAAGATTGGAGCTACTAGCAGCCCTTACAGCGGCTCGCCTCAGGAATAACGTGAGGAAGAAACTGTCGTCAAGTGGAGACATATGGTTTTGGTCAGACTCCACGGTTACCCTCTATTGGATCAAGTCTGTAGCAAGCAGGTGGAAACCGTTCGTTTCGAATAGAGTCGCAGAGATTCAATCTCTATCCTCGCCTAGCCAGTGGCATCACTGCCCAGGTGAATCAAATCCGGCTGACCTGCTCACGCGAGGAATAACGGCGCAACATCTAGTTCAGAATGCGCTCTGGTGGAATGGGCCGGCATGGCTAAGCTTAGCTGTATCTGCTTGGCCTCAGGAAATAATGAAAGAAAATGAGGAGAGCCAAGTAGAAGAAAGGAAGACCCAAGTACTCCACACTGCCCAAAGCATGAAGCCCGACTTATTTGACTTAGGCAAGTTTAACTGCCTCCAGAGGGTTCTTCGCATAACGGCCTGAATACTTCGATTCTGCTTCAACTTAAGGAATCCGGGCAGAAGAGCAGGACCATTGTCAACGATCGAACAAGAAGCTGCTGAAACCTTTTGGATTATAAAGACACAGCAAGAAGCGTTTGGAGAGCAGTTCATAGAGAATTCAAAAATACGGAGCTTCGCACCGTTTAAAGATGATCAAGATATCGTCAGGCTCGGAGGACGGCTGCAATACGGCAACTTGAAGCGAAACGAACAACAAGCAATTATTCTACCCTCCCATCATGCCTTCACCAAGTTACTAATCAACAGCGAACACCGAAGAATACTACACGCTGGAGTAAGAGAGACGTTAACACAATTGCGTGACCGATTCTGGGTGCTGCGAGCACGCCAAGCGGTCAAGAAATCAATTAATCGGTGTTTAATTTGCAAGCGGTTCTCTGTAAAAGCGGCAAGCGAACCGTATGCACCCTTACCTAAAGATCGAGTTGCTTCATCGGACCCATTTTCAATTGTAGGCATTGATTTCGCAGGCACACTGTTTCACCGCTCCTCCACAGGAGCAGAAAAAGCATACATTGTAATATTTAACTGCGCAGTGACCATGGCAGTCCACTTGGAATTGATATGCAGTCTAACGACGCCAGACTTTTTGGCGGCGTTCCGACGATTCACAGCTAGAAGAGGTATCTGCAAAACCATCTACTGGACAATGGACGCACGTTTAAACGTGCTTCAAAGGACTTGAAATTGATATGGAGGCTCAACGCCGAGGAAGACGTATTAGAACACTTCCGACACAACAGGATCCACTGGAAGTTCTCAGCAGAAAGAGCGCCATGGTGGGGCGGCTTCTGGGAGAGGTTAATAAGATCTGTCAAAACAGCGTTGCGGAAGTCGTTGAAGCAAAGCTGTCTGAGGTATGATGAACTGCTAACCGTGCTCATAGAAGTGGAAGCGGTAATTAACTCACGACCTCTAACGAAAATTATTTCATCCGCCGATGAAGAGGTTCTAACACCTGCGCACTTTCTAATCGGCATAAGTCTTACGTCTTTACCTTCTACAACCGTTGAAGCGGAACAGTCCACTCAACAAGAATTATCCAGGCGGTGGAAGATACGTGAAGCTCTGCTAGACGTATTCTGGTCCAGATGGCGGAAGGAGTATCTTTTGGAGCTACAATCTGCGCACACGGTAGGCTCATCTGACTCAAGCGGCATCCAAGTGGGAGATGTGGTGCTTCTCAGGAACGACCGTCGCCCAAGAACATTCTGGGATCTGGCCGTCGTCGACGAGACCTTCCCTGGTCGAGATGGGAAAGTGCGTGCCTGCACTATTCGACTCGGAAGGGGCGTGAAGATAAGAAGGCCCATCCAGCTTCTTTACCGTCTAGAAATTCCGGCAAAACAGTTGGTCTGACTTTGTTGGGTGGGAGGATGTTGGAGAATGGACACGGGACAACGAAGAAGTGGAGAACTGGTTCACGCGCGAGAAAAGCACGCCATGTTCTCATTCTGATAAACCGCGGCCATCATGTCGATCGGGTTGTACTTTCTTCAGATCCCAAACAGCAACCTCTTTATTTTGTTTCTTGTTGTCGTTGTTTATTTTGTAAAAAAAGAGTTTTACGTCAATTTATTTTTATTCCCCCTTTTCATAGGTGGATGGATGCTACCGGCGTTACAATTCATAAAGGGCGGTAGCTTGCGCCACCTAGCCTAAAAGCCAAAAGTATACTTTTTTTTTCTCTCTGCCACTTTTCTTTCTTTCCGTCTATATGTAACTATCACTAGGCGTTGTGGGATAGTGCCATGATGCTTGAAACCAGCCCTTTCTTTCCTGTCCCGCGGTGCTTTTGTGGAAGTCCTTGCAGGATTCTGTCTGTTAACTATCGATGAAACCGTAGTTTTTTCGAGATTTCCTTGTATGCTTGTCTCCCTGGCCGTTCTTCGCTCTGGCTGAGTGACTATAAGAATGTGGTTTCTAATATTTTTTTTTGTATTTGAGCATCGTGTTAGTATTTTTTGTGCTGTTCCTCTCTATTCTCCAGGGCTACACTGATTTTGTTTTTGTCAATCGGCTCTCCTGCATATTTGATTTGGCTTCATATTCGTTGATTTAACATTATTATATATTAAACTATATAAGTTGTTTTCTTTTTATACAAATAAAATATAGCTAAAATAAAACTCTAAATGCATGTGAAATAAAATAATTAATAGTTCAGCATTCAACACCGAAAATATCCTAGTTTCATTCGTATATTTTTGTGTGTGAGGACGACTGGTCAGAAAATTGTCCTAAAAACGTTGTTTTTTTTTCTTTCAACCACTTAATAGCAAGAATATTTAAAGGCCTTGGCTGAAACAAACATCAAGTATTGCTGCTGTGCTGAATTAATCTCAAGTTACTTAAATTAATAAAAAAATGTAAACTGTGAACAACTATTATAAATTAGTAGGGTACGTTGTGGGGCTAGTTGGTTCGTTTTAGTAAAACTTATAAATTAGCGCAAAGAAGACAAGGACAAGAAGTATACAGGAAATTCTGTATACTTCTTGTCCTTGTCTTTTTTGCGCTATTTTATATGTTTTACCAACTATTATAAAGATTCACATCTTCGCCTCCTTTGTGGTCCGACGTTGAGAAGCCACGGTTTTCCGGAAGCGTATTCGGAAAAGAGTGTAGGGCACGTTTACAGTCCAATTTCGGCATTCGGTCGGGCGCGTTTTTACGAACGTGGCATCGCCTTGTTTATAAGGCGGAGAGGACGAAGAGGAGGGAGAGCGGGCGTTACTCGATGCGACGTGTTTACTCAACCGTCTTCCCCTTTCTCTTTCCCTCCACGTAAGCAAGGCAAAGTGGCGTTCATGGGAAGATCAAAGAGCCGATATTGGCCTGTTGACTTCGCAAGTGTTTCTCAGTACGTTTCCCGGAAAGCACCTTGTCTTTTCATAAAGGATACCGTGACTGCGTAAAAATGACAGTTAAACCTTAAAATGTCACACCTTGATTACAGTTCACGTTTGCTGCAGGTCAGGTTGGTGAGAAACATGTCAGTCTAACCTACCGGCCTTTGTCACTTTATCGCTCCCATTCTATCGTGTGTGTTTGACGGCATTCAACGGCCTTTGGCTCCGTCATTTAAATTTGGAGATGGCAAGATAATTGTTTTTTGTCGCCACGTATGGTAATGATAAGGCTACATTTTATTGACAAACAGGTGTGTGTGTGTGTAGTTCCGACAGGCTTCTCAGACAAAAATATATCTCAAACATATTGTCCTCAAAATTACATTTTTCACAAATCATAGGGCCGGGTATCCCTGGGGAAGAACACAAACACCGCACAGGTCGTCTTTAATATTCCGGCAGTTACGCAATTTGTACTAACAATATTTTAAAACAAAAGCTGTTCTAGGTTGTGAAGACGTTTCGGAACTACATAAGCGCCCGCCAAGCTCATGGAATAATTTACCACCAGTCACAGCGAGCTTCAAAATGTTTGAAGATTTGTGCATTGTACTTGCAGTTATGCTAACTCTATGCGTTGCAGGTAAGTGCATATTAGACATGACTACTCACAGATTGTGTCATTTGGTGGTGCTCTCAACTTTATGACAGTATACATGCACATTATGTTTCATTATGCAATTAATTTTAGTTTTTTTAGATGATAATCTGTCCCTTGTAGCATTTTTTGTATAAATCAGCCAAATCATTTTATATTGTTCAACATCGAGATAGTTTTTATGTGTATTGAAGTAAAACAAAGCGCGCAATTATTCGCGTCAAAATGTATTTGAAAGATAATACACATTTTGCAAATTTTCAACACAATACACGTTATGCAAAATTGCTTGGTAATCTGACAACACTGAGAGCGTCGCCATTTTAATGTTGGCAAGCACCGTGTGTACCGAAGCGCGGTGGAGGCATCGGACACAACCGTATGGGTAGTGTACGATGTCACGGCAGCGTGCACAGGCGTCCGAGAGTTACGTCAGACAGTTGCGGTAGGTTGTTTAAACTGTTCGTACACATGTTATGGTCAAAAAGCGGAAAACACAGCTGACCCGCCAACGCACACTGCCCGTACGGCTGTCTCCGATGCGTCCACCGGACTTCGGTATTGGGAAGGAGATCAGACCGTGGCGCCCCTAGAGGCTAATTTTAGAACTACACAGATGGAGACAAGAAATGACATTGACACAGCGCTCGGCTAACTTAACCGAACGTCGCGTCAGCGTTCGGCTGGAGCTAGTGTCCTCAGGTTGCCTGAGGGGGAGAAGGGGCTCTTTTGTTACTACTCCGGCCTGCACGAACAATGCAGCATGCACGGTGCACATGCCCAGCTCAGCACAAAAGCCGCAGTGGGTCAAGATCGCATTCTCTCACGACTGCTTTCGGGAGAGATCAGGCACTAACAAAAAACATAACTTCCTTCATTGTTAGTTTTTTTACGTTAAGTCGTGAAGATGCCCACAAGTCCTGTGGGAATGTCCACAGGCCTTGTGCTGGCTAAACACCGAGGTGTGGGGACAACAAACGGGTCAGAGCAACCCCCATAATTCGATCTCCTCGCCCCACGACGCTTGCCGACATTAGAATGGCGACGCTTTCAGTGTTATCAGACCACCAAGCAATTTCGAATAAGGTATATTGCCTCTGATTTGTTTTATTTCGTCTATACCTGATATTTAACTGATTTGCTACTCTTGAATTTAAAACAATGATGTAATGAAAATCGGCTAAAAAGAAACGAAAGAGCCATTGTTATATTGGTGTAAGATATGTACCAAAAAAAAAAACCACACTGTTTTCTGTCTGCTCTCAGCAAGCAGGATTTAGTTAAAACCTTGCAAATACTTGAAAGTTATGTGTTAGGACTAGTTTTTTTTTCATCGTTCGTATTGTCTGTACACAATTTTAATAAAAATCACAGAAAGCATCAGTTCCTTATCAGTATGAATGAATTTCGTTCACGCTACTATTCCCAGGTTGTAATTATAAGTAAGGTAATTTAGGCAACGCTTTAGCAATTACATTTCGCTTTCTGTCAAGTAAATATCAGTAATAATTTTGCGAACTCGCCGAGGTTCACGTACAACCAAGTTTACTTTCACAAACGTTTAAAGCAAAGTTCGAAGTAAAATTGACTGAGTTTCACTCCTATAAGCATAACTCAAAATGAGGTGGAGCCCCTTTAAATTAACCCTTTCATGGTCGCATTGTTTTGTCCAAAGACGCGCCCCCGTGGTCGGGTTTTCTTACACGATGCGATAGCAAAGAGTACACACTACTTTACTGTCGCATAAAAAAAAATCTAAGACTTAACCTAAATAGTACACACAGTTCAAAACATCTGCGGCACACTCGCTGGAGGCTGAACAAAACAAAAAGGACTAAACCTTGGACGCGCCCACTTCCGAGACGGTCTAGCAGACGGTGCGGCTGTGTGTCAGATTCCGGACTCCGAACCAAGCTGGTTTCCAGTTGTTCGTCGGATACCGAGCTGTCATCCGACTCAGAGTCCGAGAAGGGTTCAAAGTCTGAACCCGAAGAGCCATCGCTCCAATCTTTGCTACGCTACTTCCGGAGCAGCCGGCACGCGCGGCCATCTCAGAAGTACTATCGGAAACAAATTGAGCCTGAACGCACCTCCGCGTGTCGCCGCTACCCGAGGCGCCGCCCTGCGGCGCCGTTTTGAAGTTTTGCGCATACGTGTAAAAATGCTGTCGCTGTTCTCGCTTTGACTGTTAACCCCCGTCTTTCGTCTGCTATGCGCGCACTGGCGGCCACTCGCGCTGTTGTCTATTATGCGACTCGTGTATTTTCGTCACAACTCAGACAAACGGCTTAACATGATTCAGGAGTTTCCTGTGCAATAACGCAATGCCAACATTTGATACGTGATACGTAGCTGGCTTCTCTCATTGAGTCCAGACACAGCGATAACATGCAAATAGTTTCAGGACAAAATATCTGCAACGTTCGGCGTTCCACTAGGGAGCCCGGAAAAGATTCAGTTGAGTGAAAAATGGCTAAAGTTCCTGACGACGAACGGGCCAACGTAGTTGAGCTGTCCCTGTGTTTCCGAGTTTCCGTTCCGTTTCTGTTTCCAGTTTCCGAGTTTCTTGTGCCCAGAAAGGACACAGTATGAGCACTACTAATAAGCCTGTCGAGCCCATGGCCGATGGCATAACATGTTTTCACGTGTTAGGGCCACGTGTTCAAAGAATAGAAGCATTGTGTTTCACTGAAGACTTTCGTGCAAATGAACACCATTGAAGCTGTCCAGGGCAAACACAATTCGCGTAGGAAGCGCGGGTGTCCGCCGGAGAACGCAATGTTGTGCGGCAGACGGCAACGCGAGCGGGCGCCAGCGCACACAGGACTCAGGAGTCGCATAGCAGACGACAGCACGAGCGGCCGCCAGCGCGCGCATAGCAGACGACAGGGGGGGTTAACAGTCAAAGCGAGAACAGCGACAGCATTTTTACACGCATGCGCAAAACTTCAAAACGGCGCCGCAGGGCGGCGCCTTGGGTAGCGGCGACACGCGTAGGCGCGTTCACGCTCATATTGTTTCCGATAGTTCTATCACTTGCACAGAGCGTCCGGTTTTGCAATTTCAAAAAGTTGCGCCAAAAGGAACACGACTGCAGTTTTATGGTCGTAGTTGTCTACTAACCTACCAGATGGCAGAACGTCCCCGCGAACGCGCCCGTTCAAGCAGAGGCGGGAATTTTTGAATGAGCAGTCGCGGACGTACAGTGGCCTAATTTGTTAATAATGTCAAGCGAGCGTCGACCGCCCGGACGGCCAGCGCCGTGCCGCGGAGGCGTGCGGCGATACGGGAGAGATTATTAACCGACACGCTGTTTACAAACAAACCCGCTTTTGCCCGCACCAGGTGTGGGCACTGCGCGTGCGCAGAAACCGAATTCGCGTGAAGTGAAGCATCTGCGCATACTCAGTGCCGTCGACAGCGCCACCGCAGCTGCGTGACGTCAGGGCCGCGTGCTGGTCTATTCGCGTGCGCACAGAGCCCTTTCTGGTGGGAGCGTCGTCTGCTAGGCTATTCCGTTGATCACACACAGCCCCTGCTCCGTAGCAAAGGATAGCTGGGCGCTTGCAATGTCTAAGTGCATCGCCGATATGCCCCTCCTTTTGGACTGCGTTGACAATCTTACTGACGTTAGCCTGTGTAACGCCGACTGTTGTTGCAATATCCCTTTGCGTCATGCCGCCCATCGACATCCTCATAGCACGTTCCCGTGTTTCTATGGGCACTCGAGGAGAAGACTTTTCTTTGACCCGCTGGTCAAAGAAAAGTGCGACTACCCGGCTACATAAGCTAGATGACGACAGCAACAACGGAGTTGATAGTACAAAACACCAAGCGGAAACCCTGTCTATACTCCGTTTCACTTTGTGTTGTACCGCAGCCGACGCTATGAGCAATCTTGGCCAGTTCATCGCTAAAAGTGTGTTACGTCGCTTTCCCGTTGGGTACAACCGCATGCAGCCGCACGTGGAAGCACGATGTCACGTGGCGGGGTGAAAGCACCATACTCCATTTCACCTTATGTTGTACCGCAGCGAAGACTAGACGCGCGAGCTCGTAGCGTTGGCAGCTGCCCATTGTGCACGAGAGCTTGCGCCGCCGAGATGTGCCCTAGAGCAAGGAGCTCGCGCTTGTAGCCTTTCCTGCGGTACAAGACAAGCAGAAACAGAGTATATATTCGTTTTGATAGCTCTTAGCATTGTCTGCGGTATATAGTTTAATGCATCGTTGCATTCGGTTTGTCGCGCTACCGTATTTTTCATTTTTGTTGATGTTCACAAATGTAAACGCAAACATTAAATGAAAACAAAAAAGAAAATTAAACTCGAGATGACGCGCGGTTTATGCCACGCCTGAGCAGTATCACGCAAGCAAGCGCCAAGCGCTGTTCAGGTGATAATGAACAGGGGCTGTGTGCGGTCAACGGAATAGCCTAGCAGACGACGCTCGCAACGGAGAGAGCTTTGTGCGCACGCGCCTAATCTCTCCCGTGACGCTGCATTTCTCCGCGGCACAGCGCTGGCCGTCCCGGCGGTCGACGCTCGCTTGATATTATTAAAAAATTGGGCCATTGTACATGCACGTCAGCAACCATGTGGGACGCTCCCGAGCTGACGTACAGGTACGTCAGTGACCAATGAAGTAAACGGTCGTAGCATTTTTGGGTAATATTTTTTAGCATTAAAAATATATTTAAGCAATAAGCGTTTTTAGAAAAGGTTTTAAAGTTTACAAACATTGTCAATTATTTTCTACAATCTTTACCAAAGTATTTTATTGTGTATTTTCCCAGATATTTATATTTTTTTCTAGAAGTTGGGCAACACGTTTACAGAAGTTGAACTTGGAGCTTTCCAAAAAAGTTCGAAGCTCGACCGCATCAGTGGAAGAACACGGTTGCAGGGGCGGATTTAGGGGCGGGCGGCCGCCCCCCCGCCCCCCCCCCCCGCCCCCCCCCCCCCCCGAGACGCCAAAAATAAAAATAATTCTGAATTTTTTTTTTTTTTTTTTAATATTTGGTTTTGGTGTAGCGATTATTTGGTCAGCAAACTAAATTTGTGCTGTCGAAGCAGGACCGTAGATTCGGCCATCTGTTTTTCCTTGGCAACGTCTTTGTTATTTAATAAAAAAAAATGGAGAGAGATGAGTGGACAAGTTTACCAGACGCGAAATGTACCTGTGAAGGGAAAGCGGTGCTTGTTTAAAGTTCAGAACCTAAGATAGCAGCTTTGCGGCGCGGGCTCGTCCAAAGCGTCTCTCCACCCTGTACGGAGGCGGCGGCTTTGGTATCGAGGCTCCCTGCTCCCTCCGTCTCTCTGTGGAGCCATCCTGTGCCGCTGAATTGGCACCACTGGTTGAAAGGCGAAGAGAGGCGGGAAAAGTCCACTATGACCGCAAGACTCGGCTAGGGGGGTGGAGGGGAGGTTGTTAGGTGTCGACGCCCAGCCTTGTCTCTCGGGGAGCATGGCAATCTCGCTGGCGTCCAACCTTTCTCACGAACAACGCCCGAACCACTCAGTCGGGAAAACTTAACAGGTTTATTTCATAGCGAAATATGTGACCGAAGACGACCGTCTCTCGAACGGTCGGGATTTTTGTGGACACGCGAGGGAGAGGAGGATTCCGTGGGCGGTGCTTTTCCTGAAGCGACCGAGGGCAGTCGGACCAGCGGAGCTCTCTCCCAAGGGGAGCTTAACGTTTGGGAAAGGCGAGACGACGATTATCCCCCACGCTGGAATCCTACGAAGGGGGTGGGAAACAGTTCCAAGGTCTTCGATTTGGCTGATGAACGATCCCTGGATTGTTCCCCCGCAGACAGCCGGCGCCGTTTAATCCCCCCTCCCACCACCGTGGCAGAGAAGAATCGGGAAAGCTCGGAACACACACTGTCGCGTCCCGCCGCCTCGGCGCCAGCCGCAGGTAGAAGTCCGAAGGGTTGACACGTGACGTGAGGGAGGGGAGTCCTTGAGCGGCGCTTCCCCGGAAGCGACTGACGCCAGCCAGACTGGCAACGCCCCGAGCGTTCGGCTAAGCCTGGGCTAATCCTTCCCCCAAAGTGGTCCTAACGACTAGGAAAATACTTCGGTAAGCTTCCCACGCACTCACACACACATGGAGATGGGACGGGTCATAACAAGGTGTTGTTGAGATGGCGATAGCGAGGCGCGCATACCAAAACTCAACTGGTTTATTTTTGCTTCCCGTCTTGGGCGACGGGCGTTCCCCTCTCCTTGGCTACGTTCTCCCGAAGCGGGAGGGTGGGAAGAACCGGTCTATCGGGAGCGCAGCAAGGTCACGAGGCAGGGCGAGTTCTCTCGAGCGGTGAGCAACGTGGGTCACCACAGTGTACACGCGTGCGTGTGTGGGCTCTGAGTCATGCGCCGCCGGGCCTGAGCGAAGGTACCTCGGGAATGCCAGCACTCACGTTTCACAAGTCAGGAACGGTCGGTCAGGCTACTTTGAAGGGGAGTCAGTCGGGTAGCTTAGAGCGCCGAGAACAGTGCAGCTTCAAGATCCGCGAGGGAAACCAAACGTGGACTTCTTTACTGTGTTGCACCATTCATCCCTTCTCCGTCGCGGATCGCTGTTTTTCAGTGACGATTGACTTGGAGCACGTGGTGACGCGCACGTTTGAGCTTAGTGGCGGCGCTTTCGACCTGTCGTTCACACGTTCACTCCTGGGCAAAACGGTGATTCGGGTAACGAAAAAGTGCTGTTGACCTCCAGAGACAAAGTGAGCCTAAGGCGGATGAAGTAACCGGGAGTCGAGTTCTGCAGCCTGTTAAGAATGGAACCTTCGGCGACCTTCTTCCGAGTTTCAACGCTGCGGAAACGAGTCACGATCTGTTCAGGACAGTCGCCCGCCTGTTGGAGCCTGCCCGAAACGAGTCACGATCTGTTCAGGACTGTCGCCCACCTGTCGAAGCCTGTCGAAGCCTGTCCAAAACGAGTCTCAACACGTCCGTGACGTCAACGGGACGTGTGTGTGTGTGCGTGTGGGTTCGTGCGCTCCGGAAGGGGAGAGAGGCATGGCCTAACTGCGGAGAACCATGGCTACGACGCACTTCTGGCTACGACACGGCGGACTTTGCTGCAACGCACTTGGCGGTTGCACCTGCTGCCCTGGCGGAGAGTGAGGGAGAAAACGGGCCCTATATAAGGCGGAGCGTGAGGCTGCTCCGTGGTTCTCTCGGATTTGACGACTGTATCGCTACCATGTAATTAAACCGTTCGTTACGTTACCAATTCTCCCACCTCCACTGGACCCCTGGGTTCTTCACTTCGGGGAATGGTCGTCGTCACGAGCCAGGAAGCCTCCGGACGTGCGGCTTAAACCCCGCCTCGAACAAGCCGCTACATTGGTGAGTTGCACTTTAGTCCGTAAAATGACGTTGCTCTTTTGACAAATTATAACGAGGCATTTTCTGCACTTCGCTCGCGTATGAGGTGGTTGGTAGCCGTGACGCATGCCGAAAAAGTAATTGACATAGATAGTAAGGAAAAGAAAAGCTAAATGGAACGTGTGAATTGTTCGTTTCTTTGCCACCATCCGCAGCGACATAAAAAAAAACATCGCGCTGCAGACATTAATTGTTTCCTCCTCTTTCTATGCATAAAAATTAGTCATAGACTGTGTGCGGCGTTTCTTTCGGTCGATGGATAATCAAAATATTTATACGAAATTTGCTCACTAAATCTTTTTGTGGGGTGGAAGGACACTGATGGCTTAAGAATTCCCAGCCAACCAGCGTTTGGGACTTGGTATGTTATATTGAGCTAATTTTTGTAATAATTTTTCCTTTGTATTTGTGTACGCAGCCTTTACTACTTTCACCTTCCATTTACACTTCGGCTTGAGACGCATAAGATCGCACAGCTGATATTGGTAATTAGTGCTGAATCAGTCACTCGTGGTATTTATAAATTACGTCACTTATGAATGGGTTCTATCTGTTTAGTAAAACAAGTGTTTTTTACATAGAGTGAAGATGGTCCACCAAAGTCATCCAAGCGGAAAAGTAGCACTCTGCATAACTTCTTCCAAGCTGTACCCAAAAAGACTGTCACTGAGGCAGACATTGCAAGCAACGACTCGAAGCTCACTTTGAAGTCTGATGGCGTGGACGAACAACTCACGATTGAGGCTCTCCCGTCGCCCATGGTCGAGAATTCTGTCGGAACTACCCCACTAGCCCCGGCCGTCCACACACTTCGGAATCCAGCAGCTGACTTTGGTTTGCAATATGACATTGGCAACTTCGTTGGGGCGAGGCGAGACGACCACACCGTGGTTCGCTTACTCGAATGCCATTGGATGCCACCGCAAGGTTACTCCTTCCCTTTCTCCGAACACAACAAGGGACAAACAGTCGAACGGAGGTACGTCAGAAGTGACCACCTACTGAAATATCCTTGGCTGGTTGTCTCGGATGCCAAGGCAGGTTTGTTCTGCAAATTTTGTACTCTTTTTGCCACCGGGCACATTGGGGGGAAACACAAGACAGTTGCCCTTCAGGCTCTTGAAACGGAGCCTTTGAAAAAATTCGCGAAGCTTCTGGGGAAAGATGGAGCTTTGGAAACCCATTCCAAAGCTAGATATCACATCGAAGCAGTGGAAGCGGGCAAGGCTTTTCTGAAAACTTGTCGCGACCCAGCAAGGGTCGTGGCAAACCAGATCGATACACAGCGAATGCGGCAGGTGTCTGAAAACCACGCGCGGCTTCTCTCGATTGTCGACAACGTTGTGTTCCTGGCCCGGCAGAATATTGCCTTCCGTGGACATCGGGATGACGGCCCAGTGGTCACTGGGAAGAACGGCAATGACAGTTCGGAGCATGGAGGAAACTTCAAGGAGCTGCTGCGCTTCAGAGTGAAATGTGGTGACCATGCCCTCGAAAAACATCTCTCCACAGCCACAGGAAGGAAGATGTTCACAAGCAAAACAACTCAAAATGCCCTTATTGAATGTTGCGGAGACGAAGTTCTGTCCGTGATCTTGGCACGAGTTCGACAGAGCAAATATTATGGCATTATGTTCGACGAGACAACCGACGTGGCTCACAAGTCTCAGCTATCTCTTGTTTTGAGGTATGAACATGATTTAAAGATCAGAGAAGATTTTGTGGGTTTCTTAGATTCTCGAGAACTCAAGCCTCAAGATTCAAATCAGAATCAGAATTCGTCCATGTCGGACAGCGGGTCCGACGAGGAAGAGCAAGACGAAGACGACGCACTGGAGCCAACACTGACTGGTACCAAGCTCGGAAAAATCGTGCTAAGTCTACTGAGGTCATTGTCTCTCGACCCCAAAGGCTGTGTAGGCATTGCAACAGACGGATGCTCAGTAATGACCTCCGAGCTCTGCGGTGCCATTCAGGAAATTCAAAAAGTAGCCGTGCATGCAGTTCGATGCCCCTGCTTCAACCACAGCTTGAACCTTTCTATATCCAAAACATCAACTGTGCAAAGTGTCCGAAACACCACCGGGACAATGCGGGAAGTCATTGCGTTTTTTACGGCCTCGCCCAAGCGTAACGCCGTTTTGAAACTCCAGCTTGGCAAACAGCTGACCAAGTTATGCGACACACGTTGGGTCGAACGTCACGACGCTGTTTTGCAGTTTAGAGAGAGCCTGGGAAGCATCGCAAAGGCGTTGGAAACGGTTTCGCAGTGGCGAGAACCAAGCTCGGCTGCCAAGGCGAGATCACTGCTTACATCAATCCTGGATGCCGAATTTGTAATCGCAACCCTAGCTCTCTACGATGTACTCTCAGTCACGCTTCCCCTAAGTCGGTTGCTCCAAAAGCCGGATCTGGAAATGAACAGTGCCTCGGACATCGTGAAAGACACAATCGTCGTCCTGAGCGAAAAGCGGAACCCATTAAACGTCGAGAAGACTTTCAAAGAAATTTTCGCGCATGCAGAAGAAATTGCCGAGAATATGGGAGCCCAACTAGATGTGCCTCGTCTAGTCCAACGACAAATGAACTGCGCAAAATTGCCTCCACAGACAGCCGAGTCATACTTCCGCGCACATGTATACATTCCTCTTGTGGAATCTGTCGTAGAAGATGTTAAGCAGCGTTTTCCGGAAGAGGTGCTGGAAGTGTACAGCCTCAACACACTTTTGCCTCGCCATGTGAATGAGAAGGGAGCTCCAGGAAAGCTCAGTATCCTGGCAGCAAAATACGGCGTGTTCCTCGGAATGGGAGATGTAGCTTTGCAGACCATCATCAGAGCCGAATTTTCACTGTGGGCGGTGAAATGGAGACGCGAACAAGAGAAGGGGCCTCTTCCATCGACAGCTGTGGAGACACTTCAAGAGTCGGAGCCAGAGCTCTACCCCAACATCAGGACTCTGCTGCGCGTTCTCGCCACACTGCCAGTTAGTGTTGCGACGGCTGAGCGGTCCTTTTCCACCCTTCGTCGAATTAAAACTTGGATTCGATCGCGGTGTGGCGAAAATCGACTCAACGGTCTTGCCCTCCTCCACGTCCACCGAGATGTGAACGTCGACCAAGAGAAGGTGGTAGACCGCTACGCGCAGGGAGCACGACGAAGGAAGGCGACGTTCGTGCTCTGAAGAACCTTTAAGTTGATAACTTGTGTAAATAGTTATGTCTGTATTCTGTCCTCCCCAATTGTAGGTTTTTTTTGTTTTTTTTTTCTTCATCGCATCAGATAAACATGAATCTGTTTAATAAATAATTTTAATGTTGCTCCACGCAATTCGCCTAGGCACTGCGCTGAAGACCATTTGAGCTCGCATTTTTGTTTTCTATTGGTTTCACGGATCCACAAGACCATAAAGAATCGAACAGTTATTTTTGTTTGGCTGTTTCCCGTAAAATACCAAGTCATTGAGAGTAAAATCGCTGAGAAATCCCACCCACTGTTTTTTTATTAGAGTTTAATTACTCCAACTAAATGCTCACTTTTCTCAAGAATTGTGCATTTTCGAGAGTGAGTCAATAAAATAACAATGAAAATAAGAAGGTATTTTGATCACGTTCTTCCAGGAATTAGAAATTCTCCATATTATTCGGCCGTCTTACATTTGTCTTGATAACAAATCCTTTCTTCTCCGGTCTTTGTGGTGTTTTTTTTTTTTTTTTGTCTAAATTGATGTATTTTGTGTGATCGAGTCCCTGCACAAGCTCTTTCACGCCGCGTGCCTCAATTGCCTGTGTTGCTTAAATGGGGATAGTCACTGTTTAGACATAGAATATAGAACCATGCACACGTATGTCTCTCTCTATCTCTATTTTTTTTTTACCACATATAGTGCAAATCTTTGAACCACTGAAGCAACAAGTGCGGGTTAATATAAAAGGACAAGAAACTAATACAAATTTGGTGGGAATATTTAGGCTGTAACAAACGTTAAAACACGATTAATAGTTGCTTTTTGTAGATGCCGCAAAAATCGCTAGCACGCACAATTAAAAAAAAATCACCACCGCCCCCCCCCCCCTCCCAAACCTTAGCCATAAATCCGCCCCTGCACGGTTGAACGTCAAAACATATTACTGCAAATGTTAGCCACATTCCTACTTATTACGGTTTTACGCCCACAGAACCGCGCGTGGAAGAAGTCGTGTATCCTAGAATCCTCGAAGCGAGGGGTCCCAATGGCAAGAAGATGGTGTACATACGAGATGGCCTTACACTGAGCTTAGAGAAGAGCAAAGTGTTCTCTGAAAACTTTACTTTTACCGAGGGCGATAGTATGAACTATACCAACAAAGCGGTAAGTCTATTCTGTTTTATCAAGTGTGCTTTTAGAAAAGACCAACACTATACTTACTTTCAGAATAAGCCCAAACTCTGCCGATGCTCCTAGCGCGAGCATGTGACCCTGAACTGTGCTTGCACTGCACGAGCGCATGTGCTTGACAGGGACGCTAAAAGCCCGGGGCTCGCACTTCTAACTTTTGCTGCGTTCACACTTAACATGAAACGGAGTACGAGGGGCATTCATAAAGTTCGTATTATTGTCACGAAGGAATAGAGATTCAGCAATCAAACTCGAGTAGGAGTTTAGACTTTCTCTCATATTCACCACAAAAACCTACCCACTTTTTCCAGCGATCCACCACATTCCGGAGGCCATTGTTATAGAACTCCTCGTTTTGAGTGTTCAGCAATCACTTGGTCGCCGTCTTTGAAAAGTTTTCCTCTTATTTGGCCACACTGGAATTGTCTGTGCCATTTAACCAAAGTGTCATAAACTGGGGTGTTGTCCCCAAACAACACTCCCAGATTAGAATGAATATCCTTGGCATTGCTTTCCTTCAAATGAAAAAAAACGGATCACTGCATGTGCTTGGCACCGACGGGGGGTGCCATTCTTGTTTCGACTCCCTAGCGGCGTTCCGAGCTACGATAGCATGCTATGTTTATACTGTGCGGAAACTAGAGGGACGCACGCTCATGTTGATGCCTGTTTTGTTCCGTTTTTTTTCAATTTTTTGTGCCGATAATACGAACTTTATGAACGCCCCTCGTATATTGTTTATGTACGCAGTGTCTGCGATTCACTCAATCATCCTGGGTACCACGGTACCTTTCCTTTGGTTATTAGTATTTGTAAATTGTACGCTAAACATGAGGTCAGCCATATATTTGGGTTTGTAACTCTATGAGCATGTCACGCTGCTGTTCTATTCAACAGACCAGATGAGTGACGTCAATTGTTTGGACACGTGTTTATGCTTACGTATTGCTTTCTATTGACCTTTCCAATAATCACCTTCTGCGCGCTGCCATATTTTTATATTGGATTGTAGAACGAGTTTTGAGCTTGCGCAGTTGCTCTTTCACGAAAGACAATTCGCGCATGCGTCCACATCTCAGTTACTAAGCATATTTTGCGTTGGTGATAAGCGCTGTAAAAGTATATAGACCGTATAGAGACGCGGCGTTTCTTTTTTTCTAAAATGTAGGTGATTAAAGGAATCTTTACAAATGAGTTAGTTCGTTAGGATATTAAACGCAGGGAGTGCATGCCCTTTTTTCACGTTCTTAACTGGAACATGTGTTGGTGTCGAATTTTTTTTTGCCGATATGCACAAAACCAGTCTTAGGTGATAGTGTTGAAACGCAAGAGCTTATGTATTCTAAAAAGTTGTTAATTTAACTTCTACCACAATGATGCGGAAGCAATGAGTTTCAAATAAAACTTATTTTTGTTAATGCCATCAAATCGGAGTTCTGTTTTATCAGAGTCGAATATTCGTGGCACTTGGAAGGGGTATATGAGAATTTTTCTAGTATCGAATCCTTGGTGGTTATCCAAGGTTAGCACTGCTAAATTATTTCTGTTAGAAACTTTTGAATGAAACATGACGAATTTCAGATTATTCAAAAAGCGAAATAAAAAAGACAAAACCGGAACACACTTCCGCAAAAGTACAGTACCAACTGCTAAAACGCAATTACGTGTACTAAGCCCAGATTTCATAAGCTGAATGTTGCGTTGAGATCGCAGGCTCTCTGAAATAACCACTTGGTATCCTTTTTCAATTAACAGGAGGTGTGGCTTTACCAGACGTCGAATATTGAAGACCACTGATCTCCTGTTGAACGTAGTTAGTCAGAACATTTTTTTTTTAATTTCCCAAAGTTCAGGGTACTTGATTAAAATGTCTTCTAGTCGCAGAAACTACATAAAAGTTTAATGACTGTGTTGGGTGGAAAACTTTGTAAGCATGTTTTAAGTACTTATCCGAACTAACAATTTTGAGTCATTTGGCTGCGAAAGCATATTCGGCAGAAAAGAGGTACTTGACACGCTCACAACGCGTACCACAGTTTTGTAAACAAAAAAGACAATGCGCAGAAGAAAATTTTCGGAATCGACTACCGAAACGTCAACCGTTTGCTACAGGATTACAACCGTTGTTATAAAATCACTGCCTTTCTCCCGCTATAAAAAGTACATGGTCTAATTTCAAGAACCCATCAGTATCCATCGCACGTTCGAATTGGTTTTTGTAGTGAAGCAAAAATAAAATCACCCGGTAGCTGAATGGATCTTAAAAAATATGCGACCTCATTTTAGGATCGCTGACTCTACGCCCTGCCCAAGCTCATTCAGAATTAACAGTGTGTTATTCTTATACGTTATTATTTTTAGAAAAAACTTTGCTGGCATCCGCCATTAATAACAAAAGGATTAGAGGCTAGTTCTTTATTGCTTTCTTTTGTTTTTGAAAATGGTGTACTACATTTAATGTTTTATGCACTTACAAGAACGCTCGTCAACTTGATCTTAATTTGACTATTCCATAGATTTCGCCATCCTAAAGTCCCCTACTTTGAAGTGTATTTGAGGTTGTAGGCATGATCAAAGCGTACTGTCATGATTTTTTTAAGGTCTACACTTTTTACTTTGATATAACTCAAGATCATATTCCGAAAATCTCTTTTTGTTTTCTAAAGTTTGCATCAGAGTAAATAATATTGTTGCGTTGTTTCCAGATTAATGTCAATGATATTGAAGACAGTTTGTACCAAGACAACAAACATGGTTCTTCGGTTGTGTTGAAAGAATCAAATGGATCTGTCGAAATTGTACGTTTTTCACATGTTATTACAGTTGAAGTATCCTAATGTGTTATTACACGACAGGTAGGCACTAGCAGTTCTGAATATCTTATTTAGTATAAACATTTGCAGAGAGGAATCCTCACTGACGAGTTATCAATCGAGCCAGCATTATCAAGACCCCGATCAAAGGAGGGAATGGTTGGTCATGCGATAAAAACATTTAACAAGACTTCCATCCCTTTGTTCGCCGATTACGGTAAGACCCTCCTCAAAAGGTATGCAGACGGTTTGGCAACAGAAAAATACGTAATACATTTTATAGCAAGGTGTACAAGATGTATTCAGTCGCTTAAGGAGGCATGCTTCTGTGAAAAACGTTTTTGTTTTAATTATTCACAATAACTGTGTTTGTTTTCACACTTTATAGTAATCAAGATTGTTTCGATAAATCTGGTATTCATTTAAGTACAGCTTGTTTTTCGTGTTCGGGATGCGATGTACATTCAGGGAAAACTGTGTGATCGCGGGCACGTGGTGCATGGCAACACACTTAGACATCCTCATAAAGTAAGCTAATTCACTCCTTTTAAATTACGGAGTGTAATTAACGCCAACGATAGCATATGTGAGATCAATATTATTATCGACATAACTAAAAGTCGCGAAAACGCTTTTTTAACAGGGCTAACAAATGATTCCTACATTTTTACTAATTATACGAAATGAACACATTCTAACCAAACCTTGATAGTTACATTTTACATATCCTAAGCATTTGGAATCCCAATTTGGTTGTAGTGGGAAAATTTAACGAACAAAAATGCGCGTCAACTGTTGATTCCCCTAACTTACATAACAAATAACACGATCCGAGGTTACCAAAAAATAATAGTTAAAATAATGATAATAATAATCAATCAATCAATCAATTTTATTGGGTTTTCAGGAAAAACCATAGGTCTTGGTACTGGCACACCGGACATTTAAAAGAATTAAAAACATGGAGCACACTCACAACACGAATATTATAACCAGACAAAAACACACAAACATCAGAATCAACTACTCATAAAATTACAAGGTAAATATTTATGTTGAAAGTTCATACGTTGGTCTGCCGTGGAGATGATGTGTATAGTCGGGACAGTACATCACGCAGAAAGAAGAAAAATAAAGTGTAAACTGGTGAAGTTTCTAGCAAATAGTAGTGGCCATGTTGCCCTCATACCATTTCAAATCATCATAAAGTAGTTCAAAATTGATAGTAGAATGTCGTTACATGAGGTTCGAGAGTAAAACAACGTGCCGACAAGGTCACAGGAAAGAAACAAAAATATTCGTCTGAGATTCACCGTAATGTCTTAGTACCTTTCAGCTGTGAATTAATTGAAACAAGTGTTTGATTGAGTGATCGAAATTCTTTCGGCTGGAGCCAAATATGTGCAGTTTTTCATCGTGACCGTTGTAACAATCCCATAACCTTGGAATTGGACACAATTGACTAAATTCTCTAGATGTATAAAAAGCTGATTTGAGTCTTGTTGGTACTCTAAGAATCATAATGTTTTAAACAAAAATATCAAGTCCGCTTTTTCTGTACGTCGATATAGGTCAGGTCATCCAACACGTTCCAAAAAAAAAGCTTCATAATCCAACGTTTGCCCATCTCTTGCAAAATAGCGATACTTAAAAATTGAGATGAATCTTCGCTGCACCCGTTCAATTTCTCAGTGAACTGGTTTTACAGATTCCGTTCCACACCACCGACGCATAGTCTAGCTGCGAGCTGCACAGTGAGCACAAAAGTGTTAAAAACGTGCGTGGATTGTTGAATTATCTTGTCAGGCGACACAGAAGACCAAGCACTCGTAACAATGCGCAAACCATTTTGCCCACGTGAACATCAAACCTTAGGTCCGAACAAACACAACACTGGGGTTTCTTATTTCGTTTACACGAGTCAATTTGATCAGAAAAAACCCACATTTTGAATTTTCCGAGAAAATGTCAATACTTTGGTTTTTGAACGGTTCAGACGGAGCCTGTTTTCACTACACCAACTGCTGAATCTGTTTACGTCTGCCTGTAGTTTTACGAAGTCGTCAAAAGTTTGGATTTCAAAGTATATTTGAATGTCATCGCCATACTGGAGGAATAATAATGGTGAGATAACAAGAGGGATATCATTCACAAATAGAGAAAAGAGAAGATGGCCTAAAACATATCCCTGAGGCACCCCGGAGCTAATCCTCAAGGTCGTGGACGTCACATTATTAACTCGAACAAAAGCATTTTTATTCAGACGATAACTTGCAAACAACTCGATCACGTTTTTCCAAACACCGTAGTAAGACAGTTTAGATAGTAAAATTTCATGGTAAACCAGGTCGCATGCCTTGCTTAAATAAAAATAAACTACGTCAAGTTGACCTTGGTTACAGACAATGCGGGATGCTGTAGGCGTAAAAGTAACCAAATTTCTTGTTGTCAACGTGCCTGGAACAAATTCATGCTGACAATGAATAATTATATTTCTAAATGAGAAAGATAAAAATGTATGAATAACCATTTCGAAAATCTTCAAGAGGCAACTAAGAAGGGAGATCGGTCTATGAGTGGAAACGTCGCCACTTTTTCCGGACTTAGGCAACGGAACAATTACAACGAGCTTCCACATGTGTGGAAATATTCCGGACTTTAAAGAATTATTAAATATTTCACAAAGTACAGGGGTGAATAAATCACGATATGTTTTAATCCGAGCTGCTGCACTCTATCGTGACCAGATGATAGCTTAGGTTTCATCTTGTGGGTCGCCTATCATCATCGCCCGATCAGGCCGAGTTCCATTCGCCCCGAGGAAGCCACACAGGGAGCGCTATCATCGAGAAAGGTTTAATTGGTACTTAAGGCCTCGCCGTGGTCCGGGTCTTCCTGGGCTCGTGAGGTCCGGCTCTTTGTGGGCTCCTGAGCACCGTCTCCTCCGTTGGTCTCTGGCTTCCGAACTGCCTGTGTCCTCGCGCGCACCCCACGAGCCTCCCCCTTCTTCGTCTTCGCCGCTCTCGGCACCGTCCCTCCGCGTGCCGTGCGGCTCACTGTCCCCCACACTCCCCTCCCCTCAAGCCTGCAACTCCACGGGGGTCCGAGGCATCCCGAGTCCCTGGAGCGTCCGCCAAGCGCTCTTCCAGCTCGCCCATCTCCGCGTCGCTGGTGGTGGCGGACGCGGATGGTGCCGCAGCCGTCGAACGGGGGGCCGGCACCGGTGGGACCAGTGCGTGTTCGGGGAAGAGGCCGAGCGCCGGGTCTTCGGTGGCGGCTCCGTCGACGAAAGAATCTGGCCCGTCGGTAGCATCCGGAGTCGCTGGATTGTTGGCCAAGTACTCCTCCAGCTCATTCATCTCCGCGTCGCTGGTTGTGGTGGACGCGGATGTGGCCGCAGTTGTCGAACGGGGGGCCGGCACCAGTGGGACCGGTGTGTGTTCGGAGAAGGAGCCGAGAGCCGGGTCTTCGGCGGCGGCTCCGTCGACGAGCAGTTGGTCGGGGGCAGGACTCCGGCTTCCCGTAGATTGGCTGAAGCCGAGTGCCGCAGGAGCTAGAAGGTCTGGCCGATCCCGGCGAAGCAGTTGTACTGCCGCTGCGACGCCGGCGGGGCGGCCCATGTTTTTCAGGAGGTCAGTGTGTCGGCGGCTGGCCTCGTGCGTGTCCTGGTGGACCATCGGGACCTGTCACAGCCAGCTGGCGTCTGGGTGGTCGTCAGGTAGCGAAAAACGGGGCAGCGTATGCCCCCGGAAGGGCTGCGGGATCTGGGCGGGCAGCTGGGAAGGGTTTGGACGGGGCTGGTTCCTCCATCGCACCCTGGACACGAAGTGGACGGCCTCTTGGCCGTCCTGGGCCGTCCAGGTGGCCACGGTGTGGCGAGGTGGCTTGCGCCGGGCTGATTCTCCAGCCGCCGTCGAGACCGCTTCTCCTCGTGGGGTGGAGTCTCGTCTGCCCGCCTGGTCACTCGAGGCTCTCCGGTGCTCCGCGTCTCCACCGCCCAGCCTCTGTTGATGTGATCGAGGCCAGGGTTGATCACCCCGCCTCTGCCAACCGGGTTGACCACCCTGTTGGTTGGTCCGCCTTGTTCTTCGCCAACCGGGTTGACCACCCTGTCGGTTGGTCTGGCCGGTCCGCTGCCGAACGGGTTGACCACCCTGTCGGTCGTCGGTCTGGCCTGTCACCTGCCGAACGGGTTGACCACCCGGTGGGTTGGGCGGGCTGATCCTTCGTTGGAAGGGTTGACCACCCTGGGAGTTGGCCCGGCTGGCTCCGCCGGTATCCCGGGAGGTGAATGGTCGCCCTCCTGGATGGCGCCGCCCATTCTGGTTCCTCCGGGGGGCATTTCTGGACAGAACAAGCTCTATTAACATCTTGCAAAGATGAGGTCAAGTTCTAGGCCGCAGATTATGGCGCCGCGCAGAGCCCCTATCAGATCTCTCACCGACGGGTTCGCGCACTGTTCACGGTCGTCCGGATTGCAAAACCCATCTCGACAATGTGTTCGTCCCAGTCCCTGTGTCTTTCTGTTAGCTCCGAAACCAGCTTCCTCAGCGGGTGTAACTCCACCCATTTTGAGAAATGATCGGTTATTACCAATAAGTACTGGTTCCCACGGGGACTTCTTGGTAGTGGGCCGATGATGTCGCAAGCAACTATCTCCACGGGTAGTGACTCACTACAGGCTGCATCAAGCCTGGGGGCTTTCCCCCTCGCGGCTTCGCTTTCTGGCAGGCTGGGCAGCTACGGGCGTATCGGAGTGTGTCCTATCTCATCCCCGACCAGGTCGCGACGCGACATAACTTATGAAAAGTCTTGCTGCCGCTGCCATGACCAGCCAGAGCCGAGTCGTGGAAGTAACCGATAAACTGCCTCCGTAGCCTCCTAGGAATCACCACCCTGAACGGAGAGTCGTTCCCCTCCTCGTCGGCGATTGTTGGAATGTAGCGGAGCAATAAGCCGTCTTGGCCCAGCAGGTATGAATCAATCTGTTCGTTAACTTGACCGCCAGCGTTCCCGGTGTTGCTGGCCATTTCCGCAATTTTCCCCAACACCCGCTGACAAAAACCATCTGCCTTTTGGGCCTCGACAAGCTCTTCCTTGCTCACCACTTCACCCCAAGCCACGATCCTTTGTTCCCTCGTGCGGCCTCCTAACGCTGCGACGAGCTCCTGTTGCATCGATCCCTCCCCGCTGTCTCGCTTACGAGCGACCGCGCGGGAAACTCGTCTCTCGCAATCCCCTGGTTGCATCTCCTCCTTCCAACCACTATCATGGGGCGCCCGAGAAAGTGCGTCTGCAGCCTTGTTGGTCGAGCTCTTGTGGTCTACTCACGCAGCTAATGTTTGCTCCTCTCGTGATCCGGCGAGTGAGCGTTCTGTGTCCTGACCGAAACTCGATGGGACGACAAAGGGGATAAGGGGACTCAACGGAGTATAGTGGTACCCGTCATTCTTCAAGTCTATGATTATCCCCTCCCGGGAGACGAAGTCCTGTCCTAAAATCACAGGAATTTGCATGCCTGGCAGATAGAGAAAACGCTGCCTCCTTCGTCTGCCGTCGAGGCTAAGGTGAAGGCGTATTGCGCTTTGTGCCCTAGCCGATCCTGCTGCTAAACGCAGCGTAGGGGAAACTTCTCGCACTTGGAGTGCTCTTCGGCGACAGTCTTCGTAGACTCTGTCGCCAATTAGGGAAAGGGTCGAACCGGTGTCCATTAGTACGTAGTAAATGTTACCACCGATCTCGACACGCACGTACGGCCCCTTCTCAGATCTCAAACCCTGAGTCCGACATGCCGACGGGGCAAACACCAACCTGTCGCTGACCGCAACTCCAGCCCCGTTGGCAGACTGATGAGGGGCCTCGGCAGCGGCCGGCAACCGCGAGTCGCGAAGTCCAATTAGTGGCGCCGGCCTCTCCCGTTTCCCTGAGACCCATGGGGGGGAGCTGCCGTCCATGTGCACTGACGCTTGATATGCCCGAGCTCATGGCATTTATAGCACCTGACCTGTCCCCTGCCATTGTGTGCTGAGCGTCTGCCGCTACCATCACGCGATGCAGTGTCGCGCCGAGGGTCATTGTAGTTCCCGCGACCCTCGTAATGATTCGCGACTCCGCGGTGGTCGGCTGCGCCGCCTCCCCTACGGGGATGCATGCGCCCTGGAAGAGCCCGCGTTGGCTGCTCTGCGCCTCTGTTCAAAAGCGAAGGGATCTATGGCGCGGGGCACAGCAGTTTCGCCACTCCTATGTCCTGTAACGGCCACGTACGGCGAACGTGAGTCGTCGCAAGCACCCGCGCCTCGTCCTGTCCAGGCGCAACCCGGCTCCAGAGATTCCTCTGCGCGTGGAGGGGGGCGATACGTCAACTCGGCGAGCAAGCTCGCCTGAACGGTGCGCGCCTCTCTGGCAAGGGCTTCCAGATCAGCGAAATCACGTCCGCGCAAGTAGGCTTTAAATCTAGGGTGACACTGGCGGATCGCCCTGGCTACCTTCTCCGCGTCTGACGCTGTAGGTTCGGCTCTAGAGTAGAGCTCCTGGAGAGCGCGGATGTATTCTACGAGGCTCTCGTCCGGATGTTGAGTACGGCTGGCTAGCTCATCTCTGATCCGCATCTCATAGTCGGGAGGCAGAAATTCCTCTCTGAATCGTGCCCGGAAATCTGCCATCGAAAGGAACGGCCTCTGCATTCGTCTCCAACGCGCTGCGTCACCCGTCAACGCGATTGGGACGATCTGTATCAGGGCCGTTTCATCCGACGCGCCCAACGCGGCTATGTACGCGTCTAGGTCCTGCAGGAAATCGTGAACCGATGCTGCGTCGGAGTAGCCCGAATAGGACGGCATCGGCACGCTCAACCGCGGGCGAGGCACGGGCGTTGGCGCGGGATTCGCCACCCCTGGGGCCAAACCCATCTCTCTAGAAAACGTCGCGAACATCGCCGTCATGGCGTGCATTAGTTCGCTAACGTCTCCCGTGTTCACCGCTGGAATTGGGGGCTCTAGCGCTGTCACAACGCTCGCTTGCCCACTCGTGCCTTCTCCCGCGTCCGAGTCAATATCCGCCACTGACTGGGTTGAGGCCTCGGGATGGGCGGCCTTATTCCGTAACCTGGACATAGCGGCAGAACGTTAAACACTGGTGTCCAGCGGAGTAACAAAAAATCGAATGGAAAACAAAGCAAACCTAAATCTAGAAATCGCGATTCGTGGGACTCCCTGGGAGCGAACAGAAACAACGGCAGACTGATCGGGCCCCACGTTGGAAGCGCCAGTTATGTGGGTCACCTATCATCATCGCCCGATCAGGCCGAGTTCCATTCGCCCCGAGGAAGCCACACAGGGAGCGCTATCATCGAGAAAGGTTTAATTGGTACTTAAGGCCTCGCCGTGGTCCGGGTCTTCCTGGGCTCGTGAGGTCCGGCTCTTTGTGGTCTCCTGAGCACCGTCTCCTCCGTTGGTCTCTGGCTTCCGAACTGCCTGTGTCCTCGCGCGCACCCCACGAGCCTCCCCCTTCTTCGTCTTCGCCGCTCTTGGCACCGTCCCTCCGCGTGCCGTGCGGCTCACTGTCCCCCACAATCTGGTTACGTTTTATTTTATTTCATTTTACACAAAGCAAGTTTTGCAGGTCGCCAAGCCCTTCCGGGTGAGAATCAGGAAAGGAGAATCAATGTGATCAGTGCCAGATGAAATGGTTAGGAATTATTTAATATGTATTTTTTGCAGCGAGACCGTCTATAACAATTGTATTTGGTATATTCGTTCTTTCTGTAGGCGATCCGACTTACTGCCAATATTTTTAGAGATTTTCAGGTAAATCGAATTCCATTGTTTTTTATGCGAATCGCGATCCAGATTTAATATTATTTTACATTTTTTTCTGCACAACTTGAATTCAGTTTCCCATTTAAGAAGACTACACTTCGGCAACCTTCGGTGGAGAAACCTTTTTCTCTTGAAGGGTGCCTTTAACTCAGCTGAAAACCAGTAAAGAAATTTAGCTCTGGGGTTTGTTCTTAATGGGATATATTAGTCCATACCCTCCTGAATTACTCTAGTGAACCTGGTGACCTAATCATTGACGTCCTGGCATTGTAAGGTTGGGACCAGTCGACTTCTGAGAAGTGGTGACAAAGTCCGATGTAATCTGCCTTGTGGAACGTATAGCTCGTGTACGATGGGACATTGCAAACGGTAACACGGGTCATGCGTGACAAAATTTGAAACAATTTATTTAAAGCGGGGTGATCTAGCGCTACCAATAGTAATAATAATAATAATAATAATAATAAATATTTATTTAATACCATCTGCTTCAATCCAATTCCCGTTTCGGGTCTGGCCAAAAACTTCAAGGGCTTGTGTGGGCAGACCCAGCAAAAATGAAAAGACTATTACAAATATTCGCACGTAACACCAGTCGCACACAAGCCAAAGCTATGCACAGACATCACAATCTGATGATGCACACTCATTAAAGTAGACTTTACGACACTTCTGCAGATTTGAAGACTTACAGAATAAAGATGCAGTCGCACTGGAGGAAAGAAAACCAACATGTCCACATATGAACAGGACTTCAGGAATAGTAAAACACACACAAGCTCACATACACACGCACGCACAAGCACACCCGCCCACACACGCACACACACACGCGCGCGCTCAAAAACACACACACACACCAACACCGTAGACGCTTCTGACTCAGGAGCGAGCTATCAGGGGCAAGTTTATCTCCTCACCGGAGGAAAGGGCACAATCGAAAACGCATACAGCATAACATTTCAGAAAGCCTAACTACTTGCATTGCACACGCCTACTCAAACATTTTTTATAAGAAAAACCTAAATCCGCATCAGTTCGTGGTCAAATAGAAATATTATATCCAGTTGGTTTTCAATGATTGCTGAGAACTTACGTAAAAAGAATACTTTAATAATTAGAAAGTAGAGTGTAAGTGGTGAATGGTCAAAAAATAAAGTTGCTATCTTTTTATCAGGGTGTCAGAGAACATAATTTTTACAGATTTTTTCACGTTTTGTTTCGGGTAAAAGAGAGCAGTGAAGCAGGGGAGGTTATTGAAACATTTTGGCACATAACGTTTGCGTAAACTTGGTCATAGTGAGTAATCACGCCTGGGATGAGAAAACGTGGGCCAGATCTGAGCGCGCGAGATCAACTAGACGCAATTTTGAAGTCACTTTCACAGAAATGTTGACAAATACTGTTTAAAGTAAGGACGAGTAAAAAGGCGGCAACTCGAGCTAGGCAAATAAGTGTGTGTTGGACTGGTAACTCACTGTTGTCTGCGGCGCTTCCCAAAATACCTTTTAAATTCGATCACTTCATAAGTGCCAAAATATGAAGAATTAAAAAAGACAGTTATGCCATATTTTAGTATATCGTAAGCTAAAGCGTGCATCATGTTTCTTCGTATTGACAGTGGTGAAAAACACTTTATTCGGCACAGCTGACAAGAGAAAATTCTCAACCGTTGTCATAAGTGAGCCATATGAGTGTGCCATGAGCGATCATAATCTAAGTTTATGCCTAATTGTTTTTCCGAGTTTATATATTCGACCAGACTACAATTACAACATAGAAAACTAGATTTTTGAAGCAAAAATAGAAACGTCAAACTTACATTTATTAGTGGACTACAGAATCATATCAGTTTCCTTTTCAAATCATTAACTCGAGCTTTCTTAGCTGAAAACCAGTTAAATATCTTAGTAACATCTGTCTGAAAAATTGCGATCGCACGCTGGTAGACTAACCGCCAAGAAAACAAAACGAAATCATTCATGTATTGAAGAATCGGAGAATTAATCTTCACCGCAGAGACATCATTTACGTAAACGTTATATAGTATATAAAACAGAATAGAGCCCTGCGGAACTCCAGATGTGAGGTAGGCTTGAGAGCTACAGACATTTGTAATGACACAATCTGCGTAGGGTTCGAATGATAACACTTGACCAACTTATAAAACGGTCCCCTGAAGCCAACCCAAGAAATATTTGTATCAGAATGCTTTGGCTTAATGTGTCTAACGCCTTGGCTTCATCAATATAGATCAAACACATACGTATTGTCGTCGAAGGATGAGTGCAATGTATCGGAAAATTTATCAGAAGATTAATGGTACTACGACCGGCAACGAACCCGTATTGATTCGCCGTGATTATGTTGTATTTCTCAAGAAATATGTATATAAGAATGACGAAAATAATCCGTGGAGAAGAGGAACAAGAGGGACAGTGAACAAACACAAATATCCGAACACAACTTGAGGTGGGTGCAATACAGAAAATATCCGCCTGGTTCGGGTAGCGAACCCGGGACATCTCCATTTTCGGGTGCGATACCCGGACAAGGCGGATTTTTTCGGTCGCGCACAAGTCACCTAGCTGTGTTTGGAGATTTGTGTTTGTCCCTTGTCCCTTTTGATCCCCTTCTCCAGGGATTATTTTCGTCATTCTTGTCCAGCTCCCTTGCACCTTTGCATTTAATTGTTTTTTAATCAAAATGTAAATCGAAACAAAGATATGTTTTTCTAACATCTGTGAAATGCAAGACGATATTGAGATTCGCCTGCACGATAAGGTGTGGCCTTGGTCGCCGCCCTTAAGAAGAGGAACGACTAAAACTTGTTTTAAACCGTTAGGCACAATACTAGTTTCTCGATTTTTATTTATAAGAACAAAAGGTACATTATTTAAACTATAATATAGTTCCATCACAAGTCATGAGCTGAGGCCGTGAACACCCTCAGACCTGAACGGCTTAAATCCAAACAGAGAGGAGCGGACCTCAGTCAATGTTAGAGAAGGAAGTAAAGCAGACTCAGAGTGGAAAAGAGTTCCGGGTGCCAAAACCTCCGCATTATTGGGCGACGCGTTAACTGCGTTGGCAGTAGTCGTCATTTCAGTTCCGAATTGTTTCTGTGTTGTCTCAGTTGCATCCTTTTTTACATAGTCACGAAGCTCATTGACAACAACCCAATTGGTTCTTAGAAACCGAGTGAGCGTCCGAGATCCTTTTAGCAAAATAGGTTCGCTTTACAGACAGAAAAGAAGGCATTGACTCGATTTCTTTGCAACTTGCTTTCTAGATCGAGAAAGGCATTGTTGGCGAACCGTAGAAAATTCTTTGACGGTTGTTACTTCCGCGTTATAGCTTCAGGAGCATCAGGTGGTCCACTAGGGCAAAGTGGGTCTTCGTACCTTTACAAACACAACAATTTTCGATTAGATTCGGAAGACTCTAAGAACGATAGTATTGGAAGCATACATCGTAATGTTTCCAACAGCGGAAAGGATTCCTTCGTAGTCGTATTTTTTAATGAGCCGATGAAATGCGCACCAGTCAATCTTCTCAAAATGTCTCATTATTTCAATTTGAATAACTGTGTTAGAAATTAAAACATATTTGCAGGTCACATAATAATGATCGCAAAGCTTGTGTACAATTACTGCAGAATGCATTAAAGCGTCAGAGGCTCGCACATTAATGTGGCTAAGGCATAAATGAACTAGATGTCCATTTGAGTATTCCTCTCCGGTTGAATGTTCAATTGTAGATATTATGCCATTCTCGGCAAAAATTCATAAATAATCGGAGACAAAATTACCTGGAAGTCTTAATGGTATCAAAATTAATATCTTCCACTAGACATAAACTTTATTCATTAGATAATTCTCCTAAAATTTATTATAGTTCTTCTAAATATTTGGTGCAGTTAGTGGAGGAGGTCTCTAGTTTGCAAGAAAAGAAAATGTATGATTGCAGTTGGAAATCTGAAGTTGCAAGCACTTCGAGTGTTGAAATGAAATATTATTTTGAGTGTCTGAACACGTTTCTTTTATGAATGCGCATATTCTGCCGCAACGAGCATTTTTAAGGATGCAGCGATAAGTTTTAAAATGTTGTGGTCTGAATTTAGAGGAATTCGCTGCGCATATTTTAGTTTCAGTCAAACCTAAAGCATCAATTTGATGATACACCCTATCATCAATTTTATTAAATTGGTCCCAGTATTTTTAATGCTGTGAATGTTAAAGTGAATAACAGTGAAAGAATGGAAAGAAACGTTCGAAAACAAGTCAAAACGAAAGGAAACTGGGGCATTGCAAACAAATTAGCCGTGATTACACAATGAGTCAAGCTCACTTCGCTGAAGAATCCGTACATGAGGAACACCTTTTTTATTCTAGCGAAGTCTTAGATATTGGATCTATATACATTTTTAGCCATGCTATTTTTTACAAATACGAGCCAGCAAGAAAAGTTGTCTGTTTGTTTTGCGTTAAATTGCCGTTGAATAACACACTTTTTAGTAATCTGTCATGAAACGTACAAGCTTCAGGTTGCCTCCGGCATGCAGACATCGGTTTTTAAGTTATATAAACTCAAATCTCACCAGAATAGGTGGATTGAGCGTTTGTTTTCCAGACAATGTGTGAGCAAAGACGATGTCAGCTGGTTGATGCCCAACAATCCCAAGGTTGTCCGCTAGACCTTCTACGACTGAAGAAAGAGTCTCATCATATGCAACTTTAATCCCCTATATTTTTACAATATGCAGGCGCATCTGCTGTTCAGCCTCATTCATTTCTGTTTGCAGGCTTAGGATCGTATGAGCCTGCTTGGAGACCATGATTTTCAGAACTCCGACCTCTGTATACAGTGTACTGATCTCCGCCGTGTGGACAGGAACAGAGGCTAGAAGGTTGTCGTAAGTTTTTCATAAGGAAGCTCCCCATGTTTTGCACTTCTCCAACGGCAGTCTTTATCTGGTCAGCGGAAGGCTTCAGGTGTAAAATATCGTCTACTTGCCCAGGTAGTTGAAATAGTGTGTCTACACTGGTTTCAGTAAATGCAGAGTCCAATTTCTGGTTTATTCCTGCGATTGGCGCTTCGAGGTGGGTGGGTCGCTTTGCGAAATACCATCCGGAATCCAGTCGGCGGCTCCTTCTAGGGCAGAGTGAGCACTCTTAGCACGGGAAAGCTTGAATCTATATTGCTTTTTTCTTGACTCGTGGCAATAAATGCGGAGTCGGCATTACCGGAACAAATTTTAATTATATAATTATCATGCCCGCATACTGAGCTCGACATGTGACAACTATCAGAAGAAATGACTTTCTGGCAAGCCTCCCAGATGAGGGACGTGATCATAGGTTAACAAATTGGCAAAAGACTAAGGAAATAACCGTATGCTCAACTATTCAGGCAACAACAAGCGAAACAAAGTAGCAACAACAGCTTGGTACCGTCACCGGAATAAGTAGAGCGCTCAATCTTCTGACGTTCGGTTACTAGCCAGGGACCATCGGCGGTTGTGGGTTGGCGTAGTTGGAGCGCTGAAAGTTCCATAACTGCTGTTGAGGCAAGTCCCAAGCAGCTGAGCATTGAAGGTCGTTCAGAGGTGTGTCAACGGCATGCGTTACTTTGGCCAGGCCTAACGGGGACGAACCGCCACGGCAAGCTCCTCTTTCCGAAGGTCTGCCGTCCATAATATATATATTATATATATATATATATATATATATATATATATATATATATATATATATATATATATATATATCATAGTGTATAATAAACATATGTGTATATAGAGGTAGTGTCTGTTGACCGTCCGCTCTCTGCCATGACCTGATGAAGAGCGGACCCCGCTCGGAACGTCGTCCAATAAACTTATGAGTATACCTTAGGCAATCCCTTTCTGAAGTGTATATATAGATTTATGATTATCTTAATATATATTAAATATAAGAAATTATATACTACTACTATTAATATATATATATATATATATATATATAAATAATTAATAAAAAAAAACTATATAGGTAACGTTTTATTTGTTCATTTTAAGGCCATAGTTTAAGTTAGAAACTTACAGGGCATCATCAATAACCCCTATATAAAACTTTTTTTGAGAAGTATAAAGCATGCCGAGCATTTTGCCCTGTTTTGAAAAACCTTTCAATTCTGACGCGTACTCTGGTTTCGGCGTTTTGTGCACACGCATCTTGGCGGCAGCTCTCCTGCCCTCCGACGGCCGAAGCACGGAACCAAATCCAGACAACTCGCCAGTCTCGCCCTCCCGCCCGCCCCACTCCCTTCTCTCTCTCGTAGAAAACAAAGAAGTGTAGAGGGCGCCAACGCCAGGCGATAGGGAACGCCTTGCTGCAATAAGGTTCCGCGCTTCAGCCGTCGGAGGTTTTTTCAAAACATGGTAAAAGGCCTGACATGCTCAATACTTGTCTAAAAAGAGTTGATATAGGTGTTACTGATGATGCCTAGTAAGTTTCTAATATAAACTGTGGGTACCAGTCACGTGGCACTCAACATATTTTTATGTACACTATTTACAAGAAAACCGAAACAGTAGAAAACATCGTCCGATCTAGCCGCCGGTCCGCTCGGTCGCCGAATCGCAAAGCTCGTGTCTCGTGCTCTCCTCTCGTGCGCCCCGGCTTCTTTTCTTTCGCTCCAGTGGTACAGCTGGCACGGCTGCTGCAGATGCCCCCCGTCAGAGGAGTGAACTTGGCCACTTGCGTCGTGAATGTAGAGTGGCTGAGGGAAATTCTTCTGGGAGGCCCGAGTGGTAGCACTGTCGAGAGCGGCGGTAAAAGCGGGTTTTATGCGATCCAAGGAAACTGTATCTCGACGTCCCTGTATGAGTACGGCGTAAAACTTTGGTGTTCTGGCTACGACGAGATATGGACCATCGTAGAGAGGTCTGAGGAGCTTTTTGACAGCATCTCGACGGACAAATACATGTGAAGACTGAGCGAGAGCAGGGTGAATGAAGACTTGCCGAGCACTAGGTTTTCGTGTTTGTACTGGGCGCAAGGAGCTCATTGCTTCTCGGAGTCGTTGGACATAAGATGTTAGATCCATTACCCCTTGAGCCGTTGATGGTTCGTCCATGTCAGCAGGTAGACGAAGAGGAGAACCGTAGACGAGTTCTGCAACGGTACAACCCAAATCTGGTTTTAGAGTACGCGCAGTCGTGGCCGAACCCGTACTCGCACACTCATGCACATGCACACAGAACTACGTGCGTCTGTCGTTCGGTCGCTCGTTTTGTTTGGTGGTTCCCGCAAGACGTCCGTCCTGCTCTTGGAACATCCAGTGGAGGTCAAGACCCGCTGGTTGGGCCACGGTCGATTCGTTTCACTAGCGTTTTATTGTGTGAGAAATGAAACCAGTATATTTCTTTGGAACAGACGGTATATATATATATATATAACTGGGAAGAAAAAACCCTCGGTGAAAACAGCAACAACGGACGATTTAATCTTCGACGTTTCGGCCGGAGTCCGGCCTTCGTATACAAACGCCTTCGGCCTCCTGCCACCATGCCCGATATATATATATATATATATATATATAGGTGAAGAAAGGTAAATATAAAAACAATGGACTGGGAAAAGTTAATAAGTCAAAGATGCGTACTGTCGGAGTTACTAATTCGAAGTTTATTACAACGTTTCGAGCGAGGACCGCTCTTCATCAGGTAACGAGTCCACAGCCCGTGAATGTTTATATACCCCTAGGAAGAAGTTAGAGGGGCTAAAGAGCAATAGGAAATGGACACAACGTTGTCAAACCAGATAGTAGTTCACACAAAAAGGAAAGAAAACCAAAACTTCCAAATGCTGAAAAAAAAAAAAAAAAAAACGGTTGGCGGAGAGATTATCCACGCTCGCACACCAAAAACAAAAAAACAACAAAAACTGTTGGCGGAGAGATTATTCATGCTCGCACAACAAAAAAAGCGCAAAAAGAAAATTGTTTCAAAGAGTCTGGTCTTCAAAGCAGATATAGGTCACATGTGACCGCCGACGCGCCCAAATCCCGAGACGGTCGTTTGTGCTAAAAGATTGAGGTTTGAGGTGGATTAAAACTTTGGGGGATTTTTCCTTGAATAAGAAGTGGTAGGATGTAACAGTCTATGCCTGCCTGAGATTAACCGCTTGAGCTGCATTTATCCGTTTTGGAGGTTCTCTACGTACTTAAACGTATTAGGATGTGGTTTGAATATCGATTGTTAAATTTGAAGATCTTCTAATGTCTTCAGCGTGTGCATCTCGAGAAGCTCAAGGACGGAGAGGATCAGCTCTCCAACGAGCCAGCTGCAAACTGACCTTCCCGGACTTTCATTAATGCCTTGGTTGAAGGTATTAAACTTATAAATAAAATACGATTCTTTTTGCTCTCTTTCAATTTTTGTGGTCAAGCCTGATTCCAAAATTACAACAGAAATGTGCTTGATTGAGTGATTAGAAAGAGACAGGTGCTTTGAGAGCGGAAGGTCGGGGAGTGTTTGTGCGTGACATTTGTGGTTGTTAAAACGTAGTCTGAAAGCCAGATTAGTCAGTCCGATGTACTGTTTGTTACAGACATTGCAGTGCAGGAGAATAAATCACATTTGACGTGCCGCAATCGTAGCTACCCCTTATGTTCCACGTGAACTCAAAACTTGTGCTCGAGACGTTCTTTGTTTCTGACATGTGCTTGCATACTTTACACCTGGGCTTGCATACTTTACACCAGACGATTCTGATCAACCCAGAAAAGCAATGGACGCTTAATCCACGCAGAGATAAGTATCTCGACATGTACATTAATATCAGGCAACGCGAAATCATTTCCGCTGTGAAGAGGCAAAGACCGACCAAATATAACCTTTCTCGGTCAGAGAATGAGTGCCTGAAAAGACTCAGTGCCAGGACAGATATAATCGTTAAACCTGCAGACAAGGGCGGCTCCATAGTTGTTATGAACAGACAAGATTATCTTGATGAGGGCTTTCGGCATTTGAATGACGCATCATTTTACCACAAACTACCAACAGACCCCACACAAAGTCTTGAAGCGGCCATCATAAAGAAATTACTAGATCTGAAGAAAAGTGTCAAAATAACCAACGAGGTTCTTAACCAGTGTTGGACAAAATACTCGATAAAAGTATTTAAGTTAAGTTACTAAATACCTGCGTCATAAAGTATTTAAAATACTACTCAAGTTACTTTCACTGTAAAGTATCTTGAGTAGAGTACAAATACTTATAAATGTATTTCAGTTACTTTTGAAGATACTTCCGCATTGCTTAATTTGTATCGACGTCATTGACAACGACAATTATGCCGCTACGCAAATCTGGGTTACCAGAATGGTTTATTAGCACGCAACAACACAAAACGGAAAAAAAAAAAAAAGTATTGTAGGGCTATTTTATGCAGTCCGACTATAAAGAGCAAAATATTGTCACGAATGATAAATGATGAGGCGGCGAATAACTGAAGAAACTAAACGTTTAATGGGGCGAACTTGTTCCCAAAACAAAAGAGAGAAAGGCTAGCGTGGCAGGCGTCGATGTCGGCGAAACAGCAGGATCGACTGCTGGGGCGAGACTGACTCCGGACCGCCACTCGGAGCACCTTTTGTACCCGCGTGGGTTTCTGGAACATTCGGCGTAGAAAGTTCGGCGCGTAGAACATTCCTAACTCAGTCAGACGACAAAATTCTCGAACTTACCAGAATGTCAAGTTGAAGGAATAAATAAAAGAGAAGTCCGCTTCCTGGTATCGTACCCGGAGCCTCCGCGCGAGAGCCAAGCGCGGTAACCATCCGGCCACGCTGGGCAACGCACGTGGGAATATCACTGATAGATGTTACAAAACATTTCTGGGACAACAAGAAAGAGGTCGCTTTAGCTATTGGAGAGATCAGACCGTGGCACCCCAAGCGGTTAACTTTAGAACTAGATGGATGGGGACAACAAATACAATGGCTCAGCGCTCGGCTGACTTAACCGAACGCGTCGTCAGCGTTCGGCTGGAGTTCGTGTTCTCCGGTGAGGGGGAGGAGGGGCCCTTTGTTACCACTCCGGCCTGCATGAACAATGCAGCATGCACCCTGCCCAGCTCAGCACAAAAGCCCAAGTGGGTCAAGTTCGCATCCTCTGATGACTGCTTTCGGGGGAGATCCGGCACTTAACGCCACTTCACTAATTGTTGGTATTTTTTTCATTACACTATGCCCCGCGCTCAATTAAAAAAAAAAGATGACACGAACATTCCCACAAGGCCTGTGGGCATGTGCATAGGCATTGCGTTAGGTAAACACCGAGGTGTGGGGGTGACAAACGGGTCAGAGCGCTTCGCCAATAGTGACATCGCTGAATATCACATCCTGCGGCGCACCTTAGACGCATCGTTTTACTACAATCCATATTCCCTATACGGGGAGTTCACTATAAACGAACTTGGGACACGGATATGAGTGAATGGATAACAAAGAGAACCCACATAATAGCCACGGCAGTGGTCGCACCTTCTTCAAGTAGGTTGCGTTCAGAAAGGCAGTCAGCGTTGGGGGGAGCTTTGTTGGGATTTTGAGAGGTCGTCCAGCTCGCAGTTCGTTTCCTGTACTGTTCTCTGCTTATCAATGTTCCCTTGCAGACAGTGGTCGCGAGAGCAATAAGTGCCAAACTGACAACACATAAAAAAAAAAAACCTCGACGCTTTGCTTTAGCGGGGTCAAATATACAAAAAGCAAAACAAAAATGTATACTTTTTTGTGTGTGTTCACTTCTCATTTTCTTCTATTTGTTATTTCTTGACACTCAAGTCTGCATTGTTCTCGTACGTCGTTTCCCGGTCTGCTTGCGCCTCCGGGTGGCATCTTTACTTCCGTAAAACCACACCTTTGGTTTGAGGATTTTTTGGGGGGGAAACTCTATAGACCTTTTCTTTAACGGCGCCGCCATCTTGAGAATTGCGGTGCCGACGACGCCGTCTAGCGGCTTAGAAAAAGAAATACCGGCTAGTTCTGGCAGCACAGCTATCTGGGTAGGCAACGGTGTGGGTATGGGGGGAACTTGGCTAGACTTGGCTATGGTGGGCTGCGATAACTTGGTTGGAGCTTGTCCGGTTGAATCCAGCTGGCTACTCCCAGGCCATCACCTTGCCTCCTCGAGAGAACGAGGACGAAGACGGTGGGGTGTTTTGATTGAGTTTCCACAGCGAAGTATATATAAACAGTTTAATGTAGTCTATGCAGGTAAGCTCTCGGCATTTGATAGCTCCATCTTGAGTGGTGGCATGTAGACTTTTTCATACCTTTCACATACCATGGGGCTTGCAGTGATAACCTAATTGGACCACCTGCACCGAGAATTAAAATCGGTCCTCTTGTCGTAGACGAAGTGGTCGTGAGCTTAAACGTGACGTTGAGTCTGATACGAATCTCTCGCGATTCAAGCTCGCAATCGACTGACTTCATAAATAAGGATTCTTGGGGAAAATGCGAAGCTCGATAACATTGCAGCCACACTCGCGCTGCAGCTTAGTGCTCATGGCACACTTTCTGCTATTGTTCTTATGCTTTTTAAAATTATTTATCCATCCGACGACCACGCAGTGATAGCTAGACAACCGTAGATTTTCGGAAATTGCAGCACGGTAAAAAGGAGCACTCGGAACTAACTCATGCTCGACGTCCGTTTTTAAGCCTTTTCGCCCATACCCTTGGCGGTTGCATACTCTGTGTCAGCGGGCAATTAAAAAATGCACCAGGTCGAGGGTACGTCAGTTACTGGCTGGTTTGAGGTTATGCGAAAAAGGTCTATAGAGCAAGGATATAGACCTTTTCTTTAACGACGCCGCCATCTTGAGAATTGCGGCACCGACGACGCCGTCTAGCGGCTTAGAAAAAGAAATACCGGCTAGTTCTGGCAGCACAGCTATCTGGGTAGGCAACGGTGTGGGTATGGGGGGAACTTGGCTAGACTTGGCTATAATGGGCTGCAATAACATGGTTGGAGCTTGTCCGGTTGAATACAGCTGGCTACTCACAGGCCATCACCTTGCCTCCTCGAGAGAACGAGGACGAAGACGGTGGCGTGTTTTGATTGAGTTTCCACAGCGAAGTACAGGGTGTCACAAAAGAAAATTTACACGGTCTTTTTTACCGGAAAAATAAACTAGGCATCGCCGAACGCTCATTCTCCGCCCAAATGTAGACCTAGAGGTCACAACCAGATGCCAAAGTTTCAGCCCGATCCGATAACTTATTCAAAAGTTATAAGTGATTTTCTGAAAATTTCAATGGGAAAATGGAGCCCATTTTTGCCCGTTTTCGGTTTCTGGTGCCATAGAGCCCCATGTGTTTGAAAACTCCGTCGGCCGCCATTTTCCCATTGAAATTTTCAGAGAATCAGTTATAACTTTTGATTAAGTTATCGGGTCGGGCTGAAACTTTGGCATCTGGTTGTGACCTCTAGCTCTACCTTTGGGCGGAGAATGAGCGTTCGGCGATGCCTAGTTTATTTTTGCGGTAAAAAAGACCGTGTAAATTTTCTTTTTTGACACCCTGTATATATGAGCAGTTTAATGTAGTCTATGCAGGTAAGCTCTCGGCATTTGATAGGTCCATCTTGAGTGGTGGCATGTAGACTTTTTCATACCTTTCACATACCATGGGGCTTGCAGTGATAACCTAATTGGACCACCTGCGCCGGTAATTAAAATCGGTCCTCTTGTCATAGACGAAGTGGTCGTGAACTTAAACGTGACGTTGAGTCTGATACGAATCTCTCGCGATTCAAGCTCGCAATCGACTGACTTCATAAATAAAGATTCTTGGGGAAAATGCGAAGCTCGATAACATTGCAGCCACACTCGCGCTGCAGCTTTTTGTGCTCATGGCACACTTTCAGCTATTGTTCTTATGCTTTTTAAAAATTATTTATCCATCCGACGACCACGCAGTGGTAGCCAGACAACCGTAGATTTTCGGAAATTGCAGCACGGTAAAAAGGAGCACTCGGAACTAACTCATGCACGACGTCCGTTTTTAAGCCTTTTCGCCATACCCTTGGCGGTTGCATACCCTGTGTCAGCGGGCAATCCAAGAATGCACCAGGTCGAGGGTACGTCAGTTACTGGCTGGTTTGAGGTTATGCGAAAAAGGTCTATAGAAACAAAAGGCGCCTTTCGGAAGGCGAGGGGAGAACCTTCATTGTACGAAATTTGGGCTGAAATATGAGTCACAGTCGGCAAAAAAGCGATATTTTCACGAGCTCAGTTAAAGTCACCGTAGCTAATCGGAGCTAGCAACAGGATTCGGTTGCTCGAAAGAATGTTCGTTTGCTCGTGCCACGCCCACCTCACTTCATACCGAAAAACTCAGAAAATGGCGGAATGTAAAAAGTGTATTTAAGATAATGAGTACAAGATACTCGGAATTGTAATTAAAATAGAGTATTAAATACTCTCCATCAAAGGTATTTGCAAGATACCAAGATACTCCAAAAAGTATTTAAGATACAGTATTTTGAGTAGAGTATTTGAGATAGGCACAAGTCTGTTCTTAACGCCATAAAACCATCCTACTCCAAACCCGGTTGCTTTTATCTCCTTCCTAAAATACACAATATCAACAACCCCGGGCGACCCATAGTGTCAGGAATAGGTACAGTCACCGAACGCATCTCGAGTCTTGTCAATACACTGATCAAGGACATTCCTCCAACCTTCCCTTCGTTTGTTAAGGACACCAGCCACTTTCTGCAGAAAATCGCCCCGGATAACGCTTTTCTCGTAACCCTTGATGTGGCTTCCCTATATACAAATATACCCCACAGAGACGGAATTGCGGCGGTGATCGAAGCGTATGAACACGCTCATCACACACTTGGCATCGAGGGGGACGTCCTTTCGATTCTGATGAAACTGGTTTTGGAGAACAATCACTTTGAATTTGAGAATAGGCACTTCCTGCAGACCAACGGAACCGCTATGGGAACCAAGATGGCGCCGAATTACGCAAACATATTTATGTCACAACTGGAAACCACCTTTCTCGCCGAACGCCCCACTCAACCGCTGTTTTACACAAGATACATCGACGACATATTCATAATCTGGGCCGGTACTGAAGACGAACTCATGAAATTCATCGCCAGCCTTCAATTTAGCTCACCCATCGATAAAATTTACCCACTGCGTATCACAAAAGTACATAAACTTCCTGGATGTAACCGTGGAAATTCGCTAATAACAAATTAAGTACGAAACTTTACAGAAAACCTACCGATAGACCATACCTCCATTTCAACAGCTGCCATCCTCGACACTGTAAGACTAGTCTGCCCTACTCTCAGGCGCACAGATTTAAGCGCATATGCTCAGACAACAACGACTTTGAACAAAACGCTCAGGAACTGAAACGCGTACTAACTCAGCAGAGGTATCCAACAAATGTAATCGATGACGCTATAAGCAAGGCAAGAAACCTCGACCGCTCAGACATCATTGGCAACCGAATTGAGCGTCCTCAAGAGAGCAGACAGTCGAACCTTATTTTAACGTACACAGGCAATCTTCCAAACATCAACAACATACTGAGCAAAAATTACAATATTCTGTCACAGAGCGACCGACTCAAAGAAATCTTTCCCGCCGCTCCTCGGGTCGTCTATCGACGCGGCAGGAATTTCCGGGACGTCTTAGTAAAATCAAGAACTACCACTCCCGCAAACCTAGGTTGTCGACCATGCCGAAAGCCCAGGTGTAAAGTATGCAAGCACATGTCAGAAACAAAGAACGTCTCGAGCACAAATTCTGAGTTCACGTGGAACATAAGGGGTAGCTACGATTGCGGCACGTCAAACGTGATTTATCTCCTGCACTGCAATGTCTGTAACAAACAGTACGATCGGACAGACTAATCTGGCTTTCAGACTACGTTTTAACAACCACAAATGTCACGCACAAACACTCCCGACCTTCCGCTCTCAAAGCACCTGTCTCTTTCTAATCACTCAATCAAGCACATTTCTGTTGTAATTTTGGAATCGGGCTTCACCACAAAAATTGAAAGAGAGCAAAAAGAATTGTATTTTATTTATAAGTTTAATACCTTCAACCAAGGCATTAATGAAAGTCCGGGAAGGCTGTTTAGTTTGCAGCTTGCTCGTTGGAGAGCTGATCCTCTCCGTCCTTGAGCTTCCCGAGACGCACACGCTGAAGACACTAGGAGATCTTCAAATTTAACAATCGATATTCAAACCACATCCTAATATGTTTAAGTACGGGGAGAACCTCCAAAACGGATAAATGCGGCTTAAGCGGTTAATCTCAGGCAGGCATAGACTGTTACATCCTACCACTCCTTATTCAAGGAAAAATCCCCCAAAGTTTTAATCCACCTCAAACCTCAATCTTCTAGCACAAACGAATGTCTCGGGATTTGGGCGCGTCGGTGGTCACATGTGACCTATATCTTCTTTGAAGACCAGACTCTTTGAAACAATTTTTTTTTTGCGCTTTTCTTGCTGTGCGAGCTTGAATAATCTCTCCGCCAACAGTTTTTTTTTTTTTGTTTTGTTTTTGGTGTGCGAGCGTGGATAATCTCTCCGCCAACCGTTTTTTCTTTTTTTAAGCATTTGCAAGTTTTGGTTTTCTTTCCTTTCCGTGTGAACTACTATCTGATTTGACAACGTTGTATCCATTTGCTATAGCTCTTTAGCCCCTCTAACTTCTTCCTAGGGGTATATAAACATTCACGGGCTGTACACTCGTTACCTGATGAAGAGCGGTCCCCGCTCGAAACTTTGTAATAAACTTCGAATTAGTAACTCCGACAGTACGCTTCTTTGATATATATATATATATATATATATATATATATATCCTGACGAAGCCGGGTCTCTCAGCGAAACTGTCCATTAAACTTCCGCTGTTTGTGGTTTTTCACCGTGAGTTTTTCACTTCGTTATATATACGCCTTCGGCCCCTTGGGTCGTATGCCACCATGCCCACTATATATATATATATATATATATATATATATATATATATATTCAAGACGTCCGTCCTGCTCTTGGAACATCCAGTGGAGGTCAAGACCCACTAGTTGGGCCACGGTCGATCCGTTTCACTATCGTTTTATTGTGTGAGAAATGAAACCACTATGTTTCTTTGGAACAGACGGTATATATATATGTGTGTGTGTGTGTGTGTGTGTGTGTGTGTGTGTGTGTGTGTGTGTGTGTGTGTGTGTGTGTGAGTGCGTGTGTGTGTCTAGGAAAACATTATTATTAATAACAGGAAGACTTTTTTTAAAGTAAATAATTCATATTAATATTAATATAAAAATGAATCGACAATTCTTTGGGACGTGAAATATGGTTTTTGCTATTTCCCGCGAGAAATTGAAACCACACAAGAGTGCGATAGATAGGAGATGGCTAGGCCTACTTATCAACATGAATGGGGCAGCGAGCGGTGTTACAATTTAAGGAAACGCACAAGCGTAAATGACGGAAACGGCTAAGGTAAATGGCGTAAATTGTATCCCGTTCTGGGTTGCCGGGAGTTATCCCAATGCGTATTTAACGGATTTCGCTTTCATAATCAGTTGTCAATGCTTTTCTACAGAAGATATAAACATTTATATTTATTAAAACCCCATAATATCCAAAGTAACATTTTTGTGTACCAAATATTGCCACACGCATCGGCGACCGAGCGCGTGGGTGTACGAGTGGTTACCGCGCTCGACTTTCGTATGGAAGCCCAGGGTTCGATTCATGGGAGTTACGCTTCGTTTATTTATTCTTTTAGTTTAATGTTCTGGGAAATTCGAGAACCCGGTTGCTTGTTCGAGGTCCGAAGGTTCTAGGCGCCGTACCTTCTACGCCGATTGTTCCAGAACCAACGCGTGTACATAAGGGGCTCCGCGTGGCGAGCCGCAGTCAGTCTCGCCCTCTGCGTTCGATCCTGCTGTTTCGCCGCCATCGACGCCCGCGACGCTAACCTTTTTTTCTTTTTTTTGGGGCACAAGTTGGCCCCAATAAACGTTTAGTTTTCGTCAGTTTTTGTCGCCTCATCAATTGTCATTCGTGACAATATTGCCTTTTAAGAACCGCATCTCCCTTCACAAAAAAATATAGTTTTTTTTTTTTTTTTTTTTAGAACGCAGTTTTTGGGCGCTTTTATCGGGCTCGAGCGGCGTCGGCGTCGCCGTCGCCGTGGGCGTACCGCGCAGTGCATTAGGGGAAATGTCCCATAATCCACCGCGCGGGGAGGAGGACGAGGGGGAGGAAGGAGGAGGTGGAGGAAGAGGAGGAGGAGGGGAGTGGAAGGAGGAAGAGGAGGAGGAGGAGGGAGGGCAGGGGAGGAGGATGAGGAAGGAAGAGGAGGGAGGAGGAGGAAGGAGCGTGGAGGAGGGGAAAGAGGAGAAGGAAAGGGGGAGGAGAAGGAGAGGAGTTAGGAGGAGAGGAGGGAGGAGGAGGACAGGGGGAGCTTGAAGGATGAGGGGAGGAGGACGAGCTGAAGGAGAAGGAGGAGGAGGGGGGAGGACGACCAGGAGGAGGACGAGGAAGAGGAGGGAGAAGGGGAGGTGAAGACGAGGGAGCAGGGGTACGCCCACCCCTCATTACCTTTCCCTCCTCTCCCTCAATAGCTGCGCTCTAATTCGGCGTTACAGAGGGTTGTAAACGTCTTTCATTTTTTTTCTTTACAATGATGCCTATTATGTGCTTCTTCCGTTGTATTCTAATTTAAGAAGAATGAGATTTAAGGAAAATGATCGTTAACATCTTGTTCTTCAAAACGTTTTAACACGAACAAGTATGTGATATGCTACGAACATTGAAGACAAATATAAAATAAAACTAAATAAAAAAGGATACAAAGAGGGCACCTATTTTTTTATCAAATGTTGCTAGCAATTTTTTTAGCGTAACTCGGCTGTGGGTTCCTCCTCAGCGTGTGCATATAAAAATAATATATATTCGTCAGACATATATGCAGCTTTTTTTTTTCTTTTACAGTTAAATATCGCAGCATAGCCAAACGAAAATTTGAGGGAATGTTCGGCGGAGGTGAGTGGAAATAATTAAGTTTTAGTTATGGTAGTATTCACGTACTACATGCCTGTATTTTATTCGGAACTTTTATTTAAACCTACGACGAGTCTTTAATATGAATATTTACTATAATATTAATGACGACATCGAATAAAAATAATATTTTGAGCTATACGAGACAAATAGTTTTGCCACAAACGTACAAGATTGTTAGAGTAGAGAAAATTTCTTTCCAATTTTTTGCAAACGTCTTTTCTCAAATCTGGTGACCTTCCCAAATTATCTGGAATAGAAAGAACAACAGAAAACAACCTCTGATGTAGACATTGTACATTTGAAATGGGCTTCTTTGAACGGAAGAAAATATTGGTATATGCGGAATGCAGTTGATACTAATATATCGAATATACGGCGTTGAATCTCTTACATCTAAATTAATTCTCATTTATTAAAGAATCTATGTGGAGTGCGTGTTTCAGAACACTTGTGTGAGGTATGCTAGAGACGTAGGTGTAACAAAGATGTGTCTGCTGTACCCGATGACCATTACACTTTTACTAGTTATTTTAATAGTTTGTACAATAATGTTTATATGTCTGCTTTTATTTGAGAGGTCTAGTAATGAGGCCTATGTTTTTGTTCACTACAAACCGGAAGACATAACAGCATATTTCGTAACCGGCATACCATGGTAAAATAACAACCCTTCCCATTGTCTGATCTCTGAGTTGGGGAACACAGCTTTAGAATTTCCAGAAGCGAAACCTTAATTCTTATTTTGTAGTTGCGTGTAATATTAAAATCAACAAATGTGTAAATAAAAGTTTTTTATTACACATCTAAATCTAATTTACGTTATTTCAATTATTAATAATTTCGCATGCTTTGCTAAACCATATTATTATTATACAAAAACACGCCCAGTGCATAGCCGCTTCTGTGGGTGCCAGGCGAAGGTCTCCCCTATAGAACCCAGCGTGAGGGGTCGAATTTGATTGAAGGGGACTACATTATGACAGATAATTTAGGAAATGAAGGCACGGTACCGTGTTCCTTACATTTTTGTTCCACGTCAGAGAATCCCCAGGTTATCGAAATGAACCAATGATCAATTGCTGTGCCTTTCTATTCGCACTGAAGAGGTATTTCAACCAGTCCCCCAAATTACGGGTGTGTTCGCTGCATTTTTTGCAGTTCCTATTTGTGATCACATATTTCAAAAGTAGAATAAAGTTAAACAGCTTAACACAATTTAAAAGATAGAAATTTCTCGTGAGCATTGAGGAACACATTGTCGATTGTGTTTAATACGCAGAAATCGTTTAGCCTTTCTCCCCCCCCCCCCGCACACACACCCACACAGACCCCTTTTGTCGAATAGAAGAGCAGTGTTGCTGGTATTGTGCTCACTTATTCAGTAAACGTTTTAGTAAACAGCGCATATAATTTGAGTGTGATTTATTTTGAGAGTCTTTATGTTATAAAGAAGCGAACGACAAACAAGAAAACGACTGGAGAGCTACAAGTAGAATATCAAACCCATAAAACATTTCGTAATTCCAGAATGCTAAGAACAAACTTTTCATTAAAATTCAGCACTTTCAGATAGCAATTCAGTGACAAGACCACACTCGCCGTTTTTGGACGACACAATTCTTGTTGAGACCAGAATAATCTACGACCATTATCTTAGCCAACACAAAGGGAAGGACAGCCTCACCAAATACTTTGCAATTTTAATGAATAAGGTATGTATAAACCTTTTCTCTCATGTTTAAACTTTATGAGCTGGTTCCAATAATTGTCAATTTGCCATAATTTGGATAAAACCTAAATATGAGTTTGGGAACCATACCATTACAGCTTTAATTTTTCAATAGTAAATTTAATATTTACACTTCCCACTACTCTACCATCGAAAGGCGTTTACATTCTCTAGAAATCTGCACCAAAATAAATTACGCGTATTTCAAAGCTTATGCGTAGTACCCAAAGTGGCATACTTGAGAAGCTTAACCACCGGTTATCCAAACTCATTCCGCGATATCTGAAAAAAAAAGGAACGAAATTAATGTAAGGGCGCGAACGAGCTCGTGTATATTAAACATGACTCAAAAACCCCGAGACTGCAGGTAACGACGCACACACTCAAAAGTCTCAAAACGGAAACTTTTGAGAGTGTGTGTTGTTACCTGCAGTCTCGGGCTTTTTGAACCATGTATAAAGACACGCTTCTCCGACGGTCTTTACAGAACCGACAGGCAATCACTGCTAACGACTGGAGAATCGAGTGGAATGATTTTGCTCAAAAAACGTTGTACATGACAAATGCAGTGTGAGCAGAAGTAAAACGTTACACCTGTTGCGTTCGCGAGCTACGCACATTTTAGATCAATCGTTATATCTGGTCTGATTTCACAGTAAAAGTTTGCATATTCATTGCACCGGTGTATATGCAGTCCCAGATTCATGACGCCATAATATGAACCTTATTTAGGCCGCCATAAAACGGTTCATTGGAGGGTGTTGTGCCGTTCCAGGTTTTTCGTAAATGTCAATGCGGCCTACATCGGGACCAGTTTAATTCTGGATTTTTGTTGTATTCTCGAAGGAATAACTTTCAATTACTACGTGGTGTGTTTTTCTTTTTGCTAATTATATGTGCACAACCTGACTGACTATTGCTTTCCGCGGTCACAATAAAAAAAAATGAATGTAAAGATTATGCAGATAATTTAATATGTTGGCCAAATCATTCCTGTAAAAAGATACGCATCGCAAAAGAAAAAGAACAAAACAAAAAGGCGCTGTTATCATGCAAGCTCTGTCAAATCGCTTATTTAGAAAGATTATTAACGTAATTGCTTATCACTAGATGTAGTTTAAAACATGACATACGAATTTACCAATTCAGGAGAGTATGTAAAAATGCAGACGAAGTAAAAGTAGAAATTTAAAGTAGACTTTAATTAACATCTTTTTACAGGTTTATATTACTCCATACGAGAACAAAAGCACTTAGATTGTTTTAATTCTAAAAAAAAATAAAAATGTTTGAATATTTAACGTTTTGATTTTACTGGCGTATACGCATTACCTGGCTTGTTTTCGTTTCTACTCGGTTTGATTTGCTTGTAATAAAACGTCGCATGCTATAACTGACGAAAGAAGTGAACCACAGAAAGGAAACTCAACGTCCTGATTAGCTCAGACAATCACTTATTTTTGCTCATGCTCAGCCTCCTACAATCTTTCTTGATTAATGAATATTGGATTTAAATACAAAACCAGCTCAGATAGAAGGCACCGAATATGAAACAGGCTGTGAGCAAAACTATTTTGGGAAATACTTTCGCTGGAAAAGGTTGCTTTGAATTGTAACGACAAAACTAGTGTGATTTAAATCACCGTATAAATTACTATGTACACACGATTTAATAGTTTGTCTTTTTCTTTGTCCTGCTTCTGGGCATCATCGGAAACCGCAAAATTGGTACACTTCGCACAAATCTGCGAAGGCGCAATATTTTACGGCGTTTTGTTCAAAAAGTACCGAAAATGAAAAGTTTCTATTTAGTATCGGTACGCATATTTGAGCCAGCAGTCCTGGGTCCCCGTGTTCAAAGAGCAGAACTGATGTAAGCCACCACGCACTTTTCGAATGACGGAGGTGTACCTAAAATCATTATTCTTGCAGTGTCATACAACAGTTACGAAAACAAGAATTGGACAGAGAAGACAATATATTCCTTTTCGTGTTCTTTTCTTATTTTTATTTAGTGACCATCCACGTCGAACTATACACGTCACAGAAAAGCGCAGTGTTTTATTTACCGGCAAGCATCACACTTGATTTTCTCCTACGAGGGAGACAAGACGGTAGCTGCGCGGTTTCGCCACGTGAGCAGGGCCCCCTGACGTAGAGATGCGTCGCGATAAAAAACGAAGCATAAAAACACGCCAAAATTATCGTTTCATTTGACTCCCTAAAGTGCGGCGCGGTCCTCATGTGCTGATGTGCCGACTCAGTACTTTTCCATAATGCGAAGAACATTATTATGTAAATCATGCATGTAAAATTATTATTTAAAAGTTTAGTACAAAATTGTAACGAAGAGCCTTTATCAAGCGTTATTAATGTATTGGATGAGACAACATCAACCAGGAGGACATCAAACTTGTTTCCTTCTTTTTTTTCGGCTTGCGTGCTTTTTGCAGGAAAAATCCGCCTGACCTTCAGAAAAGAAACACCTGGACATGATTTGTGGATATTTTAGAGCGAGTTGTCAGCAAGAAAGTGCAAAGTATTAAGGCATAAATGTACTTCTATACATACACGCGTGTTCCTATTTTATGAACTTTTATTGATTCAGACGATGACTTTGATTATTTACCAAATTAAATCTCATTAAGTCTCTGGTTTTGCGTTCTGGCGAAAGCAGAATGGGGCGCCTATATTGTTTCGATTATTTTACCTCTGCCAATAGATTGTAAAATGGTGTTGTTGCGTTAATTAGGTTCATTAAGCTGAGAAGCACATGTTGCTTTCTATCTAAGGTGAATCAGGTATACATGGAGCTGTCAAACCCAAGGCCTCAGTTCATGATTGTTGGAATAACGAGAAGCACGGTACGTTTAATATTTAATATAGTTATCAGTCTAACAAAATAATAATTTAAATTCCTTCTTGATATGTTTCAGAAAGAGTCACCCTTGCGAATTGCGCCTGGGGGATTTTTGGACGTTTGCTACGCACTTGAACCACTCAAAGATTTTGTTCAGAGATCAGGTTTAACAAACGCTCAAGATGTCTTGATATTTGTCTCAGGGTAAGAAATTCAAATACAACGTGCCTATCTCGAAATTGCTCGGACTACATGCAAGCTAACTTTTATACTTACTTTCCAAGGCATAAGGCAAAAGGAAAAAAATGAAAGCCGTTTACAACTCCCTGTAATGTCGAATTAGAACGCAGCTCTTGAGGAGGAGGGGAAGGCACGGGGGGAGGGGCCACGTGACCTGGGGGGTTACCTGATCTCGGGGGGTCACGTGACCTCGGGGGAGGTCACGTGGCCTGGAGGGGGTCACGTGACCTCGGGGGGGGGGGGGGGTCACGTAACCTAGGGGGTCACGTGACCTCGGGGGGTCACGTGACCACGGGGGGGGGGGCTCACGTGACCTGGGGGTCATGTGACCTCGGGAGGTCACGTGACCTTACGGTTACGCCGACGGCGACGCCGACGCCGACGCCGCTCAATCTGGAAACGGGCGCCTAAGAGCTACGCTCTAAAGAAACAGGTCTTTCACCACGCATAAATCAACTACAGAACGCAAAAAGCTCGAAATTTGTGGGCGTACAAAGCTCCCAATGGCGAAAGAATGCGAAAGTTCGAGAGCATTAGGTTACGACTATAAGAGGATAAGAGAAAAAGCAAAAGTTTTGTAGGAGCAGGTGTCTACTTAGACATTGTATTTGTCAGACCCCAAATAGGGCATTGTTTGCGCCTGTGGCGTTCATTTCTATAAAAACGCCGCTCAGCAACAATATTATTGCGTAGTTCAAAATGGGGGCAGTGAAAATGGGTCTAGTTATTTTCCTTGGGCACTGTATAGACCGTTCCAGCCTAACAACTGCCATAAAGGTCCCGCGCACGATTTCCCAAGGAGCACATGCCGTATGTGCGCCAATCTGTACGAACAAGCCACCGCACTGATTTCAAAGGAAGTGAAATGTATGGCAAATTGCTACGCAGTTGGGTTACATGCGTAAAATGTTCTAGCATCACAAACGTTTATATCAGTCTTTAGCAGCACGTCTAGCCTGTTCAGCCAGACGGTCACGTTCACCGCGTTCTTGATCGGATAATTTTACACGTGGCATCTCTACACTTGAAATGACCATGCTGGTGATCTTTAGGAATGTTCTAACCCATTCCTCCTCTCCCAACTAACTTCTTCGGCTACCTATCTTCCTCACTGAATGCCCGATCACATGACCTCGCCGTTAACGAATCAGCGACAAGCACCTCACTCCTCCTCTTCTACCCATCTGCCAATCAAAGCTTCATTTTGGGTCTCACGAAATTCCGAACACCTAGGCAAAGAACGTTTCTTGTTATTAAGAAAACTACCGCACATTTTCGTTTATTCCTGACAACCAAAGTGCCAACTCACGACAACTCTGCGCAATAGCATTGCGGACATGTTCGTTTCACACACGGTGCACAAAACTAGAATTGGATAAATAGTGCCCCAAATACGTGTAACCTGAAAGTGAGACGCGTAAGTGTACTAAGCTACATTTACGAGACTTAAGTCGGGCCGCATTTTCCGGGAGGTGTTTCTCTGCTACATATTGAAGGAAAATTAAATTGGAGTGGAAATATAGACTAATTCATGCTTGACAGCAATTTTTAGCTGGAGGTACGTCCGCCAAAATGAGCTAACTTCAGGATGACTCCTGATATCAACATTGCTCAGAAGTAAGCACGCCCAGCGACTGCTGAAAACACGCTGCATATTATGAGCCGTCAGGCTTTGTCTTCGGGATTTAACTATGTTTAAATATATCAGGGTCATTCCCCATCCTGCAGGTTTTTCTTTTCTTCTTCAACATATTATTGTGGGGATCGAAGGTGCAACTAAAAAACATTAGGCCAAAATATTGAGGCATAATTATTTATCTAGGACAGAGGTGTTTTCTTAAAACTACCTTTCTTTAATAAGATTGAAACAACCGTCATAATTGGGGCATCGATGTTACTGGAATTAGCGAGCTCACAATTGCATGTACCAGGATGTTTTGTTGAGTAAAGATAACCGCGTTTTTCGGCCCGTGTAAATAAACTATGGACCGTAGAAAGCTGCGACTTCATGAAAATGTGACGCTAGCAGTGGTTATGAAATGCAACAATTTCATAGTATGATTGTTACCCGGGTGAAATGGTAAAAGAGAAATACGATGTGTATCTGTAAGCCAACGACCACCTAAGCGTAGTATCGTCAAAACATGTAATGATAATGTAGGCTCGTGTGGCATTTATTTCACGAAAACAAACTCGCGTGCAACAAACAGGGTATTGTTTTCCTCGTTTGATGTCAAATGTCCTTCACTGATGCAAATGCCAGATGCCTTCACAATGACATTTCGTGTTCTGGCAGTATTGAGCTAAGGCGGGCGTCGGCTCAAAAGAGCATCGCCGTGAACTTTTATATTTCGATAAAGGTAATGTCATGCTCTCAAACTTTCCCTGTTATCACCCCCCCCCCCCCCTCAGCTTAAACCTGTCATGGAGTTTCAGTTTTGAGCGATGAGTAGTTCATTTACGCGGGCCGAAAAACACAATTTTCTTTTCTCACAGAGATATGTTTTTAGGGGGTGATAATCACCCAGTAAAAATGATCGATGATAATAAATCCCCAGAGAAGGGGAACAAGGGAGACAAAGGACAAACATCGAACTTTTATGGCATTTGTTTCACGCCATCATCAAACATCATTTAGTTTGGAACCAGTTGCGCTGCCCAACTCTGAAGATGTGCTTTCCACTGCCTTAAGTTCTACAGTGTTGCTTGCAGAAATTGGATTAACAAAAAACGGTGCTGACAAAAACAATCATATTCAATTAGAAGCACTAACTAGACAACACAAAACAAAACGCGACATAATCTGTTTTTTTTTTTTTACTTTTCGCTGGCGTGCACTGCTGCCTTCCAGTGAAGATGGCGGGAAATGTGAACTTGGCAAAGTGAAAATGTGAACTGTGAACTGTGAATTGTGAACTTGGCAACACTGACTAACCTGCTGGAAGGAATAGAACGATATATAAATGACTTAGGTCGTCATTTTATTAGGCCAAGAAATCGGTGGTTTACCAGTTTAAAGCCGAGCGGTATAGTCTCCAGCAACATGAAAGACCAGCTCGGAGCGCATTGCCGAGTGGGTGACTGGCGGGTGCGCGGCGTGCGATGGGGACAGTTTCGTATCACCCCGAGGGGAGGAAAACGTACCGTATCCTTCAGAAATCGGCGTGGATAGGCGCAAATCGTCCTTTCTCAAGGAGAACTATGAAAGTGCCTGATGCGTGAGCAGGTTCCTCCACCCACTCCCCCCCTTTCCCTCTCAGCTTGCCGTCTGGGCCACAAGCTCTGAGTGGGTCCTTCGTGTTGGTGGAGGCTACATATCGAGAAGGTAGAGATCGCGTTAGGTGAAGGAGTGGAACAAACGGGAAGCGAATTTCGATCAAAAAGTTTAGCGGCAGGGTTCAGCCTCATGAGGCATGCGTCTACTTCGTGCTCCCTCCTGTTTCATACAAACGCGCTATACGTTTTGGAGAAAAATGTACTGTTTTTACTCGCTGCAAAGATAAACTACGCATCACCGAACAGTAAGTTTCCGCCGAAATGTTGCGCTAGCGGTTGGGATCAGTCGCAGAAGTGTTACATACTACCTTTATCTGAACAAAAAGTACACGTGATTTTCGGATTTGTTTCTTCGCGAAATTGTGACCCATAGAACCCGCCATTAGGTCGATGTTGATGGAGTCTGCTACAAGAAATATACCTCTTTTTTTTTCTTACTCACTTCTTCTAAAATTGCCTATGCCTTTTGTGTATGATAGCAGTCAGTTTTCATTCCTTATGTTTTGGTACCGACGGCTCGATTTGACACCTTGTCATCTGATAGTAATCACCAGTATTAAAGCATTCACTTCTGTTATCCTGGAACAGATCCTGAGTGTTCGACGAGGCGTAGTATTTCTTGAAAGCTAAAAAACTTGTTTTTTTTCTCGCAATTTAAGGTGCAATGATCTGGATTCATCGGTGTAATCACCGCTGCATAATAGTCATTGCGTGAACGACTCTACGAGCTTGACAAATTGCCATCTTTCTCCGCGGGAACCTAATGTCCTTTCTTGGGAACAGGCCATTATTCCGGTGTCTAAACAACCGTACTGCTAACACGGGCCGTTTTTTCTTTCCTATTTGCGTTAAGGTTGCCGTCTAATCCAGCCCTCAAAAAGCAAGGTATGTTGCAACCTTCAATGATTATACACCCCCCCCCCCCATCGATTGCCATTTATTTATCTAAATGTAATTATACTTAAAACCAAAAAAAAATAAAGATTTCGGTTTAAATGAATTTCACCGCGTCTTTTCAACTACTCTTACACCCGCGCTCGTAACGCCATTGTTAAGTGAATAAGAGCCTCACGAAGGTAATGCAAACGAAATCATGCACAAACTCAGGAGACTTCGCCAAATTGAAAAATATTCATAAGCAAGCATGCAGTTCCATACACGTTACTCAAAAAAAAAGATCGATCGCAATTAAAATTACTCTTGGTAAAACGTATTCAATTAGGTTAATTGATTACTTGAGAAAATAAGTAATTGGTTGCTTGTTTACAAACTGGTCTTTCGTACTGTCTATTATTTAATCCGAATAATGCAATTGTAAGTCATTTATCCTTTTTACTCAACAATTTTCGTAAAGCATCCTCCTCTCGGGACTCGGTTTCCGTGTTTCCTTGGTAGCCAAGCTGTACAAGCGAGGGGCGCCATTAGGAATGAGAGCGAAAACTAGTAACGGTTAGAAGTAATATTAGTACTTCCAACGGAAATCACATCACTCATGCGATTCATTTTCAATAAATATACTCATATAATGAATAATTACAAATTTACTCCAAATATAAATCGATTACAAGTAATTTGATTACTCGTTATGAGTAAAGTACGAGTCTGGTGCATGTTTGGCCATTCTGCAAAACACGTTTAAACGAAGTAGGTTCATACGGTAAGGGGTGCTCTTAGTTCGGGCGGTTCATAGGGCAGGATGACACTTAGTTTTTCAGTGCTCGATGTGGGTGGTAATCTTTATTCAGGTGGTGCGTAGGGCGGGGCTTTGTATGGAAACAGAATACGTCACACCACTGTCAATTCGTGACGCTGCGCGCGCTTCCCTCCAGAATCACCCACATAAAATAATAAAAAAAAAACCTTGCTTTAATTTTTCGGGATCATCGAGAGAGGGGATGAGCGCGTCTCAGCAGCCTTTTACATTCCTTCTCGTTCCGCGCGCTTTTTGTACACCACCTGCTCCTGCTCCGCCCCCTCCTGCATGCTCAGTCAGCAGGGCAGTCGGCTGCCACGCCGATGACCGAAGCTTACTCCCTAACACCAATTTTTTTTTTCCTCTTCTTTTTTTTTCAAGTTTTTTTGGCGGTTGGGAAAACACCGACCTACACATTTTGTGTTTAGCTGGCGCCTGAGGTTAGTTGTCCTAAAAAAAAATTACCACTTTATTAACGGCCTTCTGCACGTCACGTTTTTACGAGTGAAGCACTAGCGTACTCGTTCGATATTTTTAGATTACTAAGGAGTAAGATATTTTCGCAATAAATTTAGGGAAACATCTGTAAAATGACGTCACTCGTTACTTTTGATTAACACGGGCTTCGTTTTAACTTAAGAAGAAATTAACCCGGATTTTGTAAACTGTGCTGGAAAGGGAATATAATATTTTCTTCTCCGCGGTAACATTCGTCCAGTCAAAATTTATTTTAAGAACATATTATGCAAGTTTTATTACGCTGACTAAGACTGACTAAACACATAATGTTTGATAGGAGTTACACTTATCGGTGTTCGTCTGCCCGCGGGGACCCTGGAGGATTCTCTTTCTTCTGCCTCAGCCGTTTCTTACGTTCCCTCTAAGCTCGCATTTGTTCTACGGGAATCTGCTTCATACGAGCCCGGGTGGAGGTGAGAAAAAAGAGAGGAGTCAGAACGCTGCCACCTCGCCCCGAAACAAGTGTGTAGAAGTTTCGCTTCCCATTCCTGACAAACGTAAAAGCCCGTGCACGCTCTTGCGACCTCTTAGAACTGGATGCCTTGAAACCTCTTACAACAAGAAGACACACTGGCGCCATCTATTGAGTAGCAGTGTACACTTGGCGGTCCGGCATATTTTCTATTTCTCTCGCGCATTACCTTTTCTTTCTTGGCTCGAAAAACTTTTGTCAACGTTATAAACGAGCCTTTCTTATAGGTATTACGCACACTTGACCTCGGAAATCCCGCAAAACCTTCGCTCTTGTGATATGCAGTTCCAGGGTCCCCGCATAGATGGCGCCAGAATGCCAGTGTGTTCCCTCGTCCTAACAAATTTTAAGAGATTTCAACAGGTCTCGTCTTTCTCGGTCGTAGTTGGTTGCAAGAGTGTGAATGGGCCGTAATGAGATGACGGAGCGCGACTGGAACTCAAGGAAACGTCGTTATTTTCCACGCGCTAGCTTTCAACGCCCTGAGGCACACGACAATCCATGGGCCGCGCCGTACAAAGATGTTTTGTTTCTGCGCGCGAAAGCAAACTCCGTCCCTCAATAATTTTTTTGGTTGAGGACTTATCTCACAACCTCAAGGTGGTAGGTCAAAATCCTCAATTTTTTTACGTCCGTCCGTCCGTCCGTCCGTCCGTTTGTCCGTGCATTCTCCGCTATATTTGACGGGGTAAGTGGCCTCACATGACGTCACGTCACCCATTCGACCAGGAAAAATCGAAGGCACGAGACCTATACGTCTACGCAGTTTTCCCGCTGAAATTAGCGGGAAAACTCACGTCCTTTAGCCAAAACATGAAATCAGTTTCTCTGCTAAATTTAGCGGGAAATTGAGGTCCCGTGACCAGTGCACCAATTCAGTTACCCGTTAAATATACAGTGAAAATGCACGTCTTGTGACACAGACACGAATTCAGTAATTCCCTGAATTCAGCGGTAAAATTCGCGTCTTTTGACCCAGACACCAATCCAATTTCCTTGCTAAATTTAGCATAGAAAATAGACGTCACGTGACCTGACCTCACGTGGCCCATACGGCTATTCAACTTCCCCGCTAAATTTATCGGGAAAATATACGACACGTGACACACCCATTCCTTCCTCAATTCCTTATAACGCATTTTATGCACTATAGGACTTTAAAGGTAAAAGTGGCCGCCACTCATCTCCGCTATGGGGCTGGACCGCGCATTGAGCAAACAAGTATAAAGCCACCGAAAGTATGTGGCTTGTCCGGGAAGTGAGCGCTTGACAGGCTTTCTGACTCTTCAGGGCGTTGGTCCAAACAGTGTTCAAAGCGAGGATTTGCTTTTGCTGTTCCAAGAGAGCGTATGTGATGCTTAATAACAGTGCACACAGGCGCTAGCAGTCTTCTGTCTTCTGTAAAGCGACTTCTGATGCGTGAGAATTTAAAAATTCTAATTAATATGGTGTGCATGTCCCGCGTTCAAATGCCTGATTCTCTTTGGTTTTGATGCTAAAGGGGTTTATTAAAACCCACGTAAAAATGCAAGAGCGTGCGAGCCCAAAACATCAACTAAATGCACTATAATGCCCAGCAGAGAGTCGACTTCCGGGACAAGCACCGAACTTCCGGTGGTTTCACTCGCGCGTGGCTTGGGGCGCGGCTAAGGTCCATCCAGCCCCCAATACAACATATCAGTGGTGGCCGTCAATATTTCTTTCCAGCCTTTTATATGGTCCCTTATTTGCGTAACACTTTTTGGTATAGGCCTTTCCTTAAACTCACATGGTAGAGTAAAACGTAATTGATCTTCATGATAATCGGCTGATATAACACATTCGGTGTTGATATATAAGAAGTCTCTCTGTCGAGGGAGAGGCCTATCGATAATCGCCAGTATCATCGTTGACTAGTTGGCGCACATGTCACTCAAAACGTAGCAGGACTTGTTCCGCGAATCCACGTAAATTCCGTAGTATCAAGTGAACACAAAAAAACTACCGAGACTGCGGTGACGTCGGAAAAACTATGGGAAGGAGGAAACACGTCTCAAAACAACCGTACACGAGAGTGCCAAGCGCCGATACTGGCGCGTCGGGGACCTATGACAAAAGAAAGACTGTTAGTCCAGGTTAGTCAGCGTGCGGGCGAAAGTCGTAAACAACACGTGATCAGGAGAGGAGAAGCCCGTCCAACACTGTGTGACGACCCCCGTAAGGTCTGGAGCCACAAAGATACCGAGCTTCGTCGGGATCGTTAATGAACCCGAGGTCAGCGATTACAACAACGAAAAAGCAAGAGGTTTATAAATATTTGATGCAACCAAACATACAAGATACTCACAGTACGCTACAATAAAAACGGTGGGGCAAAGTTCATGGAAAAGTCTTTCCGCGCTAAAGTCTGGTGGCTGACTCACAGTTCGGTGATCGTCGTCTGCGGGGGAGCTTGGCAAGCACTCGCAGATCTGGTCGTCTCGGAGAAGCTGCGCCGAGTTCCCACGGCGTTGGAAATCAGCCTTTCCTAAAGATCCCCTCTTTCCGTCGATGTCTCGCTGCCTCCAAGCCGTCCCGTCCGAGGAAACATTTGCCTCCTGGTCTCCGCACCGTCCCTTATGCCCAGCCCCTGGCCCCGTTCTTCCTTCCTTTTTGTTCACCTCCGGGGTCGTCCATTCCCCCCGAAGAAAAGTGGGGGGGGAGAACTTAAGATCTTTCCAGTCGGTGGTTCTGCTGGAATGTCCCTCGCCTTTTTCCGTTTGCTTGGACAACGTGGTCCTCCTCTTGCTCGTGGTGAGGGGGAGGAGATCAGCAGACTGTCACGTCCAAAAAGGGGGGATCGCGACATGCTCCTCCGAAGCATGTCGCGATCGTCATGAGTCACTGTCCGTTGCCTCTTGCTTCTTGAAACACGCACACAAACCCACACACCCGCACGCGCGCACCTAGCCGGATCTTACGTTGGGCCCGAGCGCCCTATTTCGAAGGATTAACCAAAGACGGGTACGTCAGAACTGTCTCTCTCGCTCTCCCTTTCCAAGTTTGCTTTCCAAGGCGCCAGCGAGTCTGGTCACATGAGGTTCGTTGAAGTAAAAATGTTTGGTTCACTCTGCCTCTTATTATGGCTCCTCTCTCACTCGCTTCGTCCGGTCTCTCTCCTCTCCCTTTCCAAGTTATCTTTTTGGGAGGAAGAAAAAAAATATTCGTGTCAATTGTGGTTACCCGCTTTTGCGTAAACTATATATCAGGATCGCGTCGGTGCAATATAACAGATATTCCGTGGACATCGGCCGTGTCAAAATGGTACCGGCTTTCTTTCAATATCATTTTCAAATCGGCCGAAAATGCCTAATACTGCGCAGTTATTGCCGAATCAGAAACGATATTCAGGGAAAAACACGGTTCGTGTAGAATATATATCATGGTTGCGTCGCCGCAATATAACAGATATTCCGTCGACATCGGCAGAATAAAAATGATTCCTGCACAATTTTCCCGATACAACAGAAAAATCTGCAATACTCGCACGACTTTCCCAACCCGAGGCGAATATCGCCCCAATATTGTGTGCTGCCTGGGAAGGCATACGTGGTGTTGAAAACATACACGAGTACCAAAGCCGAAGACTTTTCGCTGAATATGATTTCGTTGAGCTCAGTGACCACGTCGTTTGGCAGAACATTTTAATTTTTTAATAGATGGAGTAAGCGGAGAGTAATTTTATGTATTAGCGCGACCGAATAAGGGTGCAAGTTTTAAGGAATGATCATGACGCAGAGAAAGGTATGAGGCAGGCTTAGAGTGAATGAATATGAACGATGCCTTGTTGCAATACAACTTATAAAAAGGGTAAGTTGAGCGACTGTCTGGCGACATTCACGAGAAGTTAGTTAGAAAGAACCTTTTGTTAAGAAACACTGGTTTTCGTACTGTAGCTTTAATGAATTACTCGGACGGCCTTATTGTGAACGGATTATAGTCTATTAATGAGGAAAAGTCTGATGAGGGACACATTTGATGCTAGACAATTTAAGTGTTGATTTAACGAGGACCTTATATGCCGTACATTTCTTGTCCTCTTGTGTAAGGTATAAATGCCTTCTAAGAAATTCCAGAGTTTTTACGGATCAGTTAACGATGTTTTTAAATATACTTGTTAGTGAGCGCGTTGGTAATTATGTAAGTTTAGAAAGAGTTATATAGGCAAAGACAGGGGACGGGACAACATGAGCATTCTAGTTAAAATCTTCGTTAAAAAGGTTACCTGAGTACTTTTAGGAGTGCCTGAATGAAATAAGATCGCAGAAACGACTTACCTGAAAAAAATGAGGCAAGTCATTTATGTAGACGAGAAACAAACGTTTATCTAAGACGCTTCCCTGTGGAACTCCGGATTTAACTTTAGGGGAAGGGGGGGGGGGGTGAAGACGTGTTATTTATAAATGCAGACCACTTACGAATTGTAGGAAATTATGAAATCCAAAAGATAACTTGAGCATTTATGTTTAATTGAGACTGTTTTATAAGCTTTCGAAGTAAAAGTGCTACACAGGTAGCACAGTTATCTTTTAACCAAAATTCAGTATTTTCCCTAAGAGTTCAGGACCTTAAAAAGCCCGAAGAAGCCAATGCAGAGCCAAGCCTTACCTTTTCTTGGACAGAGTGCGGGCATCTTGGCCCTAATTCGCCCAACAAGGGTCGAAGTTAGGCTTCACGGGGGGTAGTTTGGTTTCCATTTGGCAACTTTTGGCATAAATCGCCAGACTGATGCCTGTGGAAGGTATGGCTCCTGGTTGTTCGTTTTGCATATCAATAGAATGCGCCTAAACTGCCAAACAACTGCGAGATTTAAGCAAAACTGCTGGTTTTTCGTTTAGTACCTGGCATAGCTGCCTGAGGTCTGGCACTTTTGACAATTGTGCGGCGAGCCAAAGCAAAGCCATGCAAACGCAAAGATGGAACTAACTAACACCTCAGAGACAAATCGCAATTAGGACCAAATATGACACATGGGATTGCAATGGCTATTCCTAGTTATGCGTTAGTTTGTTGTGCTACGTGAGTTTATACGTAAAAACTATCCTCGTCCTTCGTTCGTACTAGACCCATGCAGCACGCCAGAGATACTACTAACGTGTCCCAAGTTTGGCAATTTTAGGGCTCTAACTTGTGCCTAAAAAGATTTGCTAAATGCGTTAGTTAATGCAAACGTATTTTTCTCCTGTTTTCCTGTGGCTTTTCTTGTGTTCGTCACATTATTGCCAATGTGCCAGACATGAGCAAGAAATGACATGAATCACCAAAACAACCCGCAGTGAAGCCTAATCCCGGCACTTGTTTAGCAAGTTATGTTCAAAGTGGCCAGGCCAAAACCAAGCAACCGAAAATAAATCCTAATTCTGGCAGATCCTCGAAAACCAAGGCTCAAAGAAGCCTGGTGACGACCAAACATCCAGGAAGGAAAGCTTAACTCAGGCACCTTTTTCTTTGGCGATTTTGGGCCAATCTAGCCAGATCTGTCCAAAGCACATTAACTTAGGATTTGACTTGGATATTTCGCTGCTTTCAAGGGCATAAACTGTCATAAAAAATTCTTATTTTGGAGCAAGTAACTGTGCTATCTTGGGACTTCCACCATTTTGCAAAGACGTTAAAATATTGATCCCGGTCACTGCTGATTTGCATGTAGATGTCTGTCTTTTTCAGGATGCACTCGTACATGTGGTATATGTTCGCCCGACGGAGTTACTGTTCAAACGATTCGAGATATGAGCGATCAAAGTTCTGCTGTTATCATAGCCCACGAACTGGGTCACCAGTAAGTAATTTCTTGTGAATACCTCATCTCAAACCTGCTTAGAAAAAAAAAAAAACAGTTTGCCTTCAAAGTCAGATAAAAATCATTCTGTGTGATTTTTATAACAATTGTATATATACTGTGTAACCTATTATTTAATGTGAGTAACATTTACAGCAATATAATCTAAGAAAACATTTAAAGAATAACGTCGGTTTTTTTACTCCTAAAATAAAGGAAAAGTTGTGTTTTTGTTTTATTTAAAGGCATTGCAAACAGTGCCTCAAGCAAAATGTATTTGCATCTTTGTACGTTAACGTTTTACACACGATAATTAAAGTAAAAACTTTTTGCGACGTTTGTAACACGTTTTATTATATCCTAACAATTCGGTGAAATTCCCACGGGGAACTCAAGTGTTCGTGCAAAGAAACGTTTCAATATCATAGTAGGAAATTTAAATAAGTTGCCGTTTCCCCCAAAATGGCCTCCTTCATGTCTGCGAGGCAGCTGTACATGATCACTCCGCAACAAAACCTGCAAAAAAAAATCTTCCATAAAACTGCACTTGAAAAGGTCCCTCGATATAGATCAAAGGGGAAACACAGGGTGCATTTAGCCTCTATGTTCAAATAATAAATCGATTTCTAAAAAACAAACTACCAAACGCAAGGGAAAAAAAAGACGTCTTTCTTAACTGATTGTGACGTAAGCTCTCGACTTTCCGGTGCCACTAGTGTGAGCCTTGCAATCATGTTGAAAACTTGTATGCAGTTGAAAATCATTCCATGAACAAGACTTTTCAGCTTGTAGCTTTCTCTCCCAGTTCATTTAATATACTGTAAACGACTTAATTTTCGCGGGCTCAAATTTTCGCGAATCCGGCCAAAGCGGAAAATTTGAAATTATTCGCGGGTTCTAATTTTCGCGAATTGAGTGTAGCTGCCGTAGCGTTCACATATTGCCCGAAGTGTTCGCGGGACGTATTTTTCGCGAATTGTAGGCGATTCGCGAAATTCACGAAAATTAGGTCTTCGCGAACATTTTGTCGTTTACAGCACTTTTTTTCACCTTAACTTGGGAAAAAGCGACCTATACGGCTCCTACCGGCCAACAAGAGCGATGGAGGCGAAACACCTGCAGCATTTCTTACCAAGAGTACAGATGTAACGTGGAAATTAAGCAGTTGGAGAAGGGGGAAAGAAGAAATGTCTCCTTTACAAATTTGTTTATATGTGTCAGACCTCACAAGACATTCGTACGAAAGCGACCTTCTCCTCTCTTACAACCGTGGCTTTGGCAGCTCAACGCGTATCCAGTGTCATGGAGCATAGTCACGTGTCTCCCTCCGACGCGCCGACTGGCTCACTGGAACCGTAGCCTTCGCCGTTTGACAAGTTAGGGTGAGGCCGAGTATAGTACGAGTCTCTTCAGCAGCTGGTAGTGCACTATATTAATCGCTTTATTAATGCACGGTAATCAGTGGCCCTCGTTACTGAGTTCGTTGCCATTGAGCAAGTATACTAAAAGCGAGCGTCCAAGATAAGTGTTTTCCCATCAACAAAGCAATTCTCTCTTTTAGACTACGTCTGACTGTACACTCAGCTCTTACACACTAGATCGTAGATTCATGCCCGATGTACAAACCAAAACAAAAATGCAAATGAATACGTCACAGACTCTTCTACTTAGCGTGAACTGAAGGAAACAATACATACAGAATATGATACCTTTGCTCGAAGAACTCGCCAGAGAACCGCCTAATATTTCCCTCGTGTTGCAATACTAAGGACATAACTTAGACCTAGTAAGATTTTGCTCCAAGGGCATGAGTCAAATATCCAACAGTGAAGCCTAAATCTGGATCTTCTTTGCCAATTTAATTGCAAAGCTGCCAAGTGAAAACGAAACCACCGGATATGATGCCTAGTTCGCGTGTTTCATTGGAGACTGAGGTCCAAGGAAGCCAGATGACCGAACAAACAGGCAGTGAAGCTTAGCTCTGGCCCTTGTTTGGCAATATAAGTAAAAAATACCAGAAGTTTCTCCAGAGAATACCAATTCTGGTTATGCTGTAGCTTTTATAAACTTTCGGGCCCCTAAATTGCCATCCAAAATTCAAATGTTCACTCAAAGAACTGGGATAATATTGGGTGCTCGATCTCATAGTCTTTACTGCTGCCCCGTTAAAGCGAGATATGGTATTCAGGAGTAACCATAACTTCTCCCAATGTCAATGGTTCATTCTTAGAGTAAGCTCATAAATTTCTATCTTGTTTAGCGATCTCTAGATATAAAATGCACGTTGCACAAGCACCTTGACAGATCACTCAGCAAGCACTCGCCGCAAGCGAATTAAACTACGGCTGCCACTGAATACCAAATGTTGTCGGTGTCAGTCAAGCACGGTGTGCACTCGCGTAATAGGCCTCCCGCGCTGAAGCTTTGAACAAACTGTGGAGCCCTATCTTCGGGAAGTACTAAAGTCCATCGATAAAAGCGTTGCTAAGTAGTGACAGCGATTGATATGCCGACGCGCTCTCCCATTGGTCCGTTCCCGCGTTCCGTCTCCGGTTAGGAAAATCATGGGAGATTTGATTCTACCTCACTTTCGAGTAACGGTTTGATACCTTGGCGTTCGAATACCTACCCGCATCCAGCGTTGTTCTCTATGGATTGTCACGTGACATTTGACTGGCCGAAGTAACTCGGAAGATTTCGAACACAGCCATGGTGGGCGAGTTAGGAAAAACATGACGAACCATGCGTTAGCAGACGACAAAAACAGAGGGAGGGTGTGTGGGAAATGGACTCGTTGCTACGTCACAGAGCTTTATTTAGGAACTTTATGTAGTACAAGCTCACTCTATAGCGACTCACACTACCCGTGACGCCATTGCTGTTTTTTTTTTTTATTTTCTTGTAGTGCTGAAAGACGGAAAAACGACCTTTCGACATTTGAAATCGGCTAGGTCCAACGCAAAACAACCGAAAGCCCGGAATTCATGCCACCAGCGCTAGGGTGTACGTCTTCAATAGACAAACTCAACACTCTAACGTCACACCACTGCGGTGGCGCTGCATGTTGGTACTAGGCATATGGAGGCTCTAGTGAGGGTGGGCGCAACTGCTAGATCGGGGATCACGGAATATGAACGCCATTAAATTGCTTAATTTTGCTGGGAGCCTAGGGGGCAAAGGGTCGTTTTATTTCCTACCTCAGGCTATGCGAGCCCATTAATTTGCTTGAATAATTTACGCAAGGTATAAATGATTAGTTTTGCATAGCTAACAGTTTTGTTCCGATAGGTTAAAAATTTGTTTAACGCGAAAAATGGTAAATTCCGCCATCTTGGACGTTGCTCCTTGTCTGGCAATGCTGCTTTCTCCTCTCGACGTTTGCGATTCCCGGAGCAAGACGGAAGCAAGAAAGGCTACGCCAAGGCGTTCGTTGCTTGCAATGGGAGGCGAGAAGAGGAAAGGCACACGGCTCTACAGACTTGCAACAGAGGCGGGGCGTCTGCTCTCGTGCAGGCAAGATTGGCGCACATCTTTTTCCAATCCTGTCCCTCGGGCGCCGCCATTAAAATGCAAACGCTGTCCAGGATTTGAGTTGCGTTTGCCCTAACTAGAGCCTCTCTAACTGGCACACGCAGATGCTTCGCCTCGCGCGAATCTGCTTTTTCGCGCCCGCGCAGTTACGACAGCAGGTGTGGGCAAACCCGGTATAGTTTGTAAATGGTGTGTCGGTTGATATCTGTCTGATGACGTCAGAATATCTGGCGTCACGACGCTTTTTTTTTGTTTTTTTCTCTTCTTCTCTTTCGCACGCATCAACCGGCGATACCGTGACTCAGGCTTGTAGCATTTTATCTTTTGCCTGTGATACGACGGCGTTCGAACTTTTGCAGTTTCTTCGTATTTTCCTCGTCAATACGTTCCGCGCCGGAACAGGCACGCTTCCATACGCGTCTGACAGTTTGAGACGCCCACGTGTGTGTTACCCAAAGTGAGTCTGCAACGCGGCGCCACGTGGACAACGCGGGTGGCCTATTGCGGGTGTGCGACGCACACAAAGCGTCGCCCGTCGTATCCATCGGATAAATAGTAGCACTATGCTCGGTTTTACATGACGTCGAACCGTATGCAACGCTGACGTCCGGTGAACCAATCAGGCAGCCAATCAAGCAACTGGTATTGCCACGGACCTCGCCGTCGTTGTTCGTTTACTGCCCTTGGCTGAACCAGTCACAAACAGAACAAAGCACAAGGAAAGGGAGCCTTTACTGCCCTTTATCGGTCTACGGAGGTAGAAACGATAGTAAACGCGCAAAGACGGCGAGCAACAAGGGGATACAGGTTTGATGCTGTTGATCGAATCCATTGGATCGTGGCGTTGGCTGCGTCGCACATAGCGTAAAACGAAGTATATAATAATGTTAGCCTTTTTTTTTTTTTTTTTAATGACCAAGGGCAAGAAGCTACGACACAAGAATCATTGGCTTTGAGCAAAAGTGATGTGGCGCTGAACCATCACTGACATGCTCTGAGTGTGCAATTTTTTTTTTTTACTTCGTGTTTAAAGAATAGTTTAGAGTGGCAGCGGTTAAGGGCCGTTTACACACTTGTGATTTTTTAGGACCGTGTGCCCTGAAACCTCTTAGAATTCCTTTTGACAGAAGAACACCCTGGCGCCCCCAATCGGGCAGCAATCAAACATTTGGCGGTACCTAGAATTTTTTTTCGGGCATCATTCTTTTTTTTTTGTCTTGAAATGTTTTTGTTAATCTTAGAAACGACTATTTCTCGTAGATAGTGCGTACATTTGACCTCGCAAGTAACGTGAAACATACGCTCTAGTGAAATGCAGTTTCGGAATCACCGCATAGACGACGCCAGCGTGCGAATCTGTTCTCTCGTCCAAAAAGATTTCAACAGCATTTAAGCCGCTCGGTTTCAAGGAGCCGCAAATGTGTGAATGGGCCTTTTAGTGCCCCATTCCGGCGAAATCCGGGGGCTTTCGTAGGCAAAATCGAGCGTTCTCCCGGAGTCGCTGCCGCGCTGTCGCTTTTCCCCCACCCTAGGGTGCCTAAGCGCACATGAAGGCTTCCTACCCCACCGCAGTCTCCAATCTCACAAGCCGTCATTTATGATAAGACGCACAATCGTTCCCTTTCCCTCCCCCCCCCCCCTTCTTCCCCTCCTCACCGGCACACAGAGAGCCGTAGTTCTGAAAACGCAGTCGCCACCCCAGCCCCCCCCCCCCCTCCCCCCTCCTACGCGGTTCGGCGCGTCTACAACAAAGAAAGGCAGCTCTGGGCGGTGCTCGCTCAATTATCCGCCGCCCTTCTTAGACACGTCCAGATTACACAAGAATCGCTGTGCGTCCAAGGAGCGGGAATGGCGAGGGCGCCACGCTGAGCAGTGTAGGCGGATGGCCGACGCAGCACGTGAACGGCTAAGCATGCGCGACCTAAGACTTACGCACGAGAGGCAGCGCGTAAGCGCCTTTCACAGTTTCACACATCTGCTAATGCACATGTTCTACAACTATTCTGCCAAAAGCGAAGCTCCGGCAAACATTCTAGCACGTCAACTAAAAGCTAATCTCCCAAAGCACATCCTCCAACAATAAAGCAGCTGCCACAGTCAATCGGAACAAACTTGGTGCGGTTGTTTGCGATTTCTAGTATTCAAATCGTTTTTTTTTCCAACATGCAGATTGGGAATGGGTCACGAAGGAGATCGTGCTGAGTTCTACACTCCAGGAAATGCTGATCTTTACTGTGGCCACGATTCTGGACGCCTGATGCAAGCCGTCGCGTTTAGCAAGGGACGCTCTGTATTTTCTCATTGCGTCTACGATCAAATGAAGGGTTGCTTAATGTAAGACACGAATATTGCTCGCAATTTTGATTCGCAAAGGTTCACACAAAACTCATTTAGCCCAGAGATAAAAAAAAAAAAAATTGCTGTACTTATCAGCTATGCAGATAATAGATGTGTCTGATGTACCGCAATATCATTAGAGCAGAAATCCCGCGTTAAACGTATTAGCCGTCCTAGAATGCGAAAAAGCTCGCACTGACGGGTGACTCCCCTGTTGTGGTTTCACACACTGAGAAGAAGATCGAACAGTCGCCCAGCTTGGTTGAACCTTGGGATTAAAACTACTTATTCTACACGACGATGGGCTTAGGTAGCACGGGATTCGACTTCTGCATTCCGTTTGATGTTGCAGTTTGAAGGAGTGAGTCGAAAGGCTAGAAATCATCTTTCTGGGTTTATTTAGTTCAGCTATTAAATATTCTTGTGTGCAAAAGTTTGGGGGTCGTTGCTCTTGCTTCGGGGAATATTTGGAACTCACATCAAATTTTTGGTTCAAAAAGACCTCATGTTTTTCCGTTTTCGCGAATTTTTTTACGCATGAAGATTGCTTAAGTATAAAGACAAGTAGCAGCGAGTAAAATAATAAAATTAACATAAACAATTTCCTATTTATTATGTCGTTATTATGTCAGAATTTTTTATCGCTTCATGCTAATAATCTGGGGAAACTAGCATGCGCTCACGCAGTTTTAATCTTAAGCAAATAAACGTGGCACATTGCTCTATTTCGCAACTCGTGTTCCAAGTTGGCAGTACCCTAGCACACGTGCCTTCTAACGTAACGTTAGAGCCTGGCACAGTGCGGTAGACATTAGATATTTGTGTGTGGTATCTGCTATTTCCAAACTGAGTTCGATATTTTTATGGTGACCCGCTATCGCCACTGCGGTTTAGACTGATCCGGATCACAGATGATGGGGAGAGAACGAAAACAAAGTATCCAAATGTAGCGTTAACTAACGTAACTGTAGTAACCGTAACTAGAAGAACACTTATGTTAATAAACATGAATGAAGTCTTATTTTATAATATCGATGTGCACCAAACTGAGTACAGGCCGGAATGCGAAGTACTCACCGTGTCTGTGCAGCGGGGCTTCTTTGTTACATTTCGAGTGTTTATTGCCGCAGAACTGCAAGTGTCCCTGACAGTTTTATTTCTACGAAAAACGGACACCTGAAATGAACATTATATCAATTGCCAATAATTATGTGTTTTCACATCCAGCCTGTATTCAACTCAAGTTCTGGGAGTTTGCAATTAAGTTAATACCAGAAACAAAATATGGGTAACACATTGTTATGTTTGAAACAGAAAACAAATATATTGGGATTACTAAATACAAAACTATGTTTGGCGATTTTTATGGTGTCTTTTCAAGACATTGTTTTAAAAATGTAATCCGGAATGTTTCTGTAAAATAACTACCTTTCAAAGAAAGAAAACACAGGAAGGAACAACTTGTTTATGTGAACATAAAGTAGCATCAACGAAACAAAATCTCGGGTGAAAGAACTATTTCAAAGCAACTTAGAATTATTGGTTCTCTTCTTCTTTGTGAGAGACTTCACTGAAGTGGACAAACCGCCATAAAGCGAACTGCAATCACAAGTGCTGCAAGAAATGAACTGTGCTGAAATATCTTTAAGATTCGACACTTTATCCCCCGCTTCAGGAATTTCGTAAACCAAGGCGAAGCAATTAGTTTCAATATTAGTTAACTGCAGCGTCAATTGTTAAATGCGTTTGACTTATAATGTTGACATTAAACAGCTTTGCAAGTTTTTGTCGTTTTTCGCCTATTTTGTGGGATCTTTGGATGTTGGCATGGAATGCTATCACTAAAAGAGGAAGAGTGACCTTTGAGGCACTTCAGTAAAATCTATACCAATTAACTGGATGCACTTGAGCAGACGGAGGGTGTGAAAATCAAATGTACTTGAAAATATTTTCACAATAGCTCAGAATTCCGCCAAAAAATACCATACAAAACTTATATGTACATTAAAAAATATATATATTTCTGCACGGCTACTTTAATGTTTATATATAAGTTTATTTTTTTGTTTTTTTCTTCTGTCGCCTCTTGCAATGATGCTTATATCACACTTTTACCGAGTTGAGTTCAATAGTTTTATTTATTCTGATGTTGCTTCATTACTGACAAAGCTAATCTTAATGTCTTTCAATTTTCTATTATCCTTTTACAGGCAAAAAGACGAAATGTGCTTTGCACAGACGGCCGGAAGATTGTTATTGTGAAACGAAAGGAAAAGTGCAAAGCTCAGCTTGATTTACGCATACCACACATCCGTCCGTTATACATGATTTGCACCTATCCCGTTCAAAATAATTATTGGCGAAAAACCAGCGAATCCAATAAACATTACATATGTTCGCTTATATCCGAGTCTTTATTGAGTCAATTTCGAAAGCTTTCAGTGTTTTCTTTCTGAAATAAACAATAACTTTTCGGAAGAGCCAAGAATTGACCTATGAAAGTATTCAGAGTTTCCTCTATACGAAGTGCAACTGAGGGAAATGATGAAATAAGTGCGCGCGGAAACTTTAGAGTTCCGAGCTCCGGTTGGAAGGATTAGTGGGGTAGACAAAGAGGCTAGCTGTGTTTGTCATAACGCTCTGTATCCCTCCAATCGGAGCACACACATGAGAAGAGTAAAAGTACAGGCAAGCTGGTGAATTGCAGACATAACTAAACCTGAGACACCGGAAGAAGGAAAAGGAGGACACAAAAAAGGGGATTGTCTTTGCGCTGTTTTGTTTTTATCATGACGCCTGGCACATTTTTTGAACACAGCTGAAGGTTTGTTCTAAAACCACACTCTTTTATAGGAGTACACCGCAGTCTCCTCCACGAACCTTCACACGAAGTCACCAAGCAACCCGGAAAGAGGGTAAGGTTTTGGAATAAACCTTCAGCTGTGTTCCAGGTGCTGTGTGCATCGTCCTCTTTTTCGTGTCCTTCTTTTCATTCTTCCGGTGTCTAAGGTTTAGTTCTGTCTGCGAATAAGAGTGTTCTCTGCTCCACGCGCAGTGTCTTGCGTTCGAACACCGGACGCCGGAGTTTGGCGTTCGAACGCACTTCAACAGTAATATAGAGAAAAGGGCAGAGAGCATTTGCGTCTACCCAATAACCCTTCTCCTCATCTATTTTTCCTTTCATTTACAAAATAGCAAGCTTGGCGTCCCGACTCTTACACCATGCATACATGCAGCATGTACATCATCCGCGCGAATTTATAGTCCTGGCAGGCTCGCAATTGCACGCGCTTGTTTACTTGAGCCGGAACATGAAGCGGAGGCCACGCTTTGTTCTTAATATTCTGCATACTTATGACAACATTTTTCTGGCAATGATGTCAAAATCATAGGTGCCTGAGTACTCGCGCACCTCTGGAGCCGCTCAAAGCAGCACGCGCGCGCTCTTCAATATTTTGTTTTTGCTTTGCCGTCGCCATCTTGGCTGAGAGAACTTCGTTGCGACGGAAGTTATCGTTTTGCGGTCGCCGGGCCACTAAGATGTGTTCTCGTTTTAAGCGTCAGAGTCGCTGGATTTTGTTTTGCGCCTTCCGTAATTGTCTTCTGGCTTCGTGTTGTAGTGTATTGCCCTAATTTTGTCCTGCATACTGGATACTTGAACTACGTTACTGAACACAAGGGCGACTAAAAAAGAACTCGAAAAACCATACCTATACTTCGTTTCAGCTTCCGTCCGAGCGCAGCCGAAGCTATGTGTGTCCGGAGCCAATCACACGCCGGCAATAGGTCACGCGATCTCGCCTGCACTTTTGTATCACTCCGCTGCGACGCTGGTCGTCCGTGCCTATCCGTACCGCCCGCGCTCGCCGAGTATTTCGTCTGCTACGGGTGTATCAACTGTATCGTCTGCAACGGTTTAAAAAGTGCCCTTTCACGTTCTGAAATTTAGTAACACGGGATGTCAATACGTAGGCTGGCCGCTGGCGTCTGTGTCCGAGCTTTCCACCTGTTCGGCATTTCGGCATAGTTTTGAGATGTAAGTACACATTGCAAGGTGCCCGATGACCCGGCCGTTGATGTTTCCTTGTATTGTCTGGATATACCAGGGCTCGAGGCGCAGTCCCTTCCACCAGCTTCTCGGCACTCAATGTGATCGGCAGGTAAAGGGGTGCCCTGATTTCGCCGCGTATCAATGAATTGTAGTGACCCGGACGCTTTTCTTGTTTACAACGCATTCGCGGTACGACGCGACCGGAGTCTCCTGCCGAATTTAAAAGTGGACATTCTTCACGACCTCTTGCGCCTGATGCACAAGGTGCTTTAGCGAAAGGACGTTTTGAAGCGACTCGGCGAGGAAAGCAACGAAGCATATGATTTGGCCATTCCGGTATGGTGCATGGAACGCGTCTCCGACTGGTGTGTTTACCGCGGCCAAAAAAGTGGACCCTCGATTTCCGCCTGATGACGTCATAAATGTGTCATGTTGTCGCCGATCGCGATCCTGGCGGCGTCCCAGCAGTTGTTGTGTATATGACAAGCGCCTGTTCTGCTGTAGGTCGATCTCCACTGTGACAGTCTACGGAAGCTAAAGCAGCCGGATGTTGAAACGCGTGAGACGCCGTGACGACAGCGACACTCGCGTTCGCTCGTGCTTTTCGCCAGCATTTCTACGGCTAACCGCTAGGATCGCGACAGGCAACAGCATGACACTCCGGCTTCTGTGACGTCATTTGTTGCCACTTCGGGACCACTTTTGATGTATGGGCGGGATAGGACGCTAAACACACCAGTCGGAGAAGCGATCCAGGCACCATAATTACGGGAATGAAATCACACAGAAACACCGAGCGCTGCAGCCGTGTTGCCAGCGGATGTACGTGTTTTCACTAAAACACGTGCATTTACATATATTAATAAAAACATAAACTTCAGATATCTAGTTCCTTTAGTTGCGAATCATTCTCAGCAATACACATCTGGAATATTGTGCAATGTTTAAGCACAAAACAGTTATTTTCTAAAAAATTACTTTTACGGACTACTTTGTGGTCCGTAGGAATGCTCTTCTCGAAGTTGCGAATCGCCCCTCGGCCTTTGGCTGCGCTCGGACGGAAGCTGAAACGAAGTATAGAATATATTTTGTTTTTTATTTTTTACCGCACAGGTCGTTTGAAACGCGCTCTCAAATGCTGAGACCTGCAACATACACAAACACCTCCTAGATAAAAAAAATTTAAGTGCTTGATTTTCCTGCGTCACTAATGGCCGCCAAAGGTCGCTGATTAGGCATGATTATGGTGACAGCGTTCGGCTCTAACTCATTCCAATCAGTGGCAGCACAAATCCTAGTCGAACGCTGATGCCGTATCCAATTAGTGGCATATAGTGGCCCCGTTTATTGACGCGGAAAAAATCACAACTCAGGCTTTCTTACTTAGAGTTGGGTGCAAATACTCACAGTAGTATTTTCTTCTAGAAGCTCCTTCACTATAGCAGAACAATTTTCAAGATCGCACTTTTGCACTCGCTTTTCGTCTATGCCTAACGCGAATATTAGCCTCGATCACCGCTTCAAAAAGCGTCGGCGTTTTCTTCTGTTCGTGCCTGCTCTACTATGGGTCGAAAGGTTGTTTTTCTCGGCCACTTAGGAGGTGGAACCAAAGCATCCACACAAACGACAACAAACACCGACGTGGCTACTTCGTTTCTCTTTAATATGGGCTTAACGCCAGAGCTACAATCTCAGTCATCACGCTTTTTTTTGTTTTATCGTGTGTCGGCGACACAAACAATCGTTCACGAACGCTTGCGCAGGGGGAGCACCAGGAAACGCTACGTGCTCGAACTTGCAGCCTTTTAGAGTCGGGCTCATTATCCTCGGTGTCAACTTTCTGTGGCATTTTAAACGCGAAAAACAACGCTCGTTAACGATGTAAATTTTTTCCCAAGGGAGTCGAGCGGATGCGCTAGCGTACTCTTTAATGCGAGAGCATTAACTATCCCATGCAGCGAACCGACGTCATCAGCTTTGGAAGCCGCGCCAAACGGCACCTAAACTCCCCTGTCGCAATGGAGCGAAGCCTGTCGTCTGCATCAGCCACCTGATGGATATGCTCCCATTGGCTAGCGCGCGTCATACTTTCAAGGAACGAGGCTCCCGTCGGCATCTCCCGCGTCGTAGTTCCAGGGAACGCCACCAGAGAAGCCCCCTCCATGGTGGCGCAGCGCACGCAGCGGCCCGGCCGCAGGTACGAGGGAGCGGCGCAGAGCCTGCACGGGCAAACTCCGGAGAGGCTGCGCGGCCGAGCTCTGAGCGGCGCGGCCACTAAGCGAGAGCGCGCGCTCTGCCGTCGGCCGCTACCTCGGCAGTAGCGAAACGTGGCCATCCACTCCAGTACGCAGCAGACGGATTAAGGAAGCGGAAAGAACGACATTCATGCTTTGAATTCACAACTCATTAGAAGTGATTATTGTGTCCTCGGAATTTTTTGATTGCACTGCTAGGGAAAGTCAATTCCGAGGGTCCCTTGCCCGCGTTAGTCCGACCGACGCTGCCTTTGCAGTGTGCAAAGTAAGTGTTGCAAAGCGTATAGCTTCTTTCCACTATGATGCTCACGACAATGTAATATTTTTGCCATATTAATCAACGTCACTCTACGTATGAGAGTGAACAGCACGAATGCAAAAGAGGCACCGAAGAACCAGCCTCGGCATAACGGACGAACTCACAAATCTAAATATATACGGCATGCGGCGATGCATTGCAAAGACCCTTGCGATGCTTGGTGCCACTTCATTGTCCAATCTACGAAGAGTAACCCTTTTATGTTTTGTTATGTTCATTTTCAAGAGTCAGATTAGCGCTGCTTTTGATGTTTTATACACAACAAGAGCATTTTGAAGAGCATTATTAAAAATTAAAACCGCGCAAGGACACGGACAAGAACAAGAAGGTAGACGAACAAGGCGCTGAATTACAACTAAAGTTTATTCATGGTAACATCAAGTATAAATACTATAACGTCATAACAAACAAACAAAGAAAAAATACATGTCATAGACGCCACGTGCTCCATAGCCATCGTTATGCGCTGTCACTGTGTGTCCAAAAAACAACATTCCTTATCGGATAAACATATTGAAGGAGAGCTGACACAGTTTTCCCCCAATTTTCCAATTTCCCGCGCCTCAATTATTTCTCGAGTGAGTTTGTCTTTATTTTTCTTAATCACTTCACACTTGTCGAAGACGGGAGTGCAGCCGCAGTCACGGCAATGCAGGCCAAGATGACCTGACACAACTCTAAAAACGTTATACTTAAGTTCCCGCAAACGATCATTGAGGCAGCGCCCCGTTTGCCCGACATATCTCCTGCCGCACGAGTTTGGAATAGAGTACACTACTCCCTCCACACAGTTCACGAATTGGTCGTGGTGTTTTTTGGTGCAACCCTGCTTTTCTTTAGAAGAGGAGTTCACTTTTCTGCATAGCCCAGACAGTTTTTCCGGAGCCGAAAAACCACATCAACACCAACCCTTCGGCCAACTTTCTTTAGGTTGTGAGATATCTTGTGCAGGTATGGTAAAACGGTTACTTTTTTTGTTAACCCTATGAGCCTGCTGGGTCGTTTCCTCACGTGCTTTCTTAAGTAGGCTCTCAGCAACTGTCGTCAACAGGTAAGACGGATATCCCGCATATCTGAGCTTTGATGCTTGTGTGTCGAAGCTCTCTTTCACTCTGTAGGGCAGGGATCTCAAACTCATTTGAGTGTGAGGGCCAGATAGCCCACCCCGAAGAGTCGAGAGCCAACGCAAGGTGGAAAGGGGGGGGTACTAAAAGATTTTGAAAGAAGGAACCTCGTGCCCTCTGCATTGCGTAAACTCAGATTTCGCCAGTGAAATCTTTATTTTTCATTTGTTACAGGACTTTTTTTGGTCCTTACCTGTTGTGATAACAATTTAGGATGGCATCGCCTCGCCAACGTGCTGGCATTTTTTTAATAGAACGAGACAGAAATCACACTGTCGTTCCAGTTGCTCAATTAACTCAAACATTTAACGAAATTAGCATGTCTCGAAAATAAAAATGTATTCTTCCTATGGTACTTTCTGCTTTCCTCGCGATTTTAAAAACAGAAATTTCAGAAAATACTTCTATTTTAATGGTGATATTTTCTACAGGCGATAATAGTAGAGGGTCTGCCGTATGAGTGATTAACATGGCAAAAGGCTGGAAAGCAGAAATTAAACCAAAGAAAATTAAAACTATAAGACCAGAGCAATGCCTCAGGCAAAAATGAATCGATGACATGATACGATTATGACTATGTCATTTCTAGGTCTCGAGAAATAAGAACGGCGCACGCAGCCGGTTGCCTGCGGGCCGCGTCTCATCGAGTCGAGGGCCGCATGCGGCCCGCGGGCCGCGTGTTTGAGACCCCTGCTGTAGGGGCAAGACTTGAACAGGGCATTTCTAAAACAGAGGTTAACAATTCCCCTTTTTACAAGTTTGGAATGCGCTGAGGAAAAAGGCAAGATGGTTTTCTTAGCCCTCGGCTCATATATCCAGCACACATGGCCATGACCAAGTTGAAGGCTCAGATCCAGAAACCTAATGGCCCCATTTACAGGTACTTCATGCGTCAGCACCAGCGGTTCCAGACACTCTTTAAACGTTGACAAGACAAACGACACAGCAGAATCCATATCTTCCTTGTCACAATCTAGGAGCACCAAATAGTCATCTATGAATCTAAAACTTTTTCCCACCTTGGCTCCTTCCAGCTTGCCACTATCGTGGAAGGCAAGAAATATATCGCTAAGTACTGGGGCTATGCACGACCCTATGCAAACGCCATTTCATTTAATAAAAACACCGTCATCCCAGGACGCGAACGTCGACTTCAGCTAAAAAGATAGAAGTTCTAGAAAGTGACTCACACTAAGTCCAGATTCCTTCTGAAACGCCACGGTACCATGATTGTCAATACCGTCTTCAACAGATGCCAACAGCTCTTTATGGGGAATCGAATAATACAAATCTTTAATGTCAATCGAGCAAGCCAACAAGCTTCGATTTGGGTGGTCTTTAAAAAAATCGATTATCTGATCAGAGTTCCTCACCCGAAAGGGATCATCAATCATTAACATATTTAGTCTTGTTTGCAAAAAAATGAAGCCACAGATTTCTGTGGCTTCATTTTTTTTATGACGTTATAGTATTTATACTTGATGTTAGCACGAATAAACTTTAGTTGTAAGTCAGCGCCTTGTTCGTCTACCGTCTTGTTCTTGTCCGTGTCCTTGCGCTGTTTGAATTTTAATCATGAACTACCAACTAGCCCAAACTTCTACGTTAGTCAACTTCAAGAGCATACATGGCCACCTGTACACCTGGAGCAGGATGGGAAACATTTTAGGTTTAAAAGTAAGTTTTCTGCATTGGTTCTTGTTTTCAACCAAATCATGGGACTCATAGCCTCGGGGCAATCAAGGTTGGTGTGTGTCATGGTTTATAAGACAATGAAAAAGAAAAGGAATAAAGAAGAGATTTTCAGCGGCGCGAAAAAAGAAGAAGGATGAAGAGGCGCGAGCAGGGTTCGAAGCAATCCGACGAGGCGCGAGATTGAACGGCTGTCTTCTGGGGCTGCGGAGCTCGGGTCGGCTATGTCCCGTCCTCGAAATCGACTCCGCCAGGTTTGAACCGGTCGGCTACGTCCCGTCCTCGCAAACGACTCCACCAGGCTTGGATCACCGCGCTCGGTATCGGTCATCTTGGTCCGAAGGGCACCAGCGAGCCGGGCATCATTCTCCGACGATCCGCCCAACGACGATCCACCCGCTTCATCCCATGGTGACTATGCAAAGTGATGACTATTTTGGTTGACTGTACATATATTTACCTTGAATGCAAGATCTATTTCATTTATCCGACGCTTGATCATATTCCTGTTTTTTTTTTCCATTTTTTTCTTTCTTCTTACAGTAGAGTACGTTCGAGTTCTCCCGCTGGCTCTGGTTCCCATGATTCTCTCTCACCTTCCCGAACGAACCTGACAGTGTGACACGTCCCACTATCTAGCTAAAAATATTTCCAACACTGGGAAGGCCCTCTCGCCAGCCTGCTTGCTCACGGATTTCTTTAAAAGTGCTGATTCGTGCGTTTTTTCCTTCTTTTTCTTAACATCGCTATCGGATGTCGCAGAAGAGCAAACGTCGAAGCTGTATAGCACTGTTGCGTAACGAACTGTCGCAACCCCGGAAGCTTAGCAGAGGTGCAGCTCCGCAGGTTCCCGCCGAGGCCGTCGGAAATACAACGCCGACGAAGATAAATAAATGCTGTAAAATGTGAAAAATATGTATTCCATTAACATTACAAGATTTATATGTATATGTGCTATTTGAGTCAATATTTTGAATTAATGCGCTCGAAGCCCTTCGGTGTCTTTATGTTTGATGCAACGACTCTCTAAAGTCAGAACAGTCCTTTGGCATTCTAACTGCTTTCTGCTCCGCGGACACATCTTGATTGTACAACATTTTCTGGATGTCTGAGACTAGTTACCGGAGTGAGCGTTTTCTCCGCTTCGCCGGTTGCAAAACGGACTGTCGTTTGAGCCTTTAGCGTGATCGCGTTGCTGCCCAAGATAGATGCTCAATTTCGAGCCGTGTCGATGCGGTTCTAACTTCGTCCCTGCCGCTTGTCGTATCTTTCTCATCATGTAAGTAGAAGATTCTATAGCGTTGGATAACCGTGTACCTTGTTCACGCGCGCCGAGGTGAGGTGGACCTACTCTCAAGCCAGGACATTCGCTGCTTGTCGTCCAATGTTGCCAAGGGCCTTTCTGAAGCATAGACCCCATTGAACGCAGGAAGAAATTAAAGGGTGTTGTCTTCGACCGCGAAGTAGCACAAACAATTAAATAAAATACCGTAACCAGTAACAAACTGATTTTATTTTAAATATCTGAAGTACCAAAGGACTCATTAGAATGCGCCAGAAGCCGCATAGCCACTACATCAACGATGGCTGCGCTCGCGGCAGCTACGGCTTCCACGACGTGCTGGAACAGAGGCTGCGATCGTTATAAAGTAAGCCCCAGCCCTTAAAGAAGCCCTATCCTACAGTATCTGATGCTACGATTCTGCGTGGTTACCTTCTCCTGCGTTCGGAAACAGTAAGTGTGTCGCTAACGCTAGACGTAGGCGATACACCAGACGCCACAATCCTGGCATCGCGCACTCCAATGACGTGCCCCTGGCGCACTCCAACATGGCGGACACGTTACGCGTCGCCAGTATCGCTCAAAATGACAGCGAATAAGAGCCTTTCTTGCAAACGCGTATACTTTCAGAACAAACGAAATAAAATATGCTAAGCTCCCAGGAAAGGCTAAAAAGAAGCCACGCCGTACGGATTCAGTCTCGCCCCAGCGCTCGATACTGGTGTTACGCCACCATCGACACCTGCGGTACTAGCCTTCTTCTATTTTCTTTTGGGCACAAGTATCCCCATTCAGCGCATATTTCCCTTCAGTCATTCTCCGCCTCATCAGTTGTCATTCGTGACATTTTGATGAAGTTGCGGGGTACCATATTCCATGCCCGCGTGTCATGTACCGCTCAGAAGATCTTCCAGGCTGGATGTTTTTTTAAGTCCCGGAAAGTTAATCCCCGTCGACGAACCCGAAACCCGAGCCAGCCACTGCACCCAAAGAAAGCCCTCTGAGTTTGGCCTTCTATCCGAGAATAGGAAGACCAAGACGACAACAATGTCCGAGCAGAAATCGGCTGCACTTCCCATCGTCTACCTGCCCGTCGCACCTCGTACGCAGACGCCCTTCCACGGACCCAAGCCCCCAACGAAAGCGTAACCAGTTTCGTTGAATATGTGCATCATCTAAGTGCACGCGCCGAACTGCAAGCCACCGAGGAGAAGTGGTGCTTTCTTATGAGAGGCATGAAGAGTGAAATGTTCACAGACCTAGTCCGCAATCCCCCAACAACCGTCAACGGTTTTGAGACCGAAGCAACAAGCATCAAGCGAGCCCTGTCGGCTGGAGCAAGTAATTACCAACGACCCTCCGCAGCACCGGCTCCTCCAACCGTCGCATCTTCCCGAATTGTCCTTAGCACCTCAGGTGTCGAAAGCCTTCGGGAGATCGTTCGCGATGTCGTCCGGAAAGAGATGTGCAAGATGCTAACCGCTGCTGATCACCCGTCCTCACTATCGCTCGCCAAGGTCGTCCGAGAAGATGTTCACCGAGTCTTCCAACCTGAGGCTACCGTCAACGCAGGCCGCATGAACCCGCCCTAAGCTACGTCGCCATTGCCCGACAACCACCGCCAGCCTAGCTCGCATACATGCGGTGTCCCCGACGTGAACCTCCCGTTCCGCAGTATCCCCGACGCCGGGACGAACAAGTCCAGTACGTCCGCCCATAAACGGTCCTCGGCGAGGAAGACTGACGTTTGGCGAACGACCGACCGATTGCCCGCTCTGCAACCACTGCGGAGAAGCCGACTACATCTGCAGTGGATGCCCCTGCCGACGACTTAGTCTTCAAGGGTTTCACCCAAACGACCCACGCCCGAGGTACGGAGAACGCCCTCGCGAAATCGAAGAGTACCTTCGACGACCTCAGTCTACCCCGCCTGAACCTCGCCCCGGGTCCCGGTCGCCGTCAACACGACGACCAGATTCGCCGAAGCACCGATCCTGTCGTGAGAGCCTGTCTCCCTCGTCGCGCCGGGAACGCTGAGCGCGGCAACCCCCTGGATGTGGAGATGCCGTAGATCGACCACCTAAATAGCCTCTAAGAACGCAGAAGTCCATCGTGCTTAGGCACGGCGCTCCCGAGGTTATAATTACAGCCCGCGGCCTGTCGTTTTGACGCAGCAGACGCAAGATACTCTTCGTCTATACCACACCCTCCATCGTAGCACCACGGCGTACAGCACGCCGACCAACAGGCTAACGGAGCGACTCAAAAAGACAATTGCCGACGTGATCTCCATGTAAGTCGACGTGGAGCTCAAGACGTGAGACGAGGTGTTACCCTGCGTCACGTTCGGCTACAACACTGCGGTTCAAAAGACCACTGGAGTTATACCTTTCCAGCTGGTACAGTCGGCATCAAAATAAGCTGGCTCGTCGTAACGCCGGCCGGAGTGGCAAAATCGCACATGTGGCGCCGCTGTCGCCATAAGCCGCTGAGAGCGATGCTGGAAGGAACTGCCGAGATTTCATGCATGGGGTAGAATGGTCGAAATGGTAAGTGGGTAAACTGGACGCCTCTCGTTGCGTAGCCGGCTGTTGGTTTTGATGCATCACCACGCCATTCATGTGTTTTCTTGTGTCTTTTTCTTGTTTACAATCGGCTGTCGTTGGCGTGATACGCGGCTTATTATTACTACCAACCTCTACCTTGGATGAAATCATAACAATGCATTCCAGCGTCTCTCTCAACGGCTTATCACGACAGGGGCTTCCGCTCCGGGATTTTTGAAACTCCGACCGCCGGTCGTTGAGTTAGGTCATTTTGATGCCGACTGTTCATCGTCGGAGGGGAACGACCATGCTCGACGCGATGCGGTCCCACGAACCAGCTGACGATGGGAGCGACGACGCCCAGGTGGTTGATCAAAGGGCTGGAGAAATCCGTCAGCTCGCCCGACTCCGTATTCAAGAGCCTGGCCGCTACAAGATTCTTCGGCGGGATGGTCACTTTCAGTCCAGAGAAAGGATGTGGGTGTTGACACCCAATCGCTGCCACTGCCTCAGCGACAAACTTTCGAAACGGTACTTCGGACCGTACAAAACACTTCGTCGCCTCGGAGAGCTCAAGTAGAAAGTGGCGAAGCAGATAGAGTTCGGTGGGGCTGCACGGTGGTGGCGACAGTCGGGCATCTGACGCAGGGTTTCGCATCGATAGTGGTGACCGCATTACGACCAGGCGACCACACGAAGACGGCCTCAAAGAAACGCAGCCATTGCCATGCTTTTCGGATGTTACTTGTCTCAGGGGGCGAAGAGCAAACAAAGAGAAGCCTACGCTATTGTCCAAATAGAAAAACTTGGACCCGGATACGACAGTAGATTTCTCAACTCCTCTCATAGAAACTTCCACCGCACAAAAGATGACGCCGGCACAAATTTATGGCCTAAACTCGTCTAGATGAAGAGCAGATAAAGCACATCGGAAAGCACGGCCTTTCTCGGTTACGCAGACGTCGAAAACAGCGCGCGCTATATATAAGAAGTCCATTAATAAAACCGTGACTATATTCGGACTGATGCGATCTCTTTACAGCTTTACGCAGTTTATGCTTTCAACCTAAGCCCAATTCCTCGTTGTGCCACAGACACAGTGCCTCGTGTCGCTAGTCTTGCCCTACCACGGTGAAGGCTACTTCTCCATACATATGGCGGTGGCTGGCTTTTAGTTTGCAAACTGGACTCTTCACGCCATCTGGCGGCATACGATGTAACTACTTGACAAAAATATGAAGAGAGGAGGGAAGGTAAGAAGGAGTTGCGATAGGCGGATTCAAGTCGTGATTTTGGCGTGCGCCGAGATTGACTTTTCTTGAGCGCGCGCTTGCCACTGCGCGCAGCTGGATGCAGCTCCGAAGTTCGTAGGTTTACCAAAAGGAGGAGCCACATGCTCCAATTCAACATTTATTCATGGCTTACCACCTGTACCTAATTCGGGTTCTCACCACTACATTTTAACGCTCTGCGGTAGAAGACGATCTCAATCACCATACGGTTCACCTTCCTCCTGTGCCTGAGGCCCTGAGCCAATTGGAATGCTCCTCTCCCGACGGGGTGACGGAGTTGCGTCATCCGCGATGCCAAGGTTTTAATTCCCTCGGCTGCTGCAGCGGTTTTCTCTGCCGCCTGCTCTCGTCGCGCGCTGCGCGGTAGCGCAGGTGACTCGGATGCGCCGGCGCGCATTTGGCGAAATTGACACATCAGAACTTTTGGATTTTGTTTGCCGTCTGCATTTTCTAACAGGCCGTTCTATCGCTAGCAATTTGTGAAGAGCAGCCAACGGTTTAGTTTTTGCTAGAGGCACGCACACTCCTCAGGGGTTTGGCGATCGGAAATATGCGGAGGACTGGCGCCCTGGGTTTTTGTTGACTGCATGTCACTCCTAGCTGCATTCTGTGATGGTTACCTGTATGCAAATATATTTAGTCGTAAGACAGAAAGCGAAAGGTCAATAAAGTTCGCATTAACTGAAGAGCGTGTTGGTAGCATTGGCAGGCAACAGAGATAATGTTCGTCGTCCCTTGTCCCGAGTTTGTTTTATTCTTTCTGTTGCCAGTCAATAAAGTTCTTCTTGAATGTTAAAAAATAACATTACTAACCATTTTTTTTTGTTTCTCAAGAAGTATATTTGTTGATTTAAGTTTTAACCTCCCCGCGGAATTTGCAGCTTGCTGTCGCTAAATGAGGAACAGCTTAAAACGTGCCGAAGCAACCGCACATGAAGTGAATATAGGCTTTGTTTCTTCTACATATTTGCAGATAGGTGCAGTTATCCTTAGTCATCTGAAGAAGCTCGCCTCTCCCAGCGCTGACTTCATTAACATACTCCTGAACAAGTCCGCAATCTAGTCGTGGATGCCTCATGGGCAAGTGCCTGCGAAACTGCATTGTTCTTTAGAAAAATAAAAATGAACATTTGGCATATTTCTTTGTTGTTTGATACCATGCCGTGTACCTGTAGCTCTGCAGAGTCGTGCATTTTTCGAAGACAGCTGTTGAGCAAAGAAGCTGTATTCAAATGATACTGGACCAAAGAAGCTATCTTTCTGAATCGTAATCGATCATGCGGAGGCAGAGTAACGAGCGGCGAGAACATAGTACATAGCATACGTGGAATGGGAAGAGACAAAGGGGGAGGGGGTTGCGGCAGCCGCGGTTTGCGAGCCGCACGATCGGCGCCGTTACTGCCATCTGTCAGCAGCTATCCGCAAATTTTACTTTCAACCCAGACCTAGTTGCCCATTCTGCAGCAACGACTCGTCTGGCCAGTTTTTTGCTACCACGGTGGAGGCTACAGCTGCACCCGGCTGGTGTGCGTCTGAGATCAATACATACGTTTTTCGCTCGTCACTTTAAAGCAGCGCGGGCTCTAAATATTGATCCGGATCGCTCAGATCTTGTTCCTCCAAAATCTGCGGTTTCGGTCAAAAACCAATCTATGTGGACACCTGACTTCCTGACGTGCGTTACATGGCGATCGCGAAACGTCGGCTTTTTTTCGCATTTCACTAACGCATGTTTGAATGGGATCCATTAGCTTTTATCAATTATGCTATTCCGTTTAAACTCGTTTGAACGCGACAGTGTTCTTACTGCCTTTGTCCAAATACAAAATAATTGCCACCCCTGGAGATACTTCTGACACCCTCCAAAGGTCACACAGTTACAATTACGGCCAAACTAAGAAACCATAAGCGTTGTTGTATCTTCGATGGTGTTTTGTATTGTTTACTGCCGATCTTTGGAACTTTGCTCAAAAAGGTTTTTTGACTTGGGTGTGCGCTTGTTTTGGGGACTTTCATGATTCTTTTGAATTCCGAAAATTTTGATTAACGCTATAGGAAAGGAACGTCTGAGATTGATTGCCTAGATGGCCCCACAAAGCTGCTAAACTCAAATTAAGCAGCCTTCAGATGACCGCAGATGTCTTGGCTCCTGTACACCAGGCCGAGATCACCACCCTACCTCTGGCGGCCAACCTGGAAGTGCGAGCCTCTTTGACTGTGGAGTCTTCCACCCGCTAACTTCGATCTTCTTACTAGTGTGTAGAAGTTTGACTCTCCCCTCTGTGCGTGGACTCCTGTTTGCCTAATTCGGCTGTGGTCGGGGCACCAGTTGGAGGTGGGGTACAGGTCGACGTCAGGGTAAATATTTTGTAGTTCCCTCTTCTAGTGTCGTTTTATAATTTTGTGTATTCGAATAGTTATATTCATGCCAGTTTGTAAAACCGTTATTTGGACAAATCTAACGAATGAGGGAGAGGACTTTCTTTTGCCCGGTTACATTATCTGCGGATCAATAACAAGAAGCTCGAGATCTGCGTCTCCCTGCGTTTTTTAAAGGATTATTGCGGTGAAATTATAGATATACCTCTCACTTTCTGGAACAAGGTAAATGCGGTTAACACTATCCGAAAATGACAATCGCACGGTTCTCTTCCGAGCAGACGGGTATATTTTTTTCGCCTCGGTAGATTGACGCCCCTGGGAGATTCGGGGCATCCGCGTCGTGAGCATACTCAGGGAAGAATAGGCTATGTCGAGTCTGCCACAGTTGCGAGCTTTGGCACCTGCGGCCGTTAAACGCGTCTGAATCTTGTAGTTCGGGATACCCAGCAGGATGGAGGAACTTATGCTCCGCTCGCAGAAAATAGCAATGATCTTTTTTTTTTTTTTACTTGAAGTATTGCAGAAGGGAGACGCCAACGTCTCTCTTCCAGGAGACGTGACGAGCGCGAAAGCCCAGGCAGCACACCGTATTGGGCCAACATTGGATTTGATGTGGCAAAGAATGGACCAACAGTGGCCCAACGAGCCATATGTTTCCCAATATTGGAATCACATTGGACAATAATGGACTATCAAAGCCAGTGGTTTTCCAATATTGGTGATACTTTGGCACAGGCTGGTCAACATTGGACTGTCAAAGCCAATAGCTTTCCAATATTGGATACACGCCGGCATAAGCTGTCCAATATTGGACTGTCGGAGCCATTGTCTTTCTGATATTGGCTATACGCCGGCATAAGCTGTCCAATATTGGACTGTCAAGGCCAATAGCTTTCGAATATTGGATATACGCCGGCATAACCTGTACAATATTGGACTGTCAGAGCCAATGGCTTTCCAATATTTAATATACGCTGGCTTAAGCTGGTTAATATTAAACTGTCAAAGCCAAGAGTTTTCCAATATTGGTGATGTCATGGTATAGGCTGGTCAATATTGCACTGCAATAGCCAAAGGCTTATCGATATTTGTGTCGCCTAAGCTATAAACCCGCGACCCTTTTTTTGCACTGCAGAGGTAGGAAAGTAAAAAAAGAGTCATTCACGCGCTCGCTCGGGGCGAGAATTTTATTTACTCAACTTCATGGGGCGTACGACGCCGGTGCTTTACAACCGCGATCACAAATACGTCCTTACCTGCCATAGGACTATGGCAGTTTTTTTGCCTGCTGCTCTCCCTTCGCATTGCCATACCTCGGCGTTGAAAACGTAATTCCGTTTTTTAGATTTAATTATTTTTGTCTTTTCCAGTGTATTTTGTATGTATATGCATTCCGTAGCGTTAACGTCTCCTACTTTGCCCGTGCCCCTGCCATGTTTGTATTCCTTTCTGCGTGCTTTAATTTTTATATTTAATGTTTCTGTCCATATTTGTCATTGTTGACGCAGGTGTCAACAAACATAAAGCCGCCGCTTACGCCGCCAACCAAGGCGACTTCTACTCTCACTTTTACGTGAGTCTATCGCGCTAGAAAGTTATCTATTGGACTCGAATGAAGTCTCGGGAGGGCTGCTTCGACTGCCAGTGCACATGTCATCAGTGTAGGCAGAGCAACGACGTAGCAATCGTGACGCGAGAGCATACTGCGCCTCCATCTGGCCGGCCGCGCTCGCTCTGCGGAAATGTGAGCGTGGTACTCTCGAGCCCCGTTAGCTCACTGAAGTTGGAAGACGCTACTATGACGTCGCGAATCCTTTGCCCTTCGAACGGTCGCGAAGGCGTTGCGCCCGGCGTATCCTACGCAGCATCTTTCCGAAATTGTTCGCGCAGCATCGCAAGCTTCTGTCAGTGAGCGTCGGCGTTTCATCGCGCGTCGAAAGTCGGACGATGTGCTTTCCGTGGTGTATTTTATGTGTAACTTTTTCGTAAAAAAAATTTAAGTTTAAAAACGTGAGCCTAACAGTGTACAAATAATTTTAAATTTATTGATAAAAAAATATATATATGCATATTTATTTATTTATTTGTGGACATCGTGCGCAAAATATAGTCGCGCTTATTTCTTCATTCTAAATTTTAATGTGAGTTATAGACCTTTTTCGCATAACCTCAAACCGGCCAGTAACTGACGTACCCTCGACCTGGTGTATTTTTGGATTGCCCGCTGACACAGGGTATGCAACCGCCAAGGGTATGGGCGAAAAGGCTTAAAAACGGACGTGGTGCATGAGTTAGTTCCAAGTGCTCCTTTTTACCGTGCTGCGATTTCCGAAAATCTACGGTTGTCTGGCTACCGCTGCGTGGTCGTCGGATGGATAAATAATTTTAAAAAGCATAAGAACAATGGCAGAAAGTGTGCCATGAGCACAAGAAGCTGTAGCGCGAGTGTGGCTGCAATGTTATCAAGCTTCGCATTTTCCCCAAGAATCCTTATTTATGAAGTCAGTCGATTGCGAGCTTGAATCGCGAGAGATTCGTATCAGACTCAACGTCACGTTTAAGCTCACGACTACTTCGTCTACGACAAGAGGACCGATTTTAATTCCCGGTGCGGGTGGTCCAGTTCGGTTATCACTGCAAGCCCCATGGTATGTGAAAGGTATGAAAAAGTCAACATGCCACACACTCAAGATGGAGCTATCAAATGCCGAGAGCTTACCTGCATAGACTACATTAAACTGCTCATATATACTTCGTTGTGGAAGCTCAATGAAAACACCCCACCGTCTTCATCCTCGTTCTCTCGAGGAGGCAAGGTGATGAGGTGATGGCCTGTGATAGCCAGCTGGATTCAACCGGACAAGCTCGAACAAAGTTATTGCAGCCCACCATAGCCAAGTCTAGCCAAGTTCCCCCCATACCCACACCGTTGCCTACCCAGATAGCTGTGCTGCCAGAACTAGCCGGTATTTCTTTTTCTAAGCCGCTAGACGGCGTCGTCGGAGCCGCAATTCTCAAGATGGTGGCGCCGTTAAAGAAAAGGTCTATACGACGTAAAACATAGTGTCTTCAAACTTGCCCCGTTTAGAATCACTTTTGGGCTGGACAGCCTCTAGAAATTCAAAAGCTGGCCTTCAAAGAGCTGTCCTGTTCAATCAGTATAGGCAGCAGGGTAGACGCTATGCGTGTTTTAGGCCAATCGTGTCTCCGGTTAGGGTCACGTGACTACAGTCTCGAAGCTGGTGATAAGGCAGAGCACGGAACCTGAATAAAAGCCCAAGGCCACGCATAACATCCACTGCACTATCAACCTTGGGTACAAGTGACAAATCCTCTGGTTGGGTTCATTGTTGAGATGGGCCTGAAGATTAGCCTTTGTAAGCGCACCCCCCGTTCTGGGCTGCTTCTTTCTTTTCTTTTTCTCTTTTTCTCCCTCTCCCTAAGCTGAAGGCGCGGTAGAAGCGTTATCACGTGTTTTGACGGATGACGCATTAGCCGTTGACAAACCCGGAATGCCTGCGAAGACCGGACCTAGTTTCGCGTGTGATGCGGCCTGCGGGCCTGCTGTAGATTTCGCTTCTGTGGTAAATGTGGTAAATCTAGTTCGAGAGTTCCGATCACAAGCAGCGCATTTCGCCTTAGTGCCAAGTACGATCTTCAACATGCGGATTGCCAAGACCATGGATATTCTTTCGGCAGCGCCTACACACCGGTGATCTTCCTTTGTTGTGGGCATACACGTGACCACTAGCTTCGATGGACCGAAGACACGACGGACCGCCTTCTCTTCCATGTAAGTGACAAGAAGTCCTCCTGGCCATTGCGGATAGGTACTCTTGCTACGCAATGTACGTTTTGTCCCTATCCGATGAGTTTGACCCGTGTCAAACTCTGTGCCAGGAACCTGCGACGAGTTCAACGTGCAATCCAGAGCGATCGGCCCGCAAGGCCCCCTGTACAGCGCTATTTGCAAGTGCTTTTTATTCTAATAGACCGTGAGAGACGTTCTGATTGATTAGTTTTATGTTCGTAGTCATTTTGATTTACTTTTTTTGTGTGTGTTAAAATATGGCTGTCTTCTTCGCAGTAGATGTGTGCTGTAGTAAAAAGTCCTCCCGGTATTTCCAAGCCGAATACCACAGAGCGTTGTGTAGTCCTTATTTGCCAAGGTTCGGCTTGTTGGGTGCCAGTGGAGTGTCAGTTATGTCACCGTGCTCTGCGAGTGTAGTTGTCTTTACACGACAAGCTATTTTATGTGCGCGATTTATTTTAAACTCTTGATTGATTCAAGCATCAAGTTCTGTTCAACTGTCATGTTGTTACGTATACCGGGGTATTTATTGAACTGTTAATTTAGCAGCGCGTTTGACACTGGTGAGTTGAAGAGGGAGGCCAGTGGTTGCATTTATAAATTGTGAATATTATGGAGGCGATATCAGTACATTAATAGCTACATATTAATCAACGTAGAAATATTGGTGTTACCCTAAATGGCGAGATTGTAATTCTCGACTTCTTAAAGCTAGATGAAAGGTTGAGGGACGCCATGATGTTGTAAGAGTAGAGTTAAGCAATTTATAAAATAACCTTCGTACTACTTCATTGATTTTTTAAACCACTATAAATATTTTAATCTAGATCAATCGAGCTCTGAGTAACGACAAGTCGGACGAACAAAACAATAGTAAACGCCTGGGCTGTCTTTCTTGAAACATCGTCTCAACTGAGACGGGGGTAAAGAAAGCACTGTGAAAGCCATGCAGCGTACGAGCTGAACGGGACTCAAACCTCGACTCAAGACGCTCGCGCGTCCCAGCCTTTACAGTGCTTTCCTTCACCCAGTCTGAGCTGAGACACTGATTTCAGCAAGCCGGCCCCGGTCTCTTACCTGCGCATCTATTTATATTAAAAGGCAGTACTAAGTTTTGTTACATACAAAATAACGAAAAATAATTCACTGGAATAGAAAGTTTATAATATGGAAAAGTAAACATAAAAAAGTCGGGAGGCCTTTCCGAGATTTTATTCTTGCAGAGCAACTGAGCCGATTAATCGAATAGTTAAATAAAGGGCGGCAACTAATAATGAAGCTATGTTTTAGTTTTATATTCATTATTGACAAGCGTAAGAGAGAACTGAGAGCCTCTGAAACCCTTCACCTGAATCCAAGCCCCCGCATCTGTCTCTTTCAGAATCCTGTGGCCAGGCCCCTGCGTGGAATCCCTTTGCCCAGCTCTTCGCCCAGCCCTCTGCCCTGTCCACTACCGAGCCTGCCGCCGAGTCTGCCTAGGCCCCCCTGGTTGCAAAATGTTTTTAAATATTTTTATTCGATTTAAATAAATTATGAACTGTCAAACGTTTTGAACAATTCATTTGCATGCTTTAATGATTTCTAAAGTATCCAAATATGGTACAATTGCTGCATTTATTAGATTTTAGTATCAGAAAAAAGACAGTGCTTGAGGAAAAAGGGCAAGGGACTTGCTTGGTTCACTGCACTGTTTTTGTGACACTGGTTAGAACACGGACTGAAAAATGGCATCCAATAATGTCATAGACAATGAATGCAAAAAATAGCCAGTGTATTAGACTGCGTTCGAGTGGAATAGCCAATATTTAGGCCAATGTTGGAAGAGCCAGCGTGTAAAGCGCTGGATGCCAATGTTGGTTCAGCCAACGGTGAAACCTCTATGCCAATATTGGATAAAAGAAGCGCAAACCACGTTGGTCCAACGTGGGTTAGTACGTTGGCAAACCAGTGGTCCAACATTGGCACCAATGTTGGACCACCATTGGATCGGGTGGCGTTTTCGAAAATGCCAACGTCAGACCAATATTGGAACCAGTTTTTGCCAACATTCGGCCAACGGGGGTCCAACAATGGTGTGCTGCCTGGGAGATTTACCGGGCACGCATTGCCGTACATGTCCCAGGTGCGGCAGGTGCGGGTTGGCCGTCGTGGCCGTCGTGTCGTGGGCTTGCTCGCGGCTGCTTTGAAACTGCTCTCGAGTTATAAAAATGACGCAATTACACCTATCCACCTATCACACACAATGTCCGAAGGTTCAAAAGGCTTTTAGCTTTTCATGCTTCAGTGCAAGATCTCAATTTCACGAGCGCAGCAAGATCGCTTCCCTTGCTAACACAAAAGTAAACTTAGGCGGATTTGATTCTTTCTCCGCCAATGAAGAGTTTGCGTCAAAAGGAGAAGAAGGGCGATACTCTGGCTCAGCTATTTTGTTACTTTACTCGATTACAGTGTTGGGCGACGCGAGCGGAGGCGAGAATTCTCACTTGCGTTTTGAACCTCCACTGACGTCTTTCTCCCATCGGCCTCACCCCCGCTCCCCGATGTCCTATCCTGCATCCCCAGGCAAAAAAAAAAAGCGGAATTTTCAATAGCAGAAGAGAACGGAGATCAAGTTCGTTCTAGCTTGCCATGCAGAGAGCGCGCGAAGCTTGGTGCTCTACTTCCGCGAAGCGATGCTGCTTTTATGGTAAAACGAACCTAACATACGAAGAAGCAATGCGAGCATCCAACATGGTGCATTTAAAGCAAAAAACTTCTCACTAAAAAACTAAGGAAAATTTGTCTTTTTTTTACATATATTTTGTGTCTTTGTGGTGTTGCCACTATATGGAGAACATTTCGAGAATATATTAGACGCTAACATTTTATTTTTCTACCCCTTAAAGGGACACCGACACCTCCATAAAGTTATTTAAATTTTTTGCCAAGCGATTCATTATGGTGTCAGAAGACTTTTCAATTAATATTTTTCTCAAAGTCACGTATATTTTTAAGTAAAAAAACGGAACTGCTCGAAAACGAAACCGAAACCTGCGCACGCAGGTCGGAGAAATTTCGAGGAGGAGAAAGTGCCAGAAGTCACGTGGCCGTGCCACCGACCGTGCGCTTTTCTTTCCCCGTTTTTTGTTTGCTTTTTTGTGCGCAGCAGACGACATACGTTGCGCGAACCGTTTGCAGTGGGATCGCATCTGCAGTTATGTTTGTTGCGCTCGCTGTCCTGCACTTCAAGATCAGTTTTTTTGTGCACTGAAGTGTTACGGGCACCTCGGAAAGCGGACGCTACCATATTTATATCCTCCTTGCATTTTGCGGAAAGTGACTTCATTGAGTTCGCACGTGTCAAAAAAGGGAATCCCATACAATTTAGTTCAGCGACGTTTCGTCCACGACATTTTTTTTTTCAGTGATAATGGTAAAAAGAAAAAAAAGTGTAAACAGAACAAAATGTTCGAAAAAATAAATTAAAAAAAAATTGCGGTGGCTTAGCTCGGTTATGTCAGGATATACGTAGCGTGAGCTTATGCGTACAAAATGAGAGGCGCTATCAAGCGGCTCCGGTGCAGCGTCAGACTTGGCTACTGCCCAACGGAGGCGCGCAGCTGGGCACGCGGTGGCGCCAGTGCGTCTGCAGCGGCTATGACGTCACTTTTCTCGAATGCGCAGACCGGCGAGGCGGGCGCAGTGGTGGCGGAGCGCGCGGCGGTGGCTTTGCGTGGCTCTCATAATGAGCACTGCTCATTATGCGAGCCGTGCTCATTATGCGGAGCTCCGCCACCGCCGCCGCGCGCTCCGCATACTAGGCACGGCTCGCATAATGAGCACGCCTCATTATGGGGGCCACGCGAAACTGCTCAACCTCGGCCAGTGTAGCGAACGCTACAAAGTGAAAGACGTTAACTATCCCCTGTAACGCCGAATTCGAGTGCAGCTCTTGAGGAGAATGATTGTAAGGAATGGAGAGGAGGGTAGGCCCCTCCTCCTCACCCGTACCGTCCTCTCTTGCTCCTCTCCCATTCAGCGAAAAATTTTCGCTAAATGTCCCGCTAAATTTAGCGGCGAAAATTCCCTGCTAAATTTAGCAGGAACATTTTTATGCTAAACTTAGCGGGAGATTTTTCCTGCTGAATATAGAAGGGAAATCTTTCCGCTAATTTCGGCAGGGAAATTTTTCCGCTAAATTCAGCGGGAAACTTTTCCGCTAAATTTAGCGAGGAATGTTTCCGCTATATTTATCGCGGAAATTTTTCCGCTAACTTTAGCGGCAAAGTTTTTCTGCTAAATTTAGCGGGGATTTTTTTTCAACTAAATTTAGAGGGGAAATTTTTCTCTAAATTTAACGGGAAAATTCACCCATGATGCAACGCGCGGTGACGTCACGAGTGACCCTCGTGACGTCAAAAGTGACGTCACGTGTAACTTCCTTATGGGAAATGTCTCATAATACAACACGCGGTTACGCCGACGCCGACGGCGACGCCGACGCCGCTCAAGCCGGAAACGGGCGCCTAAGATCTGCGCTCTAAAAAAGCACGCCGTTACTCGGGATCGAACCTGGGTCCGCTGCCTGTGAAGTGGACACCTTTCCATTGAGGTACTGAGGAACTCTCGGGGCAAACTTTCCCACTGTAGGTCGGAAAGTTTGCTGCCGATTTCCTTCCTTTCCTCCTGACGCTCGAAGTCGGGCAGCACCACACATTGGACACATTCGCACCTAGTAAAGAAATAGTACGCGTGCATATTTAAATCGAAGTACGCACTTCGTGCTTGCCGTTTGCGCGAGCAATGTCTCCAGCCACGAGAAAGAGCCACGGCTCGGCGACGTCTTCGTGCAAATCGGCTTGGTGGTCGGGCGTGTCGTACGGTACGAAAAACTCGCCCAAAAAATGAAAGACGTTTACAATCTTTCACCATTCACAAAAAGGTGAGAAATTCTCACCAAACAATTGCCTCGCCGACAGCGAGAAGAATTCTCATTGGTAGAGAGCGCCCGTCTGTGGCATCGTGTCCAATCACAGTGCGAACCTAGTAAGATCTTGATCGCGATCTCAACAATGACCAAATTCATGCCCCAGCCCCAAGAACAGTTTATTCTTTCTCATTTTGCGCTAGTTCTTTGCGTCTGTGGAAGTTCCTATGTATCATCAAATAAATATATATATATATATATATATATATATATATATATATATATATATATATATATATATATATATATATATATATATATATAGGGTGTTCGAAGTCACAAGGCTCGATCTAAAATGGACCGTAAAAATTGACGCCTCGCTAAACTTTTAATGAAAGGTGTATTTCACAGGTCAGCTTTTGCTTGTAAAGTTACAAAGCGTATTTTTTTTTTTCTGTAAAAGATATTGCCAAGAAGCTTGCCAGGGCCAACGGCGGGCGACGACGCAGACGACCAATTCGAGTAGCGGGGTGTGTTTGGCTTTTGTGTTGATAGATGGTGCTACCTCCTTGTCGAGGCTGCTCACGACCACCGTGTTTTTTTTTAATGAACATGAACTTTTTGTAACGTACCTTTGATTAAAACATGAATGCGGACAATAAAATAAATACTTCAAGGAAAAAAAAAACGCGTTTTTATAACGACAGCGCTTTTGCAGGCAACAGATTTTGTCTGCGTGTCGTCTGCTTTCTTTCACTGGTCGGCTACACCCACTGATCTCTGTGTCTATTTGGTGGATCGCGTTTGACGAGCTCCGCCTATGGACGGCAACGCGGCCACGGTCGGCCATCTTTTTGGTAGAGTTATATCATCTCTAGCCATCATAGTAATATGTCGGACAGCGCAATGGCGGCAGGCTGACATAAAATAGCCGTAGATCTAGTACACTGTACCCTGGATGATATTTCGTGCTTGATTGAAGTTGTTCGACGATGCAGATTCTTGAAACCCGGCATGAACGGTAGCCGTATTTTTGAGGACCCGGCGAAAGTTCTACGAAAGCGCAGCATTGGGGGAAAGCAGCGCAGCTCGCATCGAAAGCAGACTCCGTACCGGCGTCTGCTTCCGATGCTTCTTTCGATGCGACTTTCAATGCGTGCTGTGCTGCTTTTCCCCGGTGCTGCGCTTTCGTAGAACTTTCGCCTGGTCCTCAAAGATCGGGCTACCGTTCACGCAGGGTTTCAAAAATATGTTTCGTCAAACAATTTCAATCAATCACGAAATATCACCCACGCTATTTTGATGGCAGCCTGCCACCACAACTGCCGCAACTCCGTCTGCCATGGATGGATGATAGTGGCTGCAGCAGCTGTACCTTGGCTAGAGGTAATGTAACTCTACCAAAAAGATGGCCTCCAGTGGCCGCATTCGCGGAGCGGGCAAACACGATCCAGCAATTGTCATAGAGATCAGTGGCTACACCTTCGGACGCTGCTCCAAACACCATCTGTCAACACACGGGCCAAACGCACCCCGTTACTCGATTCGGTCGTCTGCGTCGCCGTCCGGCGTTGACCGTGGGAAGATTTTTGCCCTATTTTTTTACGGAAAGGGAGCTATGCTTTGTAATTTTACAATAAAAGACCGACCTATGAAATACATCTTAGACGACATATTTAGATTGCTACGTGAAAACGTCGATTTTTACGGTCCATTGTAGATCGAGCCTGGTGACTTGGGACACCATATAGATTGAAAATGGGTAGATGAAGCTAATTGTTGAAATTATTTATTGTGGGCTGGATTTAGGAGAGGTGTTCTTGGAAATTTGGTTCTGTCATGTTTCACATTCTGTGCCATTCATGCATGTATGTATGCACGCTATACTTTCAGTTCCAAAAATACTAAAAGCGTCAGACAAAGATCAAGCCAGTGAAAGCAATATTGGAAGGAGTGGCCTCCATCATTAGTCTTGCCACCAGGAAGGTTATGAGATGCAACAAGGAGCTGCTGGAGCACATCTCTGTGATCTCAGTGGAAGTTGCCAACTGCAAGCTCATTAAGCGTAAGCTCCAAGTATTGGATTTAATTGCTGAGTGCCTTTCTGATTGAAAAGAAGCTTCCAACGTTTCCTAAGAACTTCAGTAGTGTTTTGTTGTTGTATTTTTATACCCAAAGCTCATTCACTTTGCCAATTTCGTTTTTCTAGCCTGGCTCAGCTGGCAAGCAGGGCTGTAAGTCTGAAACGGTACCATTGTTTCCGGCCAGACTGTCCATTATATTTTATTGTTCTTCCCTGCTATTGTTATATGTATTCATATACTCATAACAGGTGCTTAATGGCAGCTCCTGCTTTCTACATGTTTGTCCTAGGAAACATTTTGCAAGTGTGCTTTCCCATACCTTGAGTCAACCGGAAACGCAAAGCGCCCTCATAGATTAAAAAGAAATAGTGATTTAGAACGGCACCGTGTCAGATTTATAAGTGTTTTGTTTACTTACTGACGCTGTGCACGGAAGTCGCAACGCTGCGCTGCCTGACGAACGCACGTTTTGGAACTATTTCAGTTTACAGTTCCCTCCGAAGATAGAGCGACTGAAGCCACGGCGGTAGTTGGATTAGTAGGCTGATCCCTTTTGAACGGGCGGAAACTAAATTACACACAGCTTCAGTATGCGTCCTCGCCTTGTATTGCTCTCTGCAACGCCGAGCTCCAGCTCACTTGCAGGATTTCTTTCTCCAGAAGATCTAAGCTGGACACTCGGCGAAAAAGACGGCGAGATTTCTGACGGCCACGATTGGCCAGAGCCAACGCCAAACCGCGGCACTGGCCAATCGCGGCGGTCAGAAATGTCGCCGACATTCACACCAAATGTCCAGCTTAGGGCCGCAGGTCTCCAGTCGAGGCCTTGTGCTCTTGATGGCGTTCGCGGCGTTCACAGTGCACTCGTGCACTCGGCCGCTGCCGAACCAGCTGGCCGGCTGTGACCGCACCGACAGCGTCGCTATAGCAACCACCCCGCGAGCGCGGTTGCCAGACATAATTCACACAATTTTGGCTTTCACTCACGTTCAGTTTGAAGAAGTTAGGCTCGTGTTACATACGATAAATTATGCGGTAGGAAGTTATTAACGGATATGAGCACCCACCTAAGACAAATGCAGAAAAATATGATTGAGGAATAATATTGGCCTTAATATTTTACATCTTTACTAAGACTAGCGTGATCACCGGGCTAACCGATGCGCGGAAGGGGGCGACATATATACCTATCGGGGCACTGCTTAGTTTGTACAAGTACCAAGGTATATGCAAGTACTATGTACTGGATTCCATTTTCGAACGCCGACGCGAGCGGACCAGGAGCTACCGTGGAATGGTTTCAGCGGCCCTCGCCGGCCGTGGTAACAAGGGCTGAAGATAGCATCCAGGACTAATACCCAATTCACACGGCAGCGTAAAGGTACCTTTGAAACAGGTACTACATCTACTAAAGGGAGGTGGAGATTGTGATCACGCGGCGCGTAAAGGTTCCTTTCGCTAAGGGAGGTCCTGCGCTAAACGGAGCTCGCCAAGCTCCCTTTACAGCTACAGGGAGTAGCCTCAGACCCACAAACTCAAAATAAAAATCACAGACATATAAATATTGCTTGTTTAATGCATTATAACAAATTGAATATATATAAGTAACAAATTATTAAATAATTGTGAACACAAATGTGATAGAATAATACATTAACGAGGAACGCATACTCCTGCTAGCACGTAGCAGCGGCGGCGCATGGAAAACAATGTCTGCTACGAACACGAATGTGATGAACCACTGCGAGCTCTTTTTTGAGGTTGCAGACTAGTCGTCCGACTCTCCCGCCCAGGACATTTTATCTTCATCGTCGTTTATACCTTTCGATGGTGTGACTGGCATAACCGTGAGACTCCGACGGGATTCGTTTTTTGCCGGGCACTATTTACCTACTTTAATGAGAACAGCGGAAAATGGACCTGCTAAAGAGAAAGAGGTCGCCCACCTCGCAATGGAAACTTGTAACCGCAGATGATTTAGGGCCAGTGTGGCCAGACAGGTTGGACGTTTTAAACCAAGGCCCATCTAGGTGCGTCCTTAGACGTAGAGAAAAAAAAGATTGCCGCAAAACACAAATATTATTTAGGCTTAAATGTGCTCTTTCACAACAATAATCAAAAACTACGCGTCAACCCGATTTTTAGGAATACTTTTTTATCACGTGCTCCTCTCGCGGTTTAGCAGGAATGCAATCGACATCAACCTAATGTTCTCCGTTTATTTATCGTGTGATCAAGAACGCCGTGTACTACAACTACCTTGAGCTAAGGGACCAAAGCTAAAGGTACTTTTACGCTGCCGCGTGAATTCGGTTTAATACCCCATTCACACGGCAGCGTAAAGTTACCTTTAACATCGGTCCCTTTGCAATCGGCGAATCAGCCCGCGCTCTTGGGTTGCGAGCACTTGTCACGCGCGGAACATCGCGAATGGACCTTTTGTAGAAATACGCGGGGCGCATGCGCGGAGTATTTCATGCGCCTGGGTTCGAGAGTATCTAGTTCCAAACAATCCGCCATCTTGCATTTCTCGCCTTTGAGCGGTTTCGTTGTGTCGACCTCGGGGCGGAAGATTACGCACGATGGGGACAAAGGTGAGCTTGGGGGAGCCGTATCTATGTCACATCGCCACAATGGGTGAACAGGATGTAGCTGACGTTTTGGGTGTGGAACGGGTGGAAGAGGCCTTGGGCACGCGTTGTTTTCCAGTCACCTAGTCTCGAACCGATTCGCGTGTCTAGGTGGCAGCACATATTCGCCAAGAGGTCCATTGATTCGCCGCTGGCCCTAAAGGTCCCTTAGCTAAAGGAACCTTTATGATCGTGTGAATAGAGTATAAAACGTCATCCCGTCTCCTTTGCCACAGGGTCAGTGGTTTTAAACACCAGTTTTTCTTGATGCGGACGTGAAGGGGTGCCCGTACCATGTCGAGGACTTTGGCGAAACGTTGATTCGTCTGGCTTTGCTTCCCGAGGTCTTGGCCCACGGGGATTACCAGATGAATCACGTGTGGACATTAAAATTCAAGAATGATGAAGGCAAAAGGAAAATACTGGCAGCGCCGGAGCTGACAGTCAAGGGCCGCCGATGCATTGTTAGCGAGCTCTTACGGACGAAGACGCCGCCGAAGAAGCTGCGTGGGAACTACAGTCAAAAGAATCCCTGGAGCGAACGCTCTCCCTGCGGCCCAGGACATGGCAGGGACTGAGCACGAATGATGCGTCGCCAAATGCTGACGAGACGGTGCACACTGGGCAGCAGGAGATGGTGGCGACGAAGGCGCCAACACCGCCCTGTGTGGAGGGCGTCGTTTCCGATGCAGTCAACAGGCAGCCGGCAGTCTACGTTCACACTGACGCTGAGAAAACGGAGGGTAGACATACGACGAAAAGGACGCGGGAGGAAAACGTCGCAGACCCCACGGAAGCTGAGCAGGAAGAACCGCCGTCAAAGGCGAGCCCTATCTGAATACGACGTTCCACAGAATGCTAATGCAACTGTGGACGACAAGGCGGCAGCCAAGCCACCCCCGTGATAGCATTCGCCGGAGTTAGACAGAGGCCCTGTGCAAGCAAAGTGCAGAGGTCGATATCGCAGTGAGTTTGAACAAGCGCACGACCCGGTGAGCACCGTGAGGTCCCTCTCTACTAAATTACAAATAGCGCCAATACAATGACAGACGAAAGAGTGGACAGGACAGGCGCTAACTCACAACTGACAGTTTTATATACAACTAGAAAGGAGAGGGTGAAGGAAGTGGCTGGTGTTGAAAAAAGGAGATGAAATAATTCTATTTCTAGCCGTTGCGTTTCAAGAAAGGAGCTTGTAATAGAACTAAAACACAGTTGACCAAAACAAACATAATAAAAATAAACAAAGACGATGAATTTGAACTATGTACGATATTTTTTTTTTGACGGGAAAAAAAAGAACCCATAGACTGTAAAAAACGAAAATAAGAATGAAAAAAATGTGTTAGCTCATAGGCCGCCGATCAGTGCCTCGTACAGCCTATAATGCGTTGTACACCCAACAGGCACCACAGCCAAAGCTATAACGGCGCGAGAACGAGGGCCCACCCGGTGCCCCATCTCACGCGCTCTCGTGCAAACGTATTTGCCAAGATTGTCATGCATAATCGTTCAAGTACTGAAACTCTTTCTCAATCAACGCCAAAGATGGTGTGGAGACGCATTTCCTTCCATTGGCTTCAATGGTCTTCGCTTCAAAAATTTATCTCATCCTCTTGTCTTCGAAACGTCTGATTACTTTTGTGTCCGTAAGCAAAGGTGTGCAGGAGCAATCTCGCACATGGATTGCTAAATGTCCAGAAGGTGTTGACTTCAAAGTCTGAGCATGTTATCTCAGTCATGTATTTATGCAGCGTCCTGTCTGTCCTATATATTCTTTCCCACATGTAAACGCGATTTCACACACCGCTACGCTGTGGCAGTTGACATACCGGTGCTTGTGGTTTATGTCGCACTCATTATGTTGATGTTTTCATTGTTGATCGTTGGGCACATTCGTTTTAATTTATCATGTGTCAATATTACAACTTGGACATCAAACGTAGATGCTATCGTGTTCATGTTGTGTGAAATCTTTTGGATCTAAGGCAGCACAAGATGTTTTTCAATATTTGTTTCGTCTTTCACGGTCTAGAGGGTATTTTTTCCCTTAAAAATAATACCATATATAGTTCAACTTCATTATTTTTGTTAATTTTTAATATTTTTGTTTTAGTGAACTGTGTTTTAGTCATATTAGTCTAATAAGCTCCTTTCTTAGAACGCCCCGGCTAGAAATAAAATTATTTCATCTATTTTTTCAACACCAGCAACTTCCATGACCTTCTTCTTTCTCGTTGTATATAAAACCGTCAGTTGTGAGTTAGCGCCTGTTTTGTTTACTTCTTCTTCTGTCCTGGTCTTAGCGCTATTTGTACTTTAGTATGTATAATCAACTAGCGCGCCAGAATATTTTGATACAGGTTCGTCTCTCTCTCTGAATGGCGGCGCTGTTAGAAGCGCCTTTACGTGCCACCACGATCAACGTCCATGGGCTTGCGGTGAGGCGTCGGCAATATCAACTTAGTTAACTATTAGTCGAGAACGAGATTGACATCGTGCCCATTTAGGAAACAAAGATTGAAAGCCTAGAGCAGAGGGACTGCGTGGTGCAACCATTTCGAATTATTTTCAATGTTTGCGTCTCACACGCTGTTGGAACTTCGGGGGGTTGTTGTTCATTTTTCCGCCGGTCACTCGGCGTCGTTGAGACGGCCATGGTTTCGCGTGCGCCTGGCTGTTTTGTATTGGGCGATTTTTTTTTTTTTTTTTTTTTTCAAGTATAGACTGGCTCGTTATATGTGTTTTGTGCCCCGACTAGCAAGCGTGAACGTAGAAAAACTTTTGAGGGACTGAGTGAGTTCCTTAAAGGTGAAAGAGTTGTTATTTTTCTTGGAGATTTCAATTGCGTCTGCGCACCAGAAAACCGTGCTAACGCTGTCTTGGTCGACGTGTGTCGACCAAGACAGCGTTCGTGATGTAATTAGCAGTGCTTCCTCCTTCTGTAAGAAAACGGGTAGTGCTATCAACTGGGGCAAAAGCGTAAGTCTCTAGCACTGTAATCGGGCCACCACACTCGATAATTTTGCGAACGTTCAATGGACAGATTTACGTGCGATGTATCTCGGGGTGCCACTCGAGCACTACCAGGAGAGCAAGCAACTATGGAGTAAAGAGACGGAGAGGGTTAAGGCCAACGCGGAGAGCTGGATTGGTAGGAAGTTCTCCAGGTTTGTACGTGCTACACTTTGTAATTTATTTTTAACTGCAAAACTTTGGTACATTTTGCAAGTGCTGTGTATGCCGCGCCTCAAAATGCAAAAACTGCACAAAGTTTTCGCTGTTTTCATATGGAATTCGAGCTGGGAGAGTCCTGCTCGTACTAATTTTTTCCGATCTGTTGGTAATGTTGGTCCAGAATTGTCCTATTTATTTCTACGACAAAGTTTATCTACGTTCGTGTTTTACGCGACCAGAAAGATTTAAGTATGTCTACTGTTATGCAAGTGCGACCGCCGTATGCACTCCTGAGTTTGGGTGTCATATAGTAATCAAATGCGTTCCAGTGTGCAGGGATTTTGCACGAAGTTGTGCTTTCTTTCAGAATACTCAAGGTGCCCAGCGCCTTAGAGTACCTCAGTTCAGTTACCGGAAAAAGATAGTATAGAGATTTATTAGATGTACTTTTGCCAATACCTCTCTATAGGTCATTGTCCCGTGAACGTCCAGGGCTAGATGTGCTTAAAAAGGTGCTGAAAATGCCAATCAAATCTTCGGTCAAATAGGTTTTCTTTCAATTGCACTGGGGAGTATTCTCTGTAAAAACGTGGCTAGATCAGAAAGGTATTTTTGTATCGTGGTCAGTGTATCCTCTGCCAGAAACCCGAGAAGATAGCGCACGTATTTATTGAGTGTTGGGACGCAGTGTTTTATTGGGACAATCTTCGGCGCACGCTGAAGAAGGATCTGCCTTTAACTGCGCACGGCATCCGCTTTTTGCCCTTGGAAAACGAGGAGGGAGTTCCTATACGACATGTTCATGCTTCTCGGCCTCCACAGACTGTAGAAGACAAGAAGGAGTGTTAATATTGCTGATGTGAATACCAAAACAGCAAAGAAAATTGAATTGGAAGTGTGGCATATATTTGCGAGGTATACCGTTCACTCTCTAAACCCCGTGATTGGTTGCCAGTACTAGATGAGTTTGTGTGTTTAAAAAGATTTTAATGCGCTGGAACCCACCGCTTTGCGGCTGATTTGCTCTTAAGCAAGTATACGTGTGCGAATGACTGTGTACTTCTTCATCTTGTCTTAACCAGCAATAAAGAAAAAAAAAAAGTAGGGTGTACAAATCTTCTGTTATTGTTCTGTAATGCTTGTATTCGCGTGTGTGCGCGTGCACAGTTTTATGTGATGTGTGTATGTCCTTGACGTGAGGAATGTGGACAAGGAGTCGGAGGAATTGCTTTTTTTTCCGTCGCTAGATGGGGGTTGTCGTCGTTCAATTTTAACAGTTTAATGGCTGGCGATTTATCACTATTAGAGGTCTGAAAATTGATCATGGAAGTTTCCATTAGTTCACCCGCCGCGTTGATCGCTCTGATTTGATCCCGCTGGTATCCGTTTTATGCTGTCTGATTGTAACGAAAGTAGGTTAGGGGGCGATACCAGTGCGTGTTCTATCTGCTGAATGCCACTGTTCACGCACATACGTTCATGAGTTGATAACACACGTAACAGAGGTGAGCACAGACTTAGTTGATTGAGAGCCACACGGACAGCGACTGCGATACCTCCTAGCCGCTGTCGACAGAGGGTGTCGGAGTGATTCGTTGTCGCTCACGGCGAGTGAGCGTTCTGTTCAATAAAGCCAGCATGCCAGTGTTTGCAAAGCGATCGCTCCTTTATAAACGCTCTTGATGCGATGAAAATGCGACTGGCGCTGAGCCGTCCGAGCGAGTCTTTGGTGACGATCTCGGCTGTTCAGCCTCCAGCGCTTTCGGCCTTACTCGTATTACGCGCGGTGTTGGCGCTTTGACACAGAGATGCTTAGAAAGCTTTTGCGCCTACAGACGACACCAAGCGAGTGTACGAGCCGTATGCTTTCGCTCCGGCGAGAAGCCGTGTACGGCTTAGCAAGCCTTGGAATCGTATCGCCTGTCGCATACTGGCCGCCATATTGTTTTTAGGGTATTAGCAGTTACACGATTATCTTTACCGATGGTGGCTAGCACCCTTACACGAGTAAAGGCGTGAGCCAGGGAGCGAGCCATTTACACGAATACGGGGGTTGAAATTTTAAGTGTGTAGCAGAGAGCCGCCGTGATATGAGTGTTTGTGAGGTGGTACTTTTTGTTATTGTATATCTTGAGCGCCCCACTCTCCTACAGCCACGACGAGGCCAGCAGTGTAGTAAATAAATAATTAATTAATAAATAAATAAGTATAAAGGAAATATTTTGATTTCTTGGTTTTGTTGTTGAGGTTATTTCTCCACACAATAATAGTGGAAAGGCTGATACGTCATTTATCTTGCTTACGTGCTTGAAGTGATTTTCTTAAAAAGAGTAAAACATTAGGTCAGTTGTTCAGAGGTAAAACAAAAAAATACATAAATGCTAGAAGGACAAATTATTATTTTCCGCTTTAATGCCACACTGAAAAATGTTTTTAACGTAGTCAGCATCGCTATTTACTATTCGGGCCATCTTTTTATAAACTGTCCCTTTGCATTCCTACAATCTCACAACCTCGTGTAGTCTGAAGGTTGTGTGTTATAGTGGGAACACTCCGGAAGGTCGTAATTGCAGGCGCAATGAATTTCGATGCTACAAATAGGTGAATAATGTGTATTGATGTGCGCGTCGACGAAGTAAAAGTGTCACTGTAAATAATATTGTGTGTGCCAATAAGATCTTTTTTTCTGTATCAAATATATTCTTGTGTCTTCTATCCTTGATTTTTCTTCGTACCCTTCAAGGTATTCTTAGTACAATTTTATAACAGTCAAAATGTCGAGATTAAAGTAAAAGATTCCAGGAAACAAAAGTGACAGTCTTCTGGTTCAAAACGTAAGTAGGACTCACCTTTAGTAGATGATCTTGCTAAGAATAAGAGGTTCCATTCACTATCATCACTACAGGTGTAACTTAATTAAAATAAATCAACAATCAAACAGTGGAGATATAATATATTCTTCATATTTATTGGCCGGTCATTGGAAGACTACGGCTACTGTTGTACTGTGGCGCAGGCAAATCAGAACAATACACTGCTCACGCTTTCTCGCCATAGGTCCAAGTGAAAACAAAATAGATATATACGAGAAAGGAGGCATTGTGAGCCGTGCAGTTCACAGCATTGAAATCGATGTGGGTGCTGTTAAATAGACATAAAAATATTGCAGTGTATTACATAGAATGTGCGTGATCTGAACACCTTGGTGGCATATTGTCTTTGATGTTACACCCATGTTCGTCGGGACCACAGTGCAAAACAGGAAGGGTGCGAAGATTCCTTTGATCGAGTGGAGCCACATTTGATGACCGCGGCTGTGGTTGTTCGATGAGGATGCGTAGAACTTCATGAGATGATGCAACTGTGCCTCTTGGCGGATCCGGCATACAATACTCTCTTGCCCGTGTTGACCTGGGCAGGACACGACTGACGCCTTCGGGAGGATGGACATAACGCCTGTGGCATCTTACTCTGAGCGAGGACCTCTTGGAAGACTTGAAGTACGTTGAGGCCTTCGAGGGCGGAACACTCCACGTAGCCATGTTCCCAGTCGATCGTCGCTACGGTTTCCGCAACTTCGTAGCCGATGGCTCGTCGATGCGCGAGATCCGCCTTGTTACCCACCACGACGATTGGTGGCGGCGCTTTCTTGCGCGCAGCCCTGACGTCGAGGATGTCGTTTCTGAGGCGTCGGACTTCCTCAAAAGATTCCGAGTCGTCGATGGCAAATACCAGGAGAAAAGCCTGCGCTGTGGTCATGGCCAGACTCCGCATGGCCGGGAACTGGAAGGTACCGCTGGTGTCCAGGAGCTCCAGAGTAAGGTTCTGGCGGCCACCGGTTGCGGCGCCATAGTCTCGTCGATGCAGTTCTTCTACAGTCGCGCTGTACTGTCCTGGAACGCGGTCGTACAGGAACTGGTGGATGAGCGATGACTTGCCAACGCGGGAAGCGCCCATGACGGCAATCCGCACGGCTTTAGTTTGTTTTTCAGAGTTGGGCGGTGGGCCCGTTGGAAGGCGAGTTCTGTTCAAGCTAGGCATGGTGCTGGCTTGGCTTGATCTTTACTTTGCCTTGACTTAGAGTCCACGATATTTGGTGGGAGCTTGTTTTAGCCAGGTAAAATGACTTGAAGTAGCTCGTAGATTCTGTGATGACTTTAGAAAGGGTGTTCACGGTGAGGATGATGCGGCGGGAGAATAGTCAAGATGGAATTGCCTGGAAAGATATAAAAGATGTTGGTTAGACACAGTTTTTATAAATGCACTATTAACTACAAAAAGCATGATGTAAATTTAACAAGATGTCGGAATATAAAAATAGGTGACGTTGATGGAACGCATTTGTCTACTCGAGTATTAACATGGACTAATACCTCCATAAAGAATATTACACGAAAATTCTGGAAAAAAGGAACTTAATTTTGTCTCATCGTTTCCTATCTCCTGCAGTTCTTCCATTTATATCATTCAAATTTCAAACATATTAATTATGACTTCGTTACTTTCCTGCCATCATCGTACCTCTTTTCCTCTAAGCGTTATTTAAATCCAACGCAGAATAACATATTTTACACTTAAATATCAATATTATGTTGCGAGCCTTCGGTTCAGGAATTCACTTACAGACCCAGCGTTCTCAATGAAACATAAATCTAGCCCGATTGGAGTTTTGAGGTATGGTCGGTTACAGCCAAAGCATTAAAATGCGTAGGTGCGTTTTTGAAGGATGAGAGCAATAAATCCCTTGGCCGCATTTATTTTAGGTCACTGAGCCCGGTTGTAAAAAAACCTGCGCGCGAGAGCAACCTTCTGGGGGCTGTGACCTCGTGCCCATTTAATATCACGTGGATGGGAGACAGCTTCGTGTCAATGGAATAGGTTCGAGTAAAAACTGGGTCTCAGAACCCCTATGCGGGTGGTGTTGACGTCGCAACGAAACTGTTATATGCGGACAGAACCATGCACAAACACGATGTGTATTGTTTATAGAAATATACCCAGTCGGACGATTATTACGGAACATATTTCTTCGAAGGTTTAGAATAGATGGATAAATTTCTCATCTCTCTATAACTGGTGCCTTCCTCCTCTTCAAGTGCCCTCTCTCTAGCGTTTGCTCTGCTCAATTGGAAAGGGTTGAGATCTTTGTGGGAGTAGCTTGTCCTTGACTGCTCTTCTCCTCGTCCCACAGGAAAGATAACTAGCAGAGGTTGTTATTTTAAAATGTATAGTATGAAAAAAAGAAAAAAAAACGCGTGGAGGATTTATTAAGAACGGTTTCTCCGTCTGACCAGGAATAAAGCGTTTTTTATAGCTAACAATTATAAAAAGGGAGGGAAGAGCGCAATCGAACAAAGTCGTGGCAAGTTTATCGGCTTTATTATGCATTACTGGTGCTGGCTTTTGTAGTATATACGAAACTTTCTCTGGACGATTCGAAAAGCAGAACCGACGCGCATGTCACCCACCTTGCATAGGGTTTCATAGGAGGCGTTATGCCGCAACATTGTTAAACTCAAGTTAGGGCTTGTCGAATGAACATTTATTGCTTTGACTAATTATCGTTCGGACGATAATTTTAACCAAATGAGTATCTACACTTTCTGGTCAAGTTTAATTTCTAAAATGAATACTCAAGTAAAAGATATAAATGAAATCGTTATCTCTCATCATCAACGCTCCTCCGCCATTTTATATTCTTCCATCGTTCTTCCGCGCTTTGTTTATTTTATGTAAATAACTATAATCACTGATAGCTGAAGAATTGCAGGGGGTGTCTTGTTTTCATCATCGTTCTTACTCGTTGATTGGTTCTTGTGCGGTGTGATCGGCGGATGCCGCAGTCCAATCGGTTGAAGAGCAATATTAAAGATACCCGAGACTCCCCACGACGCGCGTTGCTTAAGATATCAGTAACGATAGTGATTATCACCCACCGGTTCATTTTATTTAGTTAGTTTCTTCTACAAAAGTGTTAGTTAGTTTCTTCAACATCGCCTGTACCCGACGCCGCCATATTGAAGATTTCAGAAACGGCCAGCCTTCCTGCTTTCTTTTAGAACCGCAGCTTTGAGAGCCGAAGCAGCGGTTTGACGAGCCGTCGCGCTCTCGCAGGTGGTTTGGCGCCTGGGCAGGCGTGGTCGAGACTGGAGCGGCGCAGCCTCGAAGCGAACCCCGGCGAACGGAAACGACGAGGAGCAACTGTTCCTACGATGGCATCTCCTGCGTGATTCGTCGTCTACGGTGACCGAAGCTTTTGAGACTACGAGGAGCTATTCGCGCAAACGCTACTGCGCCTGGCAACAGATTTGTTTTTTTTTTTCCATCTGCTCGATTGAAGCTACGTGGTTTATGGGCGGCGTTTGGGCAGTTCGAGCTGCGAAGAAGTGGCGGAAGCGTCCATCGTCTGCAAGCGTTTTGGCCATTTTCATCCGCTTTGCTCCTTTCACCGTTGCAACGCAATGCACGCGTACTTGAGAGTCCTTCTGGGCAGGAGGCGTCCGCCATTGCATCTCGAACGCTCTCCGCGGTTTGAGTTGCTCTCCCTTTCTTGAATCCAGGCTCCAGCAAGAGAAAGCTTAGCCCGATGGTGTTCTTCTTTAGGTGAAGGAGATTAAACGAACTACAGCCGAGGCTACTATCGCGAGCTAGACCGCGCTCCTGACTTTGAGAGGTGCGTTATTAGCGCGAACGCTCGTTCAGTGAAAGAGCTCTTCGAATTAGTGACCTCGTGCCCTTGTGCTTGTGGCATCGGCTGCAGTCTCAGCGTGAGAGGAAAGCATGCCCTACACGCACCGAAATGTAACATGCCAGCTGCCAATAATCATTTTGTGAAACGATGACTAAAAAAAGATAATGACTGCAGCACGTGATGTTGTTTTTGACTAACCCAAAAAGAGACGATGAAAAAAGTTCCCGTTGTTGTTTCCGTATACCTTCCTTGAGAGAGAGAGAGGGGGGGGGGGATGTATATTTCGTGTCTGAGATGCACCAGGCTCATAGCGAGATTTTGTTTAGCGCAGCCGGCCGATTCTGGCAAGCAGCTGTGTTTGAAGCACACAAACGTTGAAGCGGTCGCGATGCGACGTAGCCTTTTCCTCAGCTGCTCAGTCAAAATACATGACGCCACAGGGAGACGCTCTATGGCCGCACAACGATCAAAACATAAACTCCTGCCCCACGCGAAGGGAAGCGTTCGAGTATAATCTAATATTACGCGACACCTTGTGGCTCCACTGCCCAACGAAGAAAGGAAACTGAGCTAATGTTCCAAATAAAATATTGCTTTACGTTGTTTCACCATATTTCTTAGCGCAGTCGGCGACAGGAACCGATGGAGTCATTAGGGAGTTTTCGTAGATCGCGTTTCCCCCTCCACCAAGCCCTCCGCAACGATGAAGCCTCTACTGCGTCTGCGCGCCGGTGGCCTTGATTGTAGAGTTCCGGGTATCGTAGCAGATTGCGGAGAGCGTTGCGGCACGGCGAAAAACAATCTACGAAAACTCCCTATTTAAACGGTACGCGCAGCGTCAACGTGGTCGTCATTTTCTGTTGGTGCGGTACTGACTCCTAACCCACGAAACACGCAAGAGTGCATTGCGATTTAGCGGCGTCACTACGTATCCTATTCGTGCGTCTCCAAGAATTCTACTTAAGTGAAGCGTGGTACTTCTTTTAATCACCGAAAGTTTTCTGAAGCGCACACTGGAGATGCCTTACTTTTCTGCGCAATAGCTTCCCTATTACTTCTGCTTTGAACAATGAAAATTACGGAACAAGGGGCACAGGAGACCTGGCGAGGGCTTACGTTCACGGTAGAATACATATTTGTTTTATTTAACCCTTATAAATATCTTAACATATTTTGGATTTGAAAACGAAGAGTTGGATAGCAAACAAAATATCCTATCCTATTTAGCTGCTTCAAGTGAAGAGTTTGGCCAATCTAAACACGCCGAGGCCTTCCTTCCTTCCGTGTCATATCTGTAACGTCAACTGGAGCTCCTATACGACAACGTTTGGTCTTTTCGATTGGCGGGCTGGTGGCTCAGGTAAAACTTCCTAGCAGACAAGGCGTGCGGCCTTTCTCTTCCAGCTTCATCACCCGCAGTGCCGCACGTCGCCGCTTGGCTCGCGTCCGAGTCGACGTACGCGCGTTTTGCAGCGTCTCCCAGCGACCGCTCTCCTAGGGCCCAGCGGCGCCAAGATGCACGCGTCTTCGGCGTTCCGGCGCAACCTCGTCCAGCTTAAGCGTGCTTGCCTCTTCGGGCGGGCTGGAGATCCGTCAAATGATGACCCAATGAGCAGGCCTCCTCTTCAACGAGGTATTGGCTCAGGTGCCGGAAGCGTGACGAAGGCACACTCTAACTTAAGTTTCAGCTGCACGTTAAACGTCCCCCGAGGCTCTACATAAACGACGTCATCGGTTGCTAATTGGATATCACATACAATGCCCAAAGGGAGCTTTAAAAAGATGCGCCCCAGGGCAAACCACATTTTGAGATGCCTATGCGATTTCCTGCTCTCTGAGATCGGTTCAACTATTGTCAGAGACACTTTACAAAAACCAGGGCGGGGTAAACATCGCGCATCCCATTATCGGTACGCAGTTAATCAGATTGGGACATCATCAGATAAAGACCCATAGAACGGATCACAGAGCTAGAAGCGTACGCATGACAAGTCATGCCCTGCACTTCATAGGCTCACTGTGACTTTAGGTATGAGTACTATCTTGAAAAGGGGCCGCAGAAGTTTGTTGTATTCTCTATAGGACCTAGGAGTAGACGGCAAGGACGGGTAGGCGGAGCGAGCTAGGTCCTAGGGAGAAGCGGACGAGGCTAATAGTTGCGATTCATCAGACAGTTTCGATGGCCTGACGAAAACCACGGCAGTAGCGGCAGTGACTGCTGAGAGCGCAGCACATGCACACCGGCGCTAATATCAAAACATAAACACGCATCGTTTTTGAGCAGGGGTAGTATCAATGACGATCGCATATCGCGAGCACGTGAATTAAAATGAATATAATCATTGAAATCTTAAGAAACACATGGCGTAGCCTGTTCCAAGAACATTCCTTTTGCCCCGATAATGCCGCTAGAGAAAGACTCTGGAAGCAATAGGCATGAAGATAATATGCGATGCCATGCTTTTCTTCTTTTTGTTTTTAAGCTGTCAGAGGTTAGAGCTGTGTTGTGAACAGAACTCACCACAGCCAAATAAAGTTCCGGTGGGGCTAGCTGCTCCAGCATGTATCCATGAAAGTAGCTTGGCGATGAGGTCTCGTTGAATCACACCTCGACAAGTGCGCACGTTGCGTTAAGAAACCGCTGGCGCTTCTCGCAGACCGACAGGAGTGACGCGTCTCAAAACGAAACAGGTGTTCGAATCGTTTCTTGGAAACGTTTTCTTTTTCTTTTTCAAGCTGGTTGTCGGAAGGTTTGCTCTTGCGGACGCCGGCTTCAATATAAAGATCCATCGGAGCCGGGGGTCCCTTTTATACGCCGAATCCGTTACGTGTTCCCCCGATTTCACCCTTTCACCGGCGTCCTCCTCGCCTCTACGGTCTTTCTTTTCTCCTCATTCTTTTACGCAAGATTTTCTCTTCGTCTTTTTTCTGCTTTTTTTTTTCGCTCATGTGACCAAGGAGAGAGGGTGAAACGGAGCCTCGTGTTTCTGGGTCTCTCGCGTTACATGACTAATGGAGCGCTGAAATTGGCTTACGGCGGCGGCCTGTGCTCGCCTGGCGTCCGCTTCGGCCAACGCATGGAAGTACAGACATGCGGGCTTCTGATCCCTGCCCCCCTCCCCCCTTTTCTGACACGTGTTGCGGAGCGAAAGCGGGCGGCAAACACGAGGATCGCGGTCCATGTGAGTCTCGAAATACTCTGCTTTTGTAACAACGCGCGCTTGGCCTTATTTCTTTGCTTTCCGCCGCCCCCGTCCGACCGCTGCGGCGTCAAATGTTAAATGTGTCTGTCAGACAGATCACACGAAACGTGATGTACTTTGTCTCTCTACTCTGCGTCGGCTTCAATTGCAAAATGCCCTAAAAAAAAGGAAACAAGTCAATAGATGCCGCGGGAAGAAGGCGTGCACACTTATTTTTCCTAATTTGTTGCGCCCTTTAGCTTTTTACATATTGATGACGTCTAAATAAAAACTGCGAAAGTATTTCTGTCCGGGACACGTTACTTCTTTTTTTATGTCACGTGAATATGTTCATTCGCGGTATATTCTGGCACATCCCAAGAACAGCTACACTGGAACACAAAAAAATATTCCAGCTGTAGGGTGTCTTGGATAAGGCTTCTCACCAACTGCCAGCAATGTGAACATGAAGCAATAACTTGAGCTCTTATAGACTTAATGCGTGTTTAGTATCTTACCAATTTTACATCTAACAAACAGTTCTCTCTTTCCTAGGGAGGGGTGGGGGAGAATACTACTTTACAAAAAAAAATATTTTCATAAATATACGCGATCCTCCCGTGATATTAGTAATATTCCGTGTCAGAGATTATATGTAATTCTACAGGGTGTTTCACGTAAAGTGGACAATTTGGATTTAGACCCCAGGCCTAAATGGACCAGGGGCCTATTTAGGAAAATTATTAAAGTTTGGGATAATTGAGTTGTTAATTATATTTGCGTAATTAACTTTTAATATTGCGTGTAAGCGCTTGGTTTCAATTAGAAAATTGCTGAGCATAATCGACAAACAACAAATCAATAAACTGCTGAACGATAGAAGGTACGCGCGGCATTTTACGGCTTCCTGAAAAACCGCACAACTTCGATGGGTTTTGAAGTTTCGGATTGCAATCGGAGTGCTTCACGGCACCGCGCACCGAGGGGAAATAGCGCAACCAACCTCTGCTGCGCTGTCATCGCGCAACGCAGCAGAGGCCGGTTGCGCTATTTCTCCACGGGGCGCGGTGCCGTTGGATCCGAGAAGCGCTCCGATTGCAAACCGAACTTAAAAAAAAAAAAAAAAATGCAAGTGCGGTATTTCACAAAGCCGTAATATGCCGTGCGTACCTTCTATCGTTCTGCAATTTATTTTTTTAGTATGTTTCGATGATGCTCAGCAAGTTTCTAATTGAAACCAAGCCCTTACACAAAATATTAAAAAAGTTGATTGCGAAAAATAATTAACAATCTAATTATCCTGGATTTTAATACTTTTCCTCAATAAACCCCTGGTCAGGGACCAAAACGAATAAGCCTTTTTCTTTTTTGTTGCGACGGGTAATTTTTTTAATATCGAATTTGTCAACTTTTCGGGAAACACCCTGTACATAAATATAATATATTGATATATATTGATATATACAAGGTGTTCTTTTTCCTAAGCTGAACAGATTTGTGTAAAAAAAGCCGCCAAAGTTACATTAATGCGGCTTGTGCAGGTGAGTTATACTGCCCGGGGGACATAGTATAGGGGGCTAATCGTAATGATCAGTCGGCTAATTGATTAAAATCCGTTAATGAACTTTTTTTAATAAAAATATACATATGGTTCCAATTAGGAACTTGTTCAGCGTCATCGAACACCCCTAAATCAACTCTTTTTAGGAGGATAGAAAGCAGGGGCAGTATATTACGGCGTTCCCTAAAAACGCTCCATTTGGACGCGTTTCTAGGTTGCGATTTCTTATCGGAGAGCATCACTGCGCCCGCGGTCCTGCTCCCCAGTGACTGAGACGCTCAACACACGTGCGCCCAAAATCCGTCCATGCTACGAGGGAGGCAAGGGGGTGGCTTCGCGCCGCGACCACAGGGAGGCAGGACCGCGGGCGCAAAGATGTGCTCTGATAAGAAAGCGAAACCTAGAAACGCTTCCAAATTCAGCGCTTTTTTAGAACGCCATAAAATGCTGCCTCCTGCGTTATATCGTTCCGAAAAAGAGTTGATTTAGTGGTTTTCGATGACGCTGAGCAAGTTTCTAATTGGAAACATATGTATAATTTTAATAATTAAAAAGTTAATTAACGCATTTTAATTAATTAGCCAACTGATCGTTACGATTAGCCCCTTATACTATGTCCCTCTGGCCGTAAAGCTCACCTGCACGAACGGCGTTAATGTTACTTTTACGTATTTTTTTAAACAATTCTGTTATGTTTAAAAACAAAACGCTTTGTATACATGTGTGGGTATATATATACAGGGTGTTTTTTTTTAAGCTTAACAGATTTGTTTTAAAAAAGCCGTGAAAGTTACACTTATGCCGCTTGTGGAGGTGAGTTATACGGCCAGGGGGACATATTATAGGGGGATAATCGTAACGATCAGTCGGCTAATTACTTAAAATTTGTTAATTAACTTTTTAATTAATGAACATAGACATATGGTTCCAATTAGAAATTTGTTCAGCGTCGTCGAAAACCCCCAAATCAGTCATTTTCAGAAAAACTTTGAGCGCGTGAAAAGCGTAGTAGTGAACTGAAGTTACCGCTCGTGGAGCAGGTACAAAGCTAGAGGTTGCGATAAGGCGCCCGTGCGATTTTTCCGTCTCTTATCTAGCCCCAGCCTTGTACCTGCTCCAAGTATGGTAACTTTAGTGCACTACTACGCTTCTCACGCGCTCAAAGTCTTTCTGAAAATGACTGATTTAAGGGTTTTCGATGACGCTGAGCAAGTTTCTAATTGAAACCATATGTCTATTTTCATTAATTAAAAAGTTAATTAACGAATTTTAATTAATTAGCCGACTGATCATTACGATCAGCCTCCTCTAATATGTCCCCCTGGCCATATAACCCACCTCCACAAGCTGCATAAGTGTAACTTTCACGAATTTTTTTTAACAAATCTGTTAAGCTTAAAAAAAAACACCCTGTATATATATATATATATTATTTGCATCGTAACGTTCAGCATTATTATTATTATTATTATTATTACAGATTTAAGCCAAACCGGTTACTGGCAGCTGCTATTTTGAATGCTGGTGCGTTTTGTACGCCCACCGGGTACATTACATGGTGGTAATCACGCAATGCTAGACTAATATTCCTCTAACTGAAAAGTGTTACCTTTTGGCGAAAACTCAATCGGGCTATACACACTAAAATTCAACGGTTCAAATATTCGAAACCTGCCACAAAAAGAGCAACCCCATAAAACTGGTTTCCTGGTACACTATTCTAATACTTACGAGTCCTCAGCCCAGCAGGCGCATGTTCTTCGCCTCGGAAAGCGAGCAAATACCGCGCGCGCGAACACTGAAAATAAAACCGGCCAGAATCCCTTTTTTTTAATGGTCTATATAGACACATTCCTAAGTTACCCGAGCATCAAGAGGAAAGATGGGAATGTAGGTCTACGCGTCACACGTTTTGCCATCCGGAGCAGCGGGGTTATGGATAAAACATCTAGAAAAGTATTGATCATGAGACGCAAATTGCGGCAGGCAGCGCCGGATGCGAAACTACTTGCCTACAAAACTTCCATTATTCCTACCTTGGATTACGCGAGGTTAATTTCGGACCCTTACACAAAACACAAACATCAATAAGCTGGAAGTTGTACAAATAAAAAAATGAAAGCCGTTTACAACTCCCTGTAACGCCAAATTAGAGCGCAGCTCTTGAGGAGGAGGATCGAAGGGTACGGAGGGGAGGTTATATCCCTCCTCCCTCCTCCTCACCTCGTCAACCTGCCTGCTACTCCTCCTCCCCTCCTCCTCCTTCACCCCACGTGGCCCCCGTGAAGTCACGTGACCCCCGTGACGTCACGGGGGTCACGTGACCTCACGGTTACGCCGACGCCGACGGCGACGCCGCTTAAGCCGGAAACGGGTGCCTAAGAGCTGCGCTCTAGAGTGATTAGATTCATCTACGGGTATATAACAGGCATGATTCAGTTTGCGAGTTACTTAATAAAGTACACTTATCAACCCTTTCCACGAGAAATATTATGAACAGATTGAAACTGCTTTTCGACATAATTCATGGCATGATAAATATCAACCGGGACAAGTACATATCATTTTCAGCACGTTCCAATACACGTAGCCAACATCCGCATTATGTCATTTACCCATTTCCACAAAATAACGTTTTCCAGTAATCATATTTCTCTCGCACTTTCAAAGGTTGGAATAACTTACCCGCTGAAATCACGACCTAGTTCCCTAATTTCTTTTCTTGATTCTGTACGAAAACATTTTAATGTTGAGTGAAGATTTTCTTTGTACTTTCTTGCATGTTTTTCCTTTCGTAACATATTTGTGTTATGTGGTTTTTGTCTGTTTCTTTTTTATTTTGTAATGTCATGAATGTAACCATTCCTACAATAGTTTTCAACAAGGACCAGTAGCATACATAAATAAATAAATAAAATGCAAAAGCCTAATAACAAATGCAACCTGTACGTGTGTTCGTCAACGCCTTATTGTGGTTATTTACTACTAATGTTTGTTTTTTTGTTTTTGTTTTTAAGAATAAGATGAACGCGTATGATGCGTTGACCTACATTCACGGAAATTCGTCTTGCCGCTTGGCTAATTTAGCAATAGGTCTATTTGCGCGTGCCGTATTATGGCCTCAGCCGACAGCGTCTCCGCCGTCCAGACGTCAAACCTAAGGAAAAAAAAAAAGGACACAAAAATATTATTTTTTTTTTCGTGGCACTCGGGCGGGTAGTCTTTCCTCTCGGAGTGTGTACTTCTGACCTCGACGCGCGCTGGCTGGAACGCAGCGCCAGAGATCTCTTCGCATAAACGCGGCCATAAAACTGTAATTGTCAACGTTGAGGCACGTAACGCGGGTAAGTCAGACGTAGTGCCCGATCAACACGTGTACCTGACGTGCCAAGTACTACGTGACTGTAACGCACCCAGAAAACGACTTTAAAACACAAGCATGTTTTTCATAGAGTAGAATGGAAACCTGGCCCCGTGACAGGCAGCCATTAGCCGCATACCCAGAAGCCACCTGGTGGCAACGCTTGCAACCAAGGCGAGCAGAGGACATTATCCTGGAGCTCGGACGCGCTGGCTCTCCACGCCTCTATACTGGAAAACCCTTTATTTTAGCGGCCCCTAATTTTGGTGAATCGGTCACAGAGGACAAAATCGCGGCGATTGAATTTCCTGAATTCCAGAAGCCTGCATTGAAACTTTTAAGAACCGACATTTTCGCGTGCCCTTAAATTTCGTGAATTTTTCTATTCGTGAAATTCGCGAAAATGAAGGGCTCGCGATCATTGATGGTTTTGCAGTAGATATCTCACACCGTGATGAAAACCAATGTTACCAATGAACGGGTTCCTGCGCACTGTGCATAGTAGAAGAACCGATGCCTACGATAATATGACAATGCGGAGTATCATGTGATGTTTGCCCGCAGTATTCTAGGAATATAGTTATGGTGGTCAGCGTGTTATTTTTACTATGGTTTCTCGTGAGACTGGCGGCATTGTCAGTTAAATAAATGTACTGTGCTAAGAATCAAGAGAACAACTTATAGAATTGTCCTTCTCTGAGTACATGTCCCGTGTAACAGCTTTTTTTTTCCCGCATCGTACACTAGCCACCTTAGTGTATAATCTGTATAGCTATTTCGGTTAACCTTCTTTATACAATCCCCGACAGCATGACCATCGCAGGCGGTGAAGAGCCCCCATTGTATCACTATCACTACACAACCAATAAGATGTCATCATTTCCAGATAAAAACGCGGAGGAACAAATTTCAAAACACGGTCGGGGAAAGTAATGATCCACGACATGCGTTTTTAGTATGTTAGTGAGTATACTTTCTATTTACGTAGCCCGCCTCTAAGGTGCTCACGGGGAAGAGTGTGTGCATGTGCTGCTTGATATAACAGGCTAGAAGGATTAAAGATCAAAAGAAAGATAAATAAAAGCAAAAGAGAGACGTTCACGCCGGTCGGTTTTCATCTTTTCCGTTGTTTGTGAAGCTCCTCAATCGGTAAACTAACGAAAGGGGGGACATTTATGTCGTTGTAAACAAGATCCCAACAGGAAAAGCCGATTCGTTATCTGTGCGTCATATTGTTTTAAATCAAATTCACGGCACCGAATGATCGTGTGAACTTTGCTTGGCATATTCATTTCACCTTAAGCGTATTTATTTAAGTCCGAAAGTAACATCCGTCTCCCTAGAACCATGAAAGTGACACGTCCTTGGAACAGCTTCTTTTCTCGACGCGGTGCGACACCTGCCACGCTAGATGTATAAAAGTGTCACGGCACCCAACCGTTTGTTCTTCGGACTGCCTGCAAGGGTTGCGTAGCCGTTTGTGTTGAGAATTTGTTTTCCCATGTGTCGTTTTGTTGCTTGGTTTTGTTCGTCTCATTGCGAGACACCGAGGCATTCTACGGATGGTCCCTTTATAGCACCACTGTCTAGAAGTGGCTGTTGCAGTATCGCTCCAGTAACTTGGCTTCCTTTCCTGCAACTCCTCGAATGCTATAGTCTCCTGCAACGCCAGAAGGTAGGGCGAGGGAAAGGAAGGCTGGGGAGGAGGAAGCGGACAGAACGCTGGAGGAGAGAGAGGGAAACCTCCTCACTGTCTCCAGCGTTCCGTCTGCTTCCTCCACCCTAGCCTTTCTTTCCCTCGCCCTACCTTCTTGAGTTGCAACGGACTATAGCTACGATTTTTCAAACTCTGCCCAGTTTTGGTTCACAATAAATTTGGTGCTAACGTAAAGTCTCTGTTCGATCACCATATTTGATTTGTTTAAGCGAATAATGAACATGAACGTTCTTTGTATAAAACCAGATTTTTTTGCTCATATATATGCGGCACTGCTGATCGACCGCCTTCATCCTGGACATTGTGTTTGCGAATTGTTGTGTGCTGCCCGAATCGGGTTGTGCAGCTGTCACGACAGAAAACTGCTCATCGGCGACCGCGAGACTTCTGTTGAATGTCAGCGACCACCTTCATCCTCGACATTTTGTTTGCCAATTGTTCTGTGCTGCCCGAATCGGATTATGCATCTATCACGGATTACATGAGATCGCTGTCTTATTTTCAAGTACTCTGTAAGCATGCCTCTGACAGTAGTCCTGCTTCCATCTCAATAGACAGTTTTATTGATAACAAACATGAACTGCTGCTTGCGTCCCAAGCAACCCCCAGTCGTTCCGTCTTTGTAAGCCTGTCGAGTTTTCCTTACGTCAAAAATGCTAGAACGCATAAATGCTGCACGAAAAGTAAAGTTGGAGATTTAACTAGGGCCTTTGGTTGTGCAATTTAAAGAGGTCGTGAAGCAATATCAGGTTGCAATGTTCATGATCTTACAGAGGCATGCTGGTCCTAGTCCGGCTGAAGTGAGCTCGCACTAACCACCACTGAATCAGAAGCGTCTTAGTCGTGGTGAAATTACGAGAATAAAAGGGAACCATTTTTTAGTCTTGCCTTCACCGAGCTTGATGACGTGCGCGTGAACGTAGTTTTGCCCTTTGGCAAGCCTGTAATTGCACGCACGTGCCCGCACAAGGAGAGGCATGGCTGCGGCCAGATGACCTGCTTGCAATTGTCTATAAAGAATTTAGTAGAACCTAGTAGAATCTTGATTAAAAAATAAAAAGTGAACCAGGCATGTTTCGACTCCTTTGCAGACATTTCTTCGTGCAGTCTGGCGCAATGACCAACACCTATCTTATAGGTGTTGGTCATTGCGCCTTTTTTACTTTCCTTTCTGGCGGTGATACACCCAATTTAGAGGGCGTACTGCGCAGTCATAACAGCCTAATAAAAATGTGTCTGTGGAATCACACCTTAATTTAAGGGTGTTCGGAATAACACCTTACTTTAGGGGTGTTAGGAATAACACCCTTCTCTTAGGGCGTCTTGCTACACCAAAGAGGGGGTCAGTTAAAGGACAAGCCATTTACACCCTGAAGGGTGTAATGATGTTTTGTGTGTGTGGCTAAAAAGAACACATACACAGAAGGTCTCAAACAAAGCTGACAATTTATTTTAGAGCGCAGCTCTTAGGCGCCCGTTTCCAGCTTGAGCGGTGTCGCCGTCGCCGTCGCCGTCGGCTTAACCGCGCTGTGCATTATGGGTAAATTTCCCCGCTCATTTTTGCAAAAAAGTTACCCCGCTAAATCTAGTGAAACTTTTTTCCTGCTAAATTTAGCGGAAAAACGTTCGCGCTTAGTTTAGCGGAAAAACTTTCCGGCCAAATTCAGCGGAAAAATTTCCCTGCCAAATTTCGCGGAACATTTTCCCCGCCAAAACAAGCAGTCTTAGGATTGTTGTCATGCTGAAACATTCCAGTGTGCATGCGATATTTTATTTTACGATGGTCTAGCTCAGCTACTTCACAAATGCACTAACTATATTAACTGTGCAAAAATGTTTTAACGTAGATTTTGTGTATTCATTTTATTTTATGTGTACACACTCAAATCAAATATTTTCTTGGATCGTGGAAAGCCGAAGGGAAGGGAAGGGGAGGGAAGGTAGGGGGGGGGGGCCGACACAATGTTTTATAATTTCGACATCTTCTAGCGTACACGTTTCGGATGCAGTGCGATAAATAAACGCCTACCTGTGATCTGTATTACGGTAGACGTATTTATCTCTGTGTTTTAAAAATATGGTACACAATCAAGAAAATCTTGACTCTGGTACCACGTGAGTGGTATGTAGTTGCGACTGACTTTTAGCACGCGCCTATCGGGTTTATTTCAGAAGGGTTGTCGCAACATAAAACCTTCGAACAACCGACTATAAGAGCCTTACGGAATTAGCTACGTTTCGCTTGCACAATCGACGCCTTACCAAGAAAGCTTACATGTGCCGAAAAAAAAAGAGACACCGTTCATTCAAGCAAGATGGACGAACGACGAGAAACTGAGAGAGATAGAGATAGAGATGAGATCAGAGCGTCTTACATTTATTTGTTTTGTATGCGTAGTATGTTCAGGAAAGTTTTGAACCAGAACTAGCGATGACAGCCGAGAATGGGTTGAAACTTTCCAGACGAGTAAAGAATTGCGAGCGAAAGATCCGTGATGGATTGGAGTTCGAACCCCGCTCCTCTTCGTGAAAATCGCTTGTGTTGCCCACTTCGCCACTCATTATTTTCCCAGCTTGGTTATTATTCCACCTCACTATTATCATTCCCCGATTCAAATGAATGCCAAGCGCATTTAGTTTCACGCGTTTTATACAGCATGTAAAAAACCATAATGTCTTCAAGCATCATTTTCCCTTATATATGCAAGCTGTTCCGCGGGTTTGAAAAGATTAAACGATTTTCGCCTGACACTTTTGTGTAACTTTCTTTGTTATAGGTTTGCTTCCGCTTTCGGTCTTTGTTGAAGATTGCGAGTCAATTATGCCGCAAGCCTTTGACTTTAACACCTCTTCAACAAAATTCTACGTTTCTGTGTCAGTGAAATAACTCGTGTCGTTTTTATGGCGACCGTTGACGCTGTGCCCTATTTGATCCCACCAACCTTTTTTTTCACAATGTCATTCGCGTTAATGACGGTACTGTGGACTAGTTATGCTTGAAGTAGAGGACCTGCCAACCTTTAAACTTTTTTGTAATATTTTTGAAATTGCTTTTAGTTACAGTGGTAGAAGAAGGGAAAGACTATTTGTTTTTATTTACAAACGTATTTTGCAGCTATGGAGACCAAAACACGTTGGGGAAAATGATAGTAAAGTGTTTTATTACATCATCTCGATACCTCCAATAGCTATATCTGATAACACTACGATGCATGTGCAAAGGCGCTGGTGGAGTATAGGGTGTTGTTATCACAGTTGTCATAACAATTTACTTGAACCCCTCATTGGCTCCTGATATTTTTAAAATGTTCATGGCGATCCTTATGCATAGAAACCGCAAACAACCCAAGAATTCCGAACCTTTCGAGTGTTCAAATAATACCTTGAAAGGCACTGACCACTATTTATGAAGTGTGCTCGTAGAATTACGAACCTTAAAATATTTCATACATTAAAGTCAATCACGTGATCCGACACTGAGCATTACGTTTGAAATGCTCATGTGGTGCACCGTGTTACATCGCACGCATTATTTTCAGTTCCTCACATACACACTAAACATCACATCGTAACACCCTTGAAGGTGTAAATGGCTTGTCCTATAACTAACACCCACGTTGGTGTAGCAAAACGCCCTAAAAGAAGAGCGTTATTCCTAACACCCCTAGTCGTTATTCCGTATACCCTTAAATTAAGGTGCGATTCCACACTACACCTTTCTATTAGGGTGTTATGACTGCGCAGTACGCTCTCCGAATTGGGCGTAACGCTACTAGAAAGGGAAGTAAAAAACGCGCAAAGACCAACACCCATAACATAGGGTGTAATGACCCAAATGACTGTACAAAGAAATGACTGCGAATGAGTCGAAACATGCCTGGTTCACTTTTTATTTTTCGATCAAGATTCTACTAGGCTCTACTAAATTCTATATAGACGATTGCAAGCAGGTGATCTGGCCGCACCCATGCCTCTGCTTGTGCGGGCACGTGCGTGCAATTACAGGCTTGCCAAAGGGCAAAACTACGTTCACGCGAACGTCATCAAGCTTGGTGAAGGCAAGACTAAAAGAAAAAGTTCCCTTTTATCCTCGCAATTTCACCACGACCAAAACGCTTCCGAGTCAGTGGCGGTCCGTGCGAGTATTGGGCAGGAGATCGAACTATAGGGGGCGCTCTGACCCGTTTGTTGTCCCCATACTCGGTGTTTACTCAACACAAGGCCTGTGCACATGCCGAGAGGCCTTATGGGCATGTCCATGTCATCTTGTACAATAGAGCGCGGGGCACAGTTTGATGCAAAAAATACTAACAATCGACGAAGCGACGTTAAGTGCCGGATCTATCCTCAGAGAATGCGAGCTTGACCCACTTCGGCTTTTGTGCTGAGCTGGGACCGTGCATGCTGCATTGTTCATGCAGGCCGGAGTGGAAACAAAAGAGCCCCTCCTCCCCCTCACCGGAGAACACGAACTCCAGCCGAACGCTGACGGCGCGTTCGGTTATGTCGTCCGAGCGTTGAGTCATTGTATTTGTTGTCCCCATCCGTGTAGCTCTAAAGTTAACCGCTTGGATCGTCACGGTCGCTCCTCCTCCCCAATAGTTGGGCTAGACTATGAGCAGTACGCCTCTATATGGTCATGAACATTCCAGCCTGATACTGTTGCACGATTCCTTTAAATTCTACAACCAAAGGCCCTAGTTACAACTGCAACTTCAATTTTTGTGCAGCATTTATGATTTCTAGCACTGGTGGCGTAGGCAAAACGTGACAGGCTTGCAAAGACGGAACGACCGGGAGTTGCTTGGGACGCAAGCGGCAGTTCATGTTTGTAAACAGTAAAATGGTCTATTGAGACGGAAGCAGGACTACTATCAGAAGCATGCTTGCAGAGTACTTACAAATAAGACTGCGATCTCATGTAATCCGTGATAGGTGCATAATCCGATTCGGGCATCACAGAACAATTCGCAAACACAATGTCGAGGATGAAGGTGGTCGCTCCGATTGAACGGAAGTCTCGCGGCCGTCGATGTGCAGCTCTTTGTCGAAACGCCGAAATAAACGGCCATTATCAAAAACTTGGCAAGGTGTATTCCGACTGTTCACGACGGAAAACCACAACCGCCTCCACGAAAAACCATTGTCGCGAAATGGTACTCGTCAGGACCTGCTTGCACGAAAAACAGGAGAACACTGACGCGCTTTTTTGAAACCGGACCTACGTTGTCCCTACAACTCACCATAACTTGGCAAACGGCGAACGCTATGACCCCAGTGAGCCCATCAGCGCGTTAGAGCGAGTCGCGTGACAAATTTTCTTCCAAGCGTTTTTGTCCTACAGAGAGCGGTCACGTGTTTTGCTTCGCCCCTCTGATTCGCTAGACGCGGCCTTCGCACTCCCTCACAGCCACACGGATACAAAAGAAGGTGTGGAGGCTTATCAGAAGACGAGGTCAAAGGGGGTTGGACAAAGCAGCAAATCTCCCTCTGCGTCTTTATATTACCACCTGCACTGCCCAAGGAGTGTCGCGAGAGAAGCGTGCCTGCTCTTGTGCAAACCGCGAGATCACAAAATGAATACAAAAACAAATTCGAACGCCGTCGAAGCACGAGTCAAAGCTAAGACGCTGAAAGCACAAAACAAGAGACGCGGTTTCACGCGTTTCAAAGAAAAACTGAAAAAAGAAAGTGTCGGGGCGCTGGATATTTTGGTATAAAAATCCAGAGATAAGAATAACGTACCATGTCATGAATCCGGCACTTTCGATTGTCTTGCGGCATTGTTTCTTCAGAACTACACAAAAAGATAAAATCTCAGTGAAGGTGCTATAAGTAGTGCGAGGTCCAGTAAGGTGAGTTTGTATTACCCAAAATGAGGGCGTAAAAGTTTGTTCAAAGCTTCAGCGCAGGAGTTCTTTTATTGTTTTTCTTTTTTAACTTCGTATTTTGAGCGGTCAAGAAATAGAAATACTTCGCCGGCATAACCGATTCACGCAGAACACTCTTGACGCTCAACTAAAAACGGCGCCGCGTACGGTATGTCAGGATGGCGTCGGCGCGACCCATCCCATTCGTTAAATATTGGCTGGACCAAAATGGTAAGGCACAATCTTTCCGATTAGATCTAATATCGGCGCAATACGGTGTGCTGCCTGGGCTGTATATTTACACGTCTTCGTTCACATTTTGCGAGCGGAGATGTTTTTCAAATCGAAATTGAACTGATAAAACTGATTCACGCGTGACATGTAATTTTCGGCTCGTGTCGGACGGAGGGTTCGATCAGAGTTGCAAAAACTATACTCCAGCACTTCCTAATCATACGCGCCTTCGTGTGGCGATTAATTATACTCGATGTTTGTACCGCCGTACATCAGCAACAGTTTCACCAAAGCAATAAACATGAACGGCTATGAAATCATGGGTGAATTCGACAGCATCAACATTACGCCCCTTTCAAACTGTGTGAATGAAGGGCGTAAAATACACCCTTTTTACACAATTTCAGATACCATCGCTACAAGTGGGGCGTAAAAAGGGCGTGTAAGAGGTGTAAGACGTCAGCACACCCTTTTTACACCCACTGATATTCAGAAATAGTGTAAAAAGGGTGTAAAAGGGGTGTTTTGCTTAACTGGCACCGTTCTTACACCCTTTTTACACGATTATGGGTGTTACAATGTTTAGTGTGTACATTAGACCTTTACATTTTCTGCGCTCTTTCTACGGATTCAACCGGTGTGCTCCCTAGAAGATCAAAAAAATTAAATAATGTGGGCTCATTTTCTAGATTGCAGGTAACAGCTTTCCAACCCTTTTGCTGTGCTTTATGAGTATCTAAACATGATTATAACACTTGTGATGAATATATAGCCATTGGTAAGTTATAAAACGCACGCTAACACCTATTCTGCTGAGAGCTCTGCTTCGTGGTTGCTTCTTTACTGCTAAACATATTGGGTGCTAAGAAATAATAAAACTTTTGTTACTCGCCAAACCCTGGATTTTTTAAGGTCAGAACTTAGTCAGCAACTATCAAACCTCGATGTTTCAAACCTTTTTTTCATACGTTCACGCTTTTTTATTTGAACCTTAGCTTTTGCTATATGAGTTGCCTTGCTCTTTTTTTCTTTTGTGATGCCGTCATCGAAGTTTTAATACGGGCCAGGGTGTGGGAACTATGTATCAGCTTTTGTTTTGTGGTTTCTGTTTCGGCCCTCTTATTAGCTAATTTCTTTTTTTTTTTAATTCCTTTGGCTTCAGAGACATACTAAAATATTTGGAACTCTCCACGCCATACGTTTCTTATCTACTCAGTTACTACTTTTGTCAACCTTTTTTGTCAAGGAATTGTCCTGGAAAGGACTCTTTAAATAAGATTTCTTCAATTCTAGTTACGTAAGCTGTCTGAAGGATGCACGTAACATTAGACAAAGCTATCTCTCTAGTTTTTGTGTCTGAAATAATGGGGCAAATATAATAAAATTGTATATCTAGATCTGAATGGTTTTGAAGGTAAAAGATACAATTATTTTAAAATAATTTCCTTGCCAACGAACACTAGAAAATGTATTTAATAGGCACAATTAAAATAGTCGTCATCACGGATAATCATTTTCTTTGTATCTGCTACTGTCTATCTACTGGTACCTCACCTTTGCCGCGCAGCTCAGTTAGCAAAATCGAAACGACAGTGGTCAATACCAATTGACGTTGAAACTTGTAGATAGTCTTACAAAACATCTGGAATTAAACAATGCCACATATATATATATTAATAATACGCGAATAAATAAAATATAACGAGTTGCATATTCGGGCACAAACTCGGCAACTATCAGTGTTTCCAATGAGAGACATTATCACGATCATTTAGATGTGGAAGAACCTGAAATAACTACATCCTGTTTGAAAACTATCTTTTGCATCTTTATTTGTAAAAAATGCGTAACTAATTACACTCACTTTCCAATGACCAGCTTGAAGTTTTGTTTTCTCATTAGTGAAAACAGAATAATTATAGTTACCTTCTATTTCTAAAATATTCCCCGCACATTTCTTTTATATGCGAAATACGTTTACAAAAATAAACTTATTTTTAAAATGTACTCCGCGCTTTCCTGTCTCAGTGAAAGAAGCTTATCCGTGAATTTTACATACCCGAGATCGATAAACAAACAAAAAATTGGGGGAGGGGGCGATGCATCCGAAGGAAAATATTGCATTATTATTCGCAAATGACCTACGCACTTGTTTGTTATATTCAAGGAGCTTAGCTAATTAGGTTACCTCCGCAAGTTATCAAGCGCACCATTTTATGTATGGAAGTAGCTTAAATATTTACACTCCTGTTTGAAATATCTTGAGCAACGTTCGCTTCTTGATGCGCAAAAGGAGCTTTCATAGCTACGTTTTCGTTTCAATATCTTACGTGTACTTAACTAATGTCGTGGATTTAACTGTTACGTCATAGCACTGTAAAGTATTCAGGCAAAACACGAACGTATTTACGCAAAAACTGCTTTAACTCCCGGCCATACCGTTATCGTTGAATATATTATCAGTCATAAATTTGACTTCCAACTTGCGGATATTGAATGGGGTCCTGGCTACCGTCAACGACGCAGGGGTTTCAGCACGAACTTAAAAACACGGCCATTAATGCAAAAGTAATTTGTTCATTCACTCATTTATTCTTCATTTATTTATTTATAGTGTTGTGCTCGTGAGCAGCCGAAGCCTTTGTAATGATGCACAGCAGGTGAACTAGGTAGTGATAAGGAGCGACTTAAACGAAACAAAGCATGGGTAAAAATGTCACTCTGCTACATGAAGGTTGTTATACCGGGTTCTACTAGGATAATAATCGATGCTCTAAAATGTATTGAAAATGTGACCGCTTAATACTTGCCCGCTGTTGCTTTTAGAGTATTCGTGCTCATCAAGTTAGTGGTTTAATTGAAGCTGCAATTATAACTTTCACACGCTAATACCAATAACTCAATATTTATGAAACCTATTTCAATGGTTCTACACTTCTTTTGGGGAAACGTTTCGCAGATTTATAATGCATTAACAACAAAAGGATAAAACAACATGAATGTGGTTTAACTTCAAGATCAAGGTAAGACGCCCTTCTTTTCAAGCATTGAAATGTTAGCCTGAAATTAAGGCCCCTGGAATTTATTATGCGATGAACTCGTGGTCACCTACGTCATTAATAACTAGCTCAAATGGTTCATGTTTCAATATATTGCTTACAGAATTCCGCATACTATTTTTTATTTGCATTGCCTCTCTTACACCACTGGTACTCACTTCCCTGCTTAAACGAAAAGTGCCGACCTTGATTAGGCACATTCATCCCGCTTGATACTCCGCTGTTCCAATAAAGCTGTTCACACGCATTGTACTCTCGAAAGATTGTACCTGGTTTTTGATTCAAATATTAGTAAAAGAAAAACATGGTCGCAATATGCGCCTGTACGAGAAGCTGCGTCCTGGAACAATTTGCTTTTGTAACCTTTAGAAGGCTGAAATACATCTAGCAAACTCTAAGCTCGAGAGTACGGTGATAAAACTCAGGGTCTTCAATTGAGCAACTACCTTTCTTGCATTACAGCATCATTGAACAAGACGTGATCGCGCTCCGTATAACAAGGATAATCCACTTCACCTTTAACCGCGAGATTGTGAAATCATCGTGACGGCTAAAAAGCAGTTTTCGCTCCAACATGATAGACAACCGCCCACACTCTCTTCATGATTCCGCTTTCTTGACATTCACGTGCGCAAGAAACTGACCTTTCAGTTACTTCGGCTATAGTTTTATCCACTCGGAACCAACCTACGGCTTGACTCGAGCGCTTCTGTATCACTATACCGGAGTAGAATTATGATCTACTCGAGTTCTGTCGAAACGAAGATTGAATCTCTACGACGGTCCTAAAGGTTAGGGTCGTGTCACACCTGGCTTATATGAACACCCAAGTGAATTTTATATTTGTAGTCGATGATATATATTTCTACGGATATCTTTCTAATGATCCTGAAACAGTTTGTTTTGGTGACGGGCTTGACATTGCCTGATACTCAAGGAGTAGGCATAATGAATAGACTACAAGTGGCGACATCCCTTAGCAATGTAAAGAAGATCATTGTGAGAAAAAAAAAGCGCGAAAGCGTCAAGGACATAAAGGGAGGACTGCACAGGAAAGCGCTGAATAATAAATGATTTTTGTTGGAATGTATAAGTGCCACTTGGATCATGGAGGCACCGGGTGCACCATGAATATTGCACTTATTTATTTTGTTTGGTTCTTTCACTGGACCTGCTAACCAAGATCTAGAAATTGAATACAGTGGTGCTGGGGAACCGTAGTCTGCACCCACAATCAGGACAATGCATCGATAAATATGAGTATGCAGTCCCTTTCAAAGAGTTGTCGTGTTCTCTGAGTCCGATGTTCAAGCATCGCCCCGTCTGCCCAATTTAGGAGCGCCCGCAAGAGAAAGGAATAGAGTTGGTCTTGTATTTTGCGCAGCTCACGAAGCTAATGCCATGCTTGACGCTGCAGGTGTCCACTCGCTTCTCTTTGCCTGTCTATAGGCAAAGAGAAGCGGATCATAAATGGCTTAGTATGTTGCGGTCAGAGACAAAAACACGTTCACTTTATATCTAGATGATTTCATTTCAAGTCCATGTGGAATGTGGTGAGTATATGAATGACCGAAATCTTATTTTTTTCCTTCTTCGTCTGTTCACCTCGATCTAGACTGGTCTTGAAGTTTTTCGACTACTTCGTCGCATGCTACCCAAATGGCTGTCTGGAAATCCCGAATCTCTTACCCTTAGAGTCTGCAAGTCGAAACCAATGTTCATTTTGTGAATGTCCGACTTATTTAATGCGAACCATAGACAGGAAAAAGCTATAGCATTCTTGATGAGTTTCGAATGTGCTGACTGATAACCTAGCAAACCTTTTGGTGATTTAGGTTGGTAAGACCAGCAAAAATATTAATTTTCTAATTGTACAAGGATACACAAATACTAAATTTTGTTGCCTTTTCGGGTTTCATACGTAAGCCGAAGGACAAGACCAATAAACTTTTACACTTTTGATAATCCATCTAAAGTGTTTTGTGGAAATTGGAGCTCTCAACGAAAGCCAAAAAATCGACAACGTATTTGAAAACTTTGTAGTTAGTCATTTCAAATTCATTAACATTAAAGAATAACACCACAAACATTTCAATATACGTCGCCGATTGTTTTTGTTTTAATTTTTGTTGAGAGCTTTAATTAGAAAGATTGGATGAAGTATTGAAGATAATAAATGTGTCTTAAGAACAGACTAACGTCCTAATCCACCTTCTAAAGTGAAAGTATTTTCTTAAAACATAGTGTTAATTTATATAATATAGCTTAATGATTATGGACTCTAGCTGGCGTTTACCTCTGCTTGCGCAAAGCGCCTACTAGTAAAGGAAACAAAACAGTACTGGTGAAATATTTTATGCCACTTTGGAGATTACTATTACATCGTACGGTTCCCCCAAAAATTGATAACAAAGCCAAGTTTTGTAAAGCAAAATGAATAATATTATGTAACATAAAATGTCATAATATTTTCTGAGAAATAAAAAGTCTAATTATGCAATATTTTGCGAGCAATATTTCTGACGAGACTGCAGTTACATCCAAATGAAATTTTACCGCATTCGAATACTTGACTGGCTGTCTAACAAGCACGAGAAAATGGAATAATTTCTGGGAAAAAGTGAAAAGGTATGCTGTACTACTCATACCTTTTTTTTTGTTTTAAAAACAAATCATGTGGTGATCCTTATTATAAGTATGTTACAACTTTGACGCACACTTAGCCGAAAGAGTCATAGCAGCCACGAACGAAGCATACATTGCCGTGCAGTTAATTGATACGTCATAGCGCTGTAAAATATTCAGGCAATACACTTCTGCATTCGACACGAAACCTGCGTTTAGCCCCAGCCATAGCATAAGCGTTGAGTTTATTATCAGTCAAAAGTTTGACTTCCGACTTGCGGATATTTAAGAGTGTCGTGGGTACCGTCAACGATGCAGTGGTTTCAGTACGAACTTAAACACAGGGCCATTAATGCAAATGAGATTCGCTCATTCACTCATCCATTCATTCTTTCATTTATTTATTTATTTTATGTACTCATGAACAGCCGAAGCCTTTGTAGTGATGTACATCAGTTGAACTATATATTGATGAAGAACGACTAAAACGCAACAAGGCATGGGTGAAAACATCAAACTCTGCAACATTCAAGTTGTAATACAGGATTCAACTAGGATGATCGTCGACTGCGCTAAAAGTTATTGAAAATGTGACCGGTTAATATTTCCGGCTTCTTACTTTTATAGTAATTAGTGCTCATTAAGTTAGTAGATTATTTAAATCTGCAATTATAGTTTTCCCACGCCAATACCAATAACCCAATATTTACGGACAATTATTTTCATGCTTCTAGTCTTCTTTTGGCCAAACGTTTCGCAGTTCCACAATGGCGGCGCATTACCAACAGAAGGATAAAACTATGGGAAAGCGGTTTAACTTCAGAATCAAGGAAACACGCCCTTCTTTTCAAGCATTACAATGTTAACCTGAAATTAAGGCCTCTGGAATTTATCATGCGATGAATTCGTGGTCACCTACGTCAGTAATCACTAGGTCAAATGGTTCATGCTTTAATATATTGCTTACAGGATTCCGTATACTGTTTTTTATTTGCATTGCCCCTCTTACACCATTGGTACTCATTTTTCTGCTCAAATAAAAAAGTGTCGACCTCGATTAGGTACATTCATCCCGCTTGATACTCATATTGTTCCAATAAAGCTGTTCACACGCAATGTATGTTTCAATGATTGTACCCGGTTTTTGGTTCAAATATTAGTAAAAGAAAAGCATAGTCGCAATATACCCCTGTACGAGAGGCGCATCCTAGAACATATTGCTTTTGTAACCTTTAGAAGGCTGAAATGCAATTAAAAAACTCCACGTGCAAGAGTGCGATGATAAAACTCGGGCTTCAATTGAGCAACTGCTTTTCTGGCACTAGAGCGTCATCGAAGAAGGCGTGATCGCTCTCCGTATCACAAGGTGGATCCACTTTACTTTTAACCATGAGATCGTGAAATCATCGTGACGGCTAAAGAGCAGTTTTCGCTCCAACATGTTAGACAACCGCCCACACTCTTTTCAGGACTTCGCTTCCTTGACATTCACGGAGTAGAAATATGATCTACTCGAGTTCTGTCAAAACGAAGATTGAATCTCTACGACGGTCCAAGGGTTAGGGTCGTGTCACACCTGGCTTATATGAACACCCAAGTGAATTTTATATTTGTAGTCGATGATATATATATTTCTCAGGGAATCCTTCTAAAGATCCTGATACAGTTTGTTTTGGTGGCGGGCTTGGCATTGCTTGGTACTAATGAATCAGGCTTAATGAAAAGAGTGCAAGTGTCGACATCCCTTTGCAATGTGAAGATCATCGTGAAAAAAAAACGCGCGAAAGCGGCATGGACATAAAAGGAGGACTGCGCATGAAAATCGCTGAGTAATGATTTTTTTTAATGTATAAATGCCACAGTGATCGCGTAGGCACCGGGCGCACCATGAATTATGGACTAGTTTGACGAATGATGAACTTCAAGCATACCTTGGGGTGCTCATTCTAATGAGTGTAAACCCACGGCACCGGGTAGAGATGCACTGGAGCACCGACAGTCTCTTTCGTGCAGAAGAGATCGCTGCGGTAATGACCTACAAAAGGTTTCACGCGATAACAAACTCTCTTCACTGGAATGACAATGAGAAGATGCCAGCCTATGGAACCAAAGCGTTTGATTGCTCTTACAATGTGCGTCCTCTGGTCAACATGATGAATGTAACGTTTCATGCAGAATGCAGCCCGTCCAGCCATCTTGCTATGAATGAGAGCATCGTGTTATTCAAGGGCCGTTCAAGTATAAAACAGTGCATGCCGATAAAGCCGAATATCAAAAGAGGATTCAAGTTGTGGTCACTGACGGACTCGACAACCGGCTATTTGATCAGGTTTAAGCTGTACGACGGAAAGAGCGCTGAGAAGCCAGTCTACAGAACATTGGGTGAGCACGTAGTGATTACGATTGGCGATGGAGCAGTCCCAGCTGGGTCCCACTTGTTTTTAAACAACTTCTTCCCGTCCACAAAACTGCTGGAAGAGCTGCGCAGTAGAGATATCCTCACGCGTGGACCTTTCCGAGTGAACAAGAGATCCTTCATCTGAAATGAAGGTGGACAAAAAACTGGACAGAGGTGCCTATATATGGAGAATAAAAGGAGATTTTGATCCCTACCAGTGGAAGGATCCGAAAAATGTCCACGTCATGTCCAACTATCGTGATCGCGAGGACAAAACGCAAGTTGACCGAACGCATCCAAATAGCACAAAGAAAGAAGCGGAGTGCCCTGCGGTGATAAAAGACTAAAACATTGGAATGGGCAGCGTCGATAAGTTTGATCAGAGGCGCAATGCGGATGCTGCTGACCGTCGCTCAAAACGATGGTGGAGTCAAATTGTTTACTTCATTCTTGGTGCCGGAGTTGTGAATGCCTTCATTCAGCTCACCAGTTTGGACTCAGTTGACTACCTTCCCCTTCCGACTGGAGCGTGAAACGCTGCTGATTGCTCAAAGAAGCTTCCGCAAAGGCGAAACGAGCCTTTTCTGCCCCCACAATAAACGGGGCAAGAAGAATGCCCATGATATGTCTGGTGTCCCCGAGAAGCTCCGGTATGATGGAAACGCCCACCACCATAGGCCTATCACAAACATGCCACCCGTGACGCTAGTGCTCAACAAAAACCAAAGAAGGTCGCACACATTACCTGTGCAATCTCTGCGAAGTCCCCTTTTGCGTTCCGTGCTTTGGCCCTTTCCACAACCAGTGATGGAGTGCCTGATGTAGGCCGTGGGACATAGCTGTCTCCCTTATGCTAAGTGACTTAAATTGTCCACGGGACACATGTCTCCCAATTCTTCTCTGTTGTAAAATGTTTTTTGCTCCCGGGATTTGGTTTAAAAAGAAACTGACACCAGAATGACACTGGCAAGGTTAAAAACCATATGCAGTGTCAATTCTTCTCGCGTCCATCGAAGGGTTAACAGTAAGCTTGTGAAATCATCGTGACGGCTAAAAGGAGTTTTCGCTCCAGCATGATAGACAACCGCCCACACTCTCTTCGTAACTACACATTTCAATTACTTCGGCTGTAGTTTTAACCACTTAGAACCAACCTACGGCTTGGCGCGGGCGCTTCTGTAACATTGTACCGGAGTAGCATTATGATCTACTCCAGTTCTGTAAAACAAAAAATTGAATATCTCCGTTGGTCTCAAAGGTAAGGCTCCTGTCACGCCTGGCTTTTATGAAGACCCAAATGAATTTTATGCTTGTAGTCGATGATATACATTTCTTAGGAAATACGTCTAAACACCTTGATACAGTTTGTTTTGGTGACGGGCTTGACATGGTATGATACTAACGAAGCAGGTTTAATGAATATAGTGCAAGTGCCGACATTTGTGAGCAATGCGAAGAAGATCATCGCGAGAAAAACTGCGCGAAAGCGGCAAGGACATAAAGGGAGGACTACGCAGGAGAAGCACTGAATTACAAATCATTTTTTCTTGGAGTATACAGATGGCACTACGATCGTGGGGGCACCGGGTGCACCGTAGATTTTGCACTTCTTTTTAGTTTTTTCACTCGACATACGAACCAAGATCTACAATTTGAATACAGTAGTGTTGGAGAACCGTAGTTTGCACCCGCAATCGCGACAATGCTTCGCAAAATTTGAGTGCGAACTCCCTTCAAAGAGCTGTCGTGTTCTCTGAGTCGGATATTCAAGCATCGCCCCATCTCAACGATATAGGTACGCCCGCAAAAGAAAAGGATCAAGTAGGCCGTAACTTTTATGCAGGTCACGACCCTAATGCCGTGCTTGACGCCGCAGCTGTTATAATCCACTGGCTTTTCTTTGCCTGTGTATAGGTTCACCACGGAGCATTGATGGCTTAGTATGTTAATTGCGGGCAGAAAAAAACAATATTTACTTTATATCTAGATGCGTTCTTCTTAGGTACATTTGTAATGCGGTGAATATATGGAATGACCGAAACCTTCTTCTTTTCCTTATTCACCTCTTCACCTCAATCTTGACCGTTCTGAAGTTTTTCTACTAATTTGTCGCATGGTACCCAAATGACTGTGTCTGGGAATCCTAAATCTATTATCCTTTAAATTTGCAATTCGAAACCTATGTTCATTTTGTGAATGCCCGACTGAATTAATGCGAACCACAAACAGCAAAATGCAATGCCATTCTTGATGAATTCCACAAACAGCAAAATGCAATGCCAAACTAGAACCTTTTGGAGTTCTAGTTTGGCACGACCAGCATAAATGTTATTTTTCTAATTGTACAAGGATCTACAAATACTAAATTTGGTTGTCTTTTGAGGTCTCATACGTAAACTGAAGAATTAGACCTAGGTAATTTAACACTTTCAATAATTCATCTGAAGGTTTTTGTGGCAGTTTGAACTCTCAATGAAAGCCAAAAAATCGACGACGCATTTGAAAACGTTTTACAGTTACATTTCGATTTTATTAACATTGAAAAAAACACCATAAACATTTCAAGATACGTCGCCAATATATTTTTTTTAATTTTCGTTAAGAGCTTTAATTTAGACAAAAAATGGATGAAGCATTGAGACTAATAAATGCGTCTTAAAAAAACTGATTAACGTCCCAATCCTCATTCTAAAGTTAAAGCATTTTCTTAAAACATATTGTTAATTTGTATAATATATCTTAATGATTATGGAACGCTAGCTGGCGTGTATCTCTGCTTCTGAAAGCTCCTACTAGTAAAAAACAAACAAAAAAGTACTGGGGAAATGTTTTATGACACTTTAGAGATTATAATTACATCGTATGGTTCACCAGAAAATTCTGATAACAAATACCCGTTTTGTAAAGCAAGTTAAATAATATTATTTAGCATATAATTCCGTAATATTTTTTTAAATGTACAAAAGAGCTGTTATGCAACATTTTGCGCGAAATATTTCTGACGAGACTGAAATTACTTCCCAATGAGATTTTACCGCATTCGAATGCTTGACTGGCTGGCAAACAAGCACGAGGAAATGTAATATTTTCTGGGAAAAAACGAAAAGGTATACTGCACTACTCATACTTTTTTGTTTTAAAAACAAATCATGTGGGAATCCTGATTAAAAGCATGTTACAACTTGGACTCACGCTTAGCCGAAAGAGCTGTAACAGCCACGAACAAAGTTTACATTGCCGTGCGGTTGACTGTTACGTCATAGCAATGTAAAATATTAACGCAATACACTTCTGATTTCGGCATGAAAACTGCATTAACCCCCAGCCAAAGCTTTAGCGTTGAATTTGTTATCAGTCATAAATTTGACTTCCGACCTGCAGATATTAAATTGTGTTTTGGGTACCGTCAATGATGCAGGGGTTTCAGAACGAACTTAAACACAGGGTGATTAATGCATTTCAGATTCGTCTATTCACTCATTCATTCCTTCATTCTTTCATTCATTTATTTGTTTTATGTACTCTCGAACCGCCGAAGCCTTTGTAATTATACACATCAGGTGAACTAAGTAGTGATAAAGAGAGACTGAAACGCAACAAAGCATGGGTACAAACATCAAACTCTCCTACATGCAAGTTGTTATACAGGAGTCTACTAGGATAATCGTCGACTGAGCTAAAATTTATTGAAAATGTGACCGATTAATATATCCCGCTGCTTGCTTTTATAGTATTCAGTGCTCATCAAGTGAGTGTATTGTTTTAAATCTGCAGTTATAACTTTCCCACGCAAATACCAATAGCTCAATATTTATGGGGAATTATTTTCATGCTTCCACTCTTCTTTTGGACAAACGTTTCGCAGTTACATTATGTCTGCGCATTACAAACATTAGGATAAAACAACGGGAATGTGGTTTAACTTCAAAACCAAGGAAAGACGCCATTCTTTTCAAGCACTAAAATTTTGACCTGAAATTAAGCCCTCGGGAATTTATCATGCAATGAATTTGTGGTCACCTACTTCCAGTAATAACTAGCTCAAACGGCTCATGCTTTAATATATTGCTTACAAGATTCCGCATACTACATTTATTTGCAATGCCCCTCTTACGCCAGTGGTACTTACTTTCCTACTTCAACAAAAAAAGCCGGCATGATTAGGTACCCTCATCCCGCTTGATACTTCTTTGTTCCAATAAAGCTGTCCTTACGCAATGTACTTGCGAATGATTGTATATGGTTTTTTATTCAAACCTTTGTAAAATAAAGCCACAATCGCAATATACGCCTGTGCGAGAGACGCGTCGTGGAATAATTTGCTTTTGTAACCTTTAGAAGGATGAATTTTATTTTACAAACTGCAAGTGCGAGAGTACGATGATAAACCTCAAGCTTCGATTGAGCAACTGCTTCTCTGGCATAAAAGCGTTCTCTAAGAAGACGTGTTCGCGCTCTCTATCACAAGGTGAATCCACTTTACCTTTAACCGTAAGCAAGTGAAATCGTCGTGACGGCTAAAAAGGAGTTTTCGCTTCAAAATTATAGACATCCCCCCCCCCCTTCCCTGCATGACTTCGCTCCCTTGACATTCACGTGCGAAAAGAACTGACCTTTAAATTCCTTCGGCTATTGATTTACCCACTCAGAACCAACCTACGGCTTGGCTCGGGCGCTTCTGTAACATTGTACCGGAGTAGCATTATGATCTACTCCAGTTCTGTAAAACAAAAAATTGAATATCTCCGTTGGTCTCAAAAGTAAGGCTCCTGTCACGCCTGGCTTGTATGGACACCCAAATGAATTTTATGCTTGTAGTCGATGATATACATTTCTTAGGAAATACGTCTAAACGCCTTGATACAGTTTGTTTTGGTGACGGGCTTGAAATGGTCTGATACTAACGAAGCAGGTTTATTGAATATAGTGCAAGTGCCGACATTTGTGAGCAATGCGAAGAAGATCATCGCGAGAAAAAGTGCGCGAAAGGGGCAAGGACATAAAGGGAGGACTACACAGGAGAAGCACTGAATTACAAATAATTTTTTCTTGGAGTATACAGATGGCACTACGATCGTGGGTGCACCGGGTGCACCGTGGATTTTGCACTTCTTTTTTGGTTTTTTCACTCGACATACAAACCAAGATCTACAAATTGAATACTGTAGTGTTGGAGAACCGTAGTTTGCACCTGCAATCACTACAATGCATCGCAAAATTTGAGTACGAACTCCCTTTCCAAGAGGTGTCGTGTTTTCTGAGTCGGATATTCAAGTATCGCCCCATCTCAACGATATAGGTACGCCCGCAAAAGAAAGGGATCAAGTAGGCCGTAATTTTTATGCAGGTCACGACCCTAATGCCGTGCTTGACGCCGCAGCTGTTATGATCCACTGGCTTTTCTTTGCCTGTCTATAGGTTCACCACGGAGCATTAATGGCTTAGTATGTTAATTGCGGGCAGAAGAAAAAGATATTTACTTTATATCTAGATGCGTTCTTCTTAGGTACATTTGTAATGCGGTGAATTATGGAATGACCGAAACCTTCTTTTCCTTATTCACCTCTTCACCTCAATCTTGACCTGTTCTGAAGTTTTTCTACTAATTTGTCGCATGGTACCCAAATGACTGTGTCTGGGAATCCTGAATCTATTATCCTTTAAATTTGCAATTCGAAACCTATGTTCATTTTGTGAATGCCCAGACTGAATTAATGCGAACCACAAACAGCAAAATGCAATGCCATTCTTGATGAGTTTTGAATGTGCTGACTGATAATCTAGCAAACCTTTTTGGTGTTCTAGTTTGGCACGACCAGCATAAATGTTATTTTTCTAATTGTACAAGGATCTACAAATACTAAATTTGGTTGTCTTTTGAGGTCTCATACGTAAACCGAAGGATTAGACCTAGGTAATTTAACACTTTCAATAATTCATCTGAAGGTTTTTGTGGCAATTTGAACTCTCAATGAAAGCCAAAAAATCGACGACGTATTTGAAAACGTTTTACAGTTACATTTCGATTTTATTAACATTGAAAAAAACACCATAAACATTTCAAGATACGTCGCCAATATTGTTTTTTTTTTTTTTAAATTTTCGTTAAGAGCTTTAATTTAGACAAAAAATGGATGAAGCATTGAAACTAATAAATGCGTCTTAAAAAACGGATTAACGTCCCAATCCTCATTCTAAAGTTAAAGCATTTTCTTAAAACATATTGTTAATTTGTATAAGATATCTTAATGATTACGGAACGCTAGCTGGCGTGTGTCTCTGCTTCTGAAAGCGCCTACTAGTAAAAAAGAAACAAAAAAGTACTTGGGAAATGTTTTATGACACTTTAGAGATTATAATTACATCGTATGGTTCCCCAGAAAATTCTGATAACAAATACCCGTTTTGTAAAGCAAGTTAAATAATATTATTTAGCATATAATTCCGTAATATTTTTTTAAATATAGAAAAGAGCTGTTATGCAACATTTTGCGCGAAATATTTCTGACGAGACTGAAATTACTTCCCAATGAAATTTTACCGCATTCGAATGCTTGACTGGCTGGCAAACAATCACGAGGAAATGTAATATTTTCTGGGAAAAAACGAAAAGGTATACTGCACTACTAATACCTTTTTTGTTTTAAAAACAAATCATGTGGGAATCCTGATTAAAAGCATGTTACAACTTGGACTCACGCTTAGCCGAAAGAGCTGTAACAGCCACGAACAAAGTTTACATTGCCGTGCGGTTGACTGTTACGTCATAGCAATGTAAAATATTAACTCAATACACTTCTGATTTCGGCATGAAAACGGCATTAACTCCCAGCCAAAGCTTTAGCGTTGAATTTGTTATCAGTCATAAATTTGACTTCCGACCAGCGGATATTGAATTGTGTTTTGGGTACCTGTCAATGATGCAGGGGTTTCAGAACGAACTTAAACACAGGGCTATTAATGCATATGAGATTCGTTCATTCACTCATTCATTCCTTCATTCTTTCATTCATTTATTTATTTTATGTACTCTTGAACCGCCGAAGCCTTTGTAATTATACACATCAAGTGAACTATTTAGTGATAAGGAGAGACTCAAACGCAACAAAGAAAGTGTAAAATCATCAAACTCTGCTACATGGAAGTTGTTATACAGGATTCTACTAGAATGATCGTCGACTGCGCTAAACGTTTTAGAGCGCAGCTCTTAGGCGCCCGTTTCCGGCTTGAGCGGCGTCGCCGTCGGCGTCGCCGTCGCCGTCGGCGTCGCCGTCGCCATTGCCGTCGGCGTAACCGCGCGGTGCATGTTGGGACATGCACCGCGCGAGCCCTCCCCCCCCCCCCCCCCCGCCCGAGGTCACATGACCTCCCCTCGAGGTCACGTGACCCCCCGAGGTCACGTGACCCCCCCCCCCCGGAGGAGATTGAAGGATGAGGGGAGGAGGAGAAGGAGGAGGATGAGGAGGGGTATACCCTTCCCTGAGTACCCTTCCCTCCTCCGCCTCCTCAAGAGCTGCGCTCCAATTCGGCGTTACAGGGAGTTGTAAACGGCGTTCATTTTTTGAAAATGTGACCGATTAATATATCCCGCTGCTTGCTTTGATAGCATTCATTGCTCATCAAGTGAGTGTATTATTTAAATCTGCAGTTATAACTTTCCCACGCTAATACCTAATAGCTCAATATTTATGGGGAATTATTTTCATGCTTCTGCTCTTCTTTTGGACAAACGTTTGGCAGTTCCATTATGTTTGCGCATTACAAACAATAAGATAAAACAACGGGAATGTGTTTTAACTTCAAAATCAAGGAAATACCCCATTCTTTTCAAGGACTAAAATTTTAACCTGAAATTAAGGCCTCGGGAATTTATCATGCGATGAATTCGTCGTCACCTACGCCAGTAATAACTAGCTGAAACAGCTCCTGTTTTAATTTATTGCTTACAGGATTCCGCATACTACTTTTTATTTGCATTGCCCCTCTTACACCGGTGGTGATTACTTTCCTGCTCCAACAAAAGGAGCCGACATTGATTAGGTACACACATCCCGCTTGATGCTTCCTTGTTCCAATAAAGCTGTCCTTACGCAATGTACTTGCGAATGATTGTATATGGTTTTTTATTCAAATATTTGTAAAATAAAGCCATAATCGCAATATACGCCTGTACGAGAGACGCGTCGTGGAATAATTTGCTTTTGTAACCTTTAGAAGGCTGAAATCCATTTTACAAACTCCAAGTGCGAGAGTACGATGATAAACCTCAAGCTTCGATTGAGCAACTGCTTCTCTGGCATAAAAGCGTTCTCTAAGAAGACGTGATCGCGCTCCGTATCACAAGGTGAATCCACTTTACCTTTAACCGTAAGCAAGTGAAATCATCGTGACGGCTAAAAATGAGTTTTCGCTTCAACATTATAGACATCCCCCCCCCCACCACTCCCTGCATGACTTCACTTCCTTGACATTCACGTGCGAAAAGAACTGACCTTTCAATTCCTTCGGCTATTGATTTACCCACTCAGAACCAACCTACGGCTTGGCTAGGGCGCTTCTGTAACATTCTACCGGAGTAGCATTATGATCTACTCGAGTTTTGTAAAACAAAATGGAATATCTACGTTGGTCTCAAAGGTAAGGCTCGTGTCACGCCTGGCTTGTATGAACACACAGATGAATTATATGATTGTAGTCGATGATATGCATTTGTTAGGAAATCCTTCTAAAGAGCCTGGTGCAGTTTGTTTTTGGTTACGGGCTCGACGTTGCCTGATACTAATGAAGCATGCTGAATGAATATAGTGCAGGTGGCGACATCCGTTAGCAATGTGTAGATGATCATCGTGAAACAAACAGCGCGAAGGCGACAAGGACATAAAGCGAGGACTACGCAGGGGAAGCGCTGAATAACAAAATATTTTTTTCTTGGATTGCATAGATGGCACTGTGATCGCGGAGGCACGGGCTGCATCGTGGATTTTGCACTTATTTTTTTGGTTCTTTCACTCCACATGTGAACCAAGATCGAGAAACTGAATATGGTAGTGTTGGCGAACTGTAGTTTGCACCCACACTCACGACAATGCATTGCTAAATTTGAGTACGCAGTACCTTTCACCGAGCTGTCGTGTTCTCTGAGTCGGATATTCAAGGATCGCGCCGTCTCCACAAAATAGGGTACGCCTGCAAGAGAAAGGTATCAAGAAGGCCGTAACTTTTTTGCAGGTAACGAACCTAATGCCGTGCTTGACGCTGCAGCTGTTATGATCCACTTCCTCCTGTTTTCCTGTGTCTAATTTCACCACGGAGCATAAATGGATTAGTATGTTGCGGGCAGAAAAAATAGACACGTTCACGTTATATCTAGATGCTTTCTTTTTAGGTACATGTGGAATGCGGTAAATATATGGAATGACCGAAACCTATATTCACCTCGATCTTGACCGTACTGAAGGGTTTCGACCAATTTGTCGCATGCTGCCAAAATGAGTGTGTCTGGTAATCCTGAATCTCTTATCCTTGGATTCTGCAAGTCGAAGCCTATGTTCATTCTGTTAATGCCCGACTTAATTAATGCGAACCTCAAACAAAAAATGGCTATGCCATTCTGTTTGAAGCCATTGTATGCGCTGATGGATAATCTAGAAAACGTTTTGGTGATCTAGGTTTTCACGACCAGCAGAAATGTTCTTTTTTCTAATTCTACAAGGATATTCAAATAGTAAATTTGATTGCAGTTTGGGGTCTCATACATAGACGGATGGATTAAGCTTAGATAATTTAATACTTCCAATAATTAATGTAAAGTTTATTGTGAAAATTGGAGCCCTCAGTGAAAACCTGAAAATTGTCAACGTGTCTGAAAACGTTACCCAAGCAGCACAATTCACCTGTTCAAACGTGAGCCTGCTTGGGCAGCCAGGGGACGTTTCCCAGCCGAAGAACCGTTTTGCTTCACGGGGCAAGCTAGCCCCAGCCTGGCTAGCCGGCTCGGCAGTTCAGTGGCGGTTCCTTGTCTAGCCAAGTTTGGCAAAACGTTGTAAATGCAGTGTGGGCTAGGGTGGGAGTTCCTCTGGGCGTTCAATCTTGGCTATTTGGTGAATTTACAGGCTACTCACAAGGATGCCTATGTTGTCATTCAAAGGACAATTTTGTGGCATATAGCCAAACAAGATCTCAAATCTTTGGTGCTGTGTGCAGCAAACACTGGTTGCGACTTTGTTCCGGATTTAGTGCTGAAAAAAACTGGACAGCTTTATTAATCGTGATGATTAATAAAGCTGCTCAGTACTTTTGTCAGAATATTTGAACGATAGAATGAAAGTTGAAAACATGTGCGAGCTGCTGTATTTATTGTGTGGTCGGCATGCAAATGAAGCTGCAAAATCGATAGAGTGGTTTTATTTTATGTTCAGTACATGATGCTGGCTTATGCCCAAGTCTCACTACAGCGACAAACAGCAAACGACAGCGACAAGCCTCAAACCTGAACATTTCGCTATTTGACAGCCTTTGCAGAATAAAGGATTCCATGCTGAAACACAAGCATCATGCACGCGAGGGTATCTTTGGCAGGCTTACAATCACTCGCGCTTCTTTTACGGCACCGAACGACTAAACGACTGCCAAAGGTACCATCACGGGCATGCTGCATGGGTTGAAGGCTTGCCCGTGTCGTTTGTTTCTGCTTGTTGCTCTAGTGGGACTCGGGACATAATGTCCGAGTCCCACTAGAGCAACAAAGGCTGGTTGCTGGATAAGGCTGGTTGCGGGTCGAGTATCTGCTGCCTGGTAACTGCGCTTCAAAGCTAACAGGTGGCTCTGCCGATCCGAGTAATAATGACAGCAATTGTCGATGGTTCACCCCATGGCCACTTCATGGCTGTGACGTAGAGCTGGATAGCAGCACCTGGAGAAGGAACAGGAAAAACAGTGATGCATGTTTAGTGAATATGTTTTACATGAACTATAAATCATGCTCCTAATTAATTTATAACACAACAGAAACGCTACCCAAAAGGTCTTAGTGGTATGTTCAGTCTCCGTCAATATAAACGACCTACTGAAAGTGCTCGGCTGAGACGGTGGCGTTCGGAAGCGCTATAAGCGCTCCGTGTGATTCCGTTCTGCCTCGAGGAAAGGCCTCTCACTCGGGGCTCAACTGGTTCTGAAGTTGCGAACAGCTTTTGGTTTAGGTTTAGCCTAAAAGTGCCCTTCATTGGCATCACCTCCAGAGATATAGTCACAAAGGCTCGAAGCAAGCATGCTCATCACTGTTTTTGTTATCACTTGTTTCTGGTGTAAAATTTGAGAACGGGCACTGTCAAATAAACAAATAATAAAGTTACACCTGAGTCTCATATTTGAAAAAAATAAAGTGTGGTGAAGAGCGCATTCATTAATTAGAAGGATTGCGTGGACTTTGCCCTTTAACGGTCAAAACGATTGCCTTGACTCTGACCAGTGTCTCCCAGACAGTAATTTTTGAGTTAGTATCCGTGACATGAAGCTGATGAACTGCTCTCCACCGCGAAACCGAAAACTGATAAGCGCGTGTTGCACTTTAGCTGAGCCCCGAGTGATTCCTCCCCTTGGGTAGATTGGAATCTCCCAGAGCACACAACGCGCCCTTACCAGCCACTGCCTCGGCCAGGAGCTCCCATAGGGTCTTTCATATTGCAGAAGGCTACATAACGCAGGAACTAAAAACTCGACTGTGACAAGCGTGGTTTCCATATATTTGTAGTATACTACTGTCAGTAAATGCAAAATAAAAGCCAGTTAGAGCACCTCAATGTGAACACCCCATATAACATGCAGTACTCCGGAAGGTTGCTGAGATGATTTGAAAGCCAATTTTGAATTGCCGCAAGGTGAATTTTTTTGTTTCTCTTGATAGAAAAACCGAGCCATAAAAACAACTTCACTATAACGACAATGGTTTTTGTTTTAGTTTTTTTAAATGCATAGAAGTACTTTATTGATATTTATGTTGCATATCTGTAAAATACACTATAAAGTTGTGCCAACTTACACTGACAGTCCTGAAGCTATAACATCACAAAAAACAAATTCTCCAGTAATTAAACCGCGACAAAAGGAAATCAGATCAGAAAAACTTTCAAGTCTGACTTAAAGGGGTTATGATACGCCAAAAATAAAATATGAGAACAAATATGCTAGGACATATTGTACGCCCCTATAATCCGGCTAAATTTGTTTTGAAGGTGGCGCAATGGTTTCGTAGATAAATCGATTTATATGCGGGTCCCTCGGAGGGGCGGATCTGGGCGGAGCGGGAGGCTGGTGACGTAGCCAGCCTCCAGCGCGGCGTCCCCTTTCACGCACTCACAGACTTGGCTCGCTTGGCATCTCGAGCTTCAGCTTCCTCGTTTACCTTCCGCGTTTCGAGCATACGGTCCGGGGCGATTACGTCTACGGCATCGCTCGCCTCGTCAAAGTGTTCGACATTGATCGCAGCAGTGATGAGAGTGATTGCTATCAAGAGATGTTGGAAGCTCTTTATTTTGACTGCGACCCGCTGGCGACCAGCTCCAGCGACGGCGAGTTACGGACAAGCTCGCCGTGGTCACCGTCGTCCAGGATTATGTCACAGGTGCATGCAAGGTGGAAGGTCAACGGGACGGGGGCAAGAGCGAGAATAGCGCTCGGGTTGTCGAGTTGCGTGAGCGGTTTTGATTGTACCGCGGCCAGGAGAGCTTGAGCGATCTTGGGGGATCATGCGGATCATGTGGTATACGGACACCATGATGCGACTACGTTGGGCAGTGTTGCCTGGTCGCCAGATGAAAATGATAAAAATTCGTAAATTGAATATTGGAAGTACCAGAGCTCTAAACATCGCGTAACTAGGTGTATAATATACTAAGTAACATACATATAATGCTGGAGTTCTACTAGAGCAATCAACAGAAGCAACCGACTCCGACAAGACTTAAATACATTCAGCACGCACACGAAGATAGCTTTGGCAGGCTTGCCGTCTCTCGGGGCCCTGAAGTAAACATAAGTAATTGCAAGCCTGCCAAAAGATATCTTCGCATGCATGCTCCATGGTATTGATGCTTAAGATCGCAAGTTGGGCAAGTACGTTGGTTATTCATCACTGAATATTATGCCAAAAAAATGAAAGCCGTTTAAAACTCCCTGTGATGCCGAATTAGAGCGCAGCTCTTGAGGAGGGGGGGGGAGGCGCGGGGGGGGGGGGGGGTTCACGTGACCTCGGGGGGGGGGGGGGGGGGGGTGTGACGTGATCTCGGGGGGGGGGGGGGGGGGTCACGTGACCTCGGAGCGGTCACGTGACCTGAGGGTCACGTTTACCTGGGGGGCCACATGACCTGGGGGTGACGTGACCTGGGGGGTTACATGGCAGGGGGTCCCGTGACCTGGGGGGGTCACGTGGCCTAGGGGGTCACGTGACCTGGGGTCACGTGGCCGGAGGGTCACATGACCTGGAGGGTCACGTGGTAGGGGAGTCACGTGACCTGGGGGTCACGTGGCCTAGGGGTCACGTGGCCTAGGGGTCACGTGACCAGTGGGGTCACGTGACCCGGGGAGTCACGTGACCTGGGGGTCACGTGGCCTTGGGGGTCACGTGACCTTGGGGGGTCACGTGACCTTGCGGTTACGCCGACGCCGCTCAAGCCGGAAACGGGCGCCTAAGAGCTGCGCTCTAAAACATGAACAAAGGAAGGAAGATCTGGACAGGACACGGCGTATATTTCAACTGAATGTTTGATTTAAAAAATAAATATATGTAGAGATAAAAACTGACACCTGTTGGCAGAGCACTGTAAGGTAAGATCAAAATGCACTTCCTTAGAAACCAGTGTCATTGGCTCTACAAAAAGCGAAATTCTTTGTCACACAATGACAATGAGGGTGCATTCACACAAGTGTTGTTACCCTGGGATTTTATCAAAGTTACCTAACAGTTAACTGAGTCCAGTGTGAGAGCAACTCCAACTAGGAAAATACTAGTGTCATGGGCCGTTACATGACAAAACAGCGAGGAAAATTCGCAATGCCCTCTTGATAAAATCCAAGGATAACAACTCATGTGAGCGCTCCCTTACTGCTATTATCTGACAAAATAATTTCACTATCTGCATAGCCAATGATGCTGGTTGCCTTAGGCTCGGTTCACATGGTGTGATCTTGCTTGAAAATGTACACCTGTGACGTCTGGCACCGCAGCTTCCCCTATGCTTTTATTTTTCTGAGTGAGCGACGTCACAATCGAAAAAATTGCAAGTAAAATCGCACCATGCGAATCAGGTTTACTCTGTTCTGCCAGCATGTGTCGCTTCTTATCAGTACATATATTATGTTTACCAAAGTAAACCATCCTGATGAAAGTTACAACGTGTCCTGTCCAGATAATTTTTTTTGTGCGTGTTTTTGGCATATTATACAGTCTTAAGACATATCAGGGTCGGGTGTTCCTTTCGTCGCTCTAGTAGGACTCAGGCAGAATGGGTAAACAGTCATGTCTCGATAAAATGATTACTCTGCTATATAGAAACCATTCTCGGGTACCAAGTGGGTAAATAACTGCCTTTTTGTTCCGTTTTTATGGACAGCTCACGTTATGGACACTTTTGGGGACGAATGGAGGTGTCCATATTTATGAGAAATCACTATCAAATTTAATAGTGTTGAGTTGAATGACTATGCTCTGAAGTCAGGTAGCAGGCTTCTCCGCCGTACACCAATGCGTAGTGGTGGCATGTCAGAAGTTCGGGCAGCAGAACACACCGCAGGCAAATGATATCCAATTGGGGGTATTTGACATTGTAATCAACCATCAAATAGGCCTACACGTTGTCATGGCTGCGAAGGTCAAGAGGGTGAAGTTGACATTTGAAACAAAACTTGAAGTAAGGCATGTGGACAAGGAGACAAAAAATCTTGTGTCGCTGAAGCCCACAAGATCTTTCAAAGCACTTTGGGCAAACTACTCAAGAAAAGGGGTGACATAAAATTGGGACAGAATACATCCCCATGCACGGCATATTAAGACATCGACAAACCACTACAAAGATGATTTAGAGATGTTGGGGCAAGCAACATTTTTGGATTGGGATCAAGCTTCTAAAAAATGTGAGATTCCTTTTACTCTTTATGTGAAGAATCTTTCAAAAGATTGTAAAAGGTTCCTTTTAGCTCTTGATGTGAACAACTTCACTTCAAGTAGATAGCTGATTTCCTTAAGGGGCACTATGACATAAAAAAGACCATCTAAGGGATGGATAGATGAATAAAACAGATCTACCTTTTGTAAAAGAAGAGTAGTGCCAGTGTATGTGATGAGACCATTATGGTGGCGGTGCCAGCGTCGAAAGAGAAATGCAATGGTTCAACAATCCATTTAAGCCGAGTATGAAGCCGAAAATAATTTCAATGCTTTAGAAATGTGCCTCCAGTGACAAAAACATCCCTGGCAAGCGATTCACACTAGCGGGACAGTTCTCATCGCAGCTAACACAGCAAGGCCCAGATTACAGTATTTTGAAAAGTAACACAGATGGCACCACAAGAATGTATCCTTAGTGATGGGAAACTTTAGAATGCCAACTTGCATGAAGAACTGCCATAATATTACCATAATGTACGTATAAAACATGAAATCATGGCTGACTCGGGATCTCTTTTGCTAGGTCTTTGGTGGGTCATGGACTGGGAAGCGGAGTTTGCCGATAAGCGTCCCAGCGTGTGTTTACTTGGTAAAATGGGCCGCTTAGCATATGCAGTTCAATTCTAGCAGCCAAACATGGCATCCAAGCTACAGCCGTTAGACCAAGCCATAATTCAAAGGCAGTCTGGATTGTGTTCACCATTTATAAATGTCCAGGCGCGTCTCTCAATTAGCCTATCCACAGGTTTTCGGAGATTGTCATGAGAGTCAGCAGCTTGTCTTGGGCAGCTCCCTGTCAGCCACTTTGTCCCTCCATGCACAGTGCCACCTTTATGAACTCATCACGGGCTTAAGATGAGCTAGTTGGGTCATTCTTACGATGGGCGAGCTGAACAAAGATACCACTCATAAGAAACACCATTCACACTGCTGTGAGCTCCCACTGAAGAACAAAAGAAACAGAATCCGGAAATTGTTTTATCTGCAATGAGAACATCGCAGCAGCAGATGCAACAGTACGGTGCCTGGAATGCGCCTCCAACTGGTGTGTTTAGCGTACTCTACCACCCATGCATTAAACGTGGCTTTCATCTCAAACGCCTCGTGTAGCTTTCTTTATTCTTTATCTGGGTATCTGGCCCAAGATTTGGTGTCATCAAATGGCGGGAGCAAGGGCAGTGGCTGCAGTGCGTGCCCGTGCAGCCACTAACTTTGGTCTTGCAACAGACAAATGCAAAACAAAAAAACGCAAAAATACATGACCGGAGTTGTGTACGAATTTCCAATGTCATATAATTCCGTATATATTGTTGAGACAGGCCGATGTTTTAACGATCGCGCCGCGAACATGATTCGGCAATACAAGCAACCCCCATCAGGACATCTGGCCACGCACTGCAGACGCTGCTTTTGCTCCCAGTTATTTGATGACATTAAATTTTTGGCCAGATACCCAGATAAAGTATCTAGAGAGTTATACGAGGCGTTTGAGATTGAAGTCAAGGGCACCATGTGTACAAGTGACACAGCCATACCCTTATCGGCAAAAAGAATATCAATTTCTTGATAGAGGACTAAACCGGTTGTAGTAATGACTGACATTTTTCTCGGCTATATAGGAGATTGTTTTTCATTAAATCTTGGTTGCGAATTTGCCAGTGTTCACGTCAACTTCTTGTTCCTGTCTATTTTTTTTTTTGCGCTTGCCTTCAGTGAAATTTACCTTGTAAATCTGTCCGAGTGCTTCATTCAAAGCGTTGACTTAGGTTTAAAAACATGAAACGTTGGGAAAGATACGTAAATATGCCTGCATGATTGGTGATCACGATTCAACTTCCTCAACTGCGATCCTCGTACAAAAAGATGAATTGTAGCAACTTCGTGGTTGACACGCCAAAACTCAAACTGAAACCAAGAGCAAAAGAAGACCAGAACAACACGGTGCGCTTACACAGAGCCCTTAGCAATGCCTGACTCCTCCTCCCTAGCTTTCTTTTTATTGCCACATAATTTTGTGCCCAAGAAAAGATAGGTTGCTCTTTTTTTCCCCCTCCCCAGCTTTCTTTTCATTGCCATAGAAAGATATGCCCAAGAAAAGATAATTTGCTCTTTTGCTCTAACTCAGAAGAGTAAATTGAAGGCTTCAGCAACAAAGACAAACCATTGCATAATTGAGCACTTTTTAGGATGCTTCTTTGTAAAGACAAAGAAAAAACAACAACCAGACGCTTTGTTTTTACGCCTTCGCGCAATCAACTAGCTCCGCAAACGGCAGCTATTCGTAATTCCGTGGTCGGACCAAGCAAGTGACCACCTGACCATGTACACCTTCGCTATCGTACCTACCAAGCGCCCATCCCCCAGCTCTTCATGATTATCTCCAATTTAGAGTTGGTGCTTGTTCGGTATTTTACAGTGTTTAATGGTGCTGTTTGCTTAGAAAAACAAAATGTCACATAAATACCAACAGGGCCCTGCGGAAACAGTGCATGGGACCTCTTTCACCTTTTACAAAGCATCCTGTCTCGAATGGCAGTAGAGAAACAGGTGGGGCTCATACGCCTGTAGGCCCTTGCTGAGTTGATAGCTGCTATCCGGACTGGAAGCTCATTGGCAGCTTCTAGTTACCTGTAGTTTCTTCGTCATCATAGAGACTTCCTGCAACACCATCAATAAGACTCCGACTGACCTTCTGGAACAAAAATGAAACCAGAACTTGCTTCACAGATCAACAAAAGAACAAGTGCCAACATTATGCTTCTCTTTTGTCGTTGACAGTGCAAAGACCATGATGACACCACCATTAAACTCAACCAAAAAAGGAAAATGAGCTTCTGCGTGAAGTAATTGTATTAAGAACAGTGTGCATAAGGAGCTTAGATATCTACTGGTAAATTAACAAATTCTGGGAACTTAAGAACAAATTAAACACCACCTAGCAATAGCACAGCTCGCATGATAGGCACATGCACAGCAATAAACAAGCCTCTTGACGTTCCGCAGTGCTCAGATAAAGATCAAGAATCAATGCCGGTGATGTAATTGAAAATACTTTGGGGTAGTACAATGCGCAAGTTTATCCTGAAGCTACGGTTAGTTACACGCACCTAAGGGGTGTTAAAGCAGGTTCATACTGTTGCAACCGATTATGACTAAGTTGAACCAAACAGGGTTTTAAGATGCTTACGACTGCCATTGCCGCTGCACAGCCCGGTGAAAAGCCGTCACAAGAAGCTTAAAGTTTTGTTGTCAGACTCAGTCCTAGCCGGTAGCAACAGAGTGGAGTAGCCTGTAGACTAAAACTGTACCCAGCATTGGGTCTTCACCATGGTTCCAAAAATGTTTCAAGAGACTTCCTTTAACTTTACCAGAACTTCAAGTATTTAAAAGTCACTACACATTTTATATCAGATTAGAGCATTAATCGAATCATTCAACCTCTTTCCTTAGCCATGTAAACTACGTGTTCACCCGCGGGTTCTTGAAGTCACGAATATGACTGGGGTAGATTAAAACGCCACTAAGGCAAACGATAATAATCTTTATTAGCGACAGTAGTAGTATTCTGGGTAGCACGCAAGGTTAGACATCTAAGCAGGGGCCGGTAAGGAAGAAAACAACGGAAACGATGAGATTAACAGGGCCCTGTCAACACTTTTAAGCAACGCTAGGCCCGCGCGCCTCAAACACTAACGACACGCACAGCTGGCCGGCGCGGGGCACATGCCGTAAGCGAGCGCTACGACGCCCAGCTAGAAGCGTGTTCTATCAACCCGGTGGAACCCGCCAAACGCCAGCACCACACTGGCACCGAAACCGCGCCATTCCGCAGGACGTGGCGCGCGCAGCACTAATCCCCAGTGTACGCTGGGGGAGCGAGGGTTTCCCACCCCGCCCAGGGGCCGCTACCGACCGCCCAAAGAGGACACAGTCCAAAACGCACAACAGCGCATGAGGAAAGGGCCAATGAAGGGAGGACACGCCCACAGAACGAGGGAAGACGGACCGAGGTCACGGAAGCGTGTAGTTCGAACGCTACGGAAATATTTACTTTGATACTAACAACCCATTCCTGTTACTCTAATAAATGTAGTTTCTTGTTATGAAAACCCCGGCTTCGTGCTGTTTCTCCCGGATTGGGCATGAAGCAAGGCAACCCCACCACAACGCTGACCTAGTTTTGAGATACTAGGCACAATTCAACGCTGTCGCTAGCGTGAACGAGACGACACGTCAAAGTAAAAACCATCTAATTCTTCATGCGTGTCGCCCTCCCGAACTCATCCAAAGCGTTTGTTCTAAGATCCGTATCCAAGCGTTTGACAGCACAGATCAGTTTAACGCGGCTGGAACAACTTTACAACGTGTCCAAAGGACTCGCCTATAGCAACGCGAACTTTCGAAACAATTTGATTAGCGTATCGGCGGTGCTCCGGTCTCAAAGAACATTCCCAGGATTCTCAAGAAAGCGGCTAGCATATACGCAAGGTTTCAACGAACAGCTTCCACAAGGGATAGCGATCGTTTGCCTAAAGGCAGCCAGCATTCCTCGGAACTGCAACGCGACGCCGCCTCCGGCCAGCGCCACAAAATCGCGGAGACCGCTCAAGCGTCGAAAACAGGTCAATATCCTCTGACTTACGGTGTCAACGTGAGCTACGGTGTTCTGAAGATCATCCAGGATATGTAGATACTCTTCGGTCTTGCACTATGAATATGAAATCGGCAAGACTTACCTGAACCATGACTTGACCCACGCACGTTGAGACAGGCCTTTGTCCGCACGGACGGAAAAGAATCCAGAAGCTACTTGTGGCTTTAGATCGGGACGAAGCAATAGGATTGAAATACGACTCAAGCACGGATGAATATGAGTTTTTGAAACGGGGGCTGGGAAACAATAGTGATGATTAGTATGCCTGCCGGGTATATATGTGCGTACTTTTGTAGCGTAAGCTACACTGGCCGAGGTTGAGCAGTTTAGCGTGGTTTTCAAAGAGCCGTCCTGCGAAAGCGCGAGTAGCAGTGACGTCACACGGCGCTAAGCTGGCGCGCCGGAGCCGCCGCCGCCGCGCGCTCCGCCGCCACCGCGCGCAACTCGCCGGTCTGCGCATGCGCGAGGAGCAGTGACGTCACACGACGCACAGCTGGCGCGCCGGAGCCGCCGCCACCGCGCGCCGCCACCGCCGCACGCGCCTCACCGGTCTGCGCTTTCCAGAGGAGTGACGTCATAGCCGCGGCAGACGCACTGGCGCCGCCGCGTGCCCAGCTGTGCGCCTCCGTGGCGCAGTAGCCAAGTCTGACGCTGCACCGGAGCCGCTTGATAGCGCCTCTCACTTTGTGCGCATAAGCTCACGCTACGTATATCCTGGCATTGCCGAGCTAAGCCACCGGAATTTTTCAAGTTCACTTTAGTTGAGAGTGCGCCCTGTCTTGCTGTCTTTCTGTCTATCCCTGTATTTTTCAAGGCTTTTCCACCGTACATATTGTTTCGGTTTCGATCCTACTCTATTACAGTTTATATTTCGGTGGCCGGTGTCAGTGTCACTGCCGTGGTCATTACTGGAGTTATCGCGTTCTGTACGCAGTTTGAGGTCAATTTTTTTGGGGCGAGCAGACATAATGTCCTAGCTTCTTCTCCTGTTATACGTTCCGTGGTAACTTTTGCTTGCTGATTGAAATCTACATCAACTTATGTCCCCCTCTCTCCCTCAAACACGGTGTTCGGCATCTTAATTCAACTCTTTTTTTTTTTATTTGTGAATGCTTAATGCAATCCCTGGATATTTGTTTTAATTTTTCTTTTTTGCTAAACAATATCTGTATTTTTTTTTGTTTGACTTGCAGGTTGTTTCGCGGCTCAGTAAAGCGGGTTGTTTTGAGATTTTCAAGATCACGTACAGCCGACAATACACCAGTGACGTAGGTAAAAGGGAGGCGAAGGGAGCTTTCGGGGTCGACTCCACCCCCGGCCCCCTGGAAAATATTCCTGGCTCCGTCGCTAAATGAGCATAAGAGGCACTATGCTTTTTGCCTCATAAGCATGCACACAAATCGAAGGAAGTGTGCATTTTGTGTTTGGCGTGGGAATTGCTGATCATGACCATGTGTTTTGAGATGAAGCGCGTTAGTTATAGTTGGTGAAATGTACTGGATGCTCCTCCCATCTCCTTTTACTTTTGCAGAGCGCACGCTCTAGAGGAGGCGACCCCCTCCCCAGCGTTTACTTTTAACCTGTCACCGACCATAGTACTTATCTTTGTGGACCTTTAAAATTGCTACAGCTCGCAATGCACACATCGGTGTAATTGAGTTGCTGAGTTGCCGTCCATGTGGAAACCGAAGAGTTGTTCCCCTCCGGAGCCATAGTTACAGACTTGTTTTCAGCTCACTCGATCGTCACATTCAGGTAACTAGAACAAGAGCACTAGACCTCATGTTGCCGCTCGTTTGCACGCGCTCAACCCCGGCTTTGACAGAGTTGGAGCCCACCAGAAGTTACGCTCTCCTTGACAACGTAGCACAAATTAGTTCTTATCACAGTCGACGCGTGCATCCGCCAAAACGTGCCCCACGTGTCCTACACTTCGTTTCACGATCAGTACGAGCGAATCCAATGTGACGTCAATGTTAACACTTCGTGAGCTTTCTTTCGCTCGAATTCATGGTCAAAGAGAGAATAAAAAGTAATAGAACAACGTAATTATTGTCACTTATTTACTGTTGTGTAATAGATGGCAGGGTAGATCTCTCTTTTGACCGTTTGAATAACGGGATTCACATCTCTCAAAACAGTAAAAACAAAATGCAGTTGTCAATAACAAGCTTTTCCTGCAACAGGATCTCTATGATAGGAGGATGCCCATGCTAAGCCTATTTCGTATTTAAAAATTTTGATAAGCATGAGTCCAGGTGGAGCCTTATCCAAACGCGGATTCAAATCCGGCTTGCTTAGTTTTGAAAAAAAAATAAATAAAAACAAATAAATATTTACATTCGCGATACCCCCCTATATGTACCTGATTACTAGCGCCACCTGCCCGCTAACGTTTGCGAGAGCTTTACGCGACGCGTGGCCAAGGCTTCCATAACTTTGTGGTGCGGACCGCATTCGTCGTGTGGCGGCGGTGTCGAGTGAGTCAGGTGAATTGTTCCCACTTTAAATAAATACAACAAATCAATTTCGCATACTGCGGCACTAAGTTTTGAAGTAGGTGCAGCTAAAGCAGTCTTGCCTCTTTTCGAACTTAGAAATACAAATGAGACATTTAAGGTTCGGAAATCAATTTGGCTCAAGCATCCGGTCATTCTTTTTAGTCTGCAAAAAACCCTGGGTCGGAGCGAACGGAAAAGTGAACACGCTTATTCAACACCGCAGCAAGGTATACAGATTTATTTGTGTAGCATTTTTTTCACATTATTTTTCTTGAAGCGCACACTGATGGCGGGTAGTTAATTTGTTCTGGAATAAACATCGGCTTTGGAGTCGGACGGGATGTGTTCTGTTGTTTTTTCTAATTTACACATGCAGTGCAACAAGTTTCTTGTTTTTGGCGTTTTTGTGAAATAAGAGACACGGTGCAGTTTTACGGACGTTGGTTGCGATGTACCGTCGGGACGGGCGTGTCTTAAAGCCCGACGAACGCGTCACGCCCAGAAGCCCAATATTAAAAACAAAAGAAGGCAATGGGTCCTGGTCGAAGGTCCAAGCGCAGATACTCGTGGACGAAGCTATGTCACGGGCATTGTGATAGTGGCATAAGAGTTAAATTTAAGCGCAAGGTAAAAGCACATTTTATGTTGTTGTAAGTGGAAGTGGTCGTATCGAGTACTTCAGTGTCCGATGAAAAGCAAGCTGCAGCCAAGAAATAATGGACGACGGTAATTGCCCGTCGTTCCTTGGCGCGCTGAATCTTGCAAAAATGAACGACCCCTGAAACCACTCCCCTGCAGTTCCGTGGAATCCTGGGGCCAGTGAATACAGTAAAGCTCCACAAAATACCTAAATGTTGGTAGCCACCTGTCTACCCTGGTCGGCTGGGACCAACAAATACAAGGAAAACACCTCCCTGGCAGTTACGTAGAACTCTGGGGCCAATGAACACATTGAAGCGCCACTACGACTTCACTGTTGGTAGCCGCCTGTCTACCCTGGTCGGCTCGGACACCCAAAAAACAAGGAACGCCAACGAAATCACTTCCCTGGCTGTTCCGTAGAATCCTGGGGCCTATGAACACACTGAAGCGACAATGATGGCTGCCGCCTGCTTACACTGGTCTGCTCGCACCGAGAAAAGACAAGGAACGCCAAGGAAATCCCTTCCCTGGCAGTTCCCTGGAATTACGGTGCCCGGGAAATTCAGTGAGACTCCAGGCTGGCAGTTCACCGAGTTCCCTGGGCGGTCCCGGTCCAGTCTACTACGGCCAAGGCCCAATACTGGCCCATAGCTTGCCCAAGCAAGTGTGCTGCTTAGGTATAGTGTTACATTTCAATTTCATTAAAATTAAAAAATAACTCCACAAAAATGTTCAGATAAGTCGCCGATTTTTTTTTTGGTTTGATTAAGTTTTTTTTTAATTTGATGAAAAATTGGAACTATTAAATGCGTTTTAAAAACTGAATAACGTCCTAATCCCCCTTCTAAAGTTAAACAATTATCTTAAAACATATAGTAAATGTTTAATAATATCTGTTTATGATTATGGAACGCTGGCTGGCGTTTACCTCGGCTTCCGCAAAAAACCTACAAGTAAAAACAAAAAACAGTACTCGTGAAATGTTTTATGCCACTTTGGAGATTCGAATTAAATCGTACGGTTCCCAACAAACTTCTGATAACAAATACACGTCTTGTAAAGCAAGTTGAACAGTAATATTTAACATAAAATTCAATAATTATTTTAAGATATAAAAAAGCGTTCTTATGAAACATTTTGAGGAAAATATTTCTGACGAGATTGCGGTTACTTACAAATGCAGTTTTACCGCATTCCAATGCTTGACTGCTGGCTAACAAGCACGCTGAAATGTAATATTTTCTGAGAAAAAAATGAAAAGGTATGCTGCACTTCTTATACCTATTTTGTCGAAAATCATCATGTGGTGATCCTTATGATACGCATGTTAGAACTTGTGTATCATAAGGAACGCGCACGCTTAGCCGAAAGAGTCGTGGCAGCCACGAACGAAGTTTACATTAGGCGAATACGGTACACATAAGAGAATGCCAAAATATATGCAAGGTAGTCGTTGAAATAAAAACAAATATAGCAACAAAGGCTGCTCATATTTTGGGTAGCATTTTCTACACTTTCTTTGTGAGTACGCAGATCCCAATAAGCATTCACCAAACAACTTCTAAGATCACACTCAACCGAGGGGGTGGGGGGAGGGCGGGGGGTGGCACGGCTGTCTTTCCCAGAATTCAACACTACCTCTATATTTTGAAAAACTAACATGGAACGGGTGCTAACAATCTGTTCGACTAGGAAAGGATTTGACCTTAACCTTTTCTCACAATTGTGATTTTTAAAATTGCTACTCGATTGCTGCCTGTTTTGTTGTGGAAATCTCTTTTGACAGAAATCGAGAGTGCATTGTTCGTTAGCTCGTTTAATTTTCCATCTGGGCTCTCAACGTTAAATTTGAAGTAGTGTTGAATTCTTCGCTCGAAACAGAATAAAATATAAGTGGTAAAAAAGTAAGAATGATTCAGCATTTATTGTATTTCACTTTTGGTCTTGAGCATGGTAGATACGCACAGAGAGGCAAAAGTTTATTAAATTTTCTAAACTGTAAAAATGGGGTGTTATCAAACTTTTTGCGGGAAATATTCCTGATGAGGCTTCAATGTTTTTTATACTAAATTAAACTGCATTTGAGTGTTTGACTGGCTGGCTTTCAAGCACAAAAAAAACTATTTTTTGGGAGTTAATTAATAAATGAAAATATATGTTGCACTACTTATACCTATTTCGTTGAAAAACCGATGATATTTTGATCATTATGATGCGCACCTTACACGTTAGACGCATGTTTAGCCGAAAGAGTCGAAGACGCACAAGCGAAGTTAACATTAAGGTATACGTAACAGTATAGACCATATATACAAGGTACCTAGGTAGCACAAAGTTCTGGGCCAAAATTTGGCTTTTTTCTGGAAGTTTAGGGCCTTGAAAAGGCCGACGAAGCCAAAGTAGAGCCCTACCTGACCTTCCTTGGCAAGAGTCTGATTATTTTGGCCCTAATTCGCCAAACTAGTGCCAAACATAGGCTTCACTGCCTGGTAGTTCGGCTGATATTTGGCATTTTTGGGCCAAACTCGCCTAACAAATGCCAGAGTTAGGCTTACTGCCCGGTAGTACGGCTGATATTTGGCATTTTTGGGCCAAAATCGCCAAACAAATGACAACGTTAGGCTTCACTTGTTGATAGTTCGGCTGTCATATGGCACCTTCGAGCCGAAATCGCCACAGATGTGCCAGAGTTAGGCTTACTGCCCTGTAGTTCGGCTGACATCTCGCATCTTTGGGCCCAAGTCGCCAAACAAGTGCCAAAGTTAGGCTTCAGTTCCTGATAGATCGGCTGTCATATGGCAGCTACGGACCAAAGTTGCCAAACAAGTGCCAGAACTAGGCTTACTGCTTGCAATTTGGCTGATGAGGTATTGGATGTACGCGGGTGGTCTGCAACTTAATTAAAAAGGAATCAAGTTTTATTCTGCTCGCAACTTTTGATTTTATTTTGGGTGTTTCTTGATTTCTCCAGGCCAAAGGTAGGCTGAATGTTTTGCCGCGGCTGGACCAGGCTTTGCAAACGCAGATTGTGCCAGATTGTTGTGTACGCGCGTAGGTACACACGCGAATATCGGGACGTGCAGTGAGAATGGTTCGACGTTGCAGAAACTGGTGCTGTCGAGCAAGCGCTGCGCGAGACTGACGTGCCCAGGTCTCCTGAACAGATATCATCATTAGGCGGCGCATTGAAAAAGAGAGCATACCTCTGTGCGTGTCTTGCATTGTGATTGAGCGCTGTTAAACCCTAGCGATAACAAAAAGCGAGAGCGACAGTGGCTCTGTGGTGTTGCACCCACTTTACACACTCGTCTGACATAGAATCCTGGCGAAGATGAATTTTTTAAATGTGAATTTGAAGCGTTTGACAGCATCAACCCAGACACTCCTTTCCCTCACAGTCCTTCACTCCAACCCCCCCCCCCCCCCCGCCTCCCCCCTAACCAAACGTGACATTCCAAGACTCGGGTACGAGACATGGAATGTCTTCACATTCAGTAAAAAATGCAGAGGGTGCTTAGCGGCATTGTTTGTGCCCCTTCGACCTCGCCTTTTGCTATGCCTCCGCACCTGCTTTTGTGTCTTCGTGTGGCAGTCAGCGAGCGCGACGGCTGCACTAAGCAAATCAGAAGGGTGGAGCGAAAGGCGTGACGTTACTCCAAGAGGCGCGTATTACAAACATGCTTGGACGAAAATTTGCCACGTGACTCTCTCTGCCGCGCTGATGGGATCTCTGTTGCTGTTGTTTGCGCCGTATGCCAAGTTATAGAAATAGGCGGGCCACGTAAATCTGGCTTCTGAAATGCGCTCTTCAGTGTTCTGTTGCTTTCGTGCGTTGCAGACGTAGCCGTGCTTTTTAGTTGTAAACCACCAAAATACGTCCCCGCCAATTTTTCCGTAACGGCCATCTTTTCCGACGGAGTCCCTGGAATTCTTGTGCTGTGTTTGTTGGACGCGCTTCGACAAAAACCGCTCCTCGCCAACAAGACGTCAGTTGAATGTGCGCAACCTTCTTTCTCGACTGTGTTTTTGGGCTGCCCGAGTCGGATTATGCATCTACCAAGGATTACATGATATCCCTTTTATTAGTAAGTAAACTGCAAGCATGCTTCTGATAGAAGTTCTGCATTCCGCTCAATCTTCGCGGTTTTTGTGTTTTAATTTATGAGTTTTGCTTGGCATTAAATCAGTGTTAATTATATTTTATGATTTGCTTTTCATTTTACAGAGATGTATGACCTTTGTAAATATGTCGAGAATAAGCTGTGTGTATTGATAGTGATTTATTAAACTTCTGGGAGCGTTCGAAACAAATTCGTTCGTCCGTGTATGTTATTGATATGCGACAAATGCTGTGCAAAATCCTATGCAACACAGACTTGCACGACGTCCGGCCAATACAGAGGAGACGCACCGTTGAGTATTCGCACGGTATTGCGCGAACACTAGACCGGGGCAAAACAACTGTACGGCTGTACCTGCCTAATATGGTACGGTGGTGCAAAACTAGAAATTGGAGCGATATTGGAACCGACTTTCAGCCGGTACTGCCATTACACTGCTAAGTATCGCCGTGCTGCTTGGGAACGCAGATGGTGAGATCTGACCATCGTGTTTCCAACGCTTATTTAATTTAAATTTTCTTCTGGAGCACGTGAAAGAGCACTTCTGTGGCACACCAAAGAAATTCCAAACTTCGGCAGGCCTCTGGGCTTTCTTTGGCACTGCAGTGGCTAGCCAGAGATGAGCCAAACTTCGGCATGCCCCGAATTTTCCGAATTAGGATTTACCTCGGCAGTTATGACTCAAGTCTGGCACTTACTTTGGCACAACTGTGGCGGACCAGCTTGCACATTATCCTCATGTAATGAATATGGAATGGGAGAAAGGTATTACTGCAGCAAGACTGTTTCTCTTCACCAGAAAACAAAAAGATGCTCAATACACCCTCTTGAGGGACGCTACCCTAGTGAATCATTTATTTGTAGGAGAAATTTCATGTCCTTAATGAACACATATGAATCATAAAATATATATAAGAACATATAAGAGCCATTTAAGAACTATAAGAACTATATTAGAACTCCATGACATATAATATCGACATAAGAAACTTATAATATGGTTCTTAAATGTTTTTGCATATCTTGTATGATTGCTATGTGTTTAATGGACACCAAAACTTCTCATTCAAACCAGATCTTTCATTATGATATTTTCTTGAAGAAAGACATGAGTAAGTGTGGAGCCAAATCAAACTTCATAAGAGAGGTTAGTCAAAACCTATCTTATAAAGCATAACATGCGATCACGGACAACATATCCGTAGAATTTCTTAGGAATCCCACACCACCAAGCAGTTTCATAAGCTCTCTCTAGGCAAGAATATTCAAACACAGTGCTGTACATGAGCAAATGCTTTGAATATAAACTGTTCAGGCGTACAAGATGATCCTATGTTGATCGCCCCATTCTAAACCCTCACATTTTGAAATCTAAAGATATCTTAGCCCCTAAAAAGTGGACTAATAGTCTGCTTATATTTATTTAATAACTTGTCCTAAGGCAACATGTTATTTCAATGAAACGCTAACTTGCTGGCAGAGCCAAGTCTTTACCGATTATCAGCAGGTAATTGTACGTGCCCATTTTTAGCTCTGAGGAAAGAGAGAAGCTTCCCAGAAACGATTAAAACTGTTAGCAAATGGCCTAGAGATTTAAGAAACAAATGCAGCTACATTTAATAGTAGATACTTCCAGGTCCAGATGGCGACTGTTTTCTTTTTTGACCCAGGGACCACCTTGAGTTTGCACAGTGAGGAATACTGGTTGTATTCTAGAGCACCTGATCCGGACATAGCCATTGGCAGCCTTTCTGATACAGCTCTGGAATTCTCAAATTTCGCAGAATAATTAGATAAATTAAAAGCTTCACCCTATAAAAAATATTTTTTACCGGAATGCCATTTCCGTAAAAGTCTATTTTACTGGATTATGGGACTGTTTTCACTTCCAGTAAAGCCGTAGTTTACCGGAATGTCACCGGAGTTTTTACTGGAATGTCACCAGTTGTTTTACAGGAATGTTACCGGATTTTTACCGGAATGTCACCAGATGTAATACCAGAATGTCACCGGGTTTTTACCGGAAGTTTACTTCCAGTAAAAATCTATTTTACTGGATTATGGGACCCTTTTCACTTCCAGCAAAGCCAGAATTTATCAGAAGCTCACCAGATTGGCCGGAATTCACGGTGTTTTTTCTTTCTTTTTTCGGACGTCAACGGAAGGCACTTAGGAGGAAGCCTGTGAACCGTGTTTGGTGTATGTTTACCAGATGCTGGATGATTCGCTAACAATTAAAGTGGTTAGCCCATATAGACCTGAAGCTTCTATGTATTTATTTAACAGGGTCGATACCAGTGAAACAATTTGCACAGCTGTCAACAAAAGCCATCAAACCAAATAGAAACAACCGAGTTCTTCGTCGCAAAAGATATCTTTCAAGGTACACACAATGCCGCTGGGTAAATTCCTAGACGTACGGTAGTTCAACTAATAAAACCGCGCAGGTGCACCACACGGACACACACACGTATACTGCCAGTAGCACATTTAGCGAAAACCACGAACGCGCGGAACGAACATCCGCCGCCGTTGAGAAATCCCGGGCACACTCACGATGTCGTCCCTGATGCCGTCGCCGTGGGTGTACCAGGCGGACACATATACACTGTCAGTAGCACGCTTTGCGAAAACCACGAAAGCGCGGAACGAACATCTGCCGCCATTGAGAAATCACGGGCACAGTCACGATGTCGTCTCTGATGTCGTCGCCGCGGGTACACCAGGCGGACCCATACACGCTGTCAGTAGCACGCTTAGCGAAAACCACGAACGCGCGAAACGAACATCCGCCGACGTTGAGAAATCTTGGGCGCAGTCTTTTTCGCTCGCTGGATGCTTCCGAAGCCGGATGGACAAAGAGGCTTAAGAAACAGGTGTGGAGATCTGGCTGCCTTCTCCCGCGCCGACCCTCTGGGCCCCAATTTCCGGCCTCCGAGATACGTCATGCCTCGGGGGAGCGGCCGTGACCTCGCGCAGCACAAGGTCCGGCTGGACCGCTCCCCTAAGCCAACTGACGTCACGCGACTGGCTTCCCAGAACAAAGGGGCGAAGGCTTAAAAGGGGAAGCCGAACAAAGAAAGTCTCTCAGGCACGGCAGCGCTTCGACGGCGGACAGCGTGCAGCGGCGACAGGAGACGAGGACGCTGGCGCGGGAATTGACGGGAGACGGACGATGGTGCGGGGAAAGTGCGGGCAAGACGTCGAGTGGCGGACTCGACGAACGGACCGGACGGTGACCCGGATGACGACGTCCCCATGGCGCGGTGCGGATGACTACCGCTGGGACTTGGAGCAGCTGCGGGGCAGTGGATCTCCCCCCGACCACGCTGATGACCGTTCTCCGATCCCGAAACCCCCCAAGGCAATGAGTGAGTCAATAAACCCTTTTGCCGAGAGCGAAGTATTGGTGTGTCATATTCATCCGGGAATAGGGTCTGAGGGAATCGGAGTTAGATGCCCGCACAGGTCACTGAAAAATATTTTCTTTTCATCTGCACACCCAGCTGCTTTGGAAGATACGGGTCGCACACATGGAACGAGAAGCCGAGACTGAGCGTTCGTTCCTGGCCGGCCGTTGCTCGTTGACGGACAAAGAAACCGGTTTTCTTCAAAACGAAATAAGCAAAACGACCCTCTCGCATTTTCCCCACGAACCCAATGCGAGGGAGAGAGGGTGCGTGGGGACTCGTCCTTGGTGCGAGGCACCATAATTACACACCCAGTCCCCGGCACGTCTCGGCTTCCCCCTCCCCTTGCGTCGGCTTCGAGTGAAGTTCGGTAAACAGGGAAGCGAGTCACCCGTTTCGGGTAAGATTTCTAGCAAAACCAGGTACGTCTGACAAGCGGTGGCTGCCGGTGACATTCCAGCGAAATCTGGAAACCCCATGCCGGTGAAATTCCAGCGAAATCTGTTTGCCGACAAATAATCTAGCAAAGACTGGTAAACTCGTTTCGGATGAAAACGGGTGAAAGTGCCCACCTTTTTGGATTGTCAAAACAGTTCGCTGCACACACTTCTTGAGGATTGCAACGTCGTCCCGAGCTAAAACTCGCACTCCCGAGAATGCCGCCTGAGTGGTCTCGTACCTGCTCTGGCCCTGACTTATTTGCCTGTTGCAAATAGCAAGTTGCCGGTGATCCCTGCCCACCTTTTTGTATCGTCAAAACAGTTCGCTGCACGCACTTCTTGCAGGATTGAAACGTTGTCTCGAGCTAAAACACGTTCTCACGAGAATGCCACTGCATTGGCGGCCACCTTTACAGACTCAGTCCCCCTACTCGTCTTGGCTTCCTGCCTTTAGCCGTTTCCCTTGCGTCGGCTTCCAGTGAAGTTCGGTGTCCGTCAAACGAGAGTGGCTTCCGGTAGGATTCCAGCGACGGGTAATCGAAAGTGGTTTCTGGTAAAACTTCCAGTGAAAGTGGCTGCCGGTAACATTTCTACCAAAGACTGGTAAACTACGCTGGTTTCTGGTGAAAATGAGTGGAAATTAACCCGTTTCCACCGAATGTCACTGGAAGTTTTTGCCGGATTTTAACCGAAAGTGGCTCCGGTAAAACGTCCACCGAAATCTGGTAACTCAAAGTGGCGGCCGGTAATATTTCCACCAAGAAACTGGTAAACTACGCTGGTTTCTGGTGAAAATGACTGGAAATTAACCCGTTTCCGCCGAATGTCACTGGAAGTGTTTGCCCGATTTTTCAATAGGCAAACAGGCAAATGATATTGCGGAACATTATGTGCACATAATGTTCCGCAATACTATTTACCTGATCCTTTAAAGGTGGCGAAGGCGTCGGTAGAAAAACTGTCTTAAAAGAACAGAGGTTGCCTCAAATTTTCGCCACTCTGTCCCACGCTCTTTTAAAGTGACAAAGCTGTTTATATTTAAAACATATTTCATGCACGAACCTTCTTTTTCTTGTTTCCCTATCCAACGAGCCTTTGATTTACATTTTTGAAACACTACCTTGTTCCAAACCGTTGGGTAGCAGCAAAAAGTCCCCAGGCCGTGTTGTGATATCTAAGCCTAACAGTACATAGTCCTTGGTCCACCAAGACTGGCAGCTTTTGGGAAGATTTCCAAATATTTTTGGAATGAAGACAGATGCAGCATTTATGGTACGGTGAGTAACGTACAGTGTGACTCTTTAAGGAATCATAGCTAAAAATTCAGTTGGGTCAAGCACTGATTCCAATGCAAATAGAGCACAGTCAGCTTTGTCTAATTTCCACCTGGGGATGCGTGCTGGAATTGAAGGAGGCGGGCGTTACAGTAGTTCCAAGAAGCACAAAAAATGGTCACTCCAAACAGAAATATATAAAACCTAAAAGAAAAACAGAAAAGAAAATTTGTGGATAAAAGAGATAAATCGATGCACGTAAAAGTATTATGAGGTGCACTAAAGATGTAGGTTCTTGTCAATTTAAAAGGCAAAGGCCAGATGACAATAAAATTTGTAAAACCCTTCCAATTCACGTGAAGATGGAGGACCAGCGATACTGTTATCTTTACGACAACTTTACAACAACTATACGATATACATATTACTGCAACGAAGACACGTACACGAATTTGTTGTTTAATTGTCTTTGTTTAATTCTTGGTGACTAAAGTGATCATTGCCTTATCGTCACTTATAGGCTAGTTCTAAACCCACTTTTTCAAGGCACACAACGGGGACAGTTTTTTTTTCAAATCGAGCCCGTCTCTTTATCAGCATCAAAGAAGCGAAAAATAAGATTAGATCGGTGCGTTCTGCCCTCAGCCTCCTCACAGCACACTCTTAGCTGAGATAAGCCGGTTACTGTAGATGATAACAAGGAATCAGGACCTCCAGTAATGTTTGAAGGTGTGCTACTCAGTGGTGCATTGTCATGTGCCATCACATTGTCATGTGATGGCACATGACAGTGAAGATGTCCTACATGCTGGATTCTTCTTCTTTTTATTTCTTTGTCTTCTTATGTTGATCTGTTTTAAAAAAAGATGAGAAAGAAAGTAAGTCGTGAGTCAGCGCTGTGTCTGTGTCTCTTCTTCTACTTGTCCTTGTGTTCGTTTGCGCTGTTTTATTTGTATGTTTACAATCAGGACCTTATTGTCTAATAATGCCAAGGGAGGCAAACTCACGAGGGTTGCCCCCTCTTTTTTTATACTTGCCAAGCCCAATCGGAACGAAGAAGCGCTGTTCAAACGGGAGTTTTTTGTTAACATCCAGGAACGCATTTTTTCCAGATCCTAGCACATAAAAGCTTCCCTGTAAAAATCGCTCAACGATACCACCACGGGAGTCTTGGTGAGCACTACCCCACATGGGGTGGTGGGCGTTAAAATCCCCCAAGAGTAAAAAAGGCTGCGGAAGCTCGGCCACGTGTCCATGTAGATCATGTGAATGCAGTGGAATAATCATTGGCATGTAAACTGAAACAAATGCAATAGGGCGGTAGAGAGGAATACAAACTGCTACTACTTCTAGTGAGGTTTTGTTGAGGACCTGAGGCACAGGCAAGACCACTCTGTACGACTACAGCTACTCCACCAGACGAGTTGCTAGGGGATTCATGGACCTTTTTAAAAATCTGATGACGGCGTGGAACATTTATTTGAGTGTTCTTGAAATGAGTCCCCGGTAGACATATAGAAACAGGTCGAAGCTTATTGAGAAAAAAAGTATGTGATCAATAATAGAAAAAAGGCCGCTGCGATTTCACTGCTGGCTACTTTAGGTGTTTACTATTTAGAGTAGAAAAAATATATAGGCTGTGAAACGTGACCTATAAGAAGGTGCGTTAAGGTTTAAAAACTATTATACATGCGGAGTGCCCTGTTTTTTAAAAGGACCTTTCTGCCTCCGAGTGGGGTCACTAGCGACAGAAAGAAAGGACTCCAATCCTGAGAGGGGAGCGTCCTCATCGGATCTCAGCCCACTTTAATCCATGGGCTTCTCTCTTGCCGCCTGCAGCTGATCCTTGGAGGTCGGCTGCTTCGGCAGCTCCCCGGTCTTAGTCCGGGTAGAAGAGGAGCGACGGGGTTGACCTCGGCCTCGAGGGGTCGAACTGCCAGGTAGAGCAGGGGATGTCACCCCCTACTCCGGGGTGGATGCTCACGAGGCAGCATTTACCTTGCATTTCGGAAGCGGTGCAGTTGGCACTGCTTCTGAAGACACAGACGGAGACCGCGACTGGAGACGCAGATCATCTCGTAGCCGTGTGTGTTCTAGTCGAAACCGTTTGCCGCACCAGTCCCTTGCGTACGGCCAGGTCATAAGAGCTTTCGGTAACAAAGGCGAAGCGCTTCCTTGCATCAATGCAAGGAATGTGTTTAAGTAACATTCAAGAAGAGGATTTAGCTTTCTTTTTTCCATAAGGTACAATATCGGGAAGTGTGCTGGTTGCTTACCGTTACAGTTGGCACATTGAGCTTCACTGTGAAACATATCAGCGGCCTGCTCCTTACTAAAGCACTTGGCGCAGGTGTCGCTACTCGACCTTTTCCCGACCCAGCGCAGAACTATTGATACTCAAATCAACGCACAGGGTTTGGCGCATAGTGCCGGGCATGGCACATAGGGCCTGAATCGGCACTGAGTGTAGCCTGCATTTACAGTAGTTGGAAGGGTCATGGAGTTGAAGGTCAAAATGACATGCCTTGTTTTGCTTTTTACGGCATCACGTCGAATGGTTATGCGTCACACTGTAACAACACCCTGCCCGGAGAGACCCTCAAATAGCTCGGTATCTGAAGAGTCAAACAAATAGTCTTCTGAGATTACACCTTGGACAGTATTTAACTTTCGGTGAGAGAACACACTGACCTTGAAGTCTGAGACGTAGTCCATGGCTAGGAGTGATTCACTTGTTTCTTTTGTTTACTTCAACAAGAAGGTCGCCTGATGCCATCTTTTTGATGCAGACGTTTGCACCAACAACACCTCCAAGCCTCTGTCCAGAGAGATGACAACGCAATGCAAATCACAACGCATCCACCTCTATTTGATCTCCCTCCCACTACGCTCTAAACACTGTGAGTGCTTGGATATAAAAAAAATAAAAACAATCTTTTACAATTGGGCAATTGTAAAGGATTTCTGAAATTCTTTACAATTGGGCAATTTATGCGTTATGGCTATCTTTATTTAAACATGAATAGCGCAAATAATACCAGCCACCAGGAGCAAAAAAAAAAAGATGTATCTTAGGCTGGGTTTTGGCCATTGTATTTTTTATCTTTAACCCTTATGTTCCTTATGACTACAATATAGCACAAAGGAAATAAAAAGCCCAAGGTAAATTAACAGTAACATACCTTAGTCACTAAAACGTAAGAAACACATGGCCTAATTTACTATGTCCACGTTTCTTACACTGTGATTTTATCTTGGAAGTTCTCATCGGCTTGTGCAGCATTTCCACTTGCTGCGGTGATCGGGTCGATGAGTCAGCCCCTTTAAATACCTTGCACTAAGAGGCGTTGGAAAAATTTTACTAACCACCCTTAGTGAAATGAATTTAGTACGACTATCAAGAGCGCCTTCTTCGTCCAGGTGATCAAATCCTAGCGATAGACGTGCGGTGGAGCTCGAGGGTGTTGTGAAGGACCCTAGACCTTCTTGACAGGCTTTAAAAATGCGTGGGTGTGTGAAAGGTGTCACGCAAGGCATGTTTGTGTATATTCAGGGAAAAGAGAAGTTATACAGTATATTGATTAAACACATACCCGAAATGAGATAACCCATAAAATTATAATATGAGCACTCAGAGGATGTAATAGGGTGTCATGTGTTTATAAAATACAACCGTATTTTTACTAGAGATATAAAAAATTTAAATCGTTATTATGAGAGGCAAACGTAATGGGAACCGACAACAAAAACGAAACTTTACTCGATGTTAATTCTTTTCTCTTAGTAAGCAAATACTGCATATTTAGCGTTAAAACATAACCCTCTAATCTGCCTAGTACTCCTCTCTGCGGTATTGTAAAGCGAATGCCGATTTCCAAAAACACACGGAGGCTGACGTTTCGGTAGCTTTCGTATGTAACGTTTTGAGAGGTATCGTAAATACTTTGAGTACACTCTGCTTATATTAATATCAGAGTCAGTGTCACTAGACCGTATTTCTTTAGAATATCTTGTTTGCATTAGCATTGGCTCATGGAAAAAGCTCAGACGAAACCGCAGAAAACTCAAGAGATCTGGAGAATTGATCTCCAAGTTCGAGTGCATGGTTCCGTAAAAACGATTGGTGGCCCTGACTTGTACACATGTCGCCGACCAATGTGGCGCTTGTACAATGGAAGCACGAATGTCCTCTGTCTCGAACCGTTAGGGTACAAAATGAAACCTTTTTTAGCTATACTTTACAACTCACATGACAGAGACAATTAAGAGCTTAAAAGTATGACTGACTTTTACTTTCTTTTCCACAATTCAAGTGGAGTTCGGTCCAATTTATATTCCACTGAGTGCTATTTTCGGTATGAATATCTAAAATTCAAATTTTGAATTTTCTGAACCTTGTAAAAAATATATATTCAAATGGGCGTTTCGACATGTGTCCACAAAAATATCAAATTGATATGAAAATATTTTGGTTATTACACACAAATTCTGGTATGCAAGAACAAGTGTAGAGTTAAGGCCCGTTCACACTCTTGCGACCGAGTAAGACCGAGAGAGACCAGACCGGTTTTGAAGACTCTTCCGATCTCTTAGGACGAGCTCCGCTGCAGCGCATCCGGTCCTAAGAAGTCGCAAAAGGCTTAAAAACCGGTCTGGTCTCTCTCGTTCTTACTCGGTCGCAAGAGTGTGAACGGCGCTTTACAGTGAAAAGGCATCTCCACTATATTAAGTTGGTTTAACAATGGCTTTGTACGAGCTTCTTATTCAATGTGGAATATATTACAGGAGTAAGTGTTCGATTAAGATTGATAGAAGTCGTATATCTCATAATTAAAAGCAGTAGTTATGATGCAAGTCAAAAGTGAATTTCGGGCAATGCATAACCAAAGAAGAAACTATGTGAAACTTTCCTTTCGAAGGCAATCGGCCAATCAGGTCGCTGTTCTGTATCCTCGCATTGCACACGCCACGAACCGATCTACCACTTTCTTGCGTGGGATTTTCCATTAATTTTTCTTCTTGTCACTTCTCTCAGCCGAATTGTTCTGTCTGGTCATCAATGCTCACCCCTCATCGGACTATTTCGCTCCCTTCGCTTGTTGCCATTGACGCATTGTGCTATTGTTCACCACAAAAATACTTTATACGCCTTGCGAGTTCGTTATGTGCGCTTCCGTTGCCCTCAGAAGCACAGAATCCTTCTTCTCGAGTCGCGAACAGAAGAGTAATGTGCCAAGACAGCTGCATAGTTATAATGCCTTTCTCACACCATATGCGTGGCTTGCACATCTAATGTAAAACAACAACAACAACGTATCCTTGGGTCTTTGGTCCATTGTGACATTTCAAATAGTTGGTTTTCTTCAATCCCATTACTGGAATGTCTTTCGTCCCACTTTTGCATATTTCTTACGTTTAGTGTGCTGCGCTTTATCGTTTTTTTTTTTCTATAAACTGCCCACCCCAAAAGCCAAAGGCTGTTTGTGTTCACAGTAACAATAAAATAAACAATAAGTAACGAAACTACCCTTAGATTAAAATAACCAATCATGAGTGAAGTGAAATAAAGCAACTAAATGGTAATTTTCTGTATTTTAACGATATATATGTATATATATTACATAGTAATTGTTTCTTTAATCCTTCCTACGACGACTATGGAAACCAGACAAACTATATCGTATAATTGCCTTAGTCCCACAAACATAATGTGAGGTTTGGAAACAAACATGGATCAAATTTTGTTGTGATGTTCTTGCTGATTTCATTGATATGTGGGCTATTTATTCAACTCATCTACGACATTTTATTTATGCGCCAGAAAGTACTTCACCTCTCAGAATATCTTGTCGGCATGTCATGCAGGAGGAGGTCTTAAAAGTCTTATTTTATGATAAGATGACACGTAGACAAGTTATAGCGATTTCAATTAAACAATATTTTTCATAGAAAAGACATTGGCATCTGCTATTACACATTCTACTGCTTGGTATTCTCCCTGGAATTTCTCACTACTCTTGTTAATGCAACCAGAGATATCGTCATCGTTTATTAAAAAAACGCAAAAAAACGATGACCTCATGTCGTTTAAACTAAATTGTTAATTTATAAATACTAAAAAAATATGTTCAACGGGGAAAATATTTTAGGAAATATTTTAGAGGCGAAGATAACTTAGAAAATTATATTGCCCATAATGTCGATAAAGTCTACGACACAACAGTCTTCATCGGCACTTGACCACGTTAGTGATGACGTCGGAACATGCCGCTGTGATCCAAACAAATCTTTGCTAGAGCCGTTGCTATGGACAAATGCATGGGAGCTTGGCGCGATGTTAGAATTTGACTGATAGAAAAGTGAATAATTTTTTTGTAAGCTTTGTGTCTTCTCGATAGCTAAGCATGAATACTTTATATATAGTCTCAGTGCCTTTTTGAAATGATAAAACCCCGTAATTATTTTTTGCAGCCTGCATTGCCTTGCTAGCAGACGACACGTTAGCGTCTCAAACTAAGTTTGATCCAGTGTGCCTTTGTGATGGAGCATGCGACTGCGTTGGACGAAGTTGATGACGAGCGACGAAACTTCTATCCTGGGGGTCAACGTTTTGCGGATTTTGGAAGCGTGAGAGTCCCCGTGCACAGCTTTGATCAACGCACGAGGTGCGCAAACGCGAGAACGTCTGCCCGTAGAGCTTCCGCCATATTTGAGAAGGATGAGAACAGTGTGAAACCGAATCACGTATAATAATGATATGTTGCAACGACGACGTGAAGAATATCAACTTAGAAGTGCAGGTCACTAAGCATTTTAAAAAGTTGTGATGGCACAGAAGTTGCTTCAGTGCACATTTATGTTATCAAACGAACTATTGTAACACATGCAAACTTACATGGTGTTTTTACCCCGTTATTTTCGCTCCCTTGGGTCTTCCTGAAAAAGGAAGAATTGCCAGGATTTTATTCTCACTGAGATCGTTGGAGCGGGTACGAGACACAGTGCAAGGCCTGGAAACAAAATCCAGGGTCTCGAGTCGGCCACGGTAGACACAAAATAATTTCTTCTTCCTTTCAATGCACGTGAATTGTAAAATAAAAAATTGTCTCACGCTCCTTTTACCAACAGATTGTTCTCTCGCCCCATTTTTAGCAGATCTCCAGATGTGTGATGGTTGTGTCGGACAGTGTCCCGTATCGCACGCAAATACAAATCGTTTTCTATACACCTTACTCGTTTTCGTAGACCTTCCATATGCTCCAACTAAATACAGGATCAAAGTCGTATTATTACGGTGTTATGCTAGCTATTCAAACTTATTCAACGACATACTTCATTCATTTCGCATCTGTTCGTCGCCTGCTGCAGGCATATCGAGACATCTCAAGGACACGAAATTGCCTTCGCAAATATTTCATAAATAGTCGATTCTCGTCAAACTCATGTCACGGAAAGTGTGAGATCTAAGCTTCCTCTATCTTTTATTCTTAGAAATTTAGGTCCTATGTCCGATTTTCGACCGATCGTTCTTTTGGAGCATAATCCAATGCCATGTAACAGTGAGTAGTAACGCCACTAGCAACGTTTCTTTTTTTTTTGTTGTTGTTGTTTTGAAGATTGACGTCACACTTACGGGGTCAATTTAAGTTCACCTGCCACGTTTTTGTTTTCCTTCGACAGAGTTAGGTGATCAGAGTTCAAAAGGGTTGTCAACACTGGGTTCCCTGCCCCACGGACCGTTGTCCCCAGTGCGGCAGTCGGGTGAACCTTGCACGCTGCGTCAACAACCCGACCCACATTCGCTTCCCCCCCCCCCCCTCCCTCCCCCCCCCCCCCCCCCGCCCTCCCCGTACACGCTCGTCGCCGCACGCACGCTCGTTCCCAACATTTCAGACTCCCGGGCCCCGTGCTCACCCGTCGCCGTAAGCGCACAAGCGAGAAACAAAAGAGTCCGCCCGCGCGGCACGTCGCGTGACGCCCACTAACCGTCGGTGGGGCGGAGTGGCTATTCTGAGTCTCTCATGTGTCCCCGCACGAGCGGAGGCGTCGGCCCGAGCGTAGGACGGGAAGCACGCGGCGCGGCTCGTTGTTTCAGCGGAGGGTCGAGTTTTTTGTTCGAGCGGACCGAGTCGCAGGTGCGGGGCTTTTGCGTAAGAGGAGATTCATCGGCTCACGCGGTCTGCGGTCGCTGGGTCGCCTCGTTGGAGCGTGGCCGACGGGGGTCAATCGTGCGGCGATGCACGCCGTAACGCACTGCTGGCACGTCAGGAAGGTGTGTGTGTGTTTTGGCTTGGTGAGCACGTTGCGGCTCATCTGGTCGCATGTTTTGTAGATGGCAGCTGCAGCGAAAGATGGCCTTCGCTTGTTGATTTTGCGTTAAAATTTACGAGTCGCATACATTGTAAATGCGTGACCTGGGTAATTTCCACTTTCTTTTATAAAAGAAGGCCTTCGCTTGGTACAAATCTATATAGTAATACAAATCGCGGTATATTGCATGAAAGAGACACATCGAATAATAAAAATGTTTCCCCAAATAGTTATTTATGTTCTATATTGAATAATATATAATTTAAGACACTTGATTCGCTGCGTTTAAAAACGCTTGAGTTCAGAAGCATGAACAGAATATGTCCAGATTCTCTGTACCGTAGATGCATAGATAAGGTGTCGGGTCGTTGAGAGGAAAAAGGACAGCGTTATTCTCAATGCACAACCAAACAACGCGTGCCTCGAAAGCTGAGCCTCTGTCTAAATGTAGCTCTAGTGGTTATGACCAGACGCCAGAGTTATGCTCGTCCTATTCAAAGGTTATAAGGAATTTTATGAAATCACCAATGAGATAGTGAGGCCTGCATCTGGTAGCAGACGCGCCATTCAACTACATGAATGTCCAGGTGTCGTCGCTTGCCTTGTTTTTGCAACGAAAAGCTCAAGATTTTCGTATCCCTTCTCAATAAGGTAACGTTAACTTATGAAACTTCGTTACCTGGTCACGATCCGCTAGCGCTACATTAGAGCGAAAACTGAGCGTTTGGCGATTTGAATTTTATTTTTGCTGTGAGAAAAAGACGGTTTCCTTCTCTCCTAAACAAAACAAAATGAGAGCAAATATTGAAAATTTATCGCAATGGTTCGGGAACGCGGAAGATGGTGCTACACCTAGTAATGAACTGATAGCTCGCCGTGCGGCAAGGCCTAGTCTGCCGAGCTGGGGTCCTAATCTGGACCCTTGGCAAAAAAATCGGCGAGAAATCCGGCGGCTATGATTGGCCGGCGCCAAGGTCATAGCGATTGGCGGAATTGGCCAAACGCGGCAGCCAAATTTCTCCCCGACTTTTTCGCCAAGTGTCCAGATTTGGGCCCCTGGAATACTTTTTTTAAGCAGCCATTTTCTCCAATGATGTAAGAGTTCTTAAACTCTGGGTTTACGCACGAAGACCCCGAACGACGTTAAAACTACACAACAAGTAATGGGTTTTAGCTAAACACTTAGAGTCGTGTGATGCAGCTGGCCAATGTGGTTGCTGTGGTTTCATACCATACGTGCCACCTGCGGGTGAGGGCAGTCCTGAACGAAATAACGCGAGAAGAATCTTGCCGTTATGAAGAAAGCACTTTCTATCGTTTGTGATCCTAGTGCGCCTTGTACTTCCTTTAATGTATTGTCGCGGTCTAATATGATAATTATACCCAATGGCTTAAGTGTTATATTTAAGTGGTTAATGCTCGCGAAGCCCCATCCTGCGAAATGTAGGGGGGTAGAGAAATTGTAAAGCTGCTACGGTGACTCGTATATCTGCCTTCTACTCGGCTGGATAAAATAGTTTTCTTTTTGTTAATGTCTTACTCTGTTGCACAATATAGTCACTAGAAGCTTAATGAACTCAGGTTGTGGCTGGCCTCCTACGTTCAATGCGTCTTGCGTCGCGATTTGCTCTGATGCATTCTCGTCGAGTCATGCCGAGTTTTCATTGGCTACGCAGCAATAGAAGGACGTTCGGGACTTGCCACCACCTGCGTTTCTTAAGCTACCAATGAGGATGATCGGAACGCATCTGAAGATACCCTACAATACGGAGAGCAAGTCGTCTGCTTCTTTAGCAGGGGCTGTGGTGACGTCAGAACAAAACAGGGCTCTGATTGGCTCTGATTAAAGGATATTAGTAGGCCTCAAAGCAAGCTGCCTTGAGAACCACTCACTATCCTTCAAGCAGATCCAATCAGAGCTCGGCGTTCTGACGTCACCACAACCTCTGCTAAAGAAGCAGACGAACTTCCGCTCTGTATAGAACCAACCAAGCAGCATCAAAAGTCTATCGTTCGTCACGGCGCTGGTTTTTTCTGCGCGTTGGCTACACTGATCTCTTCACTCTTGGGGCTGGATGGCACATTAAGCAAACAGGTAGAGAACAACCGGAAGTAAGTGGCTAGTCAAAAGGGTGAGCGCTTGGCAGGATTTTCAATGCTTAATAGTGCCCGTTTGAACAGCGTTCAGGGTGCTGGAAATTTTCTTGCCATCTCAAGAGAGCCTGCTTGTTGCTCAGTAATGGCGCATGCACACCCGATGAGTCTTCCGCGAAGCCATTGGATGTGAAAATATTGAGACACTAGATTATCACTTGTGCATATGTCCCACGTTTACATGCCTTATTATTCGGATTGATTTCAAAACGGGATTATAAAGCCCACTCACAGATGGAAGAAAGCATGAACGAAAATATCGACTGAATGCATTAGGTAGCCCATTAGACGCCCTACTTCCAGGACAAGCCTCAAACTTCCGGTGGCTTCACTTTCGCCAGGCTCAGAGAGAACCTATGCGTCATCCAGCACCCTATTGTAGAAATCAGTGGTTTGCTTTCATCAACTAGACAGACCACGTACACTCAAAAGCGTACGATCCCGAACACGCCGAAGAAAGGTGTAAAGACGAGCTACTAGTATATGCATCAGATGCACTTAGCTGAATGAATGACTCTAGTTTGAAGGTAAATAAACGAACACGCGAAGTGGTTTAGGCTACGCAGCATTTAAATCGGAGGCGACAAGGAATGTGTTGTGTATATCTTAGTTTCATTTTGAGACATGCTGTGTCTGTCCCCTATTCGTCGTGCGCTGTCTCGGGTTTGTATTATGTATGACGCTTGTGGCAGCGCTAGGGCCAGTTTGGTGGTGAATGCGTGTATCTCTCCCGGCAATAAAAATATTCGCAAGACGGTGTTATGGTCCTGCGACCGTCTGTGTAAGCAGAAAATACATAGCGTTCCAACCGATTCCGCTCAACAGACGTGGGACCTACCTGCCGTTTTGTTTTCAAATCTTGCTTAAATGTCGACCTAAAAATTGTGTTCTTGCGCGAAGAAAACCGGTTCCCAGTTTCCTACTCTCCATTTCCTCTCGCTCTTCTGTCTCCTCCGCTTCCCACCAAAAGCGCTAACCCAAGCTACTCCTAGAAGAAAGAAGGCGGGTCTAGTCCTTTCTGGAATGGCAAGAAGAAATTGGGGGAGAGCTTCCTCCTTTCTGTCTTCTCGTCGGCCTTTAACACAACCTTCATCTGAAGTAGCATTATATGTAGGGTTCCGCGTTTTCGGTTTTTATTTTTTCAAAATTCGGCGTACTCTTTTCGGTGTTTATTTTAAAATTCAATTTTCGGTTTTTTTCGGCGTATATTTATGCAAACAAAAGTTTATCGGCTTTTTTCGGTGAATACAAAAATAAACACTAAACACTCTGATATTTGTAATCACTCAAAGAATAACGGCACAGATACATTAGAAAAGAAATGAACACTTTATTTGGCAAATGTGTGCAGCTGTAAAAGAAAGAAACAAAAAAAAAACACAGAAGTACAAACAAGTCAGATATGAAGCCTATGTCCAAAAAACATGGAACTTCACCTTCTGTAGATCAGGATTACGTGATCTGATTATAGTACACGACATGTGCTTTCCCAGGTTCTCCAAGTTGATCCTCACTCTTTCTTTCCTGTTAATATGATCCTGAGCTTCGAAATGACCTCTCAACGCTAACACTGGACACTGGCAGGCTGAGGAGATGAAGCGCTGCCTGAGCCAAAATTGGTCAATCAACTAATTGTCACCGCCAAATGAGACACGGTGCGACGTTTTGAAGCTCAACACAACATGCAGAGCTTGCATCAAGTCAATCTTTCTTACAACGAGTTTGAAAACACACTCGTATATGGCGAAGTCATGGGTCATTTCGGACTTCATGCCCGTCCCAATCGATGATGCGCACATTAAACCAAAACGTCGTGATGGCACCCGTGTATCCCATACATTCGGACACGTTTCGATAGAGACTGTCGTTCCACTTTTTCGCCAGCTCTGTGGTACGACTGGAAGGTCCAAGTGATATTTTTCGGTTAAAACTGAATTTTAGAAAAGTGATTGGACGTACTTCTATCGGTTTTTATCGGTTTAAATAAAAAATAACGAACCTAAAAACTGACTTTTTTCGGTTAAAACCGAATTTCCGAAAATGAATTCGGCGTACTTTTATCGGTTTTTATCGGTTTAAACCGAAAACTCCGAACCATAATTATATGCCGTTCCTAACACACATGAATGCGGTTCATTCCACTGGTATTTCAAGTCTGTTTTTTCTTCTTTCTGAGCGCACAATCGAACTCGAATAATCGAAGTGAGGAAGGACTTACGGTAGCCATTTTCCTGGAACTCTAGGTACCTTTAGTTTCTTGTCCACACGTTGCCAGTCACACGACATCAGAACCGCCTTTTCGGCTACTTCAATCACGGGGAGAGACACCCACATTCACCAGAAAACCGACCCAAGGAGTTAGCCACTCTGTCTCAGCTGAGTGTCATTCTAGTGGCGATGTTCGGCACGAGCTCTGTGTTGCGCGATGCAGTAAATGTAATCGGTGTTGCCATCTGGCGTTGCCTACAGAGAAGGTTCAAATTCATGCAATATGCGAAGGACAGCGTAAATATGCAGGCCTTGAGCGAGAACGACCAACCCTTTGAACGCTGCGACAAAGGGTTAAAGGGATTGTCCGCTGATATCCGGAAGTTGCGTATTTTCCGGGCAATTGTCCGCACCCTGCGTATAGTCCGCAAAGGCCAATTTAGGCTGAACAATGTTTTTGCTTAGATAGTCCGCACCCGGTGCATAGTCCGCACGCCGTGCATAGTCCTCCCCTGGTGTTTAGTTGACACGAAAGTCTTCTCATACTCGGCACACCTTGACAAATGTCAGCTTTTATAGCTCATAAAGAAGTTTGTGTCAGACATAAATCATATATAGCCTACTATTTCATTCACAAAATCTGTCACGTCTCGTCATAATCGACTATCCTGAAAAGCAAATGTACTGTATAGTCCGCACGCGTAGATAGTCCGAGCACAGCCAAAAATTTCAACTTTTAAACATTTGTAGTCCACGGGCAATAGCCCGGGAAATACGGTACTACGTTTTTGCGCTGGTCACGTAGAGAGGGCCTTAATTTAGTCATACGTGATATGTTTTCATTAAAAGACGCCTCAATATTCGGTAAAAAAATTATGAAGAAAAATACAAAACTTCACACCAAATATCGCAAGAAACAGATTCACAAACTGAAGCCGCAAGCGCATAATGCACTCAAAATGTTTGAGTGCTTTCGCAGGTGATTGCACACGCACAGGCTGCGAACGCATTTACGTTTCGCTTTTTACGCTGCTTAAAGGGCCTTATCGACTAGTAGGATCGGGTTCGCTTGGGCGTAAGTGGTGACCTAGTATGGGAGGTATTGATCAACAGCACAAGGTTTCACAAAATGCTATATGATTCCTGTCGGCCGTTTGACAAGGTATTCTCGTGTAGAGTTTTTTTTTTTTTTGTTTTGTTTTTGTGAAACCTATTAAGATGCTGAGTAACTCGTGGTAAATTAATCACAAAAAGACATGCGGCAATGAAAGAGCGGCCGGACGAGCACCTGCGCGCGTTTCCGGAAACAGCTAAGCTATTTGCGAAACAGCTGGCTGCACCTTCGCGATGGCTGGGCAGGTTGTTGTCGACCGCCGGTCACCTCGTCGATGCGTGACCACCGGTGTTTTCCGCGTGATTCGCCCAGTAGTGCCACACAGCCACGTTAAAGGACATCGTTTTGCTTTACGGAGCAGGTTTAAGTGTATTATGTTAGTATTTTAGTTCATAGCTGCAGCGCCATATGTGTTCACTCTTACAGTGAAATGGGAAGTCGCGTAACTTGTGGTCGCAAATCGCACATGTTTTTAAGAATTCCATCATCACGCTTGGGTGGGAAGTTGGTAACGCGTTGCCAAATGGCTGCCTATGCACAGCGACGTAATTCTTCAAAAGATGCGCGATTTATGCCCACAAATACACTTTCTTAATCTGCATAAAAAGGAAAACAAAAACAATGAAATAAAGTTAACTGTTAATAGTAAAAATACAAACACACACACACACATACACACACTAGGAAATGAGAGAACGGCGAGCCTCTGAACGCACTCCCTAAAAAACCAAAGGGACTTGGCGAGGCAAACTGATTTACGCATGCGATTTCTTCAAAGCCAAATCGTGACTCCTATTTCGGCCTGTTTCTTTTTTTTTTCCAACTAAATTTTATCGTAGGTAATAATACTCTAAGTAACGGGAATAAGCCTCGGTAAGAGTTGACAAAGGTTAAGAACCACAAGGGGCGGCAAGTGCCAAGCGTCCTATTATTGCTTCGCAGCCAATCGAATTGCAGCATTAGTCGAAAAGAAGATGAAGGGCCAATCACGAAGCAAGAGGCGTGATTATTATACACCACGCCCTGAAATGTTTGGGACGCGAGTGACTCTTTACAACTTAGAACTTGGTTTACAAAATTCAAGTGCATATATTTATGATTGGCTTGCCTGGTAGTATTGTAACAATTTTTTTCGAATGTAACTCAAGCGCAACTGCAAGGACTTATCATACATTTGTTTTTGTCTTATTTTTTTTCGTTTGCAAGAGATTGTGACGATAGTTTCAATCTAATAAATTAATTTTCCTATTATTTCCCTCTTGGTAGTACAGAGCGAAAGAGAGCTTAGCACAAACCTTACACGTTTCAAAGCTCCGGCTTTTATGACGTCATTTGCTGCCACTTCGAGAACACCTTCGAAGAATCATCGGATTACGACGTTAAAAACACCAGACGGAGACGCGTTTTTTGCACCGTACTTCCACTAGAGCAATAAAAAACAAAGGGTTGACTTACTTGCTGGCAGGCTTCCGATTTCCATGAATATTTCACAAAGAGAGTTGCATAATATGTGGACGTCAGTGTGTTTCAGAAATCCGAACGCGACAATTCTAACCTTCAAGATGGATTTCAAGATGCTTCTGTTGCTTTCTGTTTATCAGCTTTATTTTTAGTTCATCGTTTGACGGACATTTTTCAATTAAATTTATTTGCGCGTGCTTGCTTATCGACAGAAATGCAGAAAAAAAAAATCAACATTTGGTGATAAAATTATAGTATGGATCGTGAGACGTCTAGGACTGAAATTGAACAAGTTTCTGGGGACGAAGATTTTTTTTGTTGTATCTAAATAAAACAATTAGATATGGGGTCCAGATAATGAATTAATTTCGGCTCAGCGCTGCACAACAAATACTTGATATACGTGTTTTAGTAGGTAGTCCGACATATAAAGTGTTCTGGAGACCCAGACAGCTAAAAGTGAACAGGTTGAATCCGGAGGCATTAGCGTTTTGCACGTTTTGACAATACATTACCTGCAGTCGCGTCCTTTTCTGGAACTCGGGCGTTTGTTTGTCCGCTCCACCGTAGGGGACCGGTGGCCGGGTGTACCAATGTACCATAGCTTGGAGCAGATGATGCTAAATCTCGTACTGAAGAACCCAGGTATCTTCGGTGCATTCCCGATCTCTGCTTTTGTCAATCTGGATGAGTACTGTAACTGCGTGGGATCGTGTAACACTGCTGCGCTATGCACTATTAATCTAATGAGTGCCACGCTCCAATATGTTCGGGCGCATTACCGCGTGGTTTATGTTTCGGTTTGGTCCCTGCCCTTCGCAACTGGGATATAATATGTACTTGTATCGGCATGTTTGACCAAGCGGTGTAAACATTGCTTTTTCGTTTCATGACACTTTTTGATGTCATGTATTTTATTTCTGCTTAAGCAACTTTTGTATCGGCGTGCGCCTTCGTTCTGACAAAGTCACAGTTCTCTAATTGCCCGGAAATGCTGAAAAATTCCAATATTTTGTTTGCTAACTTTGATTACATCATACATTGTATTTATGGGGTTTCCATTTAATACAACTTTACCAAATAACCGAGATCCCGGTGTCTTAATGATCTCTCAATATTGCACGTTATTGTAAATTGATTAAAAAGCTTGACTTAAACGCCTTGGAAAACTCAGGCCAATTAAGTGGGCTTAATGTTTTCGAAAATCCTGCTACAATTTCGGGCTCACGTGTCAGCCTCTGGGCTCCAACGTACGACAAAACGACGTAAGACGCTTCGTACACCATCATGTATGACGGTTCTTTTTCATTAAAGGTTGACGCTTTAGTCTAAAGTAAAAACAAATGGGTTTAATGAGCAAAACTGGTACATCGAAAGACGTCGTTCGGAAGCTAGATCGCCATCATCCTTGTTCTCTTCTTCTTCTCGTGCTACATATTCTTCGAATCGGCGTGCCTGGAAATTTCAACATTTTGCAAGCAAAAAAAAAAAAAATAGTTTAGTTTGTTTTCTGCGTAATGGCTCAGCCTTGTGGCGAGGACACACGCCAGAAGTTCAAGTTTGCCTGTGAGATTGGCTTCAGTAGAGCAAAGAGGGATTTGTATAGCATGATTGTAGACTTTGTGTCCACAGAATCACTCATGGTAGTCAGGAAGAAAACATCCCAATATGCCAGAGTGCTCGCCTCCGCAAATACGTGAAGAATCCTTTTTGCTTGTCTTCCATGAAGTCCCTGATTATAAAAAGCGTGGCATTACAACATTCCAGAGCGATATCTGTGCCATTGACAAAGAAGCTCCCAAGGTCGAGGATCGTCCCAGTTCAAGATCAGTTGCAAGATCCGGTGAATTAATATATTTTCTCGCACCATAAATGAAGAGACGAAACGCAATGGGTCGTAGAGTGCGCCTGATGTCTGTGGAAGAAATCTTATTGTTTTTGTGTTTCAAGAAACGTGACTGCATGATCAGACGCGAAGGGTAGGACGTCTTTATCAGCTTGCCAGTTTAGTTTCAGCACTTTTAGTGTTCCTTCAACGTGTCATAATGGCTAGCCGTTCTCTTTGTTGAAATGAATCTTTTTGGTAAGCCGCTTGAGTTTGAAGCACATTTGTGCAGCTTCATTGTTTTGCTCGTGAAACAATTTTGTGCCTTATGAATAAGTCTTTAGTCCTTCGTTTGCTGCACCTGTTAATAGGTCCTTCAAATTATATAGTGCCTTTGAGCACGAATACGGTCTCTGAGTATACTTTTGACATCTTCTCCAAGTGGTGCCTCTGAGTCGCTGCCAACAGAAACGGGCTCCAAGTGGGGTCGAAAGGAGCCCGTGTCTTCCTCCAGTCGACAATTTAAAAAATGGGCTTTCCGATTTTTGGTGTTGTTTCGTACCAGAGGTATGCGTCACGATCCTCAGGTTTGATGCTCATTTGCACGAATGCCTTCTCAATGTCAGCAACCAATGCAATACGATGGCTTCGGATGTTTAAACGTATCCACATGAGGTCAGTGTTAAGGTTAGGTCTAGAATTCAGGCAGTCATTCAATTGAATGACTTTGAGCAGGTGTTCTAAGAAAGAAGCGTGGGAAACAACTCGCATGTTAGTAGTAGTGCTGCTCTTATGATGAAGTGCCTCGTATGGCATGTATTTAGAGATTCTATCCAATGTTTTCATGCGATCCTGGTTCTGATATTAACGTGGCGGTGTACGTCCGGCCTTTTGAATGGTACGTCATCTGCAGTTCTGCGTTGCGGAAGAGCCTCTTATTTAGGAGTGGAAGCCGCTTTTCAGCAATATATCGGTTGTTACATAAGTATGAGTTCTCCTTCCATGGCAGCGAAATTTCGTACCACTGACTTGTTTTCGGAATAGATTCCTGGAACATTTATCTTACTGAATCAATTTCTATCTCAAACTGTTCAGTTACGCCCATGGTCTCCAGGTTCCATAAATTTTGTAACACTTCTAATGCATTCTATTTAGCTATTCTTGTTTTGAGAACAAGCACCTGGTAGCGTAGAACGACCGCCGACGAAGGTTTCATTGGGCCTTGTACTGTCCAATCGAGGGTTGTCTCTACAGCTCGAAGTTTCCCTTGCAGTTTGCGGATTTGCTGGTAAGAAAGTCCCAGTAATGGTAACTTCCCGCTAGGATGTCGACGCCAACTGAACAGTTTTCGCGTTCGCTTTCGATGATCGAGATGACCGAGGAAAATGTGTACAGTAAAGAGCACATTCCTGTTTGCCGTTGACTTGCGAAAGTGATGGTGCATGATAAACTACTGCAGTCTACAAGTTCTTCGCCGGCATTAGTATGGCAAAAGTTAAACCGCAATTTCAGCCACCAGATGGTATTGAATTTAAGAAAGTGCCTATTCACCTTTCCGTTATGCACGGTTTTACATAGACTTTTTGAACCTTTGAAAAGTCTCGGCTTCTTTACCTTTTTCATCTATCTTGAGCTTGTTCCATTCCGCTTTAATGTTTCATGCTGTCACCGCGCATTGGTGAAGCATGAACAGTCCTTTCCAAATTTTCCGACCAAGGAACAATTCGCTTGGTGCTTTTTTGGGGATGAGTGGGGTGTTGTTCGATAGGCAAATAAAAAGTTGTCCATCCGGTGCTGCAACGTGCACTTGCACCCCAGCTTTCGTCTTCTAGTTGGACTTTCAAGAGTCCCCTTTTTTGTAGTTTGTAGTGATCGTTTCATGGCGCCATTAGATTCTGGATGATATGGAGGCGTAAACAGTTGTCTTATCCCATGTTTACTCAGAAACATCTCTAACTCGTGAGATCTCAACTGTGGCCCATTATATGTTACGGCCACCCTGGGTAGGCCATATGCGGCCATTATCCTCCTTATGGCTTCCACCGTGACTAAGGCCGTAGTGGTGTTCCTTGAGTTTCACCTCTAGCCACTTGGAAAAGGTATGCCGCAGTAACAACAAGGACTTTCCTTCAAATTCCGTAATGTCTCAATGAACTTTGTCCCAAGTGTGGCCCGTTATTTTCCGCGGCTCAAATGGTAAAGGCTGTTCTGCGCTTCGCACACTTTGGCACACCTCGCAACTTCAAACTATTTTTCTAAATCTGCGTCCAGTTGACGCCACCAAATCCAACTACGAGGAACCACCTTAACTTTACTAATACCTGAATGACCCTCGTTCATTTCTGAATGCACGCCTGGACCAAAAGAATGTGGAATGACGACTCGAGTGTTCCACAACAAACAGCCTTGGTTGGTAGAAAGCTGGTGACGACGGCTGAGGTACGACCGGAAAGTCTCCTCCGTTTTGTTCGACCAGCCGTGCCATGTCATGTTCAGCACTGTTCTTAGCTCGTCGTCCTTTTCTGTCTTCTGAGTAGTGTTGTGCCCGTTACCGAAAATAAGTAACGATATAGCGTTACCCGAAATACCGGTGTCGTTACTTGCCATGACTAACGGACGTTACTTTTACATTAGATTGTCGTTACTTTGTGTTTCACTGCTTGTATATGATAGCTGTTACTATATGACTGTAGAGTTTCAACCACAAAAGTCCCCACAAGATTGTAGAACACTTCTTGAGAAACGGGAGCTTGATGTATACGGTCGATCTTCCTCTGCTTCAGCAAGGGGGTGTCGGGAAAGTGGGTAGTAGCCTTGGTCTTTCGTTTCTTTGAAAGCACCTCGAACTTTGATAACTTCTACGAATTGAGGGACTGGCGGAAAAGAAAAACAATTAGGACTAATGCGAAGCACCGCTGTGAATTTCTGGTTATCTGTGGTGTGGAACAACGAAATATTAACTAAATAAACTGCATCACGAATTAGTATAGAAAAAGCTCTCTTAATAAATCTTATATTTAAACAAATATAAAAGAGACGTGTTTATATAAAACTGCCATCATTGATTTACCCTCCTTCTGAAATATACAAGTAAGCTAATCTAAGCCGTTTTCGTAGACTTTTCGCTGGCTTACATTAATGAGCATGTGAGATGTAGCTGAAAAACTGCGACTAACAAAACGATCTCGAAAGAAAGGTGCATTCTTTTGGCTAAGCAAGCTTAATGACGACATTTTAACGGGAAAAAAAAGTAAGTTACATTGAAGAATAACTAACCTTAATGTGCTTTTTTTAAATTAGAGTTCGACGAATCTGGAGTTGGGCAGGTTGGTACATCTTAGATTCGAAAAGCGCCAGAAAACAAGGACAACAGAAGCGCATCGTTTCGTCTATTCCTTCTGTTGTCCTTGTTTTCTGTCGCTCTTCGAATCTTAGAGTTCGACGTCCTGGATGTGCTCAGCAGCTTGATTTTCGGAATGCAGAGCAAACATTTAAACAGCAAATTGTCTTACTTCGTTTCCCTCAGTTCAAACATAGCACGTAGCCCGGGCCTTAACAACGGAGTTTCGGTGGCCTTTGCCATCGTGCACGAAAAGTGAGGGCGAGATGGCAGTAAAGGGGCTTTTATAACAAGCGTTCCAAAACGGCCTTGTTGGTTAAAGGAAGTCGTTGCATGACAGTACACTACACGGACTGCTCACAAACAACACAGCTTATAGCCACACCGGTTTTAGTCACAGTCCGGTTTAGGCTACAGAAGTAACGAAAAGAGGACACCGATCGCTTATTATAACCAAAGAAGATTATTAGTGATTATAAACGAAGTATAGCGCCGGCCATACTTTTGTTATAATCACATGCATACTCGTAGTATCTTTACGTGTATATATGATTAAAAAAGGTGGCGAGCGTTTATAAGCTATTTACCCCACGTTTCTCTTCACGTCTAAAAAACCTTTTTCTTCTTTTTTTTTCACGCCGGCAGCAGCAAAGTAAGGGCGAAGCAGACGAAAGCCATCACTATTACTGCTACGAATGTGTCTCTCTAGAAAAATGGTACAGTAGCCTTCACACAACCAGCAACTGCGAGAAGGATAAGGCGGGGGCGTGCGCAGCGTCCAGCAATAGATGTTTCGGTCTTTGAATGCCATGGAGTTGGGGGCTAACTTCGATACAAATATAATGCCGTCTGTGGTGGTTACGCAGTCGTTCGTCTAATTTTGAGGCGCTATAGGAGAAAGGATGCCCAGAGGATTTAGTGGGAGGCGACCTTCTGAACGGGAGCCATTATCCAGCGAGAGACCGCACCTTTGAGCCAAGGTGGCAGGGATCCTAAAAGATGGTGACGTCTTTCTGGTGACGGTCGCCGTTCAATGCTGTGATAATCTTGCCACTTGTTTTGGTTCAAAGCGTGGGAACGTCAACGCTTCCAAATTTATAGTTTATCCTTTCTGTTGTTGACAGAACGAAAATTTATTTATTTTTAAGAGAAGGATTTTACCAGCAGGAGTAGCTATGGACGATTAGGCAGAACTCTTCGAGCGGCGGCAGACTGTTGCCTTCTGAGCGGATGTCTCTTTCCAGCGAGACGGCTGCGCCTTCAGGGAACGGCGACGGTGGTCTTAGTAGCTTCGATACAAAGACTGCACCAAGGACGTTTAGGAATTCCGCAAAGCGATAATCTCGCGTCTTTTAGGTCCGGTCGTGGGAACGTTAAAAGTGTCTTCCGAGGGAGTTTGAAATAACGCCGATTATTCATAGCTTTGTTGGCGTTTCTTTGCCACTTTCTGTAGTGCGCAGAATAAAAGTTATTTTGCATTCAAACTATCGTGTGGTCATTTTTAATTAAAAGTAACGAGTAAAGGGTAACGTAATTTGATAGGAAATACCGTAAAATAATACCAACATTACTTTACTCGTTACTCATTTTGGATTCTATCAAGTACGTTAGTGCGTTACTAAAAAACTAACACGTTGGCAGCAACATCGTTACTTGTAACGCGTTAGTTCCAACACTGCTCTTGAGCCACCTAGCATGCCGTAAAAGGAATTTTTGTTAACGTTGAAAACGATTCAATTTGCTGGTCCTCCCGGCAGTCGTTTCCAACGGCAGTCTCGACAAGCCATCTCCATGACACAAACTCTGGTCTTTCTTATAACGGATGTTATAAGAAAGACCCACAATTGTTTCCAGCCCACAATTGTTTCCAACGCGGTACCCTCGCTAGCGCCACCTGACTAGAAAGCCTCTTTGAGTCATACAGCTGCGTCAAAGGCTGGTGATCACTCACTGTCTCAAACGGGAGCCCGAATAAATACATGTGGTACTTTTTCTTTTTAACATCGAATACTATGGACAATGCTTCGTGCTCAACTTGTGCGTAGTTTCGTTCTGCGGCGGTAAGTGTGCGTGACGTGAACGCTATTGGCCGCTAATCTTGCTTCTTGTTTTGTGCGAGCACGGCACCAAGGCCGCACGCCAACCGCGCTAGCACTGACTCATCATACTGCGCTGGCTCTGACTCATCACTGATAAGCCGTTTGCATTGACGTCACCTCTCTTCGCATTATTCTCTCCATTCCCATTTTGTTGTCTTGTGTGGTAGGCTGTAAGTACATTGGTTCGAGGACAGTTGCTGTTCCCGAAAAGAATTGGGCGTAAAAATTCACCAAGTCTCAAAGAGGCTTTTAGCTCTGTAACAGACGTAGGTTTGGGTGCTTTCAAAATAGCCTCAGCGTTTCCTTTAGTTGGATGAATGCCTGCTTCATCTATGTCGTGACCCTGATACCGAACACTGCTTTGAAGAAACTGGCACTTGGCAACATTTACTCGAACACCATGCTGACGGAGTCTTTTTAGCACCTGTTGAGTGCGTCTTAGACACTCCCCCTCCGTTCTTTCGGCAACTAGCAAGTCATCAAGGTAGCAAACTTTGCCTTTCATCTCCATTAATATTCGATTCATAACCGACTGAAAAGTGGGTGGATCTCTGGCACTCCAAAGTGGCAGGCGTGGGAAACGAAAAAGACCAAGATGGGTGTTGACTGTCATTAGTTCTTGTGCCAAAAAGCCCATGAAACACGTCATCGAACTGTTCTAAAAGTAACTCTCTTTTAGGAGGTACTGAGTGCACTCTTAGCACGTACGACCAGTTTAAGCGAAGGTATTTCAGCCAGTCTCGCCCAAGCAAGGTTGGTACTGCTAGTTTCTCTTCCATAGCAGCTACCACAATTGGCAAACTAAAACAAGTCTTTTCGTGTTTAATGGTGACCATGACCCTGCCTTTAACGGGAAGGGTTGTACCGTTATACGTTCGCCAAAACGAAAATTCACTGGTTGATACTTTATTTCAAGGAAATGGCCTAGCAGCTCATTTTCCGGAATAATCGACACGACAGAACCTGTACCAATCTTCATCAGAATAAACTTTTCTTTCACCTCAAGGTGAACAACGTATGGTGGACAATTTGTTGTTTCAAGTACGTACAGGTCCAAACTAGACTCTTGTTGTTCCTCTATGAAATGGCTTCGTTTGGTTCTACACATCTACGCTAAGTGTTCCAACTTCGAACAGTGAAAGCACCTTGCCTTATTGTGCAGGCAGTCCTGAGGTTGATACTGGCGACCGTGCCTGGAGCACGACAGCTGTCCGTCTTTGGCAGGTGTTTGTTTTCGTGTCTCCGCTGTCTCCCGTTGAAGCTGGTCGCAGAGTTGCCAGTCGGCGGCAACGTCCGGCTATTGTTAATTTGTTGGCGCCGAAAATCTCACTAGCATGTCCCTCCGCCTTTTCCATGGATGTGGCGATGACACAAGCTTTTTCCCATGTCAGCGCGTCACCGCCTTCTACGGCCAGCAGCTTGCGCCTGATGCGCTCGCTGCGCACATTCCACGACGAGCTGGTCCCGCAGTGCTTTGCTCAAAAATGCACCAAAGGCGCAGTTCGTTGCCAATCGTTTCAACGGCACTATGAACTCGTCGATAGGCTCTAGGCTTCCTTGGGTAATGTAGATGGTTGAGCGTGTTGGTTTCTAATTTACGATAAGGAAAGATGGGCATTGAAGACAAACAGACAAGACAGTCTTTCGACTTTCAACAAAACGTCTTTGTTGAAAGTCGAAAGACTGTCTTGTCTGTTTGTCTTCAATGTCCCTCTTTCCTTATCGTAAATTCCTTGGGTACTTTTTTGAAAGTTTTACCGCTCCGTCACAATAGAACGCTTTAGCTTGTATTGCTTAAGGTGCTCCTCTCTTATCTGCTGATAAGTTGTCTTCTCTGGCGTCTAAGGGAAGACCAGGTTACGTAGGGTCATGTAGGCTTCGCCACTTAGTACTGTGATGAACACATCTGTTTTGCGCTGTTCGTCGAAATTGTTGACTCTTGCGAAAGCTTCGAACCGCTCGAAGTGGACCTCAAGGTTAGCTGTGGCGGGGCGGAATTCAGTCAACCGCACGATGAGCGGATGGGTGACGCTGGCCGACGCTCCCATGTCGCTGTCCAGGGTCCCTCGTACTGCGGCTCGTATCCTTTACGCCCAGTAGCTTTGTAGCATCCTCGTCGCCATTGTTAGACACGGGACCCAGGTTTGGTCAGATACCAGTTTAATACTGACGCTTGGCCGCTACAACAGGAAATACACAATATGCGCCCTCCTGGGGTGTTATCTACTATCAATCAATACACAACGTTATCACACTAGCATCAACCAGGTGTAGCACTCTACAGGGCTACAAATGAATAAATATATACTCAAATACTAGTCAATACGTAGCCTCAAATAATTATCATAATTTTCGAAAGAAGTCTACGAGAGCACTTTTTTAGAGGATACACGAATTTCACGAATCAAGATAATAATGACGTCCTACTATACATTGCCGAATGGCTTTCGAACTTCTCGATAATATGAAGTCTGTTTTCTAACTTCCCAAGGGAAGAAACGTAGATGTTAATGTAAAACCTGACTTCTGAATACTGTCAGTGCTTTGATAATGTCCGATAAGATTACGTCGACTGGTAATATTGATAGGCTACTGAAGCAGAATGATGAATAATAGAAACATGTTATGCGCTAATACAAGTCCACTCCCTCCACTTTAAAGTGCGCACGTGTCTGCCATCGGCCGTGTTTCAAAAACTCTTTGATCTTATTCGAGTGGAAGTTTTTCGTACCTTGGACATTCGAAAGCCTACCGGATCTAGTATGGGTATTTCTGCGTCCCCATGCACGGGGAGGGCATCACGTGACTTTAGATGCGAAATCATTAACTGCCCCATGGAGTGAACCGACGTCATCAGCTTTGAAGCCCCCCGCAGGGGGCACCTGCGAAAACAGGTGTTTGGAGAGTGGCGTCTCCACGGACCCCGAGCCCCGCAGGGGGCGCCTGCACCTTAGGTGCTAGGTGCTTGGTGAGTAGCGTCACCACGGACCCCAGCCGCGTGGGCCACCACACCCGCACGCAGGGGGCACCTACTTTAGTAGGTGCCCCCTGCGTGCGCGCCCTGAGTGGCGTCACTACGAACCCCGAGCCATGTGGGTTCGGCCACCCACGTCTGGCTGTGCGTGGCTTAACCCGTGTCCGGGGAAAAGGGGACCCTGGTGGTTGAGCTGAGCCCGGGCTATGTTTGGACCCTCCGGGGCCCCCCGGGGGAGGCAATACACCGCTTCGGCCCCTGCTTCTCGTAGACGGGTGTCCTGGCTTGACCCGACCATGATGATTCAGTCAGTCGCCTCTTCTACCCTCTTCTTCCTTCTTTAACTTTTCCTCTCACCTCTTTCTCTTTTCTTCTACACTCTCTTCCTTCCTTTTTCTACTTCTTAGGTGGCAAGGGCCAACCTTGAGTGGAAACAGGTCCTGTCCCTGCAACCACACTAGGGTATAGTGCCCGGGCAGCACTGGTAGAGTAATTGTATCAGCCAAGCCCATCCTGTTATGGCACATCACCTACCCCCTTGTTGGGCTCCGTGGTGGGCGGTGCACCCGGGCACTGAATTTCTTTCCCATCTGTAGGGATTCTAAGCTGAAACAAACTGATTGGCCTCCTAAAAGAGTCCGCACCGAAGCCCTTTCAACTTTCCTAAACAAAGACGACTCAAACTCCAACGACTACTTCACCAGGTTTTTGTACTGCATTCTGTGGACGCTGCTAAACCACTGTCCAAGGTATCTCCTTTCATCATTGCTAAGGTTCTCTAAAGCACACTAGGATCGAAATATGAAGCCAAGAAGCTCTTTTCAGGTGACCTCCCTGTGGAGGTATTTCAAAAATTGCAGGCCACAGCTCTGCTGAATATCCAAAATATCCATGACATCAAGGTGACTGTTTCTCCTCACCACACACTCAACACCATTCGCGGTGTAATATCGGAGGATGATCTGGCTGACAGCTCCGAAGAAGAAATTCTGGAGGGACTGCAGGTTCAAGGTGTTGTCGCCGCAAAACAAATAAAAACCCAACGGGATGGCCAGGAACGACACTCTAGGCCAGGGGTTCTCAAACTTTTTGATCTCACGGAACCCCGGGAAGCCTCAAAAACTGCCGCGGAACCCTCCTCCCCCCCACACTCCATATTTGCCGACCGAGAAGCAACAGATGCACAATTGTAGGCAATTTCCCTTGTGCTGCTTCCCATATATCCCCACCATATCAACTGCGATGTCAGTACAAAGTGAGATGAAGGCGCTTTGCATGGTCCTGCCGCGCAGCCTGCGACATGGGGGGGGGGGGGGGGGTTGCGAATTTGGGTGTTCGCGGAACCCATGAGACCAGCTCATGGAACCCCTGTGTTCCCCGGAACCCAGTTTGAGAACCCCTGCTCTAGGCACATAATTCTAACCTTCGAGAGAAGTACGCTGCCACCTTCAGTGAAAGCAGGCTACATCAATTGCAAAGTGCGGCCGTACATTCCGAATCCTCTCCGCTGCTTCCGTTGCCAGTGCTATGGTCATGGCTCGCGCACTTGTCATGGTCGTGAGACCTGTGCCAGATGCAGTGGCAAAGACCCCCCCCTGCTGATGCTTGCAGAGCAGACTACAAGTGTGCCAACTGTGATGGTGAGCCACCCTGCGTACTCAAGGGCTTGTGCCCACTTCAAGAAATGAAAGGAAATTCTTGCACTCAAAGTGAAGGAGAGCATTAGTTATCAGGATGCGAAGCGTCGTCTCTCCGCTTTTCAGAGAGGCTCTTTTGCTGAGGCGGTGTCCAGCAGGGGACCTACACCGTCCAAGGCATCAGTGGCAGCCCAGGTCTCTTTTCCAGACCATGGGAAACCAATGCAGTCCCCTACGCCCAGGCTGTAGATTTTTCTGCCTGGGCATTCACTTTCAGCTGCAAAAGCAGCTGACACACCTTGTGGTACCAAAGACCCAGGTGCCACTGAGGCGATGCAGGCGACTCCATCGTCCCTTCCTCCTGCGCCGTCCCCTCAGGAAGGGGAGCGAGCCCCCTCGCTCTGCATCTCTGGGGAGGACTTCGCCAAGGTAGCAGCACATTTCACGTGCAGTGAACGACACAAACGAGGCAGTGGGTAGGCCCAGTACGTCGACCGCCCCATAAGCAGGGCAAGGCAGGGGCCGGGGGTTTCCCCCACGGTCATCTGATTGCTCTCAGGCTCCTGGCAAGCTTGCCAAGAAGGCTCTGGATGCAGAGGTAACAGCTGATGCTGGCACCCTTTCTGCTCCAGAAACTGACCTAGATGAGATGGATAGGCAGAGAGAAAATTAAAAACAGAAGGGGAAAAAACCAGTAGTTCCTCCGAAATGAGGAACTACTGGTTCCTCATTTTGCTTACGCCATCCCTTCCCCTTTTTTTCCTTGTCCCTTTCTTTAAAAGGGGCACTTCCATAAATAATGACTGCAATCATTCAGTGGAACTGACGTGGCCTTTTGAGGAACTTTGACGAGGGGGAGTTCCTCTTGGAGGAACATCAGCCACAAGCTCTCAGTCTGCAGGAAACTCATCTCAATGGAAGTCATACAAATGTTCTTAGGCGGTATTCCATTTTGAGAAACGACAGAGACGATGCATCTGTTTCAGCGGGAGGGGTTGCGGTGATTGTTCCCAAGCACATTCCCTGCAGTGCGATCGACATTAGCCACTGGACTGGAGGCAGTGGCGGTGCGCCTCCTCCTTCACAATGGGGTCACTGTAAGTTCCTTGTACATACCTCCTTCTTTTGCTCTTACCTTAAGCGATTTTAATGATTTTTTACTCCAACTCCCGGAGCCCTTTTTTTTACTTGGAGATTTTCATGCCCACAACTCTCTATGGGGTAGTGACCGCGTTGACGCCCATGGTCGAATGATAGAATCAATTTTAACGTCTCATTCACTTTGCCTTTTTAACACGGGAGAATCAACCTGTTTTAGCCCATCCTCATTATCATCTTTGTGTATTGATCATTCCATCGGTAGCGCTTCCATTTTTACTTCCTTTAAACGGGTCGCAGATACTAACCCACATGGAAGCGATCACTTTCCGATTTTCTTGTAAAACAACCTTCCCCAAAAGTGCGTGCCGATGCGGACTGCCCGTTGGAAGTTTCAGAAAGGACATTGGTCTGATTTTACTGAGGCGACGCAGCTTGCATGTACATCATTTGATAAAATATTGGTGGACCAAGTCACAGAAATTTTAAGTAAGTCTATTCGTTATGCAGCATCTCTTGCTATTCCAATGACTTCTACGCATCTCCCTCAGAGACCCAAGCCGTGGTGGAATGAAGAGTGTTCTGAATCGAGAAAAAAACAAACAAAACAGAGCGTGGGGTATTTTTCGACGTTACCCTACGCAGAGTAATCTCCTCGCGTTTAAACATATGAAAGCTCGGGCAAGATGTATTCGCCGCCAGTCTAAGCGAAAGAATTTCCAGGGGTACGCCTTTTCAATTAATAGTGCTGCAACGCTGAAAGAGGTCTGGGATAAAATTCATCGGATCGAAGGGCGATACAATGCTTTCACAGTCCCGCTTCTCTCCCACAATGGGGTCTGTCCAGAGAGCCTAGAGGCTCAGGCCAATCTTCTTGGTCAGCATTTCGCTCGTGTATCAAGTTCCGAAAACTCTTCCTCAACATTTTTTAGATACAAAGACCAAGCGGAAGCGCGTGCCGTGAAGACCTCAGGTGCTGTTCGGGAGGCTTACAATCAACCCCTCACGCAGCACGAACTCGAAATGGTCCTTCGCTGAACTAAGCCTTCAGCTCCTGGACCTGATGGTATCCACTACTGGATGCTCACGCATCCACATCCTTCTACACTACTCCTTATTTAATACCTCTTCAATCGCGTCTGGCAAGAGGGCAGATTCCCACTGGCATGGAAGGTAGCCACAGTTGTACCACCTCTGAAATCCGGGAAGGATGCTTCCTTCGCATCTATCTACCGCCCAATTGCCCTCACCAGTTGCCTAAGCAAGACATTTGAACGCATCATTATTAAAAGGCTCATGTACTTTTTAGAAAAACAAAACATTTTAGATAAGACTCAATGTGGGTGCCGTTCCTTCCATTCCACAGTTGACCATTTGGTGCGCCTTGAAACTACAATTCGTGAAGCTTTTGTTAATAAACACCACTGCTTATCAGTGTTTTTCGACTTGGAGAAGGCATACGACACAGCATGGCGCTATAGAATTCTTCGTGACTTGTATGAAGTAGGGGTACGTGGGAGGTTGCTTGCTATCATAAAGAGCTATCTATCTGAGCGAACCGTTTTTGTGAAGTTGGGTACTGCTCTTTCCAGAGAATTTGTTCAGGAGGCTGGAGTTCCGCAAGGCGGTGTCTTGAGTGTTACTCTCTTTATAGTCAAGATGAACTCAATAGTCCGGTCTATACCTCCATCTGTGCAATACCCTCTTTATGTAGACTATCTCCAGATATCCGTCTCATCATGCAATCTTTCCACTTCTGAACGTAGACTCCAAGTTGCAATCAACAACCTCTTGAAGTGGGCAGACGAAAATGGTTTTAGGCTTTCTCCTGATAAGACAGTGTGTGTCTGCTACTCTCGGAGAAGGGGAATCTCCGTAGAGGCTACTTTACGAATGCACCAGACTCCCATCCCCGTAAAGAAAGAGCATAAGTTTCTGGGCCTTATTTTCGACCGTCAACTGTCCTTCATATCTCACACAAAGAATCTGAAGATAAGATGTCAGAAATCACTGAACCTCCTTAAAGTTCTGCCCTACATGACATGGGGCTCTGATCGTCTATGTCTTTTACAAATATATCGCTCTGTGATTTGCTCACGTCTGGACTACGGTAGCTTTGTATACGGATCTGCTAGGCAGTCAGCTCTCAAGGCACTGGACCCCATCCATCATCAGGGACTTCGTTTAGCAATTGGAGCCTTCAGTACGTCGCCTGTTCTCAGTTTCTATGCTGAGAGAAATGAGATGTCCCTTGACAGACGGCGATTCTTCCTGGGATTTATGTATTCGTTAAGGAGACCTTCAGTCGCTCAGCATCCAGCCCGGGAGGCTGTGGAGGGCACTAAATATCAAAAGACATTCGAAAACGAGCCTAGCATTATCCCTCCATTCGCGATGAGAAACCGGAATTTGGCAGAGTTTGTTGGGATAGACAGTAACCTCCCAGTGGCTACAGTTGCAAGGTCGGTGGCACCATAGGATTTTAACTGCGTACGTTGCGATTTTTCACTAACGAAGTTTAATAAGAAGGAAACCCCAACTGAGGTCATGCGACAAGAATTTTACGAACTCCACAAGGAACATGATTCCCATTCCCACTAGTACAGAGACGACCCAAAAACTGAATCATTTGTTGGCTGTGCCATGATTGGCCCTTCAGTAAGGAGTGTTCGTACGCTGAATTCGTCCGCTACTGTTTTCACTGTTGAAATGCATGGCCTTCTGCTTGCAGTAGATCATATCATCCAAACAAGTAACTCCCGGTCAGTTATTTATACAGATTCGCCGACTGCTTTACAGGCTTTGACGTCACTTGAAACCCCAAAGAATGCCCTCGTTGTTTTATTACAAAACAAAATAGTAGCAGCAACCGGGATTGGATGTAGTGTTCTATTCTGCTGGGTACCGAGTCATGTCGGAATCCCAGGGAATGAAGAGGTAGATTGTGCTGCGGGCACTTCTGGCAACTGCGTTGTAGACATTAGTAGTATCCCCTAGAGAGATTACTGTGCCCTGATCAAATACCATGTTAAATCTCAGTGGCAGGCAGAATGGAGCCTACAGGTGTCAAACGAACTGCACATGATTAAGCCCTTTCTTAGTGAGTGGCACAGCGCTAGGCACAAAGACAGGTTTTATGAGGTAGTCCTTTGTTGACTACGCATTGGACACACGCGGCTCACGCATGGAAACCTCTTACGTGGGTAGGACCTTCCTAAATGTGAAGATTGCCAGGAATCGTTAAGTGTCTTACATATCCTCCTCGAATCTCCTACTTATGATGAAAAGCGCCTCCACTACTTCTCCCAGTTGTACAGAGAGCATGTCCTTTTACACCTATGTGTGTTGCTTGGAAACGAGCCACTACTCCCACCCACCCAGGTTTTTAAGTTTTTAGAAAGTATTGATCTTTTACGCAAACTGTAGTTTTATTCATAATGTAAAGCCCTGCTCGTATCTTATACATTTTTCATGTTCATAAATTCATAAATTACCAGCTACTAAAGCTCTTTCTTCTCCTAAATTTTCTTATGCGATAGTTTCATCTCTTGGCGCATCATAGCCTAAGTTGCTTTTGCGCCATCAAACCTCAATCTACTACTACTACTAGCTTTGAAGCCGCGTCAAACGGCGCCTAGACTCCCCTTTCCCAGTGAAGCGAAGTGAAGCCGTGATCTGATGGACAGGTTCCCAATGGCTGATGCGCGTCATCAAACAACGATTCCCCATTTGGCTATCGCGCGGCGTAGTAGGAAAAACACCACCAGAGAAACCCTCTCCATAGACCTGTAGCTCTCAAGTTTTGAGCAGCGCCCCTGGCGAAGAAAATTTGATATTCTTTCTTGCCTTTCTTTTATGCGTCGCATTCCGTCCTTTCAAACGCCCTGTTAGCGCCCGTGACGGGACGCTGAAGGACGCTGACCAGACGCTTCCATACCCAGGTGGATCGTGCACGATGGGGACGCTAGGACGCAGCTTCACGACAGCATTAAATGGTGTGTCTTTCGGACGAGGCGCCTCTTTTATGGACGAGTCTCGTGGAAGCTACAGCGCCCCCTGGCCGAGAAAAACAGGCCTACGGCGGAGCAGCGCACGCAGCGGCCCGACCGCCGTGCGGCGGTGCGGGCCTGGCCGCACAGCCTCCTCGGGCAAACTCTTGAGAGGCTGCACGGCCGAGCTCAGCGCGGCACGGCCACTTCGCGGCTACCTCGGCTGTTGAAAAACGTGGCCGTCCACGAAAGTAGGCCGCAGACAAACTAAGGGAGTGGAAGAACGACATTCAGGCTTACTCATTCACAACTCATAAAAATTGGTTTGGTGACCTCGGACTTTTTTTATGCCCAGTCAAACTTGCACCCATGTGGGGTGCACGTGACTCTGTCACATGCGATTCGGGTGGTTGGCTGCATAAAATGTGACCGTAGCATTGCGCTCACTCCCGCCCGGTAGGGTGTATGCGAGAGAAGAGAAGGCTAGGTTGGCGAGGCCGAGATGGCGAAGCCCCGAGGAGCAGACGACGCACCGCGCGATCAGCTCGTCGCGGTCCGTCGTGTGTCCGAAAGAGTTTACGAAACAAAACTCAAGGAGCGGACGCAGTACGCGATGTGTCAGCTGTGCGGGTCGGAGTACTGCACTCGCTGCGCCTGGTTGGTTTAACGAGAGCAGTGTGACGGCAAGACCGGAGAGACGTGCGAGACCCTGATTGGCAGACGATGCATCATGACCAGAGGACGAGCCTATACCCTGAGCAGTTTTAGGAAACGAAAGTGTGCCTAAATCAAGATTGAATTTTGCAGTCTATTTGACGTCAGCAACCTTCCGCGGGGAGTATCGTTCACTGTCACGCCCCTGCTGGATTACGTCTTGAACTTCACAGTAACGTGATTTTATAAGTGGCTCTCTTAGATTTCCGAGAGCCACCGAGCTGCTCAAACGCTGGATTTTGGTATATCGTTGCAATAGTGAGTAGACTTCATTGAAGTGGAGTTTCGTTCGCTTCATATATGATGACTTCACAGTCGTGCCAAGGTGTGCCTCTGGATCGCACTGTTGGCGCTGCTTTAGTGGCTGCATCAGCCCGTAGCGTTGGCTGCGCTCTGAACAAAAGTAAAGCGAAGCAAATATTTAGATTGGTGTTTATAACCCAAACCAACGAAGGTCATGTGCACGTCCCAGCGAAAAATCCGCAAATTCATTTCAAATTGAGTTGATCCAACGTCGGTCAACATACATACAAATAAAACACCCAACTCAAGCTCAACTGCATGGTTCAGTTTTGGTTGCGATGCAAACAAAGAACACGCCAACCGTACTGTGAATTCAATTCTGTGAACTCTCCACAAATTATTTCATACGGACGTGCACAATATAATTGCTGTCGAAATTTGCAAGCGAATTTAAATTTTTTTCGATGCAAAATACATCTCTCAAACTGAATGAAGTTACGCACATCGACAGAACGCTTGTCTCTACTTTCCCGATTGTAACAAAACGCAAAAAAAAACTGTAGTTTGTTTTTTATTTATGTTTCACGATCTAATAAAAGACAGCAGGCGCAGTCAGTTGTCGCGGTTATGAACCAAACAACGGTTGAACCTGGTGCCACTCAGTTCGTAGGCGCAACCATGTACTATTCAATGGTGACATGTGGTTAATGTTTAAAGGGAAATCGGCGACGATGATGAGAAAGAGGCAAGCGACACGGGTGGATGGCTAGGCAAAGCTACGCGGCTGACGTCAGGCCCTCCCTGTGTGATGCGTTTTAAGCGCGCGTGCTAAAAACATTTATGAAATACACCGAATTAAAAAATAAACAGCAAAATGTATCCACCAATATTTCATCTAAATAAACGCAAAAAAACATCTGGGCCTATATAGAATATTTTAGTGAAAAACCCGAGACTGAGGTAAAAAAGACAACGACAAAGAAGAGAAGGAGAACGTCTCAAACACAGCTAAACCTTTATTGAGGAAAGCACCCTTTATATAGGGTTGAACCCTATATAAAGGGTGCTTTCCTCAATAAAGGTTTAGCTGTGTTTGAGACGTTCTCCTTCTCTTCTTTGTCGTTGTCTTTTTTACCTCAGTCTCGGGTTTTTCACTAAAATGTTTAATATACACCAGCTCACTTGCGCCCTTACGTTCTGCTCTATATAGAATACCATTAATAACTTGGACACTCAGTCGACCATGAGAATATTTTTTAATAAAAAAAAAACAATGTTAACTTAGTTATGATTCAAGTTCAACTGACTTCATCAGCGGTACAGTACTTGCGTACGTCACGCACGTTACGTCACGTTGTGGGCAACTTGCCTTTTTGCGGCGCCGCGGCTCTCCTGGGCAGAAATAAATTTCAGTATTAATATCAATATCACTTGTTCATCATGCAATTTTTGTATGCGCCCTGAATATGTACTTTTTCCTGCGCTTATTCAACTCGCAAAAAAAAAAAGAAACATTGCGAGTACCTAAGCTGTGGACACATTGGCTACTTCTGCTATTCCTCAAAATAGAACTATTCTGCATGCCCAGAACGCATATTACGGCCCAGCAGACAAAGATGGCATCGCGCAGGAGGCGATATCTGAAAGCTCTATAGGAATCCTCGTGAATACACGTGTACAGCCACCCAATCTATACTTGGCTCGTTGCCTCCTCGCGCCATGAACGGGAACACTGTGTTATTCTAAATCGAGACACGCTCCACGTGACAAACGATTTGTGGCGGCATTTCTAATAATATCATAGAGTCCGAAAGGACTCTAACGGCAGCGGCGGCCCCCCTGGTTATGGAGGTTGCTTCGTCTCGGTAAGAGGCTGGTTATGCGTAACGCTGTCACTCCGCACGGAGCAACGTGTATGAAAACTCATTTCATAAACCCAGCAGCGCGTGGCTGCCCACTTCTAAAGTGGTAAAACAAAGGGTCGATGCAACAGTTTTAACTTCAAAAGAACTTGCAGTTTTTCATTTTAACATTTTGTTTTATCTTACCAAAAGGGCTGGAAAAACAGCCTCATTCTTACGAAATATCGCGATTCCGTTGCGTATAAGCAAAGAAAAAAGGGAAGATTTTGTGATTTGCAGCTGCGGGGTGGCGGACGTGGAAACCTGAGCGTGACGCAGCCTCGGTACGTTGTAATAATTTGGAAACGTCTGCCATTATGCGCTCTATATAATACTGTGTTTTATAAATGTTTTGTTTAAACATGAATAGAATAAATCCGTCAAAAATCATATATCATTTATAACATTGTTCTATATTCAGTTTTAGTGGCTCCATCCGGGTGGGGAGGAAAAAGAATATTCCTCCACTGAGCCTCCCACTACCTTCCAACAATACACGTGCTTCGCCTCCCGCCCCCTCCCCTCCCCTCCGTTCCCCGTGCCCCCTCTCTCCACATCGCTGACACCAGGCTGGAGCCGACCAACCTTCAAGGTCGCCATGTGAATCGCAAGGAGGGGAAGCGCACGCTGGAGGCTTTGCCATGTCCCCATTGCGCGCCACCGCGCACGTGACTCGGTAGACGGTGCAATAGTTGGGAATGGTATGGAAGCGCCCAAAACGTCATTAGCTTGACATAAAAAAGAAAACCCTGTGAGAAGACATTTAAGACTGTGTCAGGTTATTCGTAGGGTTTTCGGGAGTTCGCAGGTGATCGTAAGTTTAAGGCGTAGACTGGGGTTGATTTAAAATTAACAAGACGTTTATTAACTCGGATTACAATCGGTTACACAAGGTATACATTATGTCGAAGGAAGAGCGGTCGTCCCGTCCGTATCGTACGGCGTCCCGGAGTCGTCTCTCTTGCGAAGGGGCTTCTCCTCGGTGAGATGTAACCCGACGCCTTGCTCCTTTCGCCTCGGAATCCCGCCCGGGTCACGTAAACCGGGGGGCCCGATTTGGGGGGCTCCACGGAGGTTCAATGGGAAAGCCCAGCCTGGGACGAATTTTCGGTCGACTGTCTGGGTCTCTGTCTGGAAGGCTCGGTGGCTCTCCCCGCAGAAGGCGCGTGACGCTGACACACCCTCATCCAAATGTGATCTGTCCTCAGATCACCAGGTCCCTCGGCCATGATTAATAGTTCTGCCGGATTCAGATCCCGTTCATTGTAAAGACGAATTTGTTCCACGTTGACTGTCTTCACATTTAATTTTCCATGCGCCGGCGAAATTCGGCGAATCGTTACTAGGTTGTCTCCAAGGAGGTCGGTTACGTCATAGGGTCTGTCGAATCGCGCGTCCAGGGTGCCGCTTCTGGCGCCGATCTGGAGATGAACGGTGTCTCCTGTTCTAATATCTAGAGTTCCTCTTTCTCTGCCGTACCGGAGCCTGGAGTACCCTTGGCTTGCCCGCAGGCTGGCCCTGGTCTCGTCTCGGCTTTTGGCGAGCTTGTGAAGCCTTTCGCTCTCGGATATATCTTCGTCGACTGAACCGATGTTCAGTTCTCCCGGAAGCTTCGGGTTGTATCCGTGCATAAGCCAGAAGGGGCTCCGGTCGCTGTGCTTGTACTTGCTGACGTTTATGGCCAGTGTCGCGTCGTTCAGCCCTCTGCCCCAATCATGTCGTTGTCCGACGATCTTCCGAAGCACCTGCTTCAGAGATCCAACCATTCTCTCGACGAGACCGTTCGACTGCGGCCAGTAGGGTGGAGTGTTGACGTGTTCGATGCCAAGCCGACGATGGAGCACTGTCGTGCGTTTGCTGACAAAACCTCGTGCTTGATCGGTGATGATGACTTCCGGCACCCCAAATCGAGGAATCCATCGGTTCATCAGAAATTCCACGTAGTGCGTTGATGCGGTGCTTGGTACTGCCACTGCGTCCATGTATCTTGTGGCGTGGTCAACACATACGAGAATGTAGCCCTTGTCTTCGCTCGTATCGATTGGACCGAGGTAGTCCTGCGAGATACCACGTTGGGCTCGTTCTGGATTGCCCGAGGACTCAAGCAGCCTTTGCTCCGTGTTGTACGCGCGTTAATCGTCTGACACGTGTGGCAGGACTGTACGTAACGACGCACATCTTTGAGCAAAGTCGGCCACCAGTACTTTCGTAGGATGAGTTCCTTCGTCTTTTCAGTTCCCATGTGTCCTGAGTTGTCGCGAAAAATCGTCATCACAGAGTCTCGGAGCGTGGCGGGAACGACAATTCTTTTTACGATGCGTCCTTTCTCCGTGGTTTCTTTCGTGAGGACGTCGTTTTCGTTGCTATACGGGCTGTTTCCGTCGCTCGCCAGTGACGTTAACTTCTGGCATTCTGCGTCTCTTGCCTGTAGGTTGCTTAGGTGACTGTAATCTCCTGCTACGATGGCGTAGCATGTCAACCCTTGACCCGCCGGCACCGTTTTGAGGATGTCTTCTGGCATACTCTCGCTTCCTCCCTGTCGTGAGATGGCGTCCGCTGCCGTGTTCAATCTTCCTGGCCTGTGAACCACGTCGAACGTGTATTCAGCAAGGTCCAGCGTCCATCGAGCGAATCGGCGATTCGTTGCTCCCTTGTGTGCCAAATACGCCACGCTGAAGTTGTCCGTAAACACAGTGAAACGCGGTCCACCCCGTAGGTAAATAGATAACTTCTCTGTCACTGCCCAATGCAGCGCCATGCATTCGAGCATGTTGGAGTGAAGGTTGGTGTCGTGTTTGTTCAGCGATCGGCTTGCGTATTTGATCACCCGTTCCCTGCCGTCTTGCAACTGACTGAGAATGGCTCCGAGGCCGGTCTGGCATGCGTCAACGTGCACATACGTCGGGCAGTCTGGTTGGAAGCTCGCAAGAAGTGGAGGGTGTTTGAGAGCGTGCTTCAGAGAGTCGACCACGTCTTGGTGTTCATGCGTCCACACAAAAGGTGTCTCTCTGGCGATCAGATCTCTTACTATACGAGTACGTGCTGAAAAATCAAGGATGAACTTACGGTAGTTGTTGGCGAACTGTAGGAACGAGTATAGCTTCTTGACGTTCACGTGTGGTTGAAACTTGTCGACTGCGGCGACTCGAGCTTGGTCAAGCGTGCGTCCGTCTGATGATATTTCGTATCCGAGGAAGGTGACGTTGTCGCGCACGAGTTGGCATTTCTTAATGTTTATTTTCAGTCTGTTGGTAACGATTCTGTCGAAAGCTGAGTCGAGAAGTTCTAGTGCTTCCTTGACCGTCGTTGCTCCTTGCCCTACGTCGTCCATGTAAGTGTAGGCTCGTGGCAATCCGTCAAATGTCCGTCGCATCACTTTCTGCATGGTCTGTGGAGCTTTGCAAAATCCAAATGCCATTCGGAGGTACTTGTACTTGCCGTCAGGTGTTACGAATGCCGTTTTGTGAATGTCGTCCGGTTTCACGCGTACGGTGAGGAAAGCTGTCTTTACATCCATAATCCATTATGTTGAAATACTTCGACTGGTCACGCATAATATCAGTCAATCACATCCTCCATGATGGGCATGGGATATGACGGATTCACAGTCTTCGCGTTCAGCTTCCTGTAGTCGTGAACCATCCTTCGCGGAGTCGTTGGGTGTTGCGGTTGATCCACAACAATCGTGGGTGCGGCATACTCGCTCTCACTTGGCTGTATGATTCCCTTCTGGATGTAGTCGTTGACCTGATTTCGGATAAAGTTTCTGTCCGCTGGGCAGCATCTGTATGCCCGGGATACGACTGGTATGTCGTCCCGTAAATCGATGGAGTGTTCGGCGTGTGGGCAAAGTCGGAGTGATTCTCCCTTTGTTACGAAGGCTTCGCTGTGCCGCGTGAGAATACACCGTAGTTTGTCCGCTTCTTCGGGTGTGGCGTCTTTTGTCATTTCTGACACCGCTTCCTCAATGTCCTGAAGCAACTCTTTGTTTGGAGTCTCTTTTTTCGTGTTGAATCTTACGTATTCCGTCTCTCCGAAGCCGGTCGGTGCAGTAGCTTCTCGTTTACAGAAAGAAACGATTATTGTCTCTGCGGTTCTGCCTTTCGGATTCGTGGGTGTCGCTGAATCGCTCACGTCACGTGCGGATATCTCGTTGTCGTTGTTCGGTATTTGCACGATCGTGAGATCGTTCGATGTGTGGAACGTCACATCAACGTTGGCTTGTTGGCGCCAGTCAGATCTCAGTATCATATCCAAAGGCGCTGGCAGTGGAGCGATAACAACGTTGGGAAGCTGCGTTCATGTGGTGCCAACAGTGATGTCCAGCTTTGTTGTGCTTTTCGGTTCAAGCTTGCGATCGAGGACTTGGATGTGCTCTTGTCCGTTCCATGGGCTCGTTTTCGTGTCTACGTGAAGCGCGGATGGTGCAATGACGGAGGCGTTAGCAAAGCTGTCAATGCAGACTTTAATGGGCCTATCGTTGTGCTCAAATCCGTCGACAATTAAAAGACTGCCTCCAGGGGATCGTAGAAAGCAGTTCGCTTGTCGATTCGTAACTGAGCTCTGAGCGTTTGACGTTGAGCCAGTGTTGCGTCGTTCTTCTGCACGGAGTGTTGCGGTCGTCGTTGGCTGTGGAGAGTTCCTCGATGCGAGCTTGCTGTTCGTTGCGAGTCTCGAGGACGGACGTGAGGGTTTCCACCGTGCCTTTAGGTCCTCGTCGATTAGCGTTGTCGTCTAGAAGCCTGCGGATGAGTTGCTTTTTCGGTCCGCTGCATGGCAGATGACGAGACCTCAGTTCTTCCACCAGCTCATATTTCGAGGAAAGCTGAAGATCATCAGCGTTCCCTTCGTTCAAAGCGTCGTTGACCGTAAATCGTCGTTCCTTGGTTCCGCTTTCGTTGACGCTCGTTGACGGGGTGTGGCTGCTCGTACACTCCGTTGATGTCGGCTGGGCCATGTCAGGTTATTCGTAGGGCTTTCGGGAGTTCGCAGGTGATCGTAAGTTTAAGGCGTAGACTGTGGTTGATTTAAAATTAAAAAAAAGTTTATTAACTGGGATTACAATCGGTTACACAAGGTTACATTATGTCGGAAGGAAGAGCGGTCGTCCCGTCCGTATCGTACGGCGTCCCGGAGTCGTCTGTCTTGCGAAGGGGCTTCTCCTCGGTGAGATGTAACCCGACGCCTTGCTCCTCTCGCCTCGGAATCCCGCCCGGGTCACGTAAACCGGGGGGCCCGATTTTGGGGACTCCACGGAGGTTCAATGGGAAAGCCCAGCCTGGGACGAAGTTTCGGTCGACTGTCTGGGTCTCTGTCTGGAAGGCTCGGTGGCTCTCCGCGCGGAAGGCGCGTGACGCTGACAACTGGTTATGTGTAAGAATCCGAAAGCACTCGTACAGACAGCGCATTCCTACAAGCAGCGCGTCACGTCTTCCTTTTTCACACTTCGCTCCGGCGGTGACATCCTGCCCCCCCCCCCCCCCCTGCGCAAACGCGTCGATACCCCCCCCCCCCCCTCCCCCGCCCCCTTCCCCTCGGCTACATGGCTTCCGTGACAATGCATCTGCGTTGCTGTGCTTTCCTTTGGGTTTCATTTTTTTTCCGAGGCGCGTCCGCTTTTACATTGAGCGGCCCCGGCGGCTTCCGTGACGAAGCATCTGATATGAAGCGTTGCAGCCAATGGGAATTTATTCCTTGTTTGGCTGCTAGAGACTGCACGCTTCGTTCAATGGGACAGGGAAATTTAGGTGCGTTCTTCGAGGCTTTCAAAAGCTGATAACGCCGGTTCGCTTCCTTCGACAGTTACTGCTTTGGCATTAAAAAAAAGCGAACTAACGCGCGTAGACAAAATTGGTTTTCAGGTCTTTAATCCAGACGTGATGGAAACAACGACCACAGATATTTCACCGAAGTCCAAATATTGTTGCACGGCGCCTTTAAGTATGTATCATTTTCGTGAGAAATTCCTCTTTTTTTTTCTCTCGTCGATTATTCGATACCTGCAAAAGACGCTGTACTGCGTTTCACATTAAGTCTCACCACAGTCAACGCTGAAATTCGATGGAGCCAATCAAACAGCATCAAAAGTGCTTCGTCACGTCGGTCGTAGTTTTCGTTCGTTTCCTATGGCCAACTAAACCAAACAAGTAGAGAAACAAAAATATGTAGGATCGCGCTGGGATTACTCTGCGTGATGTTGTTTACTCTGCGCGGTTTTTGTTTGCCTGACGTGAGTTTTTCTCACTGGTCGTGGAAAATTATCACGGGCTTGCGCTATTGCAGTTTTTCATGAGAATGAATGCATGGGAAAGGAGGCGGAACAGACAGCGACGGGAAACATAGGATGACGAAACAAAGGTTAACAAAATAAAGAAAAATAAAGAGTCGGCAAGAAATCATTCACAAGTGAAATAAATTAGACACCTACAAATCTCTGTCATGCGGAATTAGAGCCCAGCTCTTGGGGGGGAGGAGGGGACGGTACGCAGGGGGAGGGCATGCCCCTCATCCTCTTCTGTACCATCTCCTCCGCTCCCTCCTCCACCTCTATCCCCTCCTTTCCCCCGCTAATCCAAATCAGTTTCCCCGCTAATTTTAACGGAGAAAATGGCGTCACTGGACTTGGTGTCACGTCACCTATGAACAAATTTAGTTTGTCCCCTAGATTTAGCGGGAAGATTAACGTCACGTGACCTCATCATCAATGCGATTCCCAGCTAAATTTGCAGGGAATTGAATTGGTGTTTAGGTCACGTGACGCCAATTTCGCCGCTAAATTCAGCAGGGAAATTTGGTGACGTGCATTTTCGCGCAACATTTAGAGGGGAAGTTCAGTTTCTCCGCTAGAGTTAGCCGACAAATTCAGTTTCTCTGACAATTTTCTCACTAAATCTAGCGGAGAAACTGAATTTGTCCGCAAAATCTAACGGAGATACTGAATTTTTCCGCTAAAATTAGCGGTGAATTGAATTGATGTTGAGGTCACGTGACGTCAATTTTCATGATTTAAGACAACCCTGAGACGGGGCAAACAATACGGACAAAAGTCTCAGTTTGAGACTTTGTCTTGTTTGTCCGACTTGTTTCCCTGTCTTAGGGTTGTCTTAAATGATGAACGTAAACCAGATCGCCTGCGCCTTATCCCTCATTTCGGTACGTCGATTTTCCCGCTAAGCTTAGCGCGGTAACGCCGACGCCGACGGCAACGCCGTGGAACACGGAAACAAACGCGTAAGAGCTGCGCTCTAGAAAAGAAAAGGGCAAATCTGGAACGCCAGTACCACAATGTGTTCACAAAGTACCGTCGCAAAATGCACGAGAAAACAATCGCTGGCTCACAAGTAGGAAAAGAACAAGGGGCAGGTCTTACTGTCTTACACATCACAGCCTTGTCAAAAGCCCACAGGTGGCCAATAAGCCGCGTTGATAGCATACGCACAAAGACGACAAACGCCACTACGATACGGGTGAAAATAATATGCTGAGAGCAGAAACACAATGCCAACGTAGCAGAGCAACGCAGAACTCGCGCTCACTGACAAATTACGACTTTTTAATGGGGAGAAACAACACCACAGCAAACACTGCGAAAAACACTAACTCAATAAAAAAAACTTGGAGGACTCTTAAGCTTCGCCTTTAAGAGTGGAACGCAATGGCGTTATCGGGCCCCCTTTGCATCACCCTCTCATTCGCTTCTTATTGTCTTCCAGCCAGTGAAGAGGAAGTTCAATGAACCGGGCCTTGTCAGTAGCGTGTCTCGCCCGCAACCGAAGGGTCATGGGTTTTTTATCCCGCCTTAAATACTCAAAATTTTAGTTTATGGCGAATGAATTACTTTATCAAGTGAAATCATTTAAGACAACGACTTTCAATTCGTATGTTATGTCATATTTTTAATCGCTTTCATTCCACGCGTGACGTCACATTTCGTGGGAGCGTTGTGGGATTTTTTTAAAATTCCAGCGCGAGGTCATGCGGCTGTGACTTCATGACCCCGTTAGGACTTTTTCCCGTCACAACGCCGCATACGCCGACTTTTCTTTGACATGAGCTCCTTAACGCTACGTTTTGAAAACGCAAACACTTAAGAGCCTCATATTTATAACCACTTGTTAATAACATAAATTTATTTTCTATGTAGAAAAACAAAAACACTCAGCGCATAGTTCGTTTCCTGTGTAGACGCTTCTAGCCTCCCCTAGTATATTGATCTCTTACTCTGCCCATAATCCGGATACGCCAGTGGAAAACAGCGCAGTGGAGGGGTAGATGCCTTTCTACCGGAGAACGCGGATACAGCTCGTGCTCTCTTGGTTTTTGATTGATGCATCAACCAGTTTGTTTTATGTAATTCTTAACCGCACGTCGGCGGAATTTAGTAGACCCGACGCAACATCACCTAGAAAACAAAGCCGTAGTGCTGATACAGATGTCGCCATCAGCGAAGGCAACGCTGGTCACAGATTGGACATGACGATTGCGTCAACGTACGGCTCACACTTGATTCGAAGCCAAAGCACTTACACAGCACTTGTTTGCATTCTGTGTCCAGCGTTGACCTTCACTAGGGACGTAAAAATATCAGCACTACGCCCCTGTCTTCGAGGCAGTGTAGCCTCACCTTGGCGCAATACGCTACTTTATGTTGACATTACATTTTTTTTCAGTCATGAACCAACATGGACGCATGGGCACCTAAATACACGACAAAACACTTTTGGCGCGGCTTGATTGACTCAATTAAATTCTCTAGATAAGAGCTTCCTACTAGTAGCGACATTCTTTGAAGCGCCGACTGCGTGACGGTGCAGGCTCTAGGAAGTGAATGGTGGCGCACAGCAGAGGTTCGAACTCAATGCCGCCATTTTGTTCCAGCGGAATGTGCTTCGTTCTTTGTATTGGTTGTCGTTATTTGTAAAATAAGTGTCAAGGAACTTTAGGCTCAGTCAGATCGCAGCGATGGCTGTGGTCGGGCTTAATTAGGGAGTTTTAGGGTACCGCTTTTGCACATCCGATACAATACGATGGGCCCTACGGTGCGAACTGCGCATGCGCTAGCACAGAAGACTCGCTCACGTACAGTTCGTACCGGAGTGCCCATTGCACCGTCTCGGATGCGCAAAAACTGTTTTCGAAAACTCCCTAATTGAGAGTTTTAGGGAACCGTTTTCGCACAAACAGTACAATTCAATCGGCTCTCCGATATGGACTGCGCATGCTCGAGGTCATTGCCCCCTCACCGTAGTCCAGTGCCAGAACCGTAAGCTGCGATTGTGTGGTCAAAGCGGCTCACATCAGAAGCGTGTCGACTTCCTTATGGAACTGCCCTTTCGCTGTGCGAAGAGGCTTGCCGAAGCTTCAAAACTGAATGAAATCCTTCGTGGTTGTGCCTGGAAGAAATGCCGGGGTGGCGGTAAGGGAATCAAGTCGAATTCACGACAAAGAAAACAGAAGTCAAACGAAACGTGAACGAAACAGCAACTTAGAATAATGGTGTTCGTTTGTCTCGGTTCGCGGGGATGTGGCACAGCTCAGTTGGTTGAAGCGTCGCTCTCCTATTTTGGTGAAGGCGCCGACGACACAGGTGCCTTTCTACAGGGTGTCACAAAAGAAAATTTACACGGTCTTTTTTACCGCAAAAATAAACTAGGCATCGCCGAACGCTCATTCTCCGCCCAAAGGTAGAGCTAGAGGTCACAACCAGATGCCAAAGTTTCAGCCCGATCCGATAACTTAATCAAAAGTTATAAGTGATTTTCTGAAAATTTCAATGGGAAAATGGCGGCCAACGGAGTTTTCGAACACATGGGGCTCTATGGCACCAGAAACCGAAAACGGGCGAAAATGGGCTCCATTTTCCCATTGAAATTTTCAGAAAATCACTTATAACTTTTGATTAAGTTATCGGATCGGGCTGAAACTTTGGCATCTGGTTGTGACCTCTTGCGCTACCTTTAGGTGGAGAATGAGCGTTCGGCGATGCCTAGTTTATTTTTGCGGTAAAAAAGACCGTGTAAATTTTCTTTTGTGACACCCTGTATGTCTGTCTGATGTCCGAGCCTTTTGTGGTTAGAGTGTCCGGGATACGCAGCGTGGAGCGAAGATGAGCCACATTGGCTTTGTGGAACTGAAGCTGGCGTAGCGCATCTACTACGTGCACTGAGGCGAGGTCGAACGTCCCTAGTATCGCCGTCAACAATCTCCTCATTTGGGGGTAGGCGAGAATAAAAGGACTTTCCTACGTTTTTTTCGCCGAATCAAACCAATTTGAACTCATCGTCTTAAAGTTCTAGCGCCATGATGGGTGCGAAGATCGTCTGCTCCTTTATCAGACGAACTGTTTGGTTACGGTGGAGACGCCACCGCCGCCACACTTAGCGCTCCCATTCTAGCAAGACTAAACCAAATATGGACTGTTCCACACATTTGGCTCCATGCTATTTTTAAAAAGGAGCATGTTTTTCCTTCAATTCTGTGAAATTTCCAAACACTCATCTCCCCCCCCCCCTCGCCAAAAAAAGAAAAAGGCTTCCCCCACTCCCCTTTTACCCACTTTACAATGCCATTGCACATTTCTGTCGCCAGGGGGTGCGACCTGCACCAATCGTCTGGAAACACGGTCCTCTAAAAACCGTTTCACTGAGAACGATCAGTACGAGCTGCCAATCCGAGATACCGATCCGTTGATCTATCGACCGTGTTGTATTCCGCTTCCCTAAAACTCTTTAATGTAAAACAGTGTATAACCATACACTCTAAAAAAAGCCCGTGCGTTTTCTTTCCCACAGAACATGCAAACAGCCAATCACTGCTGTTTGCGGAATCAGCTCAGCGAATGACAATGCCGAAACATATGTTTAGACAAAAAAGCGAAGTCTGCGATGTAGCATTAAGCAATGAAAAACGTCACGCTTGCATTCCTTGATGTTACATCGCAGACTTCGCGTTTTGATCTAAACATATGTTTCGGCATTGTCATTCGCTGAGCTGATTGCGCAAACAGCAGTGATTGGCTGTTCACGTGTTCTGCGGGAAAGAAGACGCACGGGCGTTTTTTAGAGTGTAGGTGTATGTCCAGTGAAGATATTGCAAGAACACGGTGGGAAAGAATTGAGGTGAGCCTCCGAGAGATGTGTCTTGTTTCAAAATTGTTTCCTGGTATGCGTGCACCTTTTGTCCGCAAAAACATGAAAGCACGTAGCAGCAAACTCTCGCATCACTGGTAGTGAGGTCGAGACATAACGTCAGCGTGTACATTTCTTGCAATTGAAAGGGAATTTAGAATTGTAATTTTTTTGTTCAGCAACCGACACGAAATAGTTTTTATCAACTTATAACGCGTTGATGTCTTGTTGATGTCCTCATACGAAAGGAAGAATATATTGTGAGGTCCATGCTTAAAGCTAGCTTGTACGTTTCTTGCAACTGAAAGGGAATTTAGCGTTGTCATTTTTTTGTTTAGCTGCCGACACGAAATAGGTTTTATTATCTTATAACGCCTTAATGTGTTGTTGATATCTTTATACTAAAGGAAGAGTATATTGTGAGGTCCATGCTTAAAGCCAGCGTGTACAGTTTTTTTCGCAAATTAAAGCAAAGTGAGAGTTAGAAATTCTTGTTCACCAGTCAACGTGGAATAACCTTCGTCATCATATGGCACAAGTCAAGAACACAGGAAATAAAAAAAAAAAAAAACAGACGAGACGTAGGTTGGTGTCTTGATAGAAAAAAACAAAAAACCTTAGTTCCGCCCAGACAAAATGTAAGCTTGTAAGTCTCTGCAAAATTGGAAGCAACGGGAGCGTTAAACTTTTAGTTAAGCAGACAAGAATAAACAAGTTTCATCGTCACTTAGCGCGTGTTAAAGATAATGGAAATCAAATAATGCAGACGAGACGTGGCTTCCTCTCTCAATACAAAATAAAAACAAAAATATAAATATAAAAATAATTCTTTATAGTTACATAGACCTTCAACGTGCTAATGGTAATTGTTTGTAAGTTAATTTCATCAAAAAGGATACTTCCCATTACACCGATGGGCAGCCGTAGTTGGACGCGTTCTACAAACAAAAAATGGTTACGAGGAGATTGAGAAAGCTTTCTTGGGCGTAAAACTCCGACAGACTTTCAGGAAACGCGACAGCGTGCCCGGCGGTCCTTACGTCACTTTGACATTAAAGTGTTTTCAAATATGCCTAGAGGCTGCAAGATATCTGACGAGCAGGGCAAAAAGAAGGCGTAAGTGAACGAATGGACTATGCAACGAATACCTGAAGGCCCTTCCTGAAACATCTAAGTTGTTTCTGCTGCTTTCACATTCATGATTGCTGGACAGGTTCATTGGAATTTACGCATCATTGAATTTGGTCTGGGAAATGCATTTTAATGCTTGTGATAATTCCGCAGCATTCAGGGGGCGAAAAAAACTTAAGATGATTAAATTCATGAATTATATCGCCATTTATATGGCACTAATTTTGAGTGTGATTCTGGAAGTCGGAAATTACCCCGCCCTCTCAAAGAATCACCAAAATATTTTCTATTTACCGTTTGTCTATCGTTTGATGCTTTACATGCACATTCATCTTGTTTTTTGAAGGCAACGCATATGATCAAGTGATTAAGATTTACATGAGGTAGTAGTTTTCAAAAATGCTTCTAGTTAAAAATGTACGCCATCTTAGAGTAAATGAAAATTTTTAGACCTGGTTGCGATAATAAAATGCCTAAATTAATTCAGCGAGGTCGGATTTAATATATATAAATATATATATATATATATATATATATATATATATATATATATATATATATATATATATATATATATATATATATATATATATATATATATATATATATTAATTTTTCTTACCTTGCCAGCAGCGCCTAAAAACTACCAGTATTGATTTCCTTGTTAGTAAAAGCTCTATGTCCAAATCAAATTAGCACTCATACGTTTGGAACTTTTTCAATTTTAAAACTGGGCATTTGTTCTTCGCGTGGCGAATGGCGATATCGTAAATCTCTATTATTTCAAACTGCACTCGTCTACAAAACAAGATCGCGGTATATCGGCTTGAGTAGTAGAATAAATATAACAATTTTTTCTAGCGTAGCTAATCACTGCTGTGGTTAAACACTTCACGTTTATAGCTCATAAAACACATATAACACACAGTTTACACTCATTCTGTTACCTAACGTAGCATTATTTGTTTTTGAATTTTGAAATTTTCTACACTTTTTTTTTTGGTCAGATATCAATATTTTGAAATACCATTGAAGCCGCAGAGCAGGGCACACCATAAGTACGAGGCAGAGATAGAAAAGGCAGGAAGGGTTTTTCGTTTTTCGCCTACTTACCATGATGCACTGGCCAAAATCTAGGAGCCGTACTGCTGCCCATTTGTTGAAACCAAACGGGATTGGGTAGCCCTCCTTTGGTATTTGGAGACCAGGCATGGCCAAATTAGTTTTATTCAGTAACTAATGGTACCTGATTAATTACTTTGGTTAGAATAGCAAAAACGTGCTTGAATTACAAATAATATAAACCCAACAAGGACTCAATTAGTTACAATTTTAATTGCTTCACAAAAATATTTAAATTCAAATAATTTCGTTTTTTTTTGTAGAGAGAAGAGCGATTAATTGTTCATTTTTACGGATAACTGTCTTAGTTTGTAAGCACTTTATCAAAACAAGAGGGTATTTTGAGACATTGTAAGGAAAGAATGTCGAGTGAAGCGACACAGCCTGAAATGATAAAGCCCGAGCTCTAGTAGCTTGACATCGTTGTGAGTTTGTGAGCAGACAAACGTTTGACACGAGTGCTGCGTGAGACTTGGACTGTGCCCCATGTCCAGTAAATCCGTCGAGGTACGTACGGGGAAGGGCTCCGGCCCAATTGCCGAGTTATATCCATCCTAGTGTGATGAATGTACGTGGAGGTAGAGCTGTCTATTGGAATCCCGGACAAAAGCTCACCGGACAAACGCTCACCGCACAGAAGCTCACCGGACATAAGCGCGCCGGACAAAGCTCACCAATTTTATCCCGAACCTGGACAAAAGCTCACCACTGTCTTCACAAACCCGGACAAAAGCTCACCGGAAAGTTTCACGTGGTCCTTGACATGAGCTCAAGCAGCTTCGATGCATCCGTGAGAAAGCCAAAAACAATGATAACAGAAATGTGACTTTGCTCATGGTTAGTTAAGGAAAAAAAACACGTTTATTTGCAATGGATTAAAAACGGATACATTCCCCTACTGCCTCCAGCAGCCTCGGAAGATCCCTGTGCTGTCTGAAGTGCTCGCAGATGTTCTTTAAGCGGTTCTGGAGACGCTTTGTTGACTTGCGAACCCTCTTCACCGGCGGCTCACCTCTCCGTTCTTTGAGGAAACCTGTGGCAACGAGTGCTTGGTCTTGTTGCTGGCATTCAATGAGCCTCCAGACGCTTGGAGTGAGCGTGCCCAACAAGCCTCCGGAAACCATTGTTCCATCTCTCGCATGCATTTTTGGTCCGGTCTTCGTCTGCCAGTGTAGCCTCGTGCACGTTCCACACTTCTGGGTGAAACTCCGGTCGTCGTCGGCGCATGGTCACGGCTAGGGGAGCTCTCGTGGCGCTTGTCGAGGCAGAACTAATACGGAAGGGACTGTTGATGTACGTTGAATCGAAGTAGTCGAGCAGGTTCCCCATGTCACCGGTAGCCTTCCCCCTGATGTACCTGAGTCCTTTGGGCACAAGCTGTGGTGGGAGGAACGCCAGGCCATCCAGCATCCCGCACAGCTTCCTGAACTGGTCGTTGGTTTGTACTGGTCCAAGAGACACAACTCCCGAACCTGGTAAATATTCGGAACAACGCACAGTAGAGAATGGCTCACTCGTAACGAAAGCAATCCTATTGTCTTAGTATGCACTCCTTGAACTCCATGAGAGCACATTCATTAGCAATCAAGAACCGTACGTTCTAGCCATCTTTATGCTCGTTTAGTTAAATATTTAGGCTCATTTTCTCGGAAGCTCGATACCATTCCACACAGCTCTCTCAAAGTGACAAGGCGAATTTTGATTACAATATCAAAAACGTATAGCTGCTAAATATGGCTCACCTTTTTATGAGTGCTTTGGCATAGGTGGAAGAAGCAGCCTCTGGTAGTAACGTGATCCCCGAAGACCTCCTTCGCGCGCGGCCTTCATGGCAGCGATCTCGTAGTCGCTTATGATAACAGCGGGCTGCGGATGGTACCCCCTCTCCTCACAGCTCTCCACAATCGCTTGAAAGAGTTCCTCATAGGTCGCCCAGCTCTTTCCCGAAAGAAGTGCGTACACGCAGGCCAATGAACTGTCTCCTACTTTGCAGCGCAGGACGTAAAGCTGCTTGAATATCCGCGGGCACACCGAGAACGTGCCATCCATATTCCAGGAGGTGGTGCACGATAGACGCCAATCTCAAAAGCCCCGCGTCAAATGCCCCACACCATAAGCTCCGTTTCTTTTGCCCCAGTTTCAAAATCCCCATTCTCAAAAGACCGTAACACGAAAGCCCCCAATCTCAAAAGTCCCACGTCAAATGCCCCCCTTGTCAGCAGCCCATTCTTTTTGTAGCCCGTGTCTTCTCTGCGTCATTGCGTTTCGCTTCGTTGTTTTTGCCTCTTGAATGAGGCGCCTTTCTTTCTTTTTTTTTTTTTTGAACGCACACTGGGCTAGGGACAGCGGCTCGTTCGTCGAACGAGCCGCTGTTCCTAGTTTCTTTTTACATCGGAGCTGTTCAGGGCTAGTTGCTCCAGGATCGTGTCCCCCACAAAAGAATGAAGACACCAAACTCTGAACACCTACCGCCATTTATGAGCGGCGGCGGCAAGCCACGTATCTGGTTGCCGCCGTCACTCATAAATGGCGGCAGCCTTTCCACTCTGGCATGCCGACTTGCGGCCGGCCATTACTTTCTATTGTACACCTCCGCTGATCTTCCTTCTTCACCAGAGTGGAAAGGCTAAAAGTTTTTCTTTTGCTCGTTTTATGAACGAACACTAGGCTAGGGGCAACGGTTCGTTTGTAGAAACACTACTCATACCATGACAATTCGCCGCTAGGGCAATCTTTTTATTCACAAAGTCTGCTTACAAGACGTGTATGGTTACAGGGACACCTAGATTCCACACAAACGTTGCATCTTCTGAAGAAAGCCTTCCAGGTTGAGGGCACCGTCCCGCAGTCGTTCCTCCAGATCTTTGATGCTCTCGTCCTTGTCGTTCCACCTCCTGAGTCGTTTCCTCGCCTGGCCAAGGTTGGACAGCTGGAGCAGGGACACCCGACTGGTGGCCTCATCTTTCTTCAGGAGATCGACGAAGGCGTAGATGTTTGGGTGTGCTCTACCGAGCATGTGGTTTATTTTCCTGCAATTAAAACTTTTTTACCGCATATCCCCTTGAAGACAGCAAGAAATACATCCACGTATAAATTATACCTCCTGCTGCTTAACCTAGGCCAGGCTTTTTTCAGGATGTTGGTGCGGGCTTTGCCGTTCTCGTGTTGGTTCCACTGTGGAATATCGAAATGGCCCATAATCCTAGTGTCCTTAAAATAAATAATTAAAGGCAGAATTTCGAGGTCCGAAGGTGCAGCTAGCTTCAGGTTGTTCCATGCTACCCGCACAAACTTCGGCGGTACGAAAGCGAGGCTTATCATCTTTCTGACGAAGCCAGCAACTGAGGTGTCCATGCGATACGCCTTTGCGAGTAACTCTTGAGTTTTCCACCAAATCGCTTCGGAGAAGTGAAAGTGACACCCCCGGTGATGAGTCCCAGGAAAAATGAAAAGGAAGGCCTGAATGAGTGCCGCTTCGAAGTCCGTTCGGACGAGCTCATGCGAAATGGAGAGATTGCAACCAGTGAGAGCGTTTTTGAAATGCTCGAAGGCATGAACGTACACGTCGCGGGATTTTCTTGGCAGAATGAAATAAGCAACATTGAAACTGCCTCCCTCTTTCACTATGCTCCATCGTCATCATCTGGTAAAAAACCGAGGGACAAGAAAAGATTTCTTTGAAGCGAACTAAGTTCGCTTCAAAGAAATCTTTTCTCATCCGCAGCCCAAGAAATCAACGAGTACCTCCGGTGTACCGAAGCAGATGATGCGGACGGCACAGGTTGACACATCAAAAAGTAAAAATTCTCTTCCGTCCATCGTTTTTCGTGCACATGCCACCCAAGTCTACGTCCGCGTATATAATAACCACCATCACGGGGGCAAATAAAATGGGGTCATTGAATGCGGGGATTTTGGCACGGGGGCAATTAAATGCGGGGATTTTGGCACGTGGGGCAAATAGAACAAGGTCATTGAGTGCGGGGTTTTCGAAACGCGGGGCAAATGACACGGGGTTTTTGTGACGGGGATTTTGCGCCCGGGGCAATCGTGCTACACCCATTCCAGGTCTGGCTGCTGCTTAACGCTGCGAGTTGCTCGTGGGTGGAAAAAACCAGCATGCGGTCTTGGCGCTCTTGCCCGTTGTCATAGAGTAGAAACGGCTGTGGTTGTGTTCCCCCAGTTGTTGCCCAGGTGTCCTGAACGTGCAGTTCCCTTGTTGTTGACGGCTCTGTTGGGCGCACCTTGCTTCCCTGTCGACGCAAGTCACGACGAACAGTTTCCAGGTCTCCAACGTTCGCACGCACTTGTTCGGATGTTGCAGTGAGAGCTTCGGCGAGAAGTCGGCTCGGGGGTTCGGAAGTTTTGGTGGCTTTTCTTTTCAGTTTACTCCTCAGCTTCGTTGTTTTGGTCGTGCTTGCATCATTCGCATGATTGTGCTCGGCTGGGGACCAGTAACAAGAGATCTGCAGAAGAAAGACAAAAAAAGTATATTAGCTTTATATTTAAACTGATAGTTGTAGAAAAAAAGGAAGCAAAAAGGTGCTGCCATTCTACGCAATAAAATATAAAAAGACATATCAACATTTCTCAATATTGATACCGTAAAAACAATATGAGATACAAAATACTTATTCATGCATGCAGGCGCAAACCGCTGTAAAGAATGCACCCAATAAAAATATTTATCAAATAACTGACCGCAAGGTCTGTAGTAATAGCTCCTTTGCACCCCAAAGCCCTTTGGTATCGACACTGCCACCGGGTTCAGTGCTTTTTGGAGATCTTTTGCACGTACTCGTAGCCATCAAGCAAAACTTTTCTCTTCCCCTTGTTGGACAGAGTTACCTCCATGGTAAGAAAAGAAGTGTAACTAGAAGTGCCGCGCAACTGCCTTATATAGCGCCCCAAGGCATAAGCGCAATACCTCCAAGTTACCAAGGTCAAGGAATGTAGTCCACGAAATGCAGCTTGGTGTTCTACTTCACTGCACATAAGCGTCTCACAAAACAGGCACTTACTCGATTATAGACACAAAAACCTACACACAGCGCAGTAGCAAGATTGAAAACTAATTAGCCCAAGCTGGGGTGCAGCTTGGGGACCAATCCATCCAATGGCATAGGCATAGGCTGCCAGCCAATTTTGTTTACAAAAGGCAGAGTACTTGGGCTTTTCGGTTTGAACTTGCTTGGACGGGGCAAATAAGTCGAAACAAAAAAACCGTCAGACCCTAGTTGCGGTGACCTGGATTTTGTTTCCAAAAATTCTCTCAAAGCCTATTACTACTTAGCACAAAGGGCAGGGCGCTGGGGCTTTTCGGTTAGAACTTGATTGGGCGTGGCAACTAAGTCGAAAGAAAAAAGCCGTCAGACCCAAGTGGCGGTGACCTAGATTTTTCTTCCAAAACGTTGCCTCAGTGCCTAATGTGGCTTATCTCGTCAACAAACTCAGGAATGAGCGGTTTCTCCGAAAACGGCGCATTATTCATCCCAACCGCACCATAGCCCAGCCCGTGCTTCTCCGGTGAGCTTTCAACCGATTAATCGAAAGAGAGAGGTGAGCTTTTGTCCGGGTCTGTGAAAAAGGCGGGTGAGCTTTTGTCCGGGTCTGTGAAGAAACGGGTGAGCTTTTGTCCGGTGAGCTTTTGTCCGGTGAGCCTTTGTCCGGTTACCGTCTATTGACAGGCTTTGATTCTTCTAGGTAGTGGTGGTAAAGCCCCCTTAGTTTTAGGAGCGCGGAATCCGGAATTTCCGCTTCCAGATAACCTCTGTGGGTGGTATTTGCGCGACGCATTCAAATAATGATCTTTTTGCCGACATGCAGGTTCTTGCAGAATTCTTTGTTTTGTCTGGGGGTTACAGATGGCGTAGAAAATCTCCCATTCTTTGTTATTTTATTACGGTGAAAGGAATGCATCTTCGGGTGGTGTGTTCATCATGTTCATCGCGAAAGGCATTCAAAAGTGGTAACGACGCAGAAACAAACGACGTCGTAGAGGCCGGCCTGTCCTGCTGTCGGATGCGACGATTCTGATGGTTAGTCCTAAAAAAACGTTCAAATGAAAACGCGTGTCGCCGTCCTCCCTCGTGGTGCCCCAACTCCCGGATGTCCAAGGTGCGGTGGACTGGAAAACTGGAGAGCGACCCGCAGCAGTACAGGCGTTTGCCACATTCGCAATCGCCGCTGTGCCAAGGTCAGGATCAAGGCACGCAATGAAGTGACAATATTATGGCGTCCTTAGCTCGAAATACATGGAGCAGATTTGAGGGCACGCTAGACGCGAGAGTTTGAGAAGCGTTCCAGGCATACCGTAGTGTTATTTTCCCGGAAAACATTGCGTGAATCGAAGTGTTGTCTGTTTTTTTCGGAGCTGTGGCTTCTTCGTAATCTGAGTGTGAGTTGGCTTCTTGTCTTGTATTTTCATCGTTAGCTTATCTGGCCTGTTTTCTGTCGTAGAGACCAGTGGCTGGAAAGTGGGGGACGGTGGGTTCCGTGGAAGATGTGGTATGTGAATTAGATAAAGGGTGTGGTCCAAGGAAGAGAAAAAAGAGTACCTCCTTACAATAACTACTGGATATCAAGGTCATAGCTCTGGGTTTCCTACAACCCCTACCGGAGGCAAGAGCAATATACAAATTGAATACGAGCGCGGCGCCGGTGACAGCACGCGTTGCAGCCGAACATTCAAGCAACGTTTGTATTCAATCTGTTCGCGGCGCTGTCCTCTACTAATAAATGAAACGCAGCACGACAGCCGTATTATCAAGCAGGTGTTGCCCCCGAGCAACTTTTCTGGCCTGCTTATTGCCAGTTGCACATGTGTGCGACGTTGATTCCATGTCACACGTTAAAAGGCTTCTTTAGAGTGCGTATAAACTGGTAAGAACCTTGTAATGTAATAAAGTCAGCGACTAACAATCGATCAAGAAACAAAGCCAGTGTGAGGAACTGTCAATATTAAGTAATTCAGCGCTTCTTGAAAATATTCTAAAATGAAATCACAAAAAAAGCCTGCTTAAATACTTGGGAAATATTGGCCATCCACGCGTTGAATGGCCGTCTATATTTCAATACAATTTAAAATGATAGTTGTAAGCGTAAACGAAACAAAAAAGAGTATGCAGTTATAGTTAACCGTGACCTAAGATATTTAATTTCTTTACGTGATTTACAGATATTCCCGGAAATGATCGGACAGCGCATTCACATAAAACTATTAGCATCTTATAAGAGTCTGAAAGTTTTATGTTGTGTTCAGCATACAATGAACCAATCACTGCAATCTCTAGAGAACACCAAGAAAATGACCAAGTTCAAAAGACGCTTGTGCTGTAGACCATGAAACTTCAATTTTAAAGTATCTACGACTTTCCAACATCCAAACGAACATCGTTCAAATGGACAATATGCCAATTAGCAGCGCCCCTAGGTGTTAAAGTGCACTATGGGAGCAGGACACTGTCAACGGGTAGTTTCGGTTTTGCCGGGTCGTGCATCTGTCGTCTGCTAGCGTCTCCGCACAGCCATTGCTCCAATCGTCGTGGATTGCTTTACACCCATGCGGCAGTTCGACATTTAACTAAGCTTGGCAAGTCATCGCTCGCCAAGGACGCTGATGATAAGCCAATGCTCAACAAAAGTATCGAAACTTGTTCGGGCAGTCGTCCTCATTCGATGAATGGAAGTGGTCGGCTGCCAAGTCTCTACGAGCTTGGCCTGGGATTCGAGGTAGTAAGGGGGCAAAGCACGTTCCGAGCTAGGTTTGAGCATGCGGTCCGTATGTCGCTTTTTTTATGTCTTTCCAACCTCTTTGTATTCCTGCCGGGCTTTATAGCTAACTCATGCCAAGATTTAAAAACATCTCGTGGGCTCTACGCATGTCGACTAAGCCGAGATGTGTTTCGCAATGTGTCAAACGGGCTAATACATCAACACAAATTGGCTACATTTTTAAATATTAATTTGTGCTCCAGTATTTCATTACAAGGGTTGTATAACGTGGTTAGTAACATCCCATCGTGTTGTGTCAGACAAGTTAACCTTCGTGTGTCTAATTTTCTACAACTTTAAAAAGCGAGCGAGATAAAAAAAAAACCTACCTGACTACGGTCACTAATCTGCAGTTCGCTAGTAAGTAGTTACGTGGGAATTTCTTTTATATCCCGCGCGCTTTATTTAAAAATTGAAAACATCGACACGTACAGGCTACCTTGATGGAAACGACATATTGACATGTATCTCGACATGCTGTAAAGCATTTGAATCGAAATGTTTGCACACAAGTCAATATGTAAAAAGAAACCTAATTAGTCAGTGCTAATTGCCGATCTTCATAAGACGAAATATCTTAACTAGCTCAAAAACTTTGAATAAAAAAACTGCATTGGTGTGAAAGATGTGACGTGTACCTATATTTTCTAATTATTGGTACAACTTTGCTGAAACACCATGTATATTCGATTCCAGCATAACTTTTCAAACGGCAGCAGCTACATCTCCAGCGAGCTAATCAGGGCTAAGCACATAAAAATGTACACTAGTCCAACTGCACTACTTCAGCGGAGAACTCACAAGTGCTTTGCCCCGTCGCCTGGGCTAGCTCTCACAGAGGCTGTGGCTATTGCTATTGACCAAGTTATGGTAAGGTTATAGTAAAGCATTGTAACTAAAAAAACTAGAAATAAACATATATGGCAAAAGCAGCTCTACCAGACAGATTCAAACAAAGCTTGCTCGCACATAAAGAAGGCATCTTGCCATAAATGAGTGCTGTTCTTTTTTTTTTTTCAAGCGATATATCATAACTGTAATGATGATGCAATATTGTGGAAAATTACTGGATATGTCTTATTAAATATAACCTATTTCTTAAAAAGACAATTATGGGCCAAAATCGGCGATATCATTCGAGTTCTGAGCATAGATGGGCGAATATCGGTTAACATGGCCGCGGCCGCTGCGGTGTCAGCTGACTTGTGCCAAGCCAACGTTGCTAGAACCGAGTAGTTGGGAAACTGCCATAGAGCCTGCTCTGAAAAAGTGCTACCGATCCGTACTCGAGGACCGAGCCAATAGCGATCGCAACGACACCATTTCTCCCGCACCGGCCACATGAGCAACTGCACGTGACTTCTATTTTGGCTTTAGTCGGCCATTTGGCGCCGAAACAGATACGGTGGAAGGGGCTTCAAGGGTGCCACCCCCGACTCCCAAGCGGACGCGCCGCGAATTACTCCCGAAGTTAGGATGCACCTAGGTCAGGACGCGCTACCTCAACTTACCACTGAGACATGGTTGTAATTAATTGTGCCGCAAACCTTGTAAACGAAAGACTTTGGAAAACATCACGCGCCCCCCGTTTTGTACTAATCTCCGATAAAAGTTAGTACGAAAAGAGTTCTTTTCCGTTTGTTTGTACGGAAAATCCCAGTTCCAGCCGCTGATTGCCCGGCGCGCCTTCGTTGCGGCCCGTGGCAACGGCGGCGGCCGAAGCGATTAGCCGGAGCGATTGTCCGATTCAGTATCGTTTTAGAAACGATCAAGAATCCCTAGCTAATACCGGCCGATATAGCCGGTTCAGATCCGGCAAATTACCGGAAAACGGCGCTGGATACTGTATATCAGCGTGGCGTTGGCCGACCCAAGTGATGTTCAGCCGACATCGGCCACATCACGGTAATACTGGCCCGATCTTTACGATCCAGTGCAGATATCGGCACTATCAGAATGATATTGGCCCGATTTCTCCAATCCGACGCCAATATTGGCGCAATACTGTGTGCAGCCTGGGTAGTTGTAAAAAGAATAATATAATTTACTGGAACTAACGATATTTCAGCCAGAATCGTAAGCTCAAGCGGGGCATTATATAAATATAAATCTGAAAATCGAGTACATTTCCGTGATATATCGCAGGTGCTTAATACTGAAGGAAAAAAATCCCAAACGAAAGCAACCAAGAGGCTTTCCTAGAAGTAGCACTTGCTGAACAACAACTCGCACCGTTTTACCAGTCAGTTCCATACCAATTAAAGTTACCAGATATCAATACACAAAATTTAGTTAACTCAACTTTTTCAGGAATATTTTTAAATGTTCTATGGATTCTGCATTTTAAAAAAAAAGGAACGAAAACAAGAGACACCTACTAAACGTTAAACCCATTACTGGATAGTGTTTCTATACAGACACACGCAGCATAGCTTTCAAGATTACTCCTTCTGTGACACTGAACTGTAGATTTAACATTTACTAGTACCCCACCCTCACGTTCCACTTCTGTTCCATTTTATTATGTCTTGACGATACGCAACATAGTTTAGGATACAATGGCTGCTATCAGATACGTCAGCAGCGAGCCATATCTTGGTCAAACATTCACATCGTAACAACTCAACAAACTATTCTGCATGAACACAGAAATTAAAATGCAAGCCCCGTGTTTTTACATCATATACGTCAAGTATCTGAAATATTCCCAGCAGTTGCAGAGTGGGTCGCATACACTCGATAACTGTTATTTTGCCATAAAAATGCATAAAAGATCGATCCACTTGCCAAACGTTTTGATTTGTTTAATATTTGAAAATCAGACGTCGCCTGCGATGAGGGCCAAAGCATAAGAAGATAATATCGGTACTAGCTTGGTGACTGCAACGCACCTGCCTTCGAGACAAGGGGTTATCAGGTCCTCAAAATCTGACACGAATATGTGTTAGGATCTAAACTGAACACAAAAAGTGTATTCATCCGTGTTTGTCAAGGCACAAGGACAAGGTATGTAGCTTTCGGCGTCGGGCTGTGCATCAATCGGACGACCATCTTAACGAAGAGCGGCAACTACCGAACGAACGGCGTGGACAACACCATCCGCTGAGCTGATACTAGAGAGTTTTAGGGAACCGAAACAAAATACGATCGATAAACAAAAACGATCGATACCTTGGATCGGGCGAGTCGACCGATCGTGTGCCTCGAAACGGCTTTGGGGGAACCGTATTTGCAGACGAGAGCAGACGATCGGTACAGGTCGCGCCCCCTGGCAACGAAAATCTGCATCGGCCTCATCGAGAAAAGCAAATTTGCGTGTGTTTGTACAAATCGCAGAAACTGAAGTAAATAAAAATCGCATCCTATAAATATAGAGAACCTAAAACAATGTATACCTACTTATAGTTCGTCTCGTTTTTTTACTGGAATGAATGCGCTTCCGTAATACAAAACCTGGCGCTCCGTGGCGTGTCGCCACTGGCGCTGCGAAGTTCTAAAATGTTCGTCTGCTAAAGAAGCAGACGAGCTTTCAGACAACAAAGACGCTCGATCTTTTTGACGATGACTTGGAGTTGGCTCTATTCGGAGAAAACAATCTACAAACCATTCTTTTGTACGACTGTCTGCGCACTAAGAGAAGGTGCTTGTGGGCGGCAAGGCATGGGACGTTCAACTTAGCGTCGATGGACGAGGAGGACGTCGTACGGCTGTTCAGGTTCACAAAGGAGGATCTGTTTCATCTCCGATCGGCGCTGCGCATCCCGGAGACGTTGACAACCAACGGCTGAATCTGGGTGTCAGGGGCTCGTTTGCCACCGTATCTTTTTTTTTTTTTTAGTTTACCCGATTCATATCCTCGGGAAATAAAATAGTTCCTCGATCGTACGTGGTAACTTGTTTTGTAAGTCATACGTTCTCAGTGGGCAAGCTTTGGTGTTTTACATCAACCAAATATGATGTTTACTTCAACCACGTCCTGATATGCTGAAAAGTCGCCGACAGCAAACTCGATTTGACACACAAATAAGAACACTCTCGCGCGCGCTTATCATCAACATTCGAAGTCGTCTGCCAGCGATCCTGTGTCTTTCCCTCGAGGCCCACTGCAGGGTCGAGTATTAAGAAAGTTATGGACAAATAAAACTAGGAATATTAAATCGCGAAGAAAATACAAAAATGACAAAAGTATACTCGCGTTCTCAAGTTAAGGCGGTCATTTTTCTTGTACAAAGTTACGAGGAGGTCAGTCCGTTCCTTCGCTCCTCGGAACGAGAAGTTCTTTTTCGACGCCGCGTTCAAGCCTTTAAAGGACACATGAAAAGAAAAAAATTTTTTTTTTTAAACGGCTTAGATGGAAAAAGGATGTCATAAAACTATTTTACAACGAAGAAAAATAATTTTTAGAGCTATATTTACGGCGCAATACGAATTTGTAGTTGGCGCCCGCGGGCCCCGCGGAAAAGTGGCCCATATTTATCACGTGACTGGCCCTTATTTATCACGTGGTGCCTGCGCTCTTTCGAAAGCTTTCTATGGTCTTTGAAAGTTACTTATTTTCTTCATTTTCTTGTTGCACTTATTTTGTAACAGAATATTTTGACTTTTGAGAAACTTCAAGTATAAGAAAATCATCACTTCCGTTTTGACGCTTACGAAACCAAACAAAGTCCGCCATTTGTTCTGCGAAGGGGCGCGGAGCTGACGGAGCGCGGTCGGCGCGGTGTTGTTTTTGACATGCCGGTTCAACGAAAGCGACGCCGCTGCTCGACGAAAGGCTGCAGTTCTCGTGATCGTGACCAGGAGGATTTCAGTACACATGCGGTACCGGCGGACGAGCATTTGAGAGCGATCTGGCTAGAGGCGATCGGGCGTACGCCTGGCACGTCTGGCGAGAAGAATGTCCGGGTGTGCTCTCGTCACTTCGCCCCGGAGGCCTTCGAGCCACGCAGCGAGCGAACCCAACGCGTGACTTCAAAGCCAAATCGCATCTCGTCACTGGACAAATCTAAACGATTTGTCGAGTGACGAGACGGGCGACGAGAACCCGCTGTCGTGCGTCGAGGCAAACCGCACGAGAAGCGTATCGCTGGCCTCGGAGCTTTCCGCGGGGGGGTTCGCTGGTCTGCGAGGCGTGTCCTCGTAGGGGCAAAGCCCGAGCTGCCTGCTCCGGTCGACGAGTCTGCGCTTCAACTCGGGATCTATCGTAAAAGACGCGGAGCAGACTACCACCGCTTCCACCACCAGCACGACCAGCACACAAACCCAACAACCAACGTTGCCAACAACACAGCGCGCGCCGAAGTTGAACGGAAGTGGCACCTTGTTTAGCCGAGCAGCCAAGCCAATCCAAGCGGCTTACCTCTCCTCCCCGCGGAGCGCACAGGCGCGAGAGAGAAAAGTGGAAAGGAGGAGCGTTACACCGCGCTTGACAAAAAATCATCTCGCGCCGTAAATATAGCTGTAAAAATTTTTTTTCTTCGTTGTAAAATCGTTTTATGACATCCTTTTTCCATCTAAGCCGTTTAAAAAAATGTTTTTTTTCTTTGCATGTGTCCTTTAAGGACGTCATTCCAAAGGGCCGGAGTAAAAAAATGATTAGGGCCTAACACCTCCCGAAGTAGGAAGATATCATCTTCCGCTGAAACCCGCTTGCGAGGAGGAGGCAGAGGGACGGAGGTAGATACGGTGCTCATGTTGCTCTCTTACGGTAAAGATAGCAGACGATCACGGTCGGACGCCCGCGAACCGATCGTTGTGCCGTGTACGGTACTACCACGGGAAAAAAAATAATTAATAAAGGAAAACCTGTAACTTTACTGCTGTGCATTTATTAAAACTATCACCCAATATTTAAAGGGCTCGTTTTATAGAATATATGTGATTAGCATTAGAACACAAATTGTTAATTCATGCAAAATTTTTAAACTAAAAAGTATCCAGATCCTTGATCCAGAAGGCTGTTGCTCACTCTGTTGACACTACAGATAACCCTCAGTCATAAAGCAGCTGTAAAAACGGGAGAAAAGAGCTCGAAATGCACATCCTAACGTTTGTATGGAAAACAAAAATTAAAATATAAAAAAAATTAAAAATATAAAAAACTTAAAATATAAAAAACTTAAAAATATAAAAACTTAAAATATAAAAACTTAACATATAAAAAACGTAAAATATAAAAAAACTTAAAAATATAAAAACTTAAAAATATAAAAACTTCAACTTAAACTTAAAATATAAAAAACTTAAATATAAAAAAACTTAAAAAAACAAAAACAAATATAAATATGAAAAAAAAAGGTGGATTCGCCAGCAGGATTCGAACTCTCCACCACCTCACCCCTACGAGCTCACGAAATGGACGCTCTAACCCACTGCGCCACTGAGCAGACGACTTTCGCTGCTGCTAAGCATTAATTTATTTCTATCAAGGATGTCTTATTGCGTTTCGATCTGTATTCTGTTTTTTATTTGCTGATTCCGACTTTCTGCACTTGCTGTCACATATGGCGCTCCTGCTAGGTACTACCACGAGTTATTTTATTCCGGTTTGAAGCCACGGCACGCTCTCTCCGCCAGCGAAATAGCCGTTTTGCTAACCAAGCGAGACCGTCCATGTCGGCCATTGGTCGTGCCGGTCGTGCCTTACGGTTCGAGCAGCGCATTACGGTAAGATCGCGGAAGACAAGCGCATGCGCACTTCGTACCGGAGGGCCCATCGTACCGTATCGGATGTGCAAAAACGGTTCCCTAAAACTCTCTATTGTTGTCCCGAGTAGCACCGTCGCCCGAGGTGAACCACTGCACCGTTCCCACAGTCAAAGAAGGTTGTACAACCGAAGACAATGACGAACTAAATGCTCCCATGTACTACGCTTGATGTCTTTCAAGCAGAGGCCGTCGCTCAAACACCCAATGTGCAACACATTTATTTCTAACTGTACAAATTTGTTTTCGGCCCTCAGGCTCCTTTCCTCGCTAGTTAGGACGGCCAGCATCCCAGGCATGATGTGCAGAAGGAGAATGAAGTCTGTTGATACCCATCGAGCCGACCCAGTAATAGCAGTCTCCCAAGTGACACACATATGCGACCCTTTCGTCTGGATTTGTCTTTAATATTCGGAGTGAAGCCTATCACTTGCGAAGTTCGGTGACGCCTGGCACATTCAGTGCATTTGTATGCACTCTAACCGCTACGCATTAACAGGTCGCATTCTTGTTGTCCTACGCCAATACATGTCCATTGATGTCGTCTATGTCATAAACCATGAGAAGCAAGAAACGCTGATTTCTACAAAAATCGAACGGAGCCCTCACCACACACGTCTAATCATTCAGTAGAATGATAACGATGCGAGACACTCATATTCCGACTGAGAATTGATTCATCTAGTTGGTTCCATAACTACTCAGAGTTGACTTTTAGTTATTAGGACCAGTTTTGACTCCCAATTGGGAACGGTTGTCTCCAGTTGACAGCCCCCCCCCCCCCCCCCATAGTCCAGCTGGGATTTTATACAAGTTCCAGTTGAGCTCCAATTTCTTCCCCCTGAAACTTAGTTTGGACCGATTGATTCTACTTTCGGACCACTGATTCCCAAGTAGGATTTTATCTGGGTCCCGGATAAAATCCTATCTGGGTCCCGGATTTTTCTGGGGAAGTGTGAAACGAGTGGCCTGGTTTCGTACACCATAGGGCATTTTCGCTAGATATAACTGTGAGGGGTTCCAGGCAAGTAATGCGTATTGGACCTGAGACGAATAAGATAAGTGTATGCAACGAGTTTTATTTCCTACTGAAAATGACTGAAAATTCGCTGATCATTGGTTTGCTTGCAGATTGCTGAAATAAAAATAATTTGGCGAAAACTGCAGTCTGGGTAGAATCAGATGAATTTCCAGTTCTATAATTCAGATAGCGAAAAGTTATACTGGGTTATTCGGTGGGGTCCACTATCTAGTTATTCGGTGAATTTGATGCCGATACGCTTGTAGGTCATAAAGCCTTGTTAGGTATGCTCTACAGTAAATATTTATGTTGGATTTTGCTTTCATAGAGATACGAGGACATTTTGTCTTTGTAGCACTCATCTCCATCTTACATCCCCGCATTACGATTCCTCCTGAAAATTAAAATAGAGCAAGAGAAGGCAGAAACTACACCGTCTTGCCGGCTTGAGTCCAGATTCTGCTTCTTTTTTTTACAAGGAAGCTTTTATAACCTATTTCTTTATTTTTTTTTAACCGGATGGTATTGTTAAAGAAAAGTATTGCAATTGCTTACAATCTTTGTGGAGGCTGACAGTCGACTTGCCAAGGAGTCTGCTCTATCTTAATTAAGACAGTGATGGCTCTGCACCCCTAAGCGATAAAAATAAGTGTTAAAATATTTCTGTTCAAAAAGGTGTTTATTTGCTTACATAACCAGAGGCTTTATCGAACTTTCTTCATTAAGGTTAACAATTACATTGTAATAATTGCCGTCATGCGTTTATTCCTCAGATCATCGGATAAATGACAGTGGTTGGTTCTTCGCAGAGCATGCGATAGACATGTCACTTTATTTATTAAACGCATCCGGCGAGTGATAAGTTTAAACAAACGCTTGATGTTTAGCCAGCAAATCTTAGCGTCCGATGTAAACAGCTTTCCAAATGTAAAGTAATCGCAAGTTGCATGAAGTATCCAGCAAAAAGATTCAAGAAATTGTGAGCACTTCAAAACCTTTCGCACATTGTATATATTTTAAATAGGGCGTACATATTGCGCAAAAATATGGAAGTCTTTGTAAAGTAGCTTTGCTCTCGGTGCGTATATCAATTCGCCACACCGAAATTGATAGGCCCGTGATCAGTTATGGAACCATTCAGTTGCCAATGTGTTACTATGATGTAGAACAACTACTATTGTCACTGACATGTTAAACGAACGTGGTCTTCTCAGTTGTGATGTTTTCTTGGGCGCTGTTAACACCTAATGCCTCATACAGGGGAGCAGCATTCAGGTGTGTTATATCTAGGGTTCCTCCCCCCCCCCCAAATAAACTAAATAAAGACGGTATTTTACAATTAAGTTTAATCAGCGCACAGGGTCAATGGTCCCGGGAAATTGCCATCACAGTCATCTTTCAAATATCGGATCATTCACAAAAGGGGTCTTACCGCTTACCTCGTCAAGATTCAAGACTACAGTAGAATCCCGTTAAGGCGAACTCGCTTAAGCGGAATTCTCGGATATGCTGAACAAAGTAAGAACATTTGGTTGGTTTCCCATAGACGCAGTGCAAAAGAAAAATCGTTTAACACGAACCGCTTTGCGCGCGCATTTTGGTTAACTCGAGCTTCCATATGTCCCCTTCGCGATGGCACCGACGGCGACGCCGCACATTGCGCTGGCCAAGGTGTATGTCAGATGTACCGGAAAAACCCGCATATAAAACAAGGTCTTTTCCAAATTTTCAACTTCGATGAGGCGCGATCTAACGCTGTCTGACGTAGTTTCGGTTTCGAAGCAATAAGGCACTCAAAACAGCTATCATCATCATTAAAATCACAATGTCCGAGGCGCCACCATTCGTACAGTAAGGCTCGGCAATGGTGTCGGCGCAAAAGCAATCATCGGTTGCCTACAAAAATGAAAGCCGTTTGCAACTCCCTGTAACGCCGGATTAGAGCGCAGCTCTTGAGGAGGAGGATGGAAGGGTACTGAGGGATAGGCGACTCCGTGAGGTCACGTGGCCTCAGGGGGGGTCACGTGACCTCAGGGGGGTCACGTGACATCAGGGAAGTCACGTGACCTGAGGAGTATCACGTGACCTCAGGGGGTCACGTCGCCTAAAGGGGGTCACGTGACTTCAGAGGGTCACGTGACCTGAGGGGGTCACGTGACCTCAGGGGGTCAGTGACTTCAGGGAATCACGTGACCTCAGAGGGTAACCCTCATGACCCTCGTGACCCTCGTGAGGGTAACCTCATAACCCTCATAACCCTCGCGAGGGTTACGAGGGTTACGCACGGTTACGCCGACGGCGACGCCGACGCCGACGGCGACGCCGCTCAAGCCGGAAACAGGCGCCTAAGAGCTGCGCTCTAAAAGAAAAGTTCTTTTGGTTGCAGAAGTTATCGGTAACAGTGCTTCCGGACGACAATTCGCCGTAAATGAGGGCAGCATCCGCTGATGGAGATGACAAAAGCAAGCTCTGTTCGTGTGCAACGGAACGAGAAGAACCTTTAGGAGCCCAAATAATGGCGTGTTCGCCCACGTCGAATCAAGTCTCAGCGAGTTTGTAAAAGAGCAACGTGAACGGCACCTTGCCGTAACTTTGTAAAAGAGCAGCGTGAACGGCACCTCGCCGTAAACATCGAGCATGAGAACTTTGGCGAGCCGACATTGGGTTACTCGGTTTATGCGCCGCGCCGGGCTTTCACTGCGTCGGCGCACGCCCGTCGCTCGCTCTTTCAAGAAGTGCGGGATTTCAAATGCGCTCGACGGCACTGAAGAGTACTGCCTTTGGAAGAGGCTCCGGACAAGGAGTCCGATGGACGTGATGACAGTGATTAAGGTTCAATTATGACATGTGGCCTATGTTTTCTCAGGAACATGGGCTACATGTCGTCTTTCATCGCTAGACACCGATTTGCACAGAGGAGGAGGCAGTAAAAAATCACCGAATGGATCGGTTCCCCCACCAGTGGTGTGTGAAACATTATTTTTTTTTCTTCATTTGGCATGGTAAGCCAAATAAATGTCCCTTTTTAATTATATCTTTATTGTAGGCCTTTTCATTCTGTGTTTATTGGTCAACAGCAATTTAGACGTGCCCAGCATGATAATTGGGGCACTTCTGTTAAGGCGAACATCTGATAAGTCGAACAAATTTTCAGGGTCCCTTCGTGTTCGTCTTAAAGGGAGTCTGCTGTATATGCTATTGTACTTTCGGGTCACAACAAAGGCCTCTGTACTGGTTTCCAGTTGGGGCTATACTATTTGTGCTTTAAGAGGAAGGAGAGGTTGTGTTTTTGTAACAGTTAAAGCTATAGACCATAGAGATTGCGTAAACTTGGAAAGGGGGCAGTTTAAGCTTCCCAATTACATTCTTTACCACTCCACCTCGCGCGGTTATGATCACTAGAAGCTTTTTCCATCGACATAAAAGACATATACTACGAACTGCCCCAGGACGGCCTTTTGCGATGTGTAGTATTGATTCTTTTGGGGGCATAGCCTTCCAAAATTGCCGCGGGTGTTTCCGACGACAATTTTCTACATCTACTCCCGGTTTATCTACACTCGACCTTTATTACCTGGAAAGAAAAAACGCATCTACAGAAGAAAGGGGTTTGCATTGGGTCGTGCATAGCCCCTGTGCTCAGTGATCTATATCTCGCCCACCAAGACAGACTCTTGAACAATAGGCTTGACTCCACCAGAGTTGCTAAAGTATTTCGGTACGTTGACGATTATTTGATCATTCTTGACACCGAGAACAGTAATGTTCCAACCACTGTAGCCGGTGTTCTATCAACATTTAAAAACTGCCTAAAACCACTGGAAATTACCCATGAGCTTCCGAAAGACAGATCAATCCGATTCCTCGATCTCAGGCTCAATTTATAACACACTCACATCTGCTGGAAGTATGAGCCAAGGGGTAAAAAAACAATTCTTCCGTACAATTCGGCACATTCTAAGCTGGTCAAAAGAGGAATCGTCAAAGCGAGCACTCTATTTCAGAAAGCGTTGATGCGCAAATTTCCAGATTAACATCCGCCGGATATCCCATGTCGTTATTAACATCGATTGCAGAGAGCATCTTGAAAACAAAAAAAAAATAAGGGAACATATGTCACACCAAGAGCCAGAGACAGATCTACGAGACCTGTCGTTCTTCCATACTTCCACAGGTTCTCCCATGGCATCAAGAAAATCGCAAACAAATTCAACATCAATGTCGTCTTCACTGCACCCAATAAGCTTGGCAACTTGTGTAAACACGTCAACTCGCCTGTTTCCCACCGAACAGTTTGCTGCACCAAAAACCATCAGAACAGGTTCGTTGAGTGTGCTGATGAAGTGGTGTACTCATTTCCCCTTTCGTGCGGGAAAGTGTACATAGGTCAGACCGGACGATGCCTCAATGATAGGCTCCGGGAACACAAAACCAACAGCACCAGAGCCAACTCAGGCCATCTAGGCATACACTGCCGTGATTGCGGGTGCGACGTTCAACTGCCATCCTGTACCATTTTAGGTAGGAACAGTAACCAATTAACACGAGAAATTATCGAAGCAGAACATATCGCCAGGAATTCTAACACCTGTATTAGTACACCTTCTTTACACCTGACAGAAAAAGAGAAAGAAATTTTAGGCATCTAGGAGATTTGCGCGCGTGATTTGGGAAAATTCGGAGTTGCTAGAGGTTGAAGAAGACAAAGTTCTATAAAAAGAGTTGTCAGTCAGCGCGGTTTGTTTGAATTTTGCTTTATTTTTCGTATGTAAGGGAGTGAGTGTTGTTTGCTATAATGCGCTGTGGTGTGTGTAATAATGTGCAACCAACTCGCCCAAGCTGCTACGTAAACATGAATTCATGCTTCCCAGCGACTACCTCCAGAAGTTTATTTTTAGGTTATCGACGTTTATTGAAGCCACAGATGTGTGCAACGTTTGCCGTGTGACAAATTAGTATTGCCAATGGCACATTCACTAACTCCAAATCCAGCTGAAGAAATATCTATTGACATAAGCGCGTTTTACTTTTCTTAATGTAGTATACGTTTACACGCGGATATTATTTATTTATTTTTCATTGGAAACACTGCGAAATTAAGCTCCGAATTTCGGAGATTTTAGAATCAAACAAAAATAAACGCCAATAAACTCCGAATTTTTGGATAAAAATAGACTCTGAAAAGCACCTCCAAATTTGGTAAAAAATAAAATCCGGAAACACGAAATCCTAGTTATATTCAAGCACAGAACCAATTTAGATGGCAACACCCTTTATTAAGGGACGCCAACAGGCAGCCCCCAACTCCGAACAGAAGAGAGGTACCAAGTGCGGGGAGCCTCAGTCTAGGCGGGACCCTATTATACACAACTCTGTCGAGCTATGCGCGGACGCTCAAAGACGTACACGTGAGTCGAAGCGCTAGGGGCGTTGAATTCGAGGCGTAAACAACACGTCACATGTAAGACGTCCGTTATAACACTCCTGCCTCAACTAACATCAAAACTCTTATAATTCCGAACGATCAGGAGGGCGCCGTTTTCCATTGGTGCTCCTGAATGCAGTCGGTGATCCAGTACTAGCGGGCATTCGATTGGGGTAGGGTGCAGACCGACCAGCGCTGGCGTCGGTACCAGTTGGAGAACTGATCAAATCTGCGGCATGGGGCATGCCAATCTTAGGACTGCCTTGCGGGCACTGTGAAGGATCTAGACACGACCGACGCAAATGATCAGCATGCAGAAACCGCCCTCGATTTAACTCGATTTGCCGCAAACACCAAATACGTGGACGCTGACTTTACATGCCTCACTTTGTCAAGCAACCATTGCACCCCATCACCATGCACAAAACGCACGAGAACACGATCATTCACGACAAAAGGCCTCCGCAGAGATCTGCGCTTGTCGGCAAGCATTTCCACTTTCTCCATCTTGTCACACCTTCCACTTATATTTTTGGCCGTAGTAACGACAAACATGTCACCAGTTTTTTTTTTTTTTTTGCAAGAATAATTTTGCGGGTTTCTTCCCTTTGAATCTGTGTGTCGTTGTTCGTTATAAAACTACGAAGTTGTCAACCCGATGTCACAGTGTTCTTGTACTGCCTTTTTTCTTTGCCCTCAAGCAACTGCTTCAAAACCGCCTTTTTGGTAGGTTGGATCGCAAGTTCGACCGCTCCGTTCGATTGCGATTAGTAAGCAGGGGCAAGCGTGTGCTTGACACCGTGTGCTTTAAGAAAATCCTTTAACTGCGGTTTTGAACTGCGGATCGTTATCAGCAACTAGGTTCATGTGTAAACCATCAGATGCGAGCAAAGAACGCACCGTTGTAATTTTTTCTCTGCTTCTGTCGAGTGCATGATTCTGATTTCAAAACATTTTGGGTAGTGGTCAATCACGACAAGGAAGATCTTTCCTTCTTTCTTTGCAAAATCCAGGTGCTCTCTCTCTCATGGGTTTTCACAAGACTTCTAAGGTGACAAAGGTGCAGGCTGGGGTGAGGGCAAGACGCTTTGATATATTTGCACTTTCGCACAGTTTTTTCCAGTGTTTAGTCTATACCCGGCCACCAGACCATGTACCGTCCCATTTTTTTCCCATTCTTTTATACCAGGATGCTGTTCATACAGCAAGGCCAAGAAAACATCTAGAAGACAGTAACAATTGAAAACGAGCGTGTTGGCTAATAGATACGAAAACTTGAAAGTATAAAACAGCGAGGTCGAGCAGTTCTCTTCCCGTCCTCGTCCTTGCTGTTTTATACTTTCAAGTTTTTGCACCTAGAAGACGTTTGGGAATGACCATCATGTTTGTCCAGACAATACTATCATCATTAATCGAGGGCCCAAGACGACGTGTCAAAAATGTCTGCACTTCCTCCGACACATGTTTTGGCCATTCATGTCAGGTCATGTTTCTGTTAACTGGTCGTCAGGGGTTGTTTTATGCTCAATGCCTTCAGCTGTAATCGGAAAACCAATGACTGGGGAAACTTTTTAAAAACAAAAGCCTTTAGATTGGTATTTTGTGTCTGTCAGTGGAAGGCGAGACGACGGATCAGCATAGCCGATGGCTGTTCTTGGCTTGTGCTTCAAAATGTAGCGATAATTGCATAGGAATGTCAGCCATAGACGTACCAACTGTGGCAACAGTACTCCTCTGTCTCTTTGGATTAAACTGAATTGTCACTGACTGTTGTTCTCTGAGTGCGTCAAATGTTCGACCGTTGAGGTATTTGTGGAAACTTTTCATGCCGATCACAACGCTCAGAGCTTTTGTTTCTAGCTCCGACGCAGAAAGTCATCTAGACGCGGGCGAAACGGGCCTTTTTTCTTTGTTCACAATGTGGGCCAACATTGTCCCAAGTCCATATTCTGAGGCGTCACACGTAAGCTCCTTATTTTTGTGACGTTATATAGTATCAAAAGGCTCTGATATGTCAGCCACTTTCGCACTTACACCTAGCCAGCACGCTCATGTGACCAGTGCCTTTTCGTTTCCCTGAGTAGTGGGTCATGCATCGGCTCAAGCACAGTGTCTAGACTAGGCAGATATTTTGCAAAGGAATTCGCAAAGCCCAAAAAGGCTTTCAACTGCGTCACGTTGGGTGGTTTTTGAGCGTGTTTAATGACTGCTACCTTCTCTGCAGCCAGGCGCATATCATCTTTGTGAATTTCGTGCGCCGAATAGCGTACTCTCTGTTAAACTGTTTGCATTTCTCAGCGTTGACCCTAATGTCATGATTTCCTAGGTGCATGAGAACCTGCTTCACCCTGTCATGACATTGTTTATAGCCCTCACGTGGAATGACTACGTCATCTAAGCAGCAGGCAGCTCCCGGCATACCGTGTAGGATCTGATCCATTACAGCTTGCAAGAGAGCCTTTGCGCATGCTCCGCCATATGGCAAGCGCTGGATCCTAAACAGGCTCAAGTGAGTATTGACAGTAAGCGATTTCCTGTGCTCGCTGATTCAGTTCGAGTTGCAAATAAACCTTTCTCTAGTCCATCACAGAAAAAAGTGTACCGCCTTGCAAGGCTGCAAAAATATAATCGGGTGATGTCCGAGGATGCGTGGTCAACTTCTTTGGAAGGGTTTACTCACCACAGATATGACGCTCTTTGCTTCTTCTTTTTTTGGCACGATCACTCTATTCACTGCACCTTACCCGGTGCACGACACCACATTTTTCTAGATTTGCCGATTCCTGCTCAACATGTTCGCGCAAAGCGTATTGCACTGGTCAAGCTTTACAGAATACCGGGCTCGAGTTCTCTTTCGTGGCAATGCTAGCTTTAAATCTCTTTATCACTCCGTATGAAGGCGCAAAGACGTCGCGATACTTTTAGGTTAGCGGCTTTTCGACATACACAGCCTTCGCTTGCACGACTTTGAGCCATCTGAGTTTTATCTCGTTCAACCAGTCTCGCCCAAAGAGCGTATGCGTTCTTGCGCCTTCCAACTCCATGGCGACCACCGACGGCAAAAGAGACATCGGTCGTGGTACTTTAATGCCCACAATTCCTTTTGTCGCGACATGCGTGTCATTGCAAGTCACGAGTTTGACATTTATGTGTCAGAAGCTGGCATTGGGAAATTGCTTGACGCACGAAGCTTCTGACTTTACCGACATTCCGGCGCCTGTATCGAGTTCAATAGGAACTTCCTTTCCATTTATCTGAACTCGAATCACAATCACAGGCGTGCCTAAACTCTGGCTCGTGTAACACAGCGTGAGCAACTCGCTCTCGCTGTCAACTTCACCCACGGGGTGAACAGCTTTTGTTTTACACATTTTGGCAACACTGCTGCACTTAAAATAGGCAAGATGAAGAGATGGGAAACTTACAGGTAGGTGCTGCACTGATCTCTATTGTAGTAGGCTGGATCGCGGACCGCGGCCTCGGCAGCTGGGGCCGAGTGTCGCCACCGGCGGCCATCGATTGACACCAGCCAATGCATGGGACTCTATGGGAAGAACGAGAAAAAGTGACGTTTTCCCCTGCTTCTAAGCTGTTGTCCGCACTGAAACGTTTTGGATGCTTTTCGATAAGCCCGTCAAATAGCTTGCGTACAAACATTAAAACTGACAATCCTCGCAGTTCTTATAAATAAATATTTCGTGGTCGAGAGTGACTCCGCTTTAGTGCAGCTCAATGAGGCGAGAGTTACCTAGAGTGACCGCGGAGTCGGTGGCGGTTTCGTTGAGTTGGGTGTAGCAGACGACAAGCTCGAAGGCTTTGCTACGCGGAATTCGCTCACTCCCGGAAAGCCGCTGTTGAGATGGAACTTCTTTGTCATTCATCAACTTCTGGGCTTCCCTAATGACGGTCTTATTGACGGCAGGTTCATTTGTTTACTCCACTACGAGAGAAAGCTTGCCAGCTCAGCCGCGGGTGCTCCGGTACGTTTGATTTTTTTTATTTGGCGACCGTACGTTTGACAAATACCTATTCGATCTCCAAACACCCGACATATAGATCGCAGCGCACCATAAAATACTCGCCTCCGAGCACAGCGTACATGCTTCAATATGCTTACTTTTGTGCGTTTCTCCCATAGACTTGCGTGTATTGCCTGGTGTCAAGCAATGGCCGCCGGTGGCGACACCGACGGGCTCTCAATCCGCGATCCAGCCTACTAAAATAGAGATTAGTGAGGTGCTGTCCTCCACTCGGATGGCACGGTATTTTGTTGTTGTTGTTGTTGTTGTTTTTTTTCGGGAGACAGTTTTTGCATGTCTCTGTTCGAGTTCTTTGAACTTGGGCGGCGTACTCGAGGGTCTTTTCCGGCGCGGCGGTGCCGAAGCTCGCTGCCAAAGCTTGCACAAATGCCCACAGTGTGCGGCGTTAGCCTTTCTTTTGTGTCCTTGGCAGCCGCTTTTAAGGCTGAGGGTAGGCTGCAGGCGCGGTCCACTTTTAGTTATGCGTCGGCTATCACCAGAATTGGCGACAGCGTATTGTGTCGGCGTGCAGACCAGCAATAAGTCGGTCGCGCAGACACCCCACCAGGGAAAAGCCGAACTCGCACGTCGCTACCAGTTTCTTGAGTTCGACGACGAAACCGTTACGGCCTCGCGCAGCTCTAATTGTTTCCGTTGATTGAAGCAGTACCGTTGGATGACCAACGAGCGTTTGGCGCGTAGTGTTTCTTGAGTTCATTAACGGCTTTGTGGAACGGTACCTGTGTGTCGTCTTTGCCAGCATCAGGCTCCCGAGAGTGACGTAGGCTTTCTCAGCAATCGCCGTTAAGAAAATGTGCAGTTTCTTGTCTGCTGCAATGTTCGTTGGCAGAGGCGAACAGCTGAAACTTTCGAGGTACACATTGAAGTTTCCGCTGTCCGGCTCGAACTCCGGGACCTTTGCGTGGGTTACGGTAATCTTCTGCTTTAGGGTTTCGCCCGGCATACTCCTCGCCAGATGTCACATCCAAGCACAGAACTAATTTAGGTGACCACACCCTTTATTGAGAAACGCCAACAGGCAGCCTCCAACGCCGAACACAAGAGAGGTATCAAGAGCGGGGAGACTCGTCTATACGTGACTCTAGTATTACAATTCTCTCGAGCATGCTCGGACGCTCAAGGGCGTGCAGGGTAGTCGAAGCACCGAGGGCGTTGAACTCTAGCCGTAAACAACAAATCACATGTAGGTCATCCGATATGACAAGGTGTTGAGGGTTATCATCCTGCATTTCTTAAGCGTTCAGTGACATTACAGCGCGTATTTGCCATGTTTGCTAGCCGTGTAAACTGGATGTTTGCCCTCTGCGTCTAGCGCATCACGAGTAGCCAAAACGTTTAGCACAATTTGAATTTTTTTTTAAAGTTGTATCATTCATTGTTTCCCTTTTCAAAGATTTCACTCAGAAAGGTGCGTCAAACCAGGTTCAAACTTACCATTAAGGAGCTGCGAAGGGTGAAGAGTGAAAGAGGAATAGTTTAAGAGGGAATCGTCAATACGTGCTGAAAGTTTCCTTTTTTGTTTTTCTTTTGAAAACGTGATTTTTTTTTATTTGTTAGCACAATACCGCTACGCCCAGAAAGCAACTAAGTACTCCCAGGGAAAAGGAAGAGCCAAATGACTAGATCATTCATTTTAAGTATCAATAAGTAAAAATAAAACGTTCTTCAACTTAAAATACACAATCTGTTTTGACCTTCCACGGATCTGGCGTTGCTGAACCAAGAATCAGAGTTATGATTGAAAGATCTTAGAAATTTCACCAAGACTGTTTTCCTGTAATGGCCATATCCACAAGAAGGAATTTATGTGCGATTAAAATTAGTCAATGTTGAACGCAGCTAAGATGCGTTCATTCACGGTATACGTGTAAATGAAACATTCGTGTTAACAAAGTAGCCGCTAAATGTGTTAGTATCGCATGTCTTTTACAGTTTATGATTTACAAAACCGAGAATATTTGCAAAAACAAAAGACAAAACGAAACCAAACACACCGCCTTTTTACTTTGTCTCCTTACTGTTGTCCTTCATTTTATTTTCATTTTAGGCTATATCGTCTGGGAAGATGAAGTGATTAATAACTAGAAAACTGCATGTTTAAACTGGCGAACTTGTGTCAAAACAAAGTACCACAACTTGCATCATAGGCGTCGACGTCGGTTTAGAAACAGTATAAAGCGCTAGCAAAAGATTGACTTCATGCTTCGTGTTAGGGCTGCATTTATGCACACCCAAAACGGTTTTGTTAGTAAACTACCCTGCATAACACGAGACAACAAATCACAGCCTATGATAGACACATATCAGCGTATGGCAAAGCTTAGAATACAATTCGACAAAGAAATTGGATAGATCTAGAACAAACATTCATGAAGAGTGCATATCCACGCACTGTTCAGGAATGAAACTCGCTCCCCGGAGCAGTTGTTCTACAGATAGCGTGTCCTCGTTTTTATACAGATTAAAAACTTGCCAAATTTTTATATTTTAAGCTTATTAAAATTACGATGTTGGACATGTACCTCTTCCATGATGTAATGTTTTTTTTTTTTTAATATAGTATGATAGTCACACGTTTTTCCGACTGTTTGTTCACAGAGTCTGTTTGACTTTAAGAGAGTGCACCAATTATGTGTTGTGTACCAATTATGGGTACAGTGCTATACGTCGTTTTAGCTCAAGCCCAGACGCAGCAGACGATACAAGCTGATTGGACAACAAGACAGCGTCAAAATCAAACAATCATAATGTTCGTAATGTATTTTTTTACGTGTTTTAAATTTGTTGAACTAATTATACGAAAAAAAAGCCTATGGACTTCCGCTTTTGAGGCTGCATGATCGGTCCCATTACCTTGTACCGTATCCAGCGCCTGGGCTCAAGCTTAAACAAAGTATACCACACCTTTTTGTTGTTTTTTGCTGCAAACTTTCGATGGTGTCTTTTTTTTTTTTGCTTGAACTGCCCCTAGCCTACCAGTCGTATGTATGAATAAATAAAATAAAAAAAAAATTACGTAGGGACAGTGTGCTGGGACGCTTGCAATGTTCGCCCCATAGGTTGTCTGTGTTCGGCGGCGCAGTGAGCTCGCAGAGTTGTTTTAAAGTGCACCCTTCATATGCGAGAAGGCTCTAAGCCAGAACACACAATACCCGACGAGGTTGAACTGTAACTTCGCAGAAAAACAGCGATTGGGAAGAAAAAAATATCGCGGGATTCGAACCCATGCAACCGCGTGGAAGCCGGTAACGCTTCAATATTACCGGGCTCTTAACGACACATCTGCAGAATCTCTTTCTATATTTAGCACCTAATGACCGGAACCGCGTGGCTGTACACCTTGGTTCGCGCTGTATGTGAAAAACAATTTGTGGCCGTGTTTCTGAATATAGCATAAAGGCCGATACAGTTATAACGGGAGCGGCGGGCTCTCCTCTTACGAAGCCAGGATTAACTCGGTAAGAGGACACGAATGCCTCGTGCTCTCACGCTGCTCTGGGCCTCGTGTTCGGAAACGCCCTTTCATAAAAGCGGCAGAGCGTGGCTCACCACTTCCCACGTAATCGGGCCCATACAATATGTTAGATAGCTACTCATTTTGTGAGGAAAGGGTGAAAATGAGTTTACTCACTCGTAGATGGAGAAAAACCCGTAACTGCAAAACACAGCTTATAAATGCATGGAATGTGTGGCTTGGCTGTTGTGACTTCGATTCGTCACGCCTTGAGGCATGCTAACATCCATAGGTGTGCAGTACTCATTACGAGTAAAGAAATTACTTGTAATCATTTACTTGCTGAAGATTTTATTAAAAATTTGATCGATTTTTAAAGGTAATAAACAAAGGAGAAACAATATTACTTTTGAATGTAATTCAATCACTTGTGATCGTTGCTTTTCATCTATCCCCATCTCCTCGGTTTCCGATGTTTCGAAGCACTTTGGCCTAGTAACCACATTTCTTTCAAAAATACTGCCAGATATCAACTGCATCAGCTGCTAAATCTTGCGAAATATGAAGAATCGAATAACGGGCACCGAACTTACGAAAGAGAATCGGCCCCTTTTTGGACGTTTTGCATAGTGCTTTGTAGTCTTTCGAGCAGGAACAGCGATGTCCGCCAGTTTTCTGGAAAAATCTTCTAGACCGGGGTTAGGTGTCTAATGCAGTATGTGCGTCTTTGATATGGGTTAAGACGGTCCACCCCCTGCAATGTTTAAAATAAACTTTAATCAGACTCAAAGCATCTATACACTCAAGTGTGCCCAATGTAATGAAAACCTTTTGTTTCTCAAACGAAGTCGTGATTCCAAAGTGAGATGTTTGTGATAATCAAGAAAAGTGATTGACGTTTCACAAGAATTAAAAAGATGGGTGCCGTACTCTTAGGTCTATCGTTTTCGGGTAAAACCCGATATTGTTCGATATTTACACTCCGAAAAAATTTATTGTTGTTGATGTTTTTTTGTTGTTTTTTTATCGGTGGTTAAAGCCGATCTTTAATTTAAAATATGCGTTCTACCGTTTTCCGAATTATTGCTCGAATATATATCTTATGAAACAAAAAGTTGACAGGATACACAAGACTGCTACAGAGCTCGGAAAAATTGCAAGATTATGATGACCTCATTGAACTGCTATGACAGAGCGAGCCCCAAAATGTCATTTTCATGTCCATTACGGATTATTAACGCGACAGCGTTTAGGAGCTCGTGTCGCAGAAACTCCGGCGTCGGCGTTGGCGTCGGCGTCGGAGGGACCAAAAAATAACATAATCCAAAGCGAGAAACCACGTCACACAAGGCTGTGACGTCAAGAGCCTATCGACCCACTCAATTGGTAGGAAAATTATCCGCATACTTTAGCGGGTCAATAGGGTCATGATGTCGCAGCCACGTGGGACGTCGCCTGACACCTGACACTACCGACTAGACCACGCACACACGCTTGCACGGCTAGGGAAATGACGTGGGTTAATAGAGGAGGCTTTGCGAAGGGGGCCCATGGACGCTATAGCGTTCCACTCTTCAAGGCGAAGCCTAGACATTTCCCAAGTTTCTTTTTGCTATTCTTCTAGTGACATTGTTGTGCAATGTAAAAGCTGTCATGTTGAGAGAGCGTTTTGTAAATTCAAATAGGTTCAAAAACCCGACAGGTCTAGCATGTATACAGATGTGTCACACATGCAGATGGGTATGTAAGCAACGAGGTTTTATAAAAAACTGAAAATATTAAGTGAGCTCTAATATCACGTTAGAATTACTGTCTTTTGATCTTTAATGATGTGGTTGAGAAAAGAAACTCCGCGGGCGGTGCGAAGAACACTGAAAGGGCTTTGGAGGCGTTCGCAAGGCAAAGTATTCTAATCGACAAAGCAGCGTTGTGGCAACATCAGCAAGCTAATGGTGCTCGAGAGCCCCATGCTCACATTTTAGAAAGGGCGAGCCCGGTCAACCAGATCGAGGCGTCGGCTATCCAGACGCGATTTCTACGTCGTTGCTCTGTCTACACTGGTGACATGTGCACTGACATTACAAGCAGCTCTCTTGAGACTGCGTGCGTGTGAAATACACGAGACTATGGTACGATATAGTGGCGCGACAACGTGTCAACAGTAGTTCTCACCTCGACATTGGCGTAAGCAGCGGCGTAATGTCTGTCGATGCCCGCGTCGGGAACGACAAAATATATATTAAAAACAACTTTTGGCACGCGAAAAAATTATATTTACTTATTGGTGAGGTGCGTGCCACCTATTAGATCATCATTCTGCGAATTGGTAAACTGAGCAAGCGCTGTTGCTAATCTATACCTTTTTTTTATTCCGAGATGTTAAACAGTTTGAGCTTCTTCGAGCCCCCAACCCCACCATGTGTTGTCATCGTGATGCGCAGGTTGTTCGTTAATAAGAGCAATATAAACTGAATTTGCAAATGACAATTATAAAATCGCGAGAAATGAGCTGCACCATAGATTTCGCGTGGCCAGGTGCAAGATTCCCAGATTTTTTTTTTTTTTTTTTTTGCGAGGGTTGTGTAGTAGTAACAAAACAATTTAACATCTCTTGTACCATGTAATTGTAAATGCACAAAAAGATGCAAAAGATTCCATTAACTGAAGTTAAAAAACGTTAACCTAACAGTGTACCAAGAATGTTAATATTTTGTTCAAAATGAAATGTGTATATATATATATATATATATATATATATATATAGAGATATATTGGACATGGTGTGAAGAAAGAAGCAGCAGTTAATTCTACATTTTAATTTAGAATGTGGGTTATACGGCGTAAAACATGGGATCTATATACATCCCCCTTTCGGTTAAGTTTTGCTGGGCTGGGTAACTAGACTTCGTGCAGCTGTCCTGTTCACTCAGTATTGACAGCAGAGTAGACAAGATGCATATTTTAGGCCAATCGTGTCACCGGTTACTGTCGTGTGAATACTGTCTCCATCCGGGTGATAAGGCAGAGCACGGGACCTGCTTGAAGGCCACTGCTTGGTAAGCCACTCAAGTGGTATCCACTGCACTATCAACTTTGGGACGAACTCACGAAAGGATACAACTGAAAATCCTCGTGTTGCGTTCATTCTTGGTACGCACCTTGAAGATAGGCCTTTTGTGAGAGCACCCCCTGTTAACCTTGAAGGAGAGCGTGCTTTGCTACTCCTCTCTTTCCCTCTCTCTCCGTAAGCTGAAAGCGTAAAAGAAGGGGCCTTCATCGAGCGAATCAAACCTCAGCTTTTCATCACTCGACACTGCTCTCTGCGCGCGGATAACGTTTTAAATGTTTGAGGGATGCCGGACCGGTGGTTCCTAATCCCGGAAGCCTGTTTGCTGACCTATATGCCGTGGATTTCAGTGGTAAATGATATATCGTCGGCGGAAACGTATTCAGAGTGTACCAAAGCTATCGGTGTTCGAAAAGTAGTAGTTGCATATCGGCAACAATGATTTCTTCAATGAAGCCACAGAAATTCTTGTGGTGTGGTTCGGTTCGCAAAATGTCAGTTTGTGCCATGTCGTGTTGAATTTTCACAGAGCCCTTCCTCCTTGTTAAGGTGTTTGTGTGGTTGTGCTACAGAGCCCGTGTCGACATTTATCTCGAATTACGTCTTTTAAGTCTTCTATTGTTATGGTAATTGCACTGCCACCTACATATTGGCAACGAGTGACCGCTTTTGAACGGGTACTCTTCTACATTACCTATAGAATTAGGCAGCTGTCTATTCTCTGGGCAGCCGGGAAAAACTTTTCCCGAAATTCCACCGGCGGTCACCTCCGACTTGCTCTCTGAAATCATGTAACAACTGCCAGTGGAATATTTACTTTCTTATTTTTCAGGCATTTTGGGAAAACACGTTCGAGACTTTGTCCGATCCTTCTCGTCCCAGTCTCGGGGATTGTAGTCAAATGTCTAACCACCACGAGCTTGTTTGCGCCTTAACATTTTGTTCACGTTTTATAGAACAATTTTCGTGGGTACACATTTCATGGACACACGTTTCATCGACACTAACATATCACAGAACACTCGTTACGTGAATTGCACGCTGTAGGAACATTTCGTCGCGCGTGTATCACTGTCCGGCTGACCCGTTCACGCCGTTTCGCGGCGACAGTCTGCGGGGGCTCAGTACAAAAATGTTAACTCACCTGTGAAACAGAAGGGGTTCTTGAAAGAAAACGTGTTAACAGGGACTTATAGCGTATTTCCGTCCTGCTAATTTGAATGTCACAAGCATTTGACCCTCAGGCATAAATAGACACAGCAAAACCGAAATGCAATCCGCTGAGTGTGAAGTCGTGAGCAGAGTTTTCAACTGCCTCGTGCTCGCCCCTTGTGAAGCAACGCGTGCAGATATTTTGACTGCCCCGGCAAGGTATGCGGAGGCGCGGAAATGTTGAGATCTCTGTGTAACAGCTCACGATTCCGTCCTCTTTCCGAAGTCATCGGGAGAGTTATTTTGAAAGTGCTTTTATTTGCAATTTGGCACTTCAGTATGAAATATAATTTAGATATTCCTGATTCTGGAGATAAAATAAACACGAGTTATTTGTTTTTTTTTTTGCCAAAGACAGAACCGCTTCCGTTTACTTTTAATATGAAAGTCGGCAATCAGACGTGGTTATAAAAGTACCTCGGATTCTAGAAAAATGCAATGAACACTAAATAAACTATGCACTATCTTCTAAAAGTAAAGCTACAGTTTTATACTTTTTATCATTTGAAGTGAAACAAAGGCGAAAAAAGACAACTCGTGAATAGAAAAAAAAAAAACTTGGTAGGAAAAAACAAAAAAATAGGCTTTTGTTGACAATTTGTTTTCAGTGAAATAAATGCCACTGGCGTCCACAGTACCATTTCTTGGTTTGACGAATTTCTAAATGACCGTGGGCTCATAAAATATTTTTTTTTTTTGTTTTGCTGTTGTATTTCTCGGTTAGGTAACTTCACGATCTGAAACATTTGCATTTTTATTACAGAGGCTAGCGTTACACTCAGGAGCACTTTAAACATTCCGGTACGCGTAGTTAATTCATAGGGCCCAAAAACAGGGCCCGACCCTGTATAACAAAACATGTGACATTCACGCTTTTACATTCACTCTTACAGAGTGTGCTTTACGCAGCAGCACGCTCCGCAGGACTCGAGCCACGACGCATTCCACGTTGAGTCACCCTTTAAGGGATAACTGTACTCTGGCAGCCTCTCTAGAAATAGTTTCCGGGTCAGGGGCAATTGCGCCGTCTACGCTGGTTACGAACGTGGGTTTACGGCGACCAACGCTGTCCGCGTGCGGGCTCTCTTATGCAGCATAAGTGCGTCGAAACATCTCTTGTTTCTTCATAAGCAGTTTCTGGTACCCTTCCACGCGTTACGAAGCATCGGTGTCCGTTTGTGTTATTCTACTACAGTTTGATGGCAGCTGGGAGCTCGCGTTTTCAGTGGCTGATATTACGAGTAGAAATCTGGCGAACTTTTTGACCAAAGTCGGGGTCGTGGAATTTTGAACACACTAATTGAACACCTTGAAAAATAGTTCGCAAAAAGGCAAGGAGACAAGGAGAGTAACACGTAGACCTCATGCAAGCTCAGACTGAAATCGCATAAATCTGAGAAGAAATAAAGAATGCGGACGGAGCTCGAGCACAGGCCAAAGTGGAACGTGCTGATTTACCTGTTAGCAGGAGCAGATTTTAAAAAAATAATAATAATTTTCATGTTAGTTAAGGTAACAGATGGAAGGCTAATACATAAAGACAGCTCAATCTCTCTCTAAAATCGAAGATGAATTGTCACCTACCTATGCACTCTTTACACTGCTCGTGTATGTCATCCTTAGGAAAAACGTGAGTAATTAGAAGATAGTAAAAAAAACATACAAGAGAATTATTTTATGCCTTTATTCGTAGTATGGGCAACCAATGTGTCCGCGCATCCGTCTTTTACCTGTGCTGCCGAGGAAATCGTTTTTACAGTCTTATGCATATGGGTGAATTAGCACGTTCCACTTGGACCTGTTCGAACTTTTGCTAAAGCTCCTTCCGCATTATTTATTTTCTTTCTTTTTCAATTTATCTGTGTTGGCAGTCTGCACTCGTATGTAGTGTATGTATTCCTCTCCTTTATTTTTTTGTTTTTTGTGTGCTATTTTTCAAGATGTTCAATCAGAATGAACTCACCACCTTACTGCATGGAAAGCTGTTAGAGTGTCCGCAAAACAATCTACCTACCATCTCACGCCCCGGTTCCTGAAGCTCACATTCTTCGAGAACAGCCTTTGTGATTTCTGTCATCATCTTACTTCGTTTCTTTTGTGTTAAATAGATCGAGTTGCGAATGTGCACCAGTATGTGTCCTACATGTTCCTGCTTTTTTGTCCTTGTCTTTTTGTGCACTTTTCTCAAGTTGGTCAATGATATTTTTTATCATATGTCCTGATCTGTGTTTTCATCTTTATACTTACCGCAGCCTTTCCCAATTAGACGTCGGCATTCACTTTCGCCATCCTGATGTCAGTGTCCTGAGACGACACAGAATGACAGTCTCCTCTGCTGAAGTCCTGGCTTCATGGAAGACTGCTAGGGCTGTTCATGGTAAGGTGCTTATATATTGAGCAATATAATAGCAACGTATTGCTGCTAGGATTGTTTTTAACACAGACTATTTATGGAGTGGCCTTTAGCAATTCTAATGCCCCGCACGTGGAATGAAAGCCTGTAGGGGAATTGCGCCTTTCGTTCGTGATTGGAATGCTGAGTTTACAACAGAAGAGTGTTGCATTGCCTTGCGTTGGGGGATCGATAGCCGACTGGGCTAGCCCACACCAGCTTGGAGCACGTGGAGCGAAAGCTTGCGCTGCAAAACCCAGGGATCCTGGTTCAATCCCCACCCCGACCCATTTCGATCTGGATGAGCATCGTACCGGCATGCGGTCGTGTATCACTGCTGCGTGGTGCAGGTTGAAGACCCTAGGCTAGCAGTTGTACTGCACTGGCTAAATGCCTCATCTACAGCGAGCGACGCATCGCAACTTTGAAATGGCTGACCAACTACACGCTGTATAAATATCCACAGAACCCCAACAGAAGTGCGTCACTACTTGCATCCAGTCTTGCTGTGTGTGGTGTATTTGTATTTTGTATTTGTTTATTTAGTGTTCCCAATAATGGCTGAAGCCTTCCCATTGGTGTGCTTTTTAGTAACAACACACAAACACGAACTAACGGCGAGAGTGGTGAACAGTGCCACTCTTGCCGCTTGCCAACGCGCCCATTATTTTTCGGAGAGATTTTGGTCTCTGTGGTATTTGGTCATAAATCGTACATGGACACAACCAGGCGCTGTACCTACAATTCAACACTTGCAAGACTTGCGTGAATACACCCCGTAGGTGGTCGCACTTTTAGAGTCATTTTAATGTTGCATAAATGATAGAATGGATGTTTGGGCGAGTTGGTGAGCCATATTCTACGATGACAGCGCAGAGAAACAATCGCTCACCAGATACTCAGGAAGACAAGCACACGCGCTGAACTTACAACTCGTGTATTCGACTACTTCGTTCTTCTCTTCAACGTCTGGGTTGACTTTCCAGAATGTGATAAGCAGAAGAAATAGCACAAAATACAAGGAAAAAGCGAAGAAAAAAGAAGAAAAAACAAAAATAGGAAGCCCTTACAAGTCATTCCTCTCCCTCACTGCTATCCTTAAGATATAAATTAGAACTTTTCGGTCGACAGCACTATAGAAGGACTACTTACACACTTGTTCTTCAGATGCTCTATTCTTTGCGCTTCTATTATTTCTCTTGTCAATGGGTCTCGACTCTTAGCTATTATGGAACAATTTTCAAAATCTGCTACACAACCACAGTCCGGACAGTGGGTTCCCAAATTTCCAGCGGCAACTCGATGGGTGCTATAAAAATGCTCCTCTAAACGATCATTCAAACACCTGCCAGTCTGGTCTACATAAGCAGCGTGGTAAGGAGTATGTAGACCAGACGGGAGGTGTTTGAATGATTGTTTAAGGGAGCATTTTTATAATAACCACCGAGTCGTCGCTGGACATTTGAGAATCTACTGTCAGGATTGTGGTTGCGTAGCACATTTTGAAAATTGTTGCGTAATAGGTAGGATTTGAGACCCACTGACAAGAAAAATAATGAAATCGCAAAGAATAGAGCATCTGAAGAACAAGTGTGTAAGTAGTCCTTCTATTTTGCTGTCGACCAAAGAGCTCCAATTTCTATCTAAACGATAGCGGTGAGGAAGAGGGATGAATTGTAAGGGTTTCGTTTTTTCTTTTGTCTTTTCCTTTTGTCTTGTCTTGTCGTTCGCTTTTTTTCTCGTATTTTGTGCTATTTATTCTGCTTATCACGTTCTGGAAAGTCAATCCAGACTGTTGAAGTGAAGAATGAAGTAGTCGAATACACAAGAGTTATATGTTCAGCGCGTGTGCTTGTCTTTCTGAGTATCTGGTGTGTGATTGTTTCCCTGCACTGTCACTGTAAATATACAAAAATGAATAATGACATTGGCATACTTGTCGCGCCAGAACCTGTCACACTTGTTCCGAACTCTGATCTCTATGAGATCACAATACCATTGTTTCTGTAGTAGTGGCACGGCAGACTCTATACTTGTTTTGCTTCAGTCTTTGTAAGGGGGACGCTGTAATCCGATTCTACTCATGTATGGTGTACTAGATAGCACCATATTTGCAGAGCCAGTCTCAGGTTTCTGTAGTTCCATCGAAATATATTTCAGCTTTTAAGTTATTTGTTATTTGGCATGTAAATTTACAAGCTTATCTAGATTGACGACAGCAAATATCTTGCCAGCACTCATGGTACGCGTTTGAAGTATATTGCGTTAACATAATTGACCCAACCTCTGATTTTTATTTGTCAGTGCCTCTAGCGAGTTGTGCATGCTAGGATTGCTTTTGTTTGTTTGTTTCACATAATCTACAGCACATTTTTCACCTTTCTACTCAGTGCAGCTCTCGCCGAACAGAAGCTAGCATCGACTATACTCCGTTTCATACTTAATATGCAACGCTGTCAAAGCTACTGGCGCGAGCGCGTGGCTTTGTCTCTGGTTTCGTTCGCGCGAGCACGCGTGCAAATGATCAACGAGATCAAGCCTCATGCTCGCAGCAGTAGCTTTGACAGCGTTGTACGCTAAGTGTGAAACAGAGTATAGGCCGAGGATATGTCCATGGCAGTCTGCAGAGGTTGATGATGGTAAGCTGCCTTATATATACAGCTGTGTAAGAGAAGCTTGTCCGGGTGACAATTTGAAATGCATTTTTATGTTTTAGAAAGTGAAATTTGGATGGGCATACTTGCAATGGGAAACCATACCAAGCCTGTTCTTAACTTTCATCCTCTTGAGATTTCAATACAGCCGTTTGTGCTGCGCATACACTAGCTACTTCGGCCAGGTAGAGACTTGATCCATATGAAGGTAAACAGGTGAGTATCAACTGCTCAGTGCTGTCCGTGGCGACGTTCTCTCCTTATCAGACGACTTACCACACTTGTTTGGCAAGGCATTTGAAAAGGAGAGCAAGTCAGCTGCTGCATGATCCTCCCAGTACTGGGCAGTCGACAATTGCGTGTTCACCTTCGTATAGATCACGACTGTACTTCAAGCTCGGCAAGTGTGACACTTATCTGATACAGCCTAGCAGTGATGTGCTGAGCGGTATCTGTAGAGCTAGTTGACTTGTGTACACACAGTGGCTGTGCGGTATGAAACACGCCCTATTGGGAACTTTAATGCAACCTTGTGTATTCCATTGATGCTATGATTATAATTACACACCGTTTTATTGCGCAAAAAAAGCGATGTAATCGGTTTTTTAGACTGCCTGTGCGACCTTCAAGCTTGTCTTTGCACGTTCTCCGTGGTGAAATTGCCCTCTATAAGCAAAATTCAGAGAATCCTTGAGCTATATGCTACAAGGAGTGAAAGCAGTACTCCGGCCGCATTCTCCCCTTTTCTGTACACTGTGCGAATGCAGACGGACGCGCACTCTGGATGCTTTGAACTTAAAGGCCCCACATAAGGCACACGGTTTAATAAGCATAAAAATATTAAATGTCAAGCACATAGGAAGCATAATGGTGGTGTAAAGTACATCAAAATTGTAATGGTGCACTTTAAGGTTACACAGGGTGTGTTCAGCGAAATGCGGGCCAAATCGTTTGTGCCAAAACTATACATCCCGCACACACAAAAAAATATTGTGATGCTTTTGGCCCTGGGCCAGGGGCCTATTTAGATAAATTATTAAAAAACAATGTAGTTAATAATGTGTATGTATGCTGATTATTGTTTTTTTCTTCCAATTACAGCATACACGGATGGTATCTCCAAGGAGAAGGGGTGGGATTATGTAGAAAGCTAGTGCTTCTTTCTATGGGTACGAAGCTTTCCGAAGTAAGGTCAGAATGGAAAAAGCACCACCAAGTTAAGCCTGGTCTTGAGCAGCCACAATAATGAACACAGAATTCAGAAGAATAGTAATACGAAGACTTACGCAGGCAGCCTCGCTTTTTGAGTTCGCAATGACATTTGATTATGATCACAAATATTCCTGCTTTTGCTCAAGGATCGCCTAGTTTACACACCATATTTGTGATCTTTAGCGCAGCAGGAATATTTTTTACCAGAATTAAACGTTATTGTTAATTGACCAAATGTGGCTGTCTGTGTAAGTCTTTCGTGTTTTTATTCTTTTTACTTGTGTGTTCAATATTTCATTTTTTTCTCATGATTTAGTCCTTCGTGTTTTTGTTTTTGTTACTTATGTGGTAATCTTTTTCTTTTTTTGAGTGTTTAGTTAAAGATATGATGCCTTCTTCATTTTCTAGTCCGGAAACAGTGGTGACCTCGTCGTGTTCAAGGAGCAGTAATTACCTTTTCATCTTGTATTGCCTCCGGCGAACCATGGTGTCTCTGTGTGTGTGTGTGTGCAACGTACGTGGTCACAAGAGATGATTTGGGGACCGAACGGAAAAACAAGGCCAACGAGAAGCGACTGGGAGACTTTGAACAACGCGCGTTGCAAGAAAGGACTTCAACGACGAGGCTAGCAAGCAAGCCCTTGTCAAAACTGCTGTGCTCGACAGAGAGGTGAGTCAGGACTGTGACTCTGTGAGTGAGAATCAACGACTTGGGAACTTTCGTGTAGTTCACAGCTTAATTGTCGCCTCCCGTTTGTTTTATTTTAATAGGTGTCCGTGTGCTGTTACATTTTTAATTTTAATGGTTGTCCGTGTGATATTACAGTTTTGTTTCTTTTCATTTTTTTTGAATGGGGGAAGTGCTAGATTGGAGTTTTGGCGCTTTTATGTATAAACCTTTTTTTAGCAAACCATATTTCCTGTCTGCTCCCTCGACAACCAAGCCTGCCAAAGGGCTGTGACTTTCCGACGTCGAATGATATGCTAAAATGTTTTCTAACTAATGATTGCCTGCATTCTATCTTTGTAGCATACATATTTGTCGGAATGGCAAATTCCGAATCAGGTCAATAAAGATTGGTCTGTGGCCTATTCTGTAGATATATCTACGTAAATACATATTTGGCACTGTGAGATAGCAGTAAATTGTATATTTTGAGGATATTTGTAAAAATGCATTTTATGATCCCAAGTCTGGACCTGGAAAGTATGGTACCTGCCCCATGGCAATAATTTTTGTGTGATGCTAGAAGGAGCATCACATGTAAATTGCTTTATATGTGGTGGGTACCCCATCGTCCGGGCCCAAACACGGGATCATAAATAGCTGTCTATATATGATACATAAGGAATTAGGCAGATATGAGTATATAAGGAATTGGGGAGATATGACATTCTCCATCCAGATATGGCCTTATTATGCATATGTGGTCATATCTGCCCGATTCTTTATATATTCATATCTGTATTTTTTAATATAAGTCCACATATGACATTTTTGTAAGGGTAGGTATGTCACTCTATTAAACTATTTCTATTATTTTTCGGTGTTGCCTGATACGGTTTAATATACGGTTAAACCCAATCCAGTGAAGATCTGCGGATTGGCAATATACGGTTCAGCTTCTACTTTGACCAATTACGGTTGGGTTTCCGGACTGGTTATTTCCGGTTCATTTTACGTCTTCCAGAAATCCGGTTAGCTTATGGGCCCATATGACGGACTGAAATTCCGGATTCATTCCGGTTTATTTTTTAACCGTTTTTTTATAGGGATACCTTGATAACAGTATAATCAAACGTGCAGTACTTCTAAATTTGCTTAATGATTGTTAAGGATCGTATTACTGGCAAGCTTCATGGCAAGAAAGGAAACTTACCTTGAAGAGTATTAGATTATTAGTTGTGAAAGCGTGTGTGTACATTTACAACGGGACAGTAAGCGCAACACTAACCAGACAATCGTCGAAGTGTTTGCACGGTCCCATTAACGAAACACCGTAGCATCACAGGTCGACTTACTGCTCACATTATTGGCACCGGGAATATTCCATGTTATGAAACAAAATTAAAAATGATATACTTTCGAAGAAGTCATCGCGCAATAACGGAGCTGTCAGCTGACAATGATTGGTAGGAACAGTCTGAACCTCAACATCCAAGGCGACAAGTTTCTGTCACCCACTACCATACCAAAGATCGTGAACATTCTATCTCTTCGTCGTATGAATGTATCGCAATGTAGCAGCAAATAGAGCGAAACGCTACACCACAACGCGGCTTGACGTAGCCTACTCGCTGCTGTAGACTGAGAACAAATCCTAGCTTGTAATTCAGCTTTTGAGTGGATCCACTCGCTCTTGTCGCCGCTAGAGCATTTCCGATGGTATCAGAAATACTCTTCCGTTTTTCACTCGCATCACAGGAATAGTTTTAGCACGTTTTCGACACATGAAAACTTAAAACGAGGACCTCGAGGGGCATCACACGTCCTGCAAAACCAAAACAACGGTGGGAAATTGAATATGCTTCGTTGCCAGTGTTGTGCGGCACTCCCCTCGTAAAAACAAAACAAAAACAACAGAAGCAAACACTTGCAGCGTAGTGCAATTCAGCAGGCGCCATTAAATTGACGAAAATGTGGATAGACTTCCCAGCCAACTCTAACTTGAAGACATATAGCAGCATTGGTTTCTGTCTTTATCATGGCCCCTACCACGGAGCGTCGCAAAGGCGGGGGGAGGGGGGGGGCGTAAAACAGGCTAATCGTGTGTCCCCCTCCCCCGGAAGCTGAAACCCCACCCTAGGTTTCGGCTTCGAATGGGTGAGTTTTTTTTTTTTTTGCTTTATTCAAATGTGCTTTATGCTTCAGCAATATAATGATTTGGCAGTCTACAAACAGACATATTCGCTTGGCCAAAAAAATTTTTTTGGGGGTGTCAGTGTCTCTTTAAACGTGGTGTGAACATTCGTTTCTTTTCCATTCAGTAAGCAGAACATCACTCAGCTTGTTAACACAAATGCATGCCAGGGAAGACCACAGGGTATAGTTTAAGGGAAGCTGAAAGGGGTCTTGAAAGAAAACGAGTTAGAACGGAACTCTAGCGTATTATTGTCCTGCCAATTTGGATATCACAAGAATTTGACCCTTAGGTATAAATAGATGGAACAAAACTGAAATGCAATCCGCTGAGTGTGGCGTCCTACCCAGAGGTATCAACCACCTCGCGCTTGTCCCTTGTGAATTGAACACGTGCAGATATTTTGACTGCTCCGGCAAGGTTTGCGGAAGGCGCGAAAATGTTGAGATCTCCGTTTAACAATCCACGACCCCGTCCTCTCTCCGAAGTCATTGGGAGAGTGTTATTTTGAAAGTGCTGTTATGGCTACTTGGCACTTCATTATGAAATATAATTTTGATATTCCTGATTCTGGAGACCAAATGAACACGATTTAATTGTTTTTCGCCAATTCCGGAACCACTTCACTTTACCTTTAATCGGACAGTCGGCAATCGAGCTTGGTTATAAAAATAGCTCAGAGTCTAGGAAAATGCAATGAATACTAAATAAACTATGTCCTAGTTTCTAAATATAAAGCTACATATATATACTTCGTTTCGCCTGAAGTGAAACGAAGGGGCAGCAAAACAACTCGTGAACTGAAAAAAAAACTCCTTAGCAACAAAAAGAAGTCTTTCTCGTTAACAATTTGTTTTCAGTTAAATAAATGCCACTGGCATCCACAATGGCAGTATTTAGTTTGACGAATGCCTAAATGGCCGTAGGATTATACAATTTGTTGCTGTTTTATTTCTCGATTAGGTAGCTTCATGATCTTCAAATTTCGCATTTTATTATCATCGCTAGACTTCACATTCACGAGTAGTTTGAAATTTCCCGTACGCGTAGTTTATTCATAGGTCCCCAAAACAGGGCCGGACCCCGTAAAAGAAAACATGTGGCGTTCACGGATTGGCATTCAGTCTTACATAAGCCCCGTTTACATGAATGCGACTTACTCGCATCGAATCCAGTTGTCGCATTCAATGCGGTCATGTAAACGGCATAATGCCCAAAGAAAGTGCATTTTCATTCAATTAGCTAGACAGAAGTGGATCGAGATGGCGAGTGCGCATTCATTCAGCCCACGTAAACGGAGGTCGCATCGCATTTTAAAACGTTTAGGATTATGGAAAGGCGCTCGGGGCTGCGGGAGCGAGTGAACAGCTGAGAACATGGCGGCGGCCAACCTCGTCGGTGGCGCGGTGAGTGGTCCCTTATGGTCGCCCGCAATTGTTTCCCGATAACAAACGCGAGATTTTATTGCCATCATAAGTAAGCGGAATATTCGCGACTCCAGCGAACTATAGAGGGCGCGCTGCTCAGGCAAATGGCGGACGAAAGGAGGTCTTTTTCATCGTTCAGCACGCGGACCACCACAAATTCCTGCAGTGCAGCGTAAACTCAGTGTTACACTTGAAAGCAAAGTGATTTTTCGACGGTAGAAACCTTCTTCTATCAAGTGCGTAGGAATGACACTCCGGACTCATAAAAATAATTACTGGAAACGATGTTTGTTTCTATGCTGCCTACGAGAACCAAGCAGCGATAGCAGACGACAGAGTCGAAACGACATCCTCTCGGGAGGTTCTCGGCGCTGCCGCTACGCGGCGTCGATTTCGCTGGAATCGCGAATAGCGGCCGGAGCTGCTCGGTGAGGGCGGCCCCCGTCCAAGCCTTGCGAAGTACGACTTGCGCCCCCGAAGGGGTCCCAGAGGCTTCGGCGCAAGCACGAACGACACCGAGAGCTCTGAGAACTGTAGAGCACTGCATGGTAGTGCATAACGAGCAGCACCTACCTCGGTGCCGTTCCTGGCTGCGCAGGAGCCTTTGGGACTCGGGGTTCGGTTGGTCCGGTCGCGATCGGCGAGGTCTGACGCGGCGAAGCGCGGAGGCTTCCTCAAAACGTGCGCACACACGTTGCCTCGTAAACGTCGCCTCCTAGCCCTAAACGCTTGGGTTGTGATGTTTCTTCCTTCTCGTACTTCTTTCACAGCACCGAAGACAGCTGGCACGATCTTTACGTTCACTGAACGCGCCGAAATGCCTCTACGTGTGATGCACTGGAAAACGTGGTGCGGCTGGTGCCGGAACTGCATAACTTCGAGCTTTGACATGGCTTGGCGCCACCTTCGTGTAGGTTTTAGTGCGAATTCATGTAAACGTTGCCTCGTCGGCTTCGTTCGAAGAACGAGTGGAGTCGATGCGCTGAAGTTGCTTTCATGTAAACGGGGCTATAGTGTGGTCCACGCAGCCCCGTACGAGAATGTCAGATATGGCTCTGATATATTTTAAATATGGCCATATATGATAATATAGGGAGTCAAATATAGCGATATTCCGCCATATATGGGAGCATATACGGCCATATTCTGCCATATAATGGGCAAATAGGGCGAGATGTGGCCATATAAGGACGTAAATACGGCTATATATTGCCATGTACGCGTGCAAATATGGCCCCTGATAATGATATATGGGTCCGTTTCGGTCATGCAAGCAATAAGTCATATGTACTCGCCAAGACACTCGTTGATTGATCTATATTGCATGAGTCTCTTGTAAATGGTTAACTACTGTTAACATCCTTAAAGTGAAGTTTTTCAGGTATTTCGACCAATAATCAGTCGCACATTTGAAGATTGAAAGACAAATGAAATTCGGTTGTATGCTTGACGTGTGACAATATGACGAAGTGCATACATAAGAAAGCGAGTTAATCAAATAATGTATTTCAGATATCAGCTCTTAGGTGCCCGTTTCCGAGTTAAGCAATGTCGGCGTCGCCATCGGTGTAACCGCCCCGCTAAATTGAGCGAGAAATTGAATTGGTACGTATATCACGTGACGTCAATTTTTCCGCTAAATCTAGCAGTAAAACTAATTTTGTTCCTGTTTCCCCGCTAACTTGAGCGGGAAAACACGGACCGTTAGCTTACTGAAGATGCACGACGCTACTTCGTCGTCCCGAATCGTTTTCCCTTCGAACGGCTGCGAAGCCGTTGCGTCCGGAGTACCCTACACAGCATCTTTCAAAAACCGTTCGCGCAGCATCGCAACCTTCCGTTTGCGAGCGTCTGCGATTCATCGTGTGTTGAAATTCAGAATATGTGTTGTCCGTGGTGTCTTTTATGTGTGAACATAGTATCTTCAAACTCGCATCGTTTTGGGTCACTTTCGAGCTGTACCACTTCTTTGGAAGTTCAAAAGCTGGACTTCATAGAGCTGTATGTTCACTCGGTATTGACAGCAGGGTAGACGCTATGCATGTTTTAGGCCAATCGGGTCTCCGGTTAGGGTCACGTGACTACAGTCTAGAAGCTGGTGATAAAGCAAAACACGGCACAATGCCTGGAGCCCAAGGTCACACATACCATTCACTTCACTATCAACCTTGGGTACAAGTGACAAATCCGGTCGTTGTGGTCGTTGATGCCCCATAAGATAAGCCTTTTGTTTGTGCACTCCCGTTTTGGCCTTTCCTTCTTTCCTTTTCTCTCACTCCCTAAGCTGCAAGCGTGGTAGAAGGTGCGTGGTCACGTGGTTTGACGGATGACGCATTAGCCGTTGGCAATCTCGGATGGCGTTTTGCCGGATCTAGATTGGCGTGTTGCACCCTGCGTGGCAGCTCAGGGTTGCGAGGTTGGGCTATAAATATCCAAATTGGGCTAGTTTTATTTGCAGTTGGCGGGAAAAAATGGTGGTTGGCTATTTGGCTAGTATTGGGCTATTTCTGACCTGTGCATTGGGCTATTTCTGACCTGTGCATTGGGCTATTTATGACCTGTGCTGGAACTAAAATGCCTGAAAGCAGTTGCGTTTATAGGCTCAAATCTATTTTTTAGAGTAAGTTACGTGAACATTTGGCACTTCTGTCTCTTAACCCTGATAAGTATGTGACAGCAAACAAATTCGTCTACTTTTTGTGTGCCTTGTGCAATTGTTTTACCTCCGAATCTTGTCCGAATGCAAGCGTGTGCTGTTGTTCCTACATCTCAACAAGTGACGGCGCGATTCCTTGCGGCCTTAAGAGCACCTGTTCTGCGCATTCTTTAGGTTGTCTTTTTATTGGCGTGCACCTATACTTTGTGTTTAATTCTGCATAGTTTTCCCGTGACCTCATTCTGGTCACCATGCCCCGAAAGTAAGCGTCCCTTTAATACAGTGGAAGGTATGTTGTCATGCGCTTGTACAAGCGTTTCAGGAAGTTCGCCGAACGTGCAAGGGACGCCGTTTCTAGGGCATTTCGGCACCATTGAAGAGCACACAACCCGGTGTTCATTATTTATGTTCTAAAATCCTGGAGACTGGGGGCAGAGAGAAACGGGACGACATGTGTCTCTACACACGGCTAAAAGTTCATTTCCCAACCAAGTCTGTAGATACCCGATAACAGAAAGTACTTGGAACGACCCGAAGAGGCGAAGACCATCCGGGAGGTAAACTGTACCGATACGAAAGGAGATGGGGACAGAAAGAATACACGTGTCTGTCTAAGCGCCTCTAAAAGTTCGTTCCACAACCGGATTTGTAAAGATAGATGGCACATGACACAAGGATCCAGAAACGAACCGAATACAAGCCAGGATGTCAACTAGACGTGTACAAAAAATAATATAGATAGAATAGGCCTTGAGATCAAAACCGTGTTGGCAGACCACGTACAAAACCGGAAGACGAACCCATGGGTATGTCTTTGAACGGGTTGTTTGTATCTTCTTTTCATCTGGTTTAATTGCCTTTGTCAACTTTCGTTGCACTGGCTTGTTGGTTATCCCCCTTGCACCTTGTCTGCTTGGTTAGGGTCCATTGTTCATCCCCTCATTCTTTTCTTTCCTCCGGGTAGATATTACCTTAGAGTGGACTATCGGTCTACTGGTGTCCTTTTGTGTTCACATAGCTGAAATCCTGGTTGGTATTCAGTCTATTCCTGGTTTCTTTGTGTTCTGTACTATATAAGGAAGTGCATCACTTCTTTTCGCACTGGAAGGAAAATATCAGTGTCATAGTAACCCGCGGTGGTCATCGAACTCCACGCACTTCGCGAAGTCGCCATGGGGAAATGGGCGAAGTACAGCCGGACGTACAGGAACGAATGGGACAAGGACCTTGAATTCAAAGGTATGTGCAACGTTAACTCATAAGCCTGTAATTATTTAACACTTGCTGTTTTTTGTTATATAGGGTGTTTGTGAGAAATTCGAACCCGGCTTTTCGCACTGCAAAAATAAACTAGACATCGAGGAGAGCTCAAACTTCGTCAGAACGTAGCTGCAGCCTATTGAGCAAGATGCAAAAGTTTCAGCTCCAACCGTTATCTTATTCAAAAGTTATAAGGGATTTTATGAAATTTTCAGTTGAAAAATAGAGCCCATTTTTGGCCGTTTCCTTTTTCTGATGCCATAGAGCTTCATGTATTCAAGAGCTTTGTCGGCCGTCATTTTTCCATTGAAATTTTCAGAAAATCACTTACAACTTTTAAAATAAGATAACGGTTCGTGCTGAAACTTTGGCATCTTGCTCGAACATTTGGGGCTACGTTTTGGCGGAGTTAAAGCTCCCCGCGACGTCAAGTTTATTTTTGCAGTGCGAAAAGCCGAGTTTGGATTTCTCTCAAAAACCCAGTATATTGACCTTATGGAGCATCAAACATCGGTTTCAGAAGGGCGGGGGGCGATGTGTTTGCAAGGGTTTAATTAAACTCTTTTTCTTTATTATAGCCTGACTTGCACCCTCTTTGTCAGGGGATATGGCCTCCTGCCGCGTCTGCAAATCGGAGCTACGAGCTCACGTGCAGGACCTCAGGGCACGCCGAAGAACGGCAAAACATAAAAAACATGGCATTGTCCCCAGCGCTGCCTCTTCAACAAAACCAACTGGAGACCCATGTCACTTCACTGCCCAGGCCTCCAAGCTACACACGAGAAATCAAGATCGCCCAGTTGCGCCTTGCTGCGCATATCTCCGTTCACGGATCATTGGCCTTCGCGGACCACCTTACTCCACAGATCAGCGACACCTTCATAGGCTCATTCGTTGCGTCATCGCTATCCATGTGCAGGACCAAGTTCACGGCTCTCGTCACCAAGGTGCTTGGACAAACTTTCAAGAAGCTGCTTTTGGACGACGTAAGAGGCGGCACGTTTTCCCTTATTCTTGATGAGAGTACGGACGTTTCTTCGATGAAAGAGCTGGCTGTTGTTGCGAGGCACTACTCTCGCGAGAAGAATGCCTTTTGTACTGCTTTCCTGGGGCTAGTCCCAATTCTAGACTTCTCATCTAATGGGCTTTTCAGCCATTTGAGCGAATTTGTAGACAACTGCAAACTTTCCATCAGTGGCTGTGTCGGAATAAGTACTGATGGGGCAAGTGTAATGTGCGGGCGGCGCAACAGCTTGTATACAAGAATGAGGGAGTTGAACTCTAACCTTGTGTTGGTCAGGTGTGTTTGCCACTCTCTCCACCTTGCGTGCAAAGAGGCAGTGACGAGCTGCCGACGCAGATTGATTATCTAGTGCGAGAAACATTTAACTAGTTTTCCCATTCTCCGAAGCGACAAGAGTTTTATAAGAGTATTTATAGTGCCATTAACTGTGGCTTGTTGCCGAAAAAGTTGGTAGGTGTTGCGCGACGCGATGGCTGAGCATGCAGGTGCTCTCGTGCGATACTTGACCAGTGGACGGAGCTTAAGACGCATTTCGAAGACAACTGAGCGTTGCTATTTGGCTAAAATGCTCTTCGAGATGTTCAATGATGAGCAGAACGTTTTTTTTGTCCAGTTCCTAAGCCCCATTGTAGACGAATTGACAAGCTTAACAAAGTGTTCCAGAGCGAAGACCCAGATCCATCAAAGCTGTATGCGGATCTGAGTTCGTTCGTGAAGTGTTTACTTCAGCGAGTTGTTCTCCCTGCTCACGCTTCCCCTGACACGGACTGGGAAGGCCATTTGTTACATGTTAGGGCTTGTCACATGGGAAGTCATTTCCACGATGATTTGAAAAGTCGTCGCTCAGAGAGGACGAGAAGACTGCCATTCTCGAACGGTGCCGTGCCTTTTTTGTTGCATGCATTTAAGAGTGTCCTAAACGTTTGCCTTCAAATTTGAATTTATAAGTGACCTTCATCTCTTGCACTGTAACAGTATTGGCAAGTTTTCTTTTGATTTTTGTTTAAGGCATTTGCCCAGCTCATGATGTTCTCCGATGTTTCCACTATGAGTCAGAGTATATCCTTCTACAATGTAGGCTCCGTGACTTTCGTGACGACTCTGTCACAAAATTTTGGAAGAATCTGAAAGAAGCCACAAACAGTGCTCAATCGTGCATGTTTCATTGCTATCACAATGAAAACAGCCAGTTACATTGCTATCGCAATGGAACTTGCTGTATCACTGCTTACGTTACCACTGTCCAACGCTGCAGTAGAACATGTGTTCAGCAAGGTCACCCTCACAAAGACGGACTTGCGAAACAGGATGGCTATGGAAACACTCGAAAATATCTTGTATGTTAAATTCGGACTGTGGGGCCGAGAGCAGTGCAGTAAGGACTCTGTTCCCTCAGAGGTTTTTCTCACACGTTTCAATACTGCACTAATATACCCATGCCCTGCCATTGGTTCTTCGAAATAGTGATGTGTGAATATTTCTATTTGATGGATACAAATGTAATATGTGTCTTTCGTGTTCAAAATAAACGTTTCAAATGATCAGTTGTTTTTGGGCTATTTTTGGGCTATTTTTCTGGATCTTCATTTGGCTATTTTTTGGCTATATCCCGTAGAAGTTTGGCAGGTTGGAGTTCAGACACCTGGCAACCCTGTAGGCTGCTGTGGATTACTGCTTCTGCAAGCGATTTCTTCAAAGAAGCCCAAGACTTTTTTGTGATGCATTTAGTGTTTGGTTCTACAAATGACAGCTTGTGCTACATAGTGTTGAATCTTCACGGACACCTTCCTTCTTGTTTTTGTGTTTGAGTGGTGGTTCTGCCATGGCCGTGTCGACAAATATCTCGGATTACACTTTTCAAGTCCAGTCTCGTCAACGTAAGTGCGCCGAAACCTACTTCACGATAATTGATCGTTTTCCTAAAGGTACTCTTCCAGATTACCTCTAGAATTAGGCCGTGTCTATCTCCTGGCAGCCGGGAAAATAATTTCTCCGAAATTTGAAAACCATGTCACAACTGCAGGTAGAATACCGATTTTATTATTGTCCCTGCGTTTCGTGATAACACGTTCCACCGGCACCTTCTCGTGGATACACGTTTCATGGACACACGTTTCGTCGACTTTAACGTTTCATCGACATTCGTTAGCGAATGTCGATAATCCTGCTTTCCCTGGGAATTAAGTTGAGCGAAATCAGGAGTAGCGTAAAGCGCAGCTCAGGTAAAAGTGAATAAAAGATGGTACATGCTCAATATTCAAGTGGTATTTTTTTATACGGATGAGAAGTCACTTTTGGTAGTTATTTAGAGAAGACAACAATATATCGAGTTCTTTTTTTACTTTTGCAGATTTGTTTCAAAAGAAGCCGTGAAAGCTACACTTATGCGGTTTGTGCCAGTGAGTTATACACTCAGGGGGACATTATATGGTTTGCTAATATTTGCAATAAGTCGGCTAATTATTTAAGATTATCTAATTAACTTTTAATTAGTGAAAATAGACATATGGTTTTAATTAAAAACTTGCTAAGCGTCATCCAAAACCCCTAAATTAGTAATTTTTAGAAAGACTTTGAGCGCGTGTGAAGTGCAGTAGTGCGCTGAGGTTATCACTCGTAGACCAGGTACAAGGGTGGCGCTAGATAAGAGACAGAAAAATTGCGCGGGCGCCTTACCGAAACCGCTAGCCTTGTACAGTCGGGAGCAAAAGTTTGCGGGGCACGGGAGCGCGTGCCGAAATGCATCGCCGCGCCGTGCAACGGTGCGCCCCTGCATTAAAAAACCGCGCTTTGCGCATGCGCGCCCTTCGTGCTGGCAGTCATGTCTCTTTCGCTCGTTTCTGTCCAACTCACTCCTGATAACCGGAGTCGGCGCCAGGGGCGCAAGTTGCCGTTTCGCTGGCTGTCATGCCTCGCATTCTCTTCAGCCGCGCTGGTGGATGACGGAGCGCCTAATTACTCCCTCCCTCCCCCTCCCCCCCCCCCCTCCCTCCCCCCCCCCCCTACGCGAGCTCCGTGACAAAGCGCTGCGGCTGAGGCGGCTAAAGCAGACGCGCAGCATGACAGCCAGCGATGCGCTAACTCGCGGCCCTGGTGCCGACTCCTGTTATCAGGAGTGCGTCGGAAAGAGACAAGCGAAAGAGACATGACTGCGATCACGAAGGGCGCGCATGCGCAAAGTGGGTCTCCTTAATGCGGCAACGCGCCGTCGGACGGCGCGGCGATGCATTTCGGCACGCGCTCCCGTGCCCCGCAAACTTTTGCTCCCGACTGTACATGCTCCACGAGTGGTAACCTTAGTACACTACTATGCTTCTCACGCGCTGAACGTTTTTCTAAAAATGACTGATTTAGCCGTTTTGGACAACGCTCAGCAAGTTTCTAAATGGAACCATATGTCTATTTTCACTAATTGAAAAGTTAAGTAGTGAATTTCAAATAATTAGCCGACTTATCGCAAATATTAGCCGCCCGCATAATGTCCCCCTGGGCGTATAACTTACTCGCACGAATCGCAGAAGTGTAGCTTTCATGGCTTTTTTAAAAACAAATCTGCAAGAATAAAAAAACACCCTGTATATGAAGGTTGCCTTATCTGATTGGGACATATCTGACCTGATATGGGAGGCAGATATACCCCTATCTGGCAGACCCAGATATGGATGTACAGGGTGTTTCACAAAAGGTGGACAAATTCGATATTGCAAAAACTATGCGTAGCAACAAAAGAAGGCTTGGTCGTTTTTGTCCTGGGCCAGGGGCCTATTCAGGAAAATTATTAAAGTCCAGGATAATTAGATTGTTAATTATTTTTGCGTAATTAACTTTTTTATTATTCTGTTTAAGGGCATGGTTTCAATTAGAAAATTGCTCAGCATCATCAAAAAACACTAAATCAACAAATCGCAAAACGATAGAAGGCACGCGAAGCATCTTACGGCTTTCTGAGAAACCGCACAAATATATGACGGGTTTTTAAGTCTCGTGTTCCTATCGGAGCGCATCTTGGCCCCGGCGGCACCACGCCCCGAGGGGAAATAGTGCATTCAACCTCTGCTGCGCTGTCATCGCGCGACGCAGCAGAGGCTGGTTGCACTATCTCTCCACGGGGCATGGTGCCGCCGGGGCCGAGTTGCGCTTTGATAGTAAACCGAAACTTAAAAACCCGTCGAATTTGTGCAGTTTTTCAGAAAGCCGTAAAATGCTTCGCGTGCCTTCTATCGTTCTGCAATTTGTTGATTTAGTTTTTTTTTTATGATGCTGAGCAATTTTCTACTTGAAACCATGCCCTTAAACAGAATATTAGAAAAGTTAATTACAAAAAAATAATTAACAACTTAATTATCCCGGACTTTAGTAATTTTCCTAAATAGGCTCCTGGCCCAGGACCAAAACAGCACAAGCCTTTTTTGTTGCGACGCATAGTTTTCGCAATATCGAATTTGTCCACCTTTCGTGAAACACCCTGTATAAAAAATTGAGCAGATCTGGCGAGATAAGCCTTATATAAACTGATGTGCTTGATATGGCCAGATCTGCCCAATTCTTTATATCACCATATCTGTTTTTTTTTATATAAGTCATGATATGCTATTTTCGTAAGGGGCAGCACGCTCCGCAGGACTCGAGCCACAACGCATTCCACGTTGAGTCACTCTTCATGTGATAACCATACTCTGGCAGCACCTCTAGAAATAGCTTCGGGTTCAGGGGCGATTGCGCCGGCTACGCTGGTTACGAACGTGGCTTTACGGCGAACGCAGTCATCCACGTGCGGGCCCTATTTATATGCATAAGTGCATCTAAATATCTTTTGTTTCTTCGCAAGCAATTTCTGGTACCCTTTCTCGCGTTCTCAAGCATCGGTGCCCGGTGCATTCTTCTACTGCACTTTGGCAGCACGTGAGAGCTTGCATTTCAGCTGCTGAAATTGCGAGTAGAAATCTACCGAACGGTACTTCCCAACTTTCAATATATTATCGAAATTTGACGACGTTCGGCTCTTGAAAAGTCTTATTTGTCTTTTGAACATACTTAGAGAACAAAAATAGGCAACATAGAAGGTGACAGTTTCAGAAACACAAGGCATGGCTATTCCCTGGTGTCTTATTAGCTCTTTGAGGCCGAACAGACTGCGGAATTACGCATTCAAATACGCAAAAAACGATTTGCGATTTGAGAGGCGTAAAACTTATAATTCAAAGCCTGTGCTTCGCTAGATGTGAGCTGACAGGTTTTATTTTAAATTTAAATCCGGTTACCAACGTTTTCTCAAAACAATATTAAACATAATACATTCAATAATTCATTTCATTTCATTTATTATACCCTCAAGGCCCGAAGGCGTTACAGTGGTGGAGAGCGACAAGAAGGTTAATGCAAATAACATAATACATATTAGACACATTCAGTAATAAAGTAATTAGTAATTGTACTCTTAAAGAGCTTAGAGTCCGTGATAATGGCGATCGACCGGGGAAGGAGGTTCCAATCCCGGGATGTGCGGGGAACGAAAGATGAATAAAACGTGGTCGTGACTGAGTTAGGAATGCCCACCTTATGTTGATGATCAATACGGGAGGAAACATAGACAGGCCGAGCAATTATTTTGTCGCGCAGGAAAGAATTATGGTCATACATTTTATGGAATAGAGAAAGACGAGAAATTTTACGACGTAGTGATAAAGGTGGTAATGAGAGAGTTGTTTTCGTAGAGATGACGCTAGCGGTGCGGTGATAGTTTGTGAGGATGAAACGAGCGGATCTGTTCTCAACGGCTTCCAATGTAGATACGAGCGTGACTAGTCAGAAATCCCCGACAGAAGCTGCATATTCTAACTTGGGATGAATTAAAACTCTGTAAAGTGTTAATTTCAGTGAGACAGGGGCTAATGAAAATTTTCCCTTGATGTAACCAAACATGCGGCTAGTGTTAGCTGAAATATGCTGAATATGTGTTTTCCATAAAAAATTAGAAGCTATATGTACGCCTAAATATTTGTACGAAGATACCGGTTCTAGGTGAGCATTATTAAGGAAATAGTTAGGACAGTCATGAGACTGGCGAGACACACGCATGACCTTGCATTTGTCAGTGTTAAGCTTCATGAACCATGAGTCAGACCAACAGTAAATAGCATTAATGTCTGATTGGAGTATACAGGTATCATTATGATCGAGAATCTCACGGTAAAGTACACAGTCGTCAGCGAACAGAGACACGGATGAAGAGACATAAGTGGGGAGGTCGTTAATATAAATTAAGAATAGCAACGGCCCTAAGACTGTCCCTTGTGGAACCCCTGACGCAACTCTGGCAAAAGAGGAGTTACTGTTATTCACCGTGAAATATTGAGCCCATTGAGTTAAAAAAGACTGTATCCATGCGAGAACTTTATTGTCTAACATAAGTTTGCAAAGTTTTAGAAGCAGAAGATTTTGAGACACTTTGTCAAATGCTTTGGCAAAATCCAGGAAAATGCGGTCCGCCTGGAATCCTCGGTCCAGGATGTGATGTAGGTCATTTGTAAAAGATATTAGTTGGGTTTCACATGAAAATATTTTTCGAAAACCGTGTTGGGCATTGTTGAAGAAGTTGTTAGATTCTAAAAAGTTGGCGAGGTGAGAAAAAAATGATATGTTCAAGAAGTTTGCAAGGAATGCTGGTTATTGAGATCGGACAATAATTAAGAGGGGAATGTTATCTCCAGCCTTGCGAATGGGTACTACCTTCCCTACCTTCCAGTCTGATGGGAGAACAGCGTCTTGTATAGATTGTTCAAATAATTTTATTAAAATAATTGAGGAGTATTGTTTAGTGTTTTTACAAAACTTGGAATTAATACCATTCACTCCTGCTGAAGATGACAGTTTGAGTTTATCTCTTATACGAACGGCACCAACGTAATCAAGAAGAATAGGATCCATGTGCATGTAATCGGCACTCTCTAGCGAAGGGAAATCGTGCATGTTATCAATAGAAAATGAATCGGCAAAAGTACTATTTAATAAATTTAAACGCTCATCGCTGGATATACAATCACCATTTGCGGTTTTTAGTGTGATAAATGACTGCGTCTTTTTGTTTATGATATTCCAGAATTGCTTCGGATTGTTGATCAACATTGCGGGTAGGCTATGAGTCATGAATTCTAGTTTGGCGTTGTAAATTGCTTTTTTGTACACTTGAGCAGTAGTACGATAACGCAACCAACGGTGCTCGCACGTGGAAAACTTTGCGGCGCGAAATAAACGCGTTTTTTTGTTTGATAAGCGTTTTAGGGCTCTGGTGAACCAGGGGGACTGAGAGTTTTCGATAATTGTCCTTAAGGGAATGTACTGATTTGTTAGTTTATTAAATTCGGTTTTGAAAAAAGTTCCAGTTTTCCTCTACTGAATGACTCGAGAAGAGTGATAAATATTCATCGAGGAAAGTTGCAAGGCCAAGATAAATTTTGTCAAAGTTAGCTTTGGCGTAATCTCGAATTTGCTTTACATTAGTTGATGGTTTTGATACTGCTGCTTTTACAATAAATGCAATATGGAATGATCACTAAGCCCTGGAAGATAGGAGATGGGTGAAACTAGTTCAGGATGAGTTGCGAGAACAAGATCTAATACGTTCGCCGTCAATTGGGTCACTCTGGTTGGTTGAGTAACTAATTGCGTGAAACAAAAATCTAAACAGAGGCTAAAAAGATCATTGCATTCGGGTGAGGCAGATGAGGGTGTGCCTATTGGTGGGTTATTACCTGTGCACACAATATCAGGATAATTAAAATCTCCCAACAGAAAAATTGGCGAACTGGGAAAGCGAATGACGACTAGATTTATTGAGTCCTGCAAAGCTTTAATGAAAGATGATGAGCATGAGGGCGGCCTATAGCAAACTCCCATGATCCACTTCATTTGGTTAGTACCAAGACACACCGAAACTATTTCTAAATCGCTAGCTATGTTTGAAGAAAAAGAATCAATATGACTTGCAATTGCATCTAAAACGCCCCCACCGCCCCTATCTTGCCGATCGTTCCTGTAAATATTGTACCTTTTAGGTCCATAAAAACGTTCGCAGTCACGCACTTTCCCAGTGAGCCAAGTTTGCGTTAAAACAACAACATCAGTAGCTGTTGAATCAACAATAGAACACAAGTCGTCTCGCTTTTTAATCAGGCTTCTAATATTTGTAAAAAGTACCGATACATCAGAAACAGGTGAAAGAGACACTCTACCCCTCGCGGCCTGTTTATTGCGATGTTGTTGGCTGAGATGAGTCATTAGCGGGTAGGGAATTATGTGGGACAGTAACAACCGGCATACACATTTTCGGTGGTCGGATCAAAAGCATAGCATTTATTGTTAATGTGAATTCTGCTATGTCGAAGCTTAAATGTGCCACCTTTTTCTTTCGCGAAATCAATTAGTCTTTTTCGTGCGATACGTGTCCCAATTGAGTAGTCCTCGCTTACTGTTATGCGTTTTGCTTTCAAGGGGGCCCTTGAGATAAGAACGTTATCTTTCAATTTGTAAGACGCGAATTTGACGATGACTGGGCGGCATTTGCTCCGACAGAACGTGCCGATTCTATGGGCCCGAACAATAGCTTCGTCTGGTACTTGTAGCTTAAGCGACTGTCTAACGATATTCAGAATTGTTTGTTCTGTCTGCGCCCGTGTTTCAGATATTGTGTCGGCCATCCCCCCCCCCCCCAAAAAAAAAAAAAAGTATCACGGCGTGAACGATCTTCAGCATAATCCAGGCGTGTGCTTAGGACTATGTTGTCTTTTTGCACCTCTTCCGCCAAGCTTCGCGCTATGGTTACTTCAAGCTGAATATTAGGGACTGCAGCCGTTTTATTTTCAACCTCCTTCAGTCTCGTTTTTATTTCCATTATGGCCCCCCTGATAGATTCTTGACTTTGTTTCACTTCGTTAAGTGTAGCAATTATACCCGATTGAGCCTGATCCATCCTCAGTGAGCGCTCATTAGCGTCTGTCAGCTTTGAGTGCATCTTGATAAATAGCATAAGTTGGGCCTCGTTCATTGGTCCGGAATTAGATTCCAGGTCTCCGGAAGTTTTTAGTAGAAGGTACACCACATCAACTGAGACACAAACAGTTTTTTGAAACACTTGTGAGCATGGGAACAGCAATAACCATATATCGTTTGTTTTTTTAGCGTATAACCAGGGACTTGGACCAACCTGTACGAGCAAGATGACAAAATGAGTGGTCCGCATGGTTCGGCTGATCCCGAGCTCACTCAAGGGCTAAAGATGTTCCAAGCTGGTTATATGGGCGTTTGTGGGCGGCGCAGATGTGCTAGATGACAGTGTCGCTGACGATGCTTGTTAATGTCGAGGGAACAAGGAGAGATCGCATGCAGATTATCCCAGAGATAGGTGGCGGCCTGCCGATGTCGAGGGGACCCAACACGATGATCCGAGGAACCGCTCACGAGAACGGTGGCGTCACGGCTGGGCAGGGACTCAGGCACCGGAAATTGGAGGGCCGAAATCTGTGCGAGCAAGATTACAAAATGAGTGGTCCGCATGGTTCGGCTGATCCCGCGCTCACTCACCAGCGCCTGGTGGTACCAATTTGTTTTTGATTTCCATTCATTTGCAAATAATAGCCCAACTCCAGTCGATGTTTGCGTTAACATTTCACAATAGAAGAGGTAAAAACTCGACAGCTTCGCAAATCTTTCTTCTCGGCAGCTCCCGCTAACTTGAAACTGAATAGATGACATATTGCGCTCCTTTCGGTTAATATAAACATAAACGTGAGTTAAACTTCAAAACGTAAAACTGGAACTACACTGGCCTCGATGCACATCGGCGTTGAATTATATAAAAAACAGCCATTTCAATAGCTATGTCAAATTGAGGTTAGAGAGGATTATCCGTGACGTATCACGCTAAAGCCTTTTCTTCAAAATTGTCATGTTAACGATTTACTCAAAAGCAAGCTATTCGTATATCTGCCATATATTTACGCACGAGTACATTACCATTTCTTTATGGGCATACATATATGTGAAGCATAGCAGCTTGCATCGATTATTTTGTTCAAAGAATATTCATCCAAGTGGAACCACCTTCCAGCACCTTTAGTAGACATTCAATTCATTGATTAGTTGCAACAAGTGTTAATAATGTTTGCTTCTATCACGCCAACCTGAATGATTTTTAACAATATGTTATTTTTATCTTGTATTTTTGTATCATGCTCTGACTTTTTCTGGCCACCCCCCTTTTGTAATGCTCTCTGAGTCCTGAGGTTGCTGAAGTAACATGTATTGACTTGATCAAGTTTAGCGATTATTATTTGTCAATCAAGAGCATTTTAAAAATATAAGGATGGTTTATACTTTGGGTGTTTAACATTACAGTCAAGTTGTAACAGCACTCGGAATGAAGAGAGGAGTAATGTACTCAATGTTTGTCAGAAAAAAGCAAGAAATAGCTTTTTTTTCCATTTCCTTTGGATAAAAGCATTTTAAAATTGCTTTGATCCAAAGCAATTCAAAGGCACAAGTGCATATTGCGTGAGCGTGGACTGCAAGATAAGGCCCATAATGGAGACATGTACAAGTTACTAAAAAAAATTAAGTTAAGTTACTAAGTATTGACCTCAAAAGTAATTTGAGCAGAGTAGAAATTACTCAAATGGAAAGTAATTGAGAAAATTACTAATTACCTTAAAAAAGTAGCGAATTACTTTTGAAGTTACTTTCAAGTTACGTTTATCTGTTTTTTATGGAAAAAGAAAGTACATAGGTTTTGACTCGTTAGCGAAATTCTGCTAGCCAAATATGGATCGGATTGTTTTTACAAAGAAATGCTTTAATAGCTGGTTCTGCTTCTGCGTGCCTAATTGTTTTGTACTTTCTTGTTTGTCTGGTCAATGACGTACTGCAAATGTGTCATTTCTACTTTGAGGTATAGCACTGCTTGAGCTTGATTTTTAGACAGTGTTTGATTATTTACAGCGTTGAGTAAAATACATCTAAAAATTACTTTAAGCAATGTACAAAGTAAATTAGAGGTTATGTACTTCGAGTAAAATAGTAAGAAGACCGGGTGCAATGTATTTTAAGTAACGTACAATGATTACAATATATTTCAAGGTAAAGTACCAGTACTTTCAACAGAATCTTTCATGCTGGCCTTTCATTCCCTATACAGCGTTTTATTAACTAATACGCACTGCTCCAGAGGTAATCGGAGGTGAAAACGCGCTCTTTTAAGATGTCATCTGGTCATTTCTCTGAGTGAAGTAATGGCGGCTATAAGACCGACACAAATAAGTGGCTTATTAGTTGATTGTGTCAAATAGCTCGTCAGCGAGAGTAAAACAACTGCTCTGTGGCGACTTGACTTTATACAATATATGCTGCCAGTTCCGTAAAAAACTTATGCACAAAAGTTGCATTTTGGTGAGCTTGGTTCCAAAATTGCGATTGCAACCGTGGCGGCCGCGAACCCCCGGCAGTTACGGGCACTCGACAGAAATATTCAACGAAATTGGATACCTATCGAAAGACGCACTGTCACTAGCGTCATTGACAAGGATATCCCTCAGGACACGCCAGCTACCCGTTGTACAGGCAAGTGCTATTATCATTCATAAATCACAGGGAGGCACGTATGAAAACGTGGTGTACTCCTATGCCAACAGTCATCCACATAAATTGGTATACTTGGCACTCAGTCGTGCTACAAACATCAACGGGCTCTACATCACCATGTGGACAATGACTTTACGTTCTACTACGGCAAGCCCAATCCGGACAGGGCTCTACTTGATGAGTTTCGTCGGTTGCAGTCACACAAACTTCAAACTGTCACTGCTAAGTGCTACGCAATGATTGAGAAACCGCACTTCTTCTCTGTCGCCGCGCTTAATGTTCGCTCTCTGCCGGCTCATTCCAAGGACGTACACCACGACCACATCCTACGCCATGCATCTGTACGTTGCCTCTCGGAAACGGGGATGGTTTCCAAAACAGGCCGTGGAAATCATGGACTACCAGTACTGCTGCGGCGTCAGTAGAGAGCACAACAGGGCGGCGGGAGTGGCCATCTACGTGCGTAAGGGTCTGTCTGCCGTACCCATTGAGATATTTGGCACGTCAGACGAAGTTGTTGAACTTTTGTCCGCCAAGTTCGACAACGGCTTGCTAGTGGTGGCTCTGTATCCCTCGCCTACAGCACTCACCAAAGATGTCGTGCATTTTCTGCGACTTGGGTTAAGCACACGTGGACCCACATCCATGTTAGTAGTGGGGGACATTAATGCAGACTTAAAGACGAATAAGAACTTCATACGACTTATGCAGGAAAACCTCCCATTTCTCTCCCTCGTAACAGCTCCCACTGCTGTGACGACCTCTCGAAACACGTGTATAAACCTCGTCTTTCAAAATCAGCCGTTGGTCCAGCACCTGGAACACATATCCTGTCACTTCTAAGATCACAAGGCTTCCTTCATACCAATCAACGACTGGGATAGGAGCGGTATTTAAAGTACCTTTATAGCAGGAGATTGCTCTATATTTGTATATATTGTGGGGATTTTGGACGCCGAACTTCGGTGACAATGTGGAGTGCGCGCTAGGAGGAAAGGAGGAGGAGATGAAGGAAAGCTGGAGAATTGTTCCCTCGGACGGTCTTGCGAACCTTGAGAGGTGTTATGCAGGCCACTCGGAGGAGCATCTACTAGCTTCGTTATCACTTGGAGCGTACAAGGCGTACAATGCCAAGAGGACGAGGAGGACGATGAGGTTGAGGAGGAGGAATCGGAGGAGGAGGAGCGGACATGCCACCTACCTGTTGTGCAAGCAAGCGGTATCATCATTCATAAATCACACTGGAGCTTCCAGATGTGACAACTATATTCCCTTTCTCCGGACAAGCGGTGAGCAAAAATGCCAAAATATATATAAATGCACATATATATATATATATATATATATATATATATATATATATATATATATATATATATATATATATATATATATATATATATATATATATATATATATATATATATATATATATCTCAGATTGTTTAGTACGGTATATCGCAAAATCGAAATACCTCAAGAGAGGAGGAGGAGGGAACGAGGGGAGGAGGAGCACGAGAGGAGGAGAGGAGGAGAAGGGGAGGAGAGAAAGTACGGATGAGGAAGAGGGGCATACCTTCCCCTCCGTTCCCTCCCCTCCACCTCCTTGGAGCGCATTTGGAATTCAGGGAATGTCATAACTCGCGGCTTCTTCCCTCCTTTGCTACTAGACCTTCCCAGTCTAAGTATCTAGAGCTTGAACATTTCTCATTAAAATTTAACACGGCCAACAGCGTTGTTATGACGTCCGACAAAAACGTTGTAAACGTCATTAACACGTTTCACACCGGCTCCGGCACATTTATTGTGTGTGTTTTTCAAGCATGTGACGACTTTCATGACCCTGTTTCATCATCAAGTACTGAAGTTTATCTTGCGTCAGATCTAAACAAATCACATCATGTTTGGGGTAAGTCTCTCATCAAGTTTCAGATGGTGTGCCTGCCTGTAGCATCTTGAAAGTTTTTTTCGCGCTTGTTTCACTTACTGAAAGTGCTTTTTGGCATTATACTCCGCCGAGTGCCCATCTACTAGGGCGACGAAACCCATTCCAGTTTTAGTCTGGCGATCACGTCACCTTGAAACCCTTGTAAGCTCAGAAGTGTAAACTATTTGCTGCTCATCCACAGCAGACAAAAAGGTAGGCAGCATTTTATCTTCTCACTGTCTAAGCATAGATGCCAAGCATGAAGCCTGGGACAATATGACCACTGCTTAACTACATGCTTTTGCTTTCATGTCCTGGTTGACTGCTACACTGGAGAGGCTGCTGAACATCGTACCACGGCGGCTGATCATGCTGTTTTAGTAAATCAATGATGGGGTTTTCATCCAGGACGTAAATTGAAACCCCGCGGAGCAAACTTTAAGGTATATTGGTATAACAAGTACGTACACATCGCGACACTGTTAGCGCGAACAGGACATCGGCACATTTTCGCATTTTACTTCTAAATAGTATTAGCGAGCACGAAATGTTATCGCTTACAATATAGAACTAAATGCGCTCTTTCCGTAGCGTTAATAACTTGGATGACATCCCTTGGTCGCGCTCTGTACGTTGGTTTGGTACGTTATTGGCGTAAAGATTGGCTGGAAATGCAACGCAGTTTCTAATATACACCACGGTTTTTCCCCAATCAATAAAATGCCAACCTGCCAAATTATTTGTTCTGATTCTATATTTTAGAGCACAGCTCTTAGGCGGCCGTTTCCGGCTTGAGCGGCAAGGAGGAGAGGAGTAGGAGGGAGGTGGAGGAGGAGGGGGAGGAGGGAGGAAGAGACGAGGGGAGGAGGTTGAAGGATGAACGGAGGAGGAGGAGGTGAAGGAGAAGGAGGGTGTGAAGGAGGAGGGGGAGGGGAGGAGGAGGAGGGAGGAGGGGAGGAGGGGTAGCAGGCAGGATCACGAGGGGAGGAGGAGGAAGGAGGGGTATACCCTCCCCTCAGTACCCTTCCCTCCTCCTCGTCAAGAGCTGCGCTCTAATTCGGTGTTAAAGGGAGTTGTAAACGGCTTTCAGTTTTTGCTTTATAAAATATAAATACAGTTATTGAAAAAACAAAACGTTTCGCAGATCACAGAATATACATGTGCACGTCATTCTAAATTTGGCGATGTACCGCGGGCTGGACAACGCGATGGCGGGGCACGACGGACCAACATTGCGACTGACGTGCGGCCGCCACTTCGGTACTGTTGTTCGTGTGACCGGCAAATCGATCTTTAAGCGCAGAGCATCGATTGGAAGGGATATAAGTGAGAAACAATCGCACGACAAACGGTGCACGGAACTTCGCCGTCTGCTTCACACGCCAGAAAAGAGCAAACAAATAAAGAAAAAGACGCGTCAGGTGTTAATTACGTGGCTTCCGGCCATGATATTCTGTGCTCGTGTTTCGGTTTCGGCAAGCGAAAGGGAATGCCGCGCAGCTTGGGGGCGTACATAATGAAGACGCATATGTTGATGAAGTGCTCTTTGTTTTAATGTAGATCTCGTCAGTTTAAAGCAGTGGTCGGCAACCAGCGGCCCGCGGGCCGGATCCGGCCCGCTAGGCAGTATCGTGCGGCGCCCAGCCCCCTTGCACCTCCCCCCCCCCCCCAACGCGGTCAGCTAAAAAAAAAATAATGAATAAATAAAGTTGCCCTTCTCCCCTCCCCTCCCCCCACCAATCTCAGAGAGGCCGTCGAGGCTCATCTTTTCCCTTTCCGCCGGATGTAAACAATGCCCCGAGGGCATTCCCCAATCTCCCGACCCAGTGACCTGGTTGGCAAGGGCTCTTCTCACCCCCGCTCGGGGGACGGCGACCTGCTCTGTGGTACGCCGTGCTCTGCGGTTAGCGGGGCTCGCGACACAAAGCACAAAGACCGATGCCGCCTTCCGAAAAGTCGTCGAAGCTGGATGAGACATCGGGGAGCCCCTAATTGGAAAGCACCAAGGCTGGCGGGGTCGAAAAGCTATTACCCCTCCAAGGGAATCTTTCGCGCCATCTCTACACAGGGGAAGAGAGGAGATCTCCATGATAGTATGTGCAGGCCGCAGGCGCCGGCTTTTACTTTTTCTCTCTGTGCTCTCGGAGTTGCCGCGTCCTCCGCGGTTTCCTGACTCTTTGCTTTACTTTGTAATTTTTCTGGAATTTTACGGACGAAGTTTGTGCCGCGATTCGGTGGGTAACCAGCCGTAACAAAAACAGAGCCACGTGCTTGTCCTTAGCCAAGTATGTGGCTTGGCGGAGCTGAGCTACAGCGGGAACACAGGGGGGAGAGGGGGGGGGGGGTGCAGGTTTTGTTCAGTACGCAAGCACCGGGGCTCTGCATATTGCCCAGCACCACCAGGGAAATGTCAGCGGGTGCTCAAGCCCCCGTTGCCCCTTCCCCCCGGTTCCGGGGCCCCTGTCTCTGTGACCGTCACTTGCAAAACTCGTTCTGATTGGATACTTGCTATACGACCAATCAGAACAAAGCCACTGAGGGCAAAATGGTGCGCACTTTGCTTGCACTGAATAGAACAGCCACTCCTTTGCGTCTGTTCGGGCAGTCCGGTCGTCTCAAGGGCCCTATCGACAACTTGAAAAGTTATTTTTAACATTACCTGTTACTCACATAAATGTGTTTTCTAGAATTCGCCTTTATAACAGGTATCTTCTTTCTTTCTTTTTTCTTCAGACTGTTCGTCTGCAACATATAACTGTCTAAATGCGACAAGAAGCGAAAAATAGATTTGGAATGCCGGACATTCAATGATCAGTGGACAAATGATTATTTATTTGTTCAACATAAGGATAAGGCGTTATGCCTCGACTGTAAAGAAGCGTTTTCAGTATTTAAAGAATACAACCTGCGTCGACACTACCAGTCCCACCATCGCGACAAGTACGACTCTCTGATGTCAGGAGCCAGAGCCGCGAGGATCGAAAGTTTGAAGAAGAGCCTGGGCATGCAGCAAGACGTCTTCAAGAAGAACGTCCAGGAGAAGATGGCTCTGGTTCAGGCCAGCTACTCAATCTCCAAGTTGATCGCAGAGAGTGGGCGGCCTTTTACAGACGGGGAGTTTGTTAAAAGGTGTTTGTTGACAGTGGCTGACGATCTTTGCCCGGATAAGAAGAATGTATTCAAGGAGCTTAGTCTGTCGGCCCGCACTGTCACAAGGAGAATCGAAGACATGGATGAGCAGTCGTTGAGTACTTTGAAGGATAGAGCCCGAGCTTTCCAGTGGTTCTCTTTGGCGCTTGACGAAAGCAATGACGTCTCTGATACTGCTCAGTTGCTTATCTTTGTGCGGGGAATCGACATATAGTTTTGAAGTGACGGAGGAGCTAGCTGCTCTAAAAAGCCTGAAGGGCACAACAACAGGAGAAGATATTTTTAACAAGCTATGCGAGTGTCTGGAAATGCTGCAGCTAAAATGGGAAAAACTCAAAAGCGTAACGACTGATGGCGCAAGAAATATGATTGGCTGTAAAGCGGGTGTCATCGGACGCATCAACTCAGAAATGACACGCATGGGCGTTGTTGCTCCTATTCATCTTCGTTGTATTATCCACTAGCACTCACTGTGTTCCAAAGTGATGCGCTTGGAGTCCGTGATGAAGGTAGTCGTACCTACTATCAATTTTATTCGCAGTCACGGACTGAACCATCGTCAATTTCAACAGTTCTTGTCGGAAACAGAGGCTGAGTATGGGATGTCCTGTACCACACAGAAGTTCGATGGCTCAGCAGAGGAAGAGTTTTGCGACGTTTTTTTGAGCCTCGTGAGGAGATCGCAGTGTTTCTTCGTGGGAAAGGGAAACCTCTCAAAGAGCTTGCTGATCATGATTGGGTGTGGGAGTTGGCACTCCTGGCTGACGTTTCTCAGCTCCTGAATGACCTGAATGTAAAATTACAAGGGAAGGGGAAACTCGTGTCCGGGATGCTCGCAGACGTGAGAGCTTTCGAGATGAAGCTCAGTCTCTTCCAAAACCAAGCTAGAGTCTAATTTTTATCATTTTCCTTGCTGCAAGATTTTTGCTGGCGAGACAGCAACGCCACTTCCCACGGAAAGACTGCGAAATCTTGCGCGAATTGAGAAGTGAGTTTGAAGTTAGGTTTGCGGACTTCACGAAGCATTCGAGCGACATTTGTTTATTTCAAAATCCATTTAATGCAGATCTTAGCCAGGTGCGAGAGTGTTACCAGATAGAGCTGGCCGATCTGCAAACAGATAATGATTTGAAGAGCGCATTTGAAGCAAACGACCTTGTTACCTTTTATGCTGGCCTTGCGGATTCTACGTTCATGAATCTTAAGAGACTCGCAGCCACCATGATTACAGTGTTCGGGAGCACATATGTCTGCGAGCAGACTTTTTCACGAATGAAGTGCATAAAATCCAACTTGCGCTCACGAATGACTGACAAGAACCTTCACAATGTTTTGCGACTCGCAGAGAGTAGCTTGAATGTGGATGTCCGTAGTTTGGCGAGCGCAGTTCAACACCAGAAGTCTCACTGAATGGAGTCTCTAGGTTTTCGTGGAAATGTTACATCTCATGTCGTGTGTCGTGAAATAAAGGAACTGTTCATTTTCGATTTATGTACGTCAATGTAAGTTCGTGCAAGTGCTTTTTTATTTTTCATTTTTTTACTTTAACCCCCCCCCCCCCCCCGGCCTGCTGCTTGCTGTCCGGCCCGTTCCGCTTTGGCTTCGCGGCGACTCGGCCCGCTGCGCCAAAAGGTTGCCGACCACTGGTTTACAGGAAATAACATTTCGTTTTTTTTTTTTTTTTGAGGAACGGTTAGTTTTTTTGTTTTTTTTCCAAGTATCAAACAAGTTTACAACTTTATATTATACGAGCCAGTTATCACTTGGGCAGCGTTACCGAAGCAGACGATACTGTTATCAACTGTTTGTTGTATTAACTGTTATGCCATTGGACCGTGGCAGCGCTATATATGTTTTCACGCCTGCCCGGAATAAACCGTTCTTACACTGGTAGTCGGCCTGCCTGTTTGGTCTTCGCGGTTCTGCCCTACCGCGAAGGGGCCACGAGGCGGCTAAGTGACAACAGTGGGGTCGAGAATGGGTTTCGATCCCACGCGGGTAGGAAGCAAGGGCTGCTCAAGATCCTAGACCAACCGACCAGCTTTCAAGTTCCTGGCTTCGACGACAGCCGAGATAAGTGGGTCTCCTACATCGTACGCGTTAAAGCATATTTTGAGGGAAATACCATCGCCTGTGGGAAGACCAAAAGAGCGCTGTTAGTTTCGGCACTCGGCACGCATACGATAGAAGTCTTAAGTTGTAGCTGTGCCCCGCGAAAGGTGAACGAGTTACCGTATGAAGAAGCAGTGGAATTCCTAGAGCAGCACTACGCGCCTAAGCGCAATAAAATAGCCGAGAACTATTAATGTTTCAACCGCGTGCAACAACAAATGGAGAGCGTACGAGAGTTTGTTGTACAGATCCGCAAACTTGCTGAAAACTGCAACTATGGCATGAGCCTTGACCGGAATCTACAGGATAGAATTGTGCGCGGCGCGAGAAGTAGAGACGTCCAGCGCAGGTTGCGATCACGGCGGGACCTTACGTTGAATGAGGCGGAAGAAGTAGCAGCCGCAGCTGAGGCAGCTGAGTCCGAAGTAGAACAAATGCAGAGGCCAGAAACGAAGGAAGGCGGCATACGTAAAATGGTGAAACAGCCGTCAAGAAATGTATACGGGCGGGACAAGCACCTTTCAGTAGCTGCATGTGGTCGCTGTGGAAGTTCATCACACACCGGGGAAACTGCGGCCACAAAACGAAAACGTGTTTTCGCTGAGGAAAGCAAGGGCACCTAGCCAGAAAGTGTCGAGCTGCGGGGTATCGGGAGCGACGCGGGAAACCTGATAAGGAGCAGATGTCATCGTTGTTGGTGGACGCTTCAGTAGAAGATGATGACTTGTGTATCTCGTCGATGTATGCAATCAAGTCGCAGGCTGCAACGGTCAGTTTCATTCAACCCGTTTGGAAGAAGCTTTGCTGGGGAGGCATTGACGTCAGCATGGAAATACAGGGTGTCACAAAAGAAAATTTACACGGTCTTTTTTTACCGCAAAAATAAACTAGGCATCGCCGAACTCTCATTCTCCGCCCAGAAGTAGCGCTAGAGGTCACAACCAGATGGCAAAGTTTCAGCCCGATCCTATAACTTAATCAAAAGTTATAAGTGATTTTCTGAAAATTTCAATAAGAAAATGGAGCCCACTTTTGCCCGTTTTTGGTGCCATAGAGCCCCATGTGTTTGAAAACTCCGTCGGCCGCCATTTTTCCATTGAAATTTTCAGAAAATCACTTATAACTTTTGATTAAGTTGTCGGATCGGGCTGAAACTTTGGCATCTGGTTGTGACCTCTAGCGCTACCTTTGGGCGGAGAATGAGCGTTCGGCGATGCCTAGTTTATTTTTGCGGTAAAAAAGACCGTGTAAATTTTTTTTGTGACACCCTGTAGACACTGGATCTCCTCTCTGTGTCATTCCTCGAAACGTGTATCTTCAGTGCCGAAACCAACGGCCTAGACTTGAAAAAACGAACTGAGACTGAATGGTTATCTCAGAAAATTGCCCCTCTTAGGAGAGCCGCATCTGGTCGTTGCTTTCCAGGGCCGCACGGTTCCTGCAAACCTGGTGGTGTTGGAATGCCTCGGACCCAGCCTTTGTGGCCGGGACGTAATCAGCAAGTTGAACTTGCTTGGCGCGGAAGTGGCCTCTGTTTCTGCTCACCGAGATAACCAGGAATTGGAATCCCTGCTGAGCGACTTCCAGGACTATTTGAGCCCGGTCTAGGAGACATCGAGCGGCCCCCCGTTCATTTCTACCTGAAGGAAGGAGCTCGCCCAATGTTCATGAAGGCAAGACCCGTTCCTTACGCTCTAATGGGTAAGGTTTGTGAGGATTTAGACCGCCTTGTTCAAACGGGAGTTTTGTCTCCGATAACACATTCAGAATGGGCGGCACCGATCGATCTTGTGCGGAAAAGCGATGGATCCCTTAGAATTTGCGGATATTTTATGTCGACTGTAAATGCTGTTACTGTACTGTATAACCAGGTACCGTTGGACGAGGATTCCAAACAAAACTGACGGTTAATAATACAAATCACGGTCTCTTCCGTTATAACCGGTTGTAGTTCGGGGTTGCATCGGCTTCCAGCCATTCTTCAGAGAAAAATGGAAACCATGCTGGCCGGCCTGCCAGGAGTGCAGGTGTACTCGGATGACTTGTTGGTGGCTGAGGAGCCAGGAACTGAAAATAAGAGGAGTGTGCTGCAATGATATCAAGACATGGGTGTGCGGCTGCGGCAGTCGAAGTGTACTTTTAGGAAAAGTGAACTTTGTTACTTGGGCCACAGAGTGGACCAGGAAGGGCTTCACCCATCGAGGAGAATCTAGACACCATCCGGCAGGCCCCAAGCCCTACGAACGTAAGCTAGCTCCGTGCCTTCATTGGATTGTTGACGTATTATCATCGATTTTTGCCAAATATGTGTATTCTGCTGGTACGGCTTTACGAGCTTTTAGAAAAAAAAAAAGTATGGCAATGGGGACCGAGACAACGAGACGCCGTGCAAAAGGCCAAGACAGTATTGCTAAAGTCTCCGGTGTTGACGTTTTTTGATGAAGCTAAACCACTTCGTCTGGAATGCGATGCCTCGCCAACAGAAGTAGGAGCTGTGCTGTCGCACCGATGGGGGTCTGTAGACCAACCATTCGCATTTCATTCGCGAAGCCTGACAAAAGCAGAAAAACATTATCCCCAAATGGAGGAAGAGGCGCTAGCCTTGGTGTTCGCCGTGCCCAAGTTCAGGGATTACGTGCTAGGTCGACAGTTCGTTCTTGTAACCCACCACCAACCCCTGATGGGTCTGCTGAGAGAGGACCGGCCGATACCTTTGCTGGCATCGGGAAGAATTCAGAGGTGGGCACTTCTACTTAGCGACTTCCAGTACAAAATCAAATTTCGTCCCGGAAAACTCAACGCGAATGCGGACGCCCTCCGCCGGTTGCCCCTTTCACAGACTGAAGAGCCGAGAGGAGGAGCTGCCACAGTACGTGTTCGCGACACAGTGCGTGGATGAAGCGTTTCTGCCGGCACGGCAGCTAAGGGAGCTCAGTGCCAAAGACAGAACACTTACGGAAGTAAAAGGCTTCGTAATGCGTGGCTGGCCGAGAAATCTAACCAGAGAACAGCTTGAGCCGCATCCTTATTTTTGCAGAAGCCAGGAGTTGACTGTCGTCCAGGACCTGCTCTACTGCGGACAGCGAGTCGTCATTCCAGGCGCAGCCCAGAAAGAGATGTTCGAGCTACACCACGAGGCTCATCAGGGGGTGACGGCCATGAAAAGGGTAGCTCGGACATTGTTTTGGTGGCCTCGATTGGACGGTGATGTAGAACGACTGGCTCGTCTTTGTCACAACTGTACACAGGCTGCTCCTATACCACCAGCAAGCACGCCTATTAACTGGCCAAAAACGGGAGAAAATTGGTCGTGGTTGCATATTGAGTTTGCCGGGCCAATTGAAGATAAAATTGCTGCTGGTGGTAGTGGATTCACACACTAAGTGGATCGAAGTATGTGTAATGCGCGCTGCCACCACTGAAGCCACCATAAGGAAGCTGATAGAGGTGTTCAGCAGATTCGGCTTACCACGTGCGATTGTGTCCGACAACGGGACTCAGTTTACTTGTCAGCAGTTTGGCGAGTTCCTGGAAAGAAATCACGTGGAGCATTTACGAACCACTCCGTATCAGCCACAATCTAATGGATTGGCAGAGCGGGCGGTCAAAACAGTAAAACAGTACCTATACTTCGTTTCACCTTCGGTCCGAGCGCGGCCGATGTTATGAGCCGAAAAGCCAATCAAACAGCGCAGAAAGCGCTACGTCATGGCGTGCTCTCTGCGCTTGATAGGACTAGCCGGCGTAGGTGCACGCACAGAGAGACGGCGAACACCCGCTGGTCCTATCAACTGCAGAGAGGAAGCCATGACGTTGTGCCTCTTCGCTGTTTGATTGGCCCTTCGGCTTATTACATCGGCCGCGCTCGGACCGAAGCTGAAACGAAGTATAGCAAAGTTGTCAACCGAGGATTTGAAAACGAAGTTGGTGAAAATAATATTGTCTTACCGTCGCACTCCACTGTCGGACAGGAAATCACCGGCCGAACTCTTACTCGGTTTTCAAGTAGGCTCGCGCATCGACACTGCTGTGCCGTTAAGACGAGTATGCTCGCCTGACTTGCAGGCCCCAAGAATTCGCCCTCATTCTACCGTGTGGTACTGGAACTTCGGGTAAGGTGAAAAATGGTTGCCCGGGGCGGTGGAGAGCAACCACGGAGCTCGCATGACTGCGGTCTCTACTCCCGGAGGCGACGTCCGCTGTCATCTCGATCAACTACGGCTACGGGAGGTCAAACCTGAAATCAGCAAGGCACCCGAGCCTTAAATCAGCGAGGCTCCCGCCGCCAGCGGTTCAGCGGTACTTGCACCCTCTCCAGGAGCCCTGCGGACAAGTGGGACCAAGCAGTGGTACGGGCAGCCGCGGCCAGGAGCCCTGCGAATGAGTTGGACAGCGCAGCGGTGACCTTAACTGAGCCAGAAGACAGCTGTGTGCCCTTCGAGCTGCGCCGAGCCACCCGGACTGGGAAACCTATTGATCGCCTTCGATTATAAGAAGAGGATAATTGTTATCACTTCGGCAGCGTTATCGAAGCAGACGATACTGTTATCAACTGTTTGTTTTATTAACTGTTGTGCCATTGGCCCGTGGTAGCGCTATATATATTTCCAAACCTGCCCGGGATAAACCGTTCTTACACTGGTAGTCGGGTGCCTGTTTAGTCTTCACGGTTCTGCCCTACCGCGAAGGGGCCACTAGATGGCTAAGTGACAACACTTAGCCATCTCGTGGCTAAGTTTTGTGGCTAAGTGGGGCGGACATAATGAAGACGCATATGTTTATCTCGTGGGTCTCGTGCTCAGTGGCAAAGTGGGGCGGAGATCTCGTGGGTAAGTGGGGAGGACATAATGAAGACGCATATGTTCATAAACTGCTCCTAGATCTAATGTAGATCTCGTCAGTTTAAATGAAATAACATTTAGTTGTTGTTTTTTTATCTTAAGGAAACTTTAGTTTTTTTTTTTTTTTCAAGCATCATCAAATTTAAAACTTTATTTTACACGAGACAAAGGGCGCATTCTTCAGATTTGATTTGTTAATTAGTCAAACGTGCACATTCTTTTGAGTTCATTCGTAAGACAACAGTGATTTTAGCTGAGCAGTTTTGAGCCTACATGTTCATTTTATCCCCATCGCAAATGACTTAACCCGAGGCATCCTCCAGGACAGTTTTGTCCGTAACTTTAGACATATGGGCATACATTCGAAAAGGGTTTTTTATAAGAGCCTCAAACATACTCATAAGTAAGTGCTTTTTTTTCTTGGAAGGCACCCATTGAAAGGTGTGACCTACTGTCCCGGTTAATGTAGCCAGAGCAATTCCAAGTCAGAAGCGCAGATTTTGTGAACAGGACTCCAAGACAAGGCCAAGGTTGCCCCAATAAAGCGGATATTATTACTTGATAATGCTTGTTACAATTTTAGGTTCCCGACAAATCGGGCACAGCCCGTGTGCGAACTGTGAATGCTAGGCTTGGTGCTTCAAAGAAATCTATCGGCGCAATATGTTGGTCCTATTCATCTGAAAGCCCGTTGGCAAAAGCTGTGCTGGAATGTGCCAAGGATATCTCCAGTGTTTTTCTCCGTATTGATGAGCCTAGCTCAGTGTTCCTAATGCATAGCAGTCTCAGATGATGGGCCAGCTGTCTGTTAATATGATGCGCCAACCGCACTTTGATGACATAGTGTGCCCGATGAGTTGAAGTCACTTGTTAGTTGACGCACAGCTGGCCTATAGCCTATGTAGGGCGTTTTTTTTTTTCAGAATTCGTTTGAGTTGTTGTGTATAGTACTGTAACCCTCCATTAAATTTGATTTATCACTTGATAAAATTAACATTATGAGTTTCCAACCTGAAGCTATTAATGACTGTCAAACTTTTTAATTGGTTTATTGCTCTTCTCTAACAATATTGGAAAGGTTAGTTAGAGGTCTTTCCATCTATTACTAATTCCTGAGCCTCCCATCAAAGATGTCGTCTCAACAATTGATAATCAAAGGGGATGGCAGTCTAACTTCTCATGCCGAGCCAGTAAAAAGTAACATGATCATCTTAATATTACTCATTTCATGCATTAACTATGAGTGCCTGTCATTGCAACACTGGAGCATGGGAAGGACATCACAAAAGCAAAGCTTCAAAGCTGTGTTCTTAGTTTTATTTGTACCGTCCCTCTTGTCCTCTAAGCCATTGGGTTACAATGTCTGTTCTCAACCACCCTGCTTGAATACTTGCTTTGACTGTGTATCTGCCGTTCTTGAATCAATATGCAAACTTTACCTGAATGTAAAATCGCTTTCTCCGAAAGGTGACACTTTAGGTCTACATGGCGGGTAACTCAGACGTCTCAAATCACACTAAGCCGCAATTAGGCTTTTTTTAATGCCTCTAGCTTTCCTTCAGTTTGCCTGAAGCCATAGAAGAAAATACAGGGGCATCGTTTGCTTGATGTCACGATAATTTGTCTACACTTAGGATACCTTGCATGTTGCACAAGAAATAGAACTTGGATCCAGTGCCAGTGCCGGTGACAGATCGGGAATGCAAAGTTCGGAGATATCAAAATAAAAGCAGCATACTTTGATAAAACTATTATCAAACGTGCAGTACTTCTAAACTTATCAAAAACTCGTTTAGAATCTTAATACTGGCCACTTTCATTGTAAAAAAGGAAGCTTACTTTGAAGGTCAGAAATGTTCTTCCGTTTTTCAGTCACAAAAGGCAACGGATCTCAAATGAGGGTCCACGGACCCTTTGCGATCCACGAAGGCATTCTTGGGGCCCACGAAGCCCTACCTCATCAGTCAAACCCGGAAATAAAAGTTGTCTTTTTTCAGATCGAGAAGAAATGTTTCAGTTTTTGGGCGAGTTTTCTCGTGTGTATGTCAATGAGAGTAGTCTACTTCACACTAGCCCTTAGTTATACTCATTTATCAAATCAATATTATATTTAACCTATACTTCCCCTCCCCTCACCACGAACGGGGTCCTCCATCATCTCCGCCGATCCACAAGGGGTCCGCAAAACATCGATGGTTGAGAACCACTGACATAGGGGAGTAGTTTTAGCACGTTTTCAACACATGAGCACTCAAAACGACGTCCGCAAGGGCACTGCACGTCCTGTACAACCAAAACATCTGCGGGAAATTTATTTTGCTCCGTTGCCAGTGTCGTTCGGAACTCTCCTCGTTAGAGCACAAAAAACAAAAAACAAATGCAAACACTGGCGGCGTAGCGAAAACGCCATTAAAAAGACGCAGATGTGGCTAGACTTCCATGCCAACTCTAACATGAAGACATATAGTAGCATTGCTTTCCGTCTTTAATATGGCCGCCATCACGGAGCGTCGCAAAGGGGAAAGGGAAGGCATAGGACAAGCTGAACGTGTTGCACCCCCCCCCCCCCCCCCCCGGAAGCCGAAACTGCAAGCGGGTGCGTTTTTTTGGTTTGTTTTTTTGCTTTATTAAAATGTACCTCATTTTGCAGCAACATAATGATTTGGTAGTCGCCAGACAGATATATTCACCTGACAAAAAAAAAGTTTTTTGGGGGTGTCAGTGTTTCTTTAAAAATGCTGTGAGCCTTCGTTTCTTTTCCATTCAGTAAGGAGAACATCACGCTGCCTGTTAACACAAATGCATGCCTAGGAAGACCATAAGTTATAGTTTAAGGGGAGCAGGAAGGGTTCTTGAAAGAAAACGAGTTAGAAGGGAATTCTAGCGTATTATTGTCCTGCAAATTTAAATATTACAAGCATTTGACCCTTAGGTATAAATAAAACAAAACCGAAACGCAGTCCGCTGAGTGTGACGTCATACCCAGAGGTTTCAACTGCCTCGCGCTTGCCCCTTGTGAATTGAACGCGTGCAGATATTTCGACTGCTCCGGCAGGGATGGCGGAATGAGCGGAATCGTTGAGATCTCTGTGTAACATTTCAAGACTCTGTCCTCCCTTCGAAATCATCGGGAGAGTTTTATTTTGAAAGTGCTCTTATGGCTACTCGGCGCTTCAACCTGAAATATAATTTTGATGCACCTGACTCTGAAGACCAATTGAACACGATTTATTTGTTTTTTGCCAAAGACAAAACTGCTTATTTTACCTTTAATCTGAAAGTCGGCAATCGAACTTAATTACAAAAATAGCAATCGGATTCTAAAAAAATGCAATGAACACTAAACAAACTATGCACTATCTTCTAAAAGTAAAGCTACAGGTTTATAGTTAATATCACCTGAAGTGAAACAAAGGCGAAACAGAACAACTCGTGAACTAAAGAAAGAACAAAAAAACTTGGTAGCAAGAAACAGAAAACAAATAAAACATTGGCTTTCTTGCTGACAGTTTGTTTTCAGTGAAATAAATGCCACGGGCGTCCACAATATCATTCCTTGGTTTGACAAATTTCTAAATGACCGTGGGCTCATAAAATGTTTTGTTTTGCTGTTGTATTTCTCGATTAGGGAACTTCACGATCTGAAACTTTTGCATTTTATTACAAAGGCTAGCGTTGCATTCAGGAGGACTTTAAACATTCCGGTACGCGTAGTTAATTCATGGAGCCCAAAAACAGGGCCCGACCTTATATGACAAAACAAGTGACATTCACGCTTTTACATTCACTCTTACACAGTGCTTTACGCAGCAGCACGCTCCGCAGGACTCGAGCCACGACGCATTCCACGTTGAGTCACCCTTTAAGGGATAGCCGTACTCTGGCAGCCTCTCTAGAAATAGTTTCCGGGTCAGGGTCGATTGCGTCGGCTGCACTGGTTACGAACGTGGGTTTACGGCGACAAACGCTCTCCGCGTGCGGGCTCTCTTATGCAGCATAAGTGCATCGAAACATCTCTTGTTTCTTCATAAGCAGTTTCTGGTACCCTTCCACGCGTTACGAAGCATCGGTGTCCGTTTGTGTTATTCTACTGCAGTTTGGTGGCAGGTGAGAGCTCGCGTTTTCAGTGGATGTTATTACGAGTAGAAATCTGGCGAACTTTTTGTCCAAAGTCGGACTTCTGGCGGTACTTCCCGAACTTCTTTATTTTGGCGAAATTCCACGACGTTCGGCTCTTGAACAATGTTACCCGACTTTTGAACACATTTTTTTTTTTTTTTTTAAGAAAGGTAGGCAGCACAGTAAGGGACAGTTTAAGAAACACAAGGCATGGCTATTCCCGGGTGTCCTATTAACTTTCCGAAGTCGAACAGATTGCGGCATTACCTATTTAAATACAAAACAAAAACGATTCGCGGATTGAGAAACGTAAAATTGATAATTCACACCCAGTGTTTCGGATTACGTCGGCTGACAGGTTTTATTTTAAATTTAAGTCCGGTTACCAACGTTTCCTCAAAACAAAATTAATTTAATACGTTTAACAATTGCGCAGTTTACTACACACCAGCTTGAGGTGGCACCAATTTTTTTTCACTTTCCTCCATTTTTTAATAATAGTCCCAATCCAGTCGGTGTTCGCGCTAACAGTTCACAATTGGAAAAAAAATATCATAGCTCGGCAGCTTTGCAACATCTTTTTTCTCGATTGATCCTGACAATTCGAAGCTGAATAGAGGATGTACTGCGTTTTATTTGTTTATTATAAACATAAATTGAGTTAAAAATCAAAACTTAATACTGGAACAACACTGGCCTCGTTGCGCCTCTGCGACGAAATATAGTATAAACAGCCGTTTCAACGGGTATGTAAAAGTGAGGTTATAAAGTATTACTCGTGAAGTATATCGCTAAAGCCTGTTCTTCAAAATTGTCATGTTAACGACTTACTCCAAAGCAAGCTATTCGTTAACCTGCCATACATATACGCATTAGTACATCACCATTTATCTATGGGCTTACGTCTACGTGAAGCGTAGCAGCTTGCATCGAATCTATTGTGCAAAGAATATTTATCCGAGTGAAACCACCTTTCAGCACTTCTAGTAGACATTCAATTCATTGATTTATTGCAACAAGTGTTAATAACGTTTGCTTCTATCACGCCAAACTGATTGATTTCTAACAATAAGTTATTTTTACCTTGTATTTTTTTTAACATGCTGTGAATCTTTGTGGTCATCCCTTCTGTAATGCTCTCTGAGTCCCGAGGTTGCTGAAGTAACAAGTATGAACTTGTTCAAGTTTAGCAATGAGTATACGTGAAAACCAGATCCTTTTAAAAAGATAAGGGTCGTTTATACTTTGGGTGTTTTACATTACAGTCAAGTTGTAACACCACTCGGAACAAAGAGAGGAGTAATGTAGTCTAATGTTTGTCAAAAAAAGAAAAATTAGCTGGTCTTTTATTTCATTTCCTTTGGATAAAAACATTTTAAAAGTGCTTTCATCCAGAGCAACTCCAAGGCACAAACGCACATTGCGTGAGCATGGACTGCGATAGAGGGCTCACAATGCCCCAATCCATGAGATATTATCACGTGAGAATGTTATTTACATTTTTAGGTTTCCACAAATGAGGCACAGCCAGTGTCTGAATGCTAGGATTTGTGCTTCAAAGAAGTCAGCCGGCGCGAGATGTTGGTCCTATTCATCTGAAAGCCCGTTGGTAAAAGCAGTGTTAAAATGTGCCAACGATGTGTTCAGTGCTTTCAGTCTTTTGATGAGCCTAGCTCAATGTTCTGAATGCATAGCAGTCTCAGATGATGGGCTATGTTTCTGTTACTATGATGCGTGAACCGCAATTTGATCATTTAGTGTGCCCGATGAGTTGAAGTCGCTTTTTAGAGGGCGAACAGCTGGCTAAGAACTTATGTAAGACCTGTTATATTTTAAGGATTCGTTTGAGCTATTGTGTATAGTACTGTAACCCTCAAATAAATGTGATTTTATCACTTGATAAAAATTATTCTAATGAGTTTCAAACCTGGAACTCTTAATATATTTCAAAATATTTTAATTGTTTTATATGTGTTCCTTAATAATACGAAGTGTTAGTTAGAGGTCTTGCAATATATTACTAATTCCTGAGTCTGCCATAAAATATGTCTTCTCTGCAATTGCCAATTAAAGGTGTTGTGAGAGTGACAGATATGATGCAAAACCAGTAAATAAATTCACGTGATCATCTTAATATCACTCATCCCATGCATTAACTATGAGTATCTGGCATTGTAACACATGAACATAGGTAAGGATATCGCAAATGAAAAGCTTCAAAGCACTGCTTTGGATTTTGTTTGCGCTCTCCCTCCTTGTCCTCCAGGCCAAGGTTACAATGCCTGTTCTCAACCAGCTTGCATGCATACTTGCTTTGACTGTGAATCCGCAGTTCTTGAATCAAAATGCATACTTTCCCTGAATGTCAAACTCATTTATCCCAAAGGTGTCACTTTAGGTATACTGTACAATGAAGACCGACGATGAGAGAAAAGCAGACAAGAGGACTGGTAACTCAGAGGTCTCAAATTACAGCAAGCAGTCATCAGGCTTCTTTGAAGGCGTCCAGCTTTCTTTCAGTTTACCTGAGCTCACTGAATCAAATATGGGGACCTCATTTGATCGAATTCACAATAATTTGTTCCCACTTAATATAACTTGCATGTTGCGCACGATATGAAACTTGAATCCAGTGACAGTGCCGGTGAGAGATAGAGAATGCAAAGTTTGGAGATATAAAAATAAATGCACGATATCTTGATTACTATATGAAGAAACGTGCACTACTTCAAAAATATTTATTTATCTTTAAGAATCATATTACTGGCCAGTTTCTAAGTAAAGAAAGGAAACTTACCTTGAAGGTTATTAGATTTTCCGTAGTGGCGGCGAGTGTGTGCATTTTCCACTGAATAGTAAGCGCAACACAAATAAGAAAATCACCCGAGTGTTTGCACGGCCCCATTAACGAAACACCGTAGCATCAGGAGTGGACATACTGCTCACATTATTGGCGCAGGGAATCTTCCATGTTGTGAAATCAAATTAAAAAGGATCAACCTTCGAAGAAGTCATCGCGCAATACAGGAGCCGTCAGCTGACGATTATCGGTATGAACGGTTTGAACCTCGAATCCGGGGCGAGGAATACCTGTCCCCCACTGTCTAATGACACATCGTGAACTTTCTGTCTCTTCGTCGTATGATCGTATCGCAATGTTGCAGCAAATAAAGCGAAACGCTACACCACAGCGCGGATTGACATGGCCTACGCGCTGCTGACGACCGAGTACGCATTCTAGCTTGGAATTCAACTTTTGAGTGGATCGACTCGCTCTTGTCGCCGTTAAAGCGCTCCCGATGGTTTCAGAAATGCTCTTCCGTTTTTCAGTCACGTCACAGAAACAATTTTAGCATGTTTTCGGCACTTGAGCACGCAAAGCGAGCACAGCGAGGAGCATCGCATGTCCTGCGTAACAAAAACACCGTCGGGAAATTTAATATGCTCCATTGCCAGTGTTGTTCGGCGCTCTCCTCCTCCAAACAAAACATAAACAGCAAAGGCAAACACTGGCAGCGTAGCGCAAGTCCGCACGCACTATTAAAAAGACGCAGATGTGGCTAGACTTCCCCGTCAACTCTAACTTGAAGAGGTATAGCAACATTGGTTTCCGTCTTTATCATGGCCGCCACCACGGAGCGCCGTAAAGGGGAAGAGGAAGGCACAGGAAACGGCGGAACGTTGCCGCCCCCCCCCCCCCCCCCCCCCCGGGTTTGAACTTCGAGCAGGTGAGACTTTTTTTTTTTGCTTTATGAAAGTATACGGTATTCTGCAGCAACATAATGTTTGGGTAGTCTCCAGACACACATATTCGCCTGACCAAAAAAGCGACATATATAGACGCTTTACACACGCGCCAGATTGAGCCGCCATAGCCGCCCTTCTCTTGTCTTACCGAGATGCCGAGCCACTGAAGCGGGCGTTGACGAGTCTCCACAACGGCCTATGCTGGGGGGAAGGACACAGTAACACTTAAAATGGCAATAACCTGTCCTGCTGTGGAAATGATGAAGTCAAGCGAACGGAATAAGAGGGAACAAAAACTGAAGGTCAGTTATGGCGGCGCCCATGCACAGCTGCTGTAAAGCGTCTATATATATATGTTGTTTTTTTTGTTTTTTTTTTGGGGGGGGGGGGAAGGGGGGTGTCAGTGTCTCTTTAAACGAGCTGTGAACATTCGTTTCTTTTTCATTCAGTAAGCACGTAATCACGCTGCGTGTTACCAACAAATGCAATCTGAGGAAGACTATAGGTTATAGTTAAAAAGAAGAAGGAGGGGTGCTTGAAAAAAAAAAAACGAGTTCGAAGGGAATTCTATTCTATTATTGTCCTGCAAATTTTAATATCAACTGCATTTGAACTTTAGGTATAAATAGACACAGCAAAACCGAAACGCAATCCGCTGAGTGTGACGTCATAAGGCAGAGGTTTCAACTGCCTCGCGCTTGCCCCTTGTGATGGAACGCGTGCAGATATTTCGACTGATCGGGCAAGGTATGCGGAAGACGCGGAAATGTTGAGGTCCCTGTGTAACAATTCATGACTCCGTCTTCCCTACGAAGGCGCCGGGAGAGCGCTACATTGAAAGTGCTGTTGTGGCTACTTGGCGCTTCAATCTGAAATATAATTTTGATATTACTGATTCTGGAGACCAAATGGACACGATTTAGTTGTTTTTTTCCCAAATACACAATCGCTTCAGTTTAGCTTTAAGCTGGCAGTCGAGAATCGAACGGGGTTATAAATATACCTCGGATTCTAGGAAACTGCTATGAACTCTAAATAAACTACGTACCATCTTCCAAATGTAAAGCTACTGGTTTATACTTCGTTTCAACTTAAGTGAAACAAATGTGAAACAAAGGAACTCGTAAACTGAAAAGAACTCGTCACACACACAAAAAAAATACTTCCTTGCTGGCAATTTGTTTTTAGTGAAATAAAGGCCACAGGCGTCCACAATGGCATTCCTTGTTTTAACAAATGTCTAAATATCCATAGGCTCATACAGTTTTTTTGTTTTTTTTGCTATTGTATTTTTTATTAGGTAACTTCACGATTTCAAACTTCAGCATTTCATTTCCACCGCTAGCGTTACATTCTCGAGTAGTTTCAACTTTCCGGTACGCGTGTTTATTTATGGGGCTTAAAAAAAGCAGTGTCGGACCCTGTATAACAAAACCTATAACGTTCACTCTTACATGGTGTGCTTTACGCAGCAACACGCTCCGCATGACGCGAGCCGCGGGGATTTTCCCGTTGACTCACTCAATATGCGATAACGGAACTCTGGCAGCTTCTCTCAAAATAGTTTCGGGGACACGGTCGATTGCGTCGGCTGCACTGGTTACGAACGTGGCTTTACGGCGACCGCTGCCATCCACGTGCGTGCCCCCTTATGCAGCATAAATGCATCGAAATACCTATTGTTTCTTCGCAAGCAGTTTCTGGTACCCTTTCCCGCGTTACGAAGCATCGTTGCCCGGTGTGTTTAAGTTTGGTAGCACGTGAGAACTCGCGTTTTCACTTGCTGATATTACGAGTAGAAATCTGGCGAACCTTTTGTCCAAAGTCGGGCTTCGTACAGTACTTCCCAACCTTCAATATTTTGGCAAAAGTCGACGACGTTCGGCTCTTGAACAATGTCACCCGACTTTTGCCCACACATAAAAAAGTAGGCAGCATAGTAAGTGACTCGTTAAGAAACACAAGGCATGGCTATTCCCGGGTGTCCTATTAACTCTTCGAAGCCAAAAAGATGGCGGCTTTACACAGTTTAATACGCCGAAACACGATTCCCGAGTATGCCAGCTGACACAGTTTATTTTATGTTAAAATCCGACTACTAGCGTTTCCTGAAAACGAAATTGACCATTATACGTTTAATAATTCAGTGGTTTATTACCCACCCCCGCCAGGTGGTACCAATTTATTCTTCATTTCCCTTCATGCCCTAATGATAGCTGAACTCCTGTCGATGTTTGCGTTAACAGTTCAAAATTGGCAAAATCATAACTCGCCAGCTTCGCAAGATCTCTGTTTTCGGTTGCTCCTGCCAATTTGAAACTGAGTAGACGACGTACTACATTTCATTCGTGGTATATACTCATAAATGCGAGTGAAAAATAAAAAGTTAAAACTGAAACAACACTGGCCTAGATGCACTTGTGCGGTGAAATATATTAGGAACAGCCAGTTCAGTGGGTATGTGAAATTGAGATTATAAAGGATTACTCGTAAAGTGTATTAGGGCTGGGATTGATCGATTAACCTTCCGATTAATCGATTAAGGCTTTAACCGCGATCAATATTTTTAACGGGTTAATCGGATTTTTAATCGGTACCAAATAAGAGGTCGATCGGACGCACGCACGGTTCTATCCTGGACGACCTGCCAAAATTAAAAGTAAATCATGCCCTCCCCCCCCCCTCCCCCCCCCCCCCCCCCCCCCCGAGGGAAAAGGCTGCGTGGCTTGCATCTGGTCGGTCTGTCCCGAGCGGTTTTCCGTTCCCAGCCAGGTGCTATGTAGTATGGACAAAGTTCAATTCTCGCACTCGCGAAGCGTCACGTGTTCGAGTATATACATTACTGTTCTGCCGAGGCCAGACAGACAAGCCGGGCCCGAAATTGATCCCCGCGTGACCGCAAACATCACGTGTTGAGGATCTATTACACATCCTGCCCAGGCCAGACAAACAAGCAGACAAACAAGCTGGGAAGCCAGCAACGCCATCATTACATGTTCCAGTATTCGGCCCGTAAACATGCACGAGTTCGCGAGTATAAAAGGCAATCTCGCCGGAAAGTTTGGGATTAAAGTAAACTCCAGCGGTGAAGTTCTTAACTCGAAGGAAGTCCATTGCCTTATCTGCAAAAAGGCGTTTTCGTACAGTGGAAGCGTAAGTTCGCTTCAGCATCACCTACGTCCGAAGCACCCAAGTACGCCGCTGCAGCCTGGATAATCCGCAAAAACGCAGACAACAATCGACGCCTTCTCATCAAGGCAGCTTTTTTTAAAAAAAGAAGAAAGCATCGCCCAAGCCTTTACTTGGCTTGTTTCTGCAAGCCGGCCACTGAACATTGTTGAAGACCCAGGACTAAAAAATGTGCCTCAGATAGCCTTAAGCTCTCCGTCATACCAGCTGCCTTCGCGTCGCGCAGTGAGTGCTAGGGTGGACAGCCTGTACAACACCAAAAGTGAGTGTCTTCATACAGAACTTTCGGCAACTAGCTTCATCAGCTTAGCGGCTGACTTCTGGACCTCAATTGCCAATGATGCCTACCTTGGCGTAACGGCGCATTGGATTGACGACGACTGGGTGTTCCGATCCTCAACACTGCAGGTGAGACACGTACCTGAACGCCACACAGCAGAACAGTGTGCCCGTGAGGTTTTGGAGGCTGCTATGGCGTGGGAAATTGATTCGAAGGTGGACGCTGTGTGCACCGATAACACGCGTAACATTTGTCTTGGTGTAGAGAGAGAGCGAGCTTCCAGAGCCTGAAGTGCGCAGCAGAGACGTTGCAGCTGTGCATCCACAAAGCGCTCAGCGTGACAGGAGTGGAGAGACTACAGGCCGCCTGTCGCCGTAGTGTGGGTCATTTTAAGCACAGTTCGAACCACCAAACCTCCATTTCAAAGCCCGCATCTGATCCTTGAGCTCTAAAAAAAGAAAAAAAAAAGCTTCAGCAAGATATTGCCACGCGATCGAATTGCACCTTCATAATGATAGACCGCCTGCTCAAACTGAAGGAGAACTTGCGCTGCTCCATGGAGGACGACAGTGCGAGCAAAGCGACTGTTCCCCGCCTCACAGACGTCGACTGGGACATGTTAGAGCACCTTAGAGAGGCTTTGAGACCCCTTCTCGAGGTAACGGAGCTCCTTCGAGGAGACAAATATGTAACGCGGTTCGTCCTTATTCCAGCCATAAAGCTGCTGAAGAATAAAATGAGAATAAACGACTGCGACCCCGCCTTCATCTGCCGCTTCAAGGCCATGCTGGTGGACTCAATCGATGAGAAGCTAAGCACGTGGCCGCACTACAACGATCACGAGATGGCGACCTGTCTCGACCCTCGGTTCAGGAGCCTCGCTTGCATCGGCAAAGATCGCCTAGAACACGTGTGGCAAGAGCTTTCACAGCTGGCATTATTGCGCCGGACACTCATCGCGACAACACACAAAAGAAAAAAAGAAAATACGCCTTCTCGGAGGAAAGTGAAGAAGCTTCAGTCTCCTGCCAAGCGTCACTTTATCGGTCGCTGCCAGATGTAACGGACGATGACCTGGACCCGTTGCAGTGGCGCCGAGCGCAGGGCTCTCTCCTTCTCCAGCTAGTACCAATCGTTAAGAGGGTGATGTGTGTTCCAGCCACCTCAACGCTGTGTGAGCGTCTCTTCAGTGCTGCAGGCATGGTCGTGAGCAAACAAAGGAACTCGCTCCTGTTGGAGAATGTGGACAAACTTCTTTGTCTTCGCAGCTGGAGCAAAAATATCTGAGTCTTTGAATGGTTGAACTAGTGCCACTAAATAAGCTAAGCTTATTTAGAAGAGCTCATTTAGTGGCTCTAGGCTGAACTATATGTATCATCAATTGTAAACGTCCTTTGCGCCGTGTACCAGAGAGTAAAATAAGCCTTCAAAGGCAAGACGAGTTGTTGCATTTTTTTATATATTATAAAAATCAACGCAAGCGATTAATCGATTAATTATTCGATCAAAGGGTGGCGATTAATTGTGTTAAAAGTTTAAATCGACGCCCAGCCCTAAAGTATATCGCTAATTCCTAATTTAATTCGCTAATTTATATCGCTAATTTGTCATGTTAACGTTTCATTCTAAAGCAAGCTATTCCTTAGCCTACCATACATTTCTACACGAGCACATCTGCCATTTCTAAGTGGTGTTATGAATGGCGCGCAAGGGTATCGGCCGGTCTCCCCCCCACCAACGCAATGTCGCCTATTGCCCAAAGACCCAAGAAAATGCAGTTGAGCCCCCCATCTCTTCAGACTCTACCAGGACATCCCTCTGGTCGTTCGTTTGGAGCTCGTGCAGTGCTTTCACGTAGTTTTGACCATCCCGAACAAGGGACGCACCTGTAGCCGCGAGCTGCCTGGTGGAGGAAAGACGACGAAAAAGAAAACGATCTTCTGTGAGAGCGCGCGCCAGCGAGTGCCATTGTTCTGAAAACGCGACCTCGTGGAAAGCTGGTGACGATCATCTGTCTAACCTGTACATAGGATGTGATTAAATCTGTACATACTGTACATTTTGTTATCGGGGATCGGCTTCCAGTCTCCTACACCAGTCCCGCTCTCGTACCTGGCATGTATCGTCGCACCGCCAAACAGGGTCAATCGCTCGGTCCCGACAACTGGATGGCAGCGGTGGAGATCGGCTCACGGTCGTCGGACGCCATGGCGCGGTTAGTGCCCGGCTTTGCTCGGGGTCTGCCAAGTTCCATTCCTTATAGCTAGGAAGTAACCAAGGGGAACTTGGGGATCTTTTCGCTTACTGTTGAAGTTTAGGCGTGTGTCGTCGTAGTTCACAGTGAAAAAAGTCCGAGCGTGTGTGTCACTCGTACAGAATGGACTGGACGAAACTAAAGAGGTTGGAGCTAGTGCAGCCAGCCGATGAGTTTGAGCTGGGAGTTCCAAGAGCCGCTAAACGACAGCAGCTCATTGAGTAAATTATTTCATTAGAATTAGATCACGAAGAAATTGTAGACTGCTGGATGGAAGTTGAAAGAAAAGCGGCCGCCCAAAAGCGGGAGCTCGATCTAAAACAGCAGCAACTAGATCTGGAAGGCTAAAGACTTGAGCTAGAACAGCGGAAGCTAGAGAATAGGTCAACGGGAAACGAAGGAGCAGAACACTCAGAGAGTTTCAAAATGAGTAAACTCATGCAGCTTTTAAGGTGAGTGAAGACATTGGTCTTTTTGTTGTAAACTTCGAGCGCACCTGTGAAAAGGTGAGCTTTGTGCGGAGTTCTTCGCCGCAGAGGTTGCTCACCCTCCTCCCCTGTGAAGCCGCGGACCTGGTTTCCCGTTTCATCAAAGAATATGCAGAGGACTATGCTAAAGTCAAAGCTAGCTTGCTCCGCAAGTACCGCCTCTCGACAGAAGCATTCCGTCAGCGCTTTCGGAACATACCTAAGAAAGCGGGGCAGGGGTATCCTGAGTTTGCGTACAGTCTGCGGGCTAACCTGACGGAGTGGCTTAAGAGTGCTGACGCCTATGGCGATCACAACAAGGTCGTAGAATACGTGGCAGTGGAACAGTTTCACCGTTGCCTTCCGGACACGGTGAGATTCTGGCTTCAGGATAGGTCCGACGTAGACTCTGTCGAAACGGCAGTAGAACTCGCAGAGGAGTACGCGACTCGCAGGAGAGCGGAAGAGGCGCAAGGTTAATCTAAAAAGCCACAAAGCATGTACAAGTGGTCAAAGGGCAAAAATGGTCGCGAGAACCAGGAACGGGATGAGTGGACCGAAAAAACGACTCCAAAAGAGGGAGTTAGTGGAGCGTCCAAACCCAGCAACAATGAAAAGTACGAAAGGAACAAGGCATTCGAGGCCCGTAAGCAACCCATTTGTTACAACTGTCGACAGAGGGGACATTTTGCCGCATCTTGTGACAAGCCTAGAGTGATGTTTCACTACGCGCATGATGACGACAGCATGGAGCTCTTAGAACCATACATGCATGACTAGAGGTCAACGGAAGACCATGCAGAGTACTTCGCAACTGCGCTGCCACGGTTGACATTATCCACCCTTCATGGGTTAGTTCTGGGGACTACTCTGGAGAACGTGCGTGGATAAGGCAGGCGGTAGAGGAGCAAAGCGTGTGACTCCCCATGGAGCGAGTAACCATAAGCGGTCCCCTTGGAAAACTAGAGACAGAGGCAGCTGTCTCGAAGAACCTGCCATTGAGCTGCCCTTACGTATTCTCGAATAAGTCTGATCAGTTGCTGCGAGACTGGGGTCTCGTGTTCAGCGAGAGGACGGTAAATGCCCTGACAAGGGCTAGGGCGCGGCTGGTAAAGTCGGAGACGGTGTGTGGAAAAGAGAAGGCAAACTCTGGTGAACCGGAGTTAACCGAAAGCGAGCGTCTTCTTCCCACAGCTTCAGCGACGCGAGCTTGGAACGGACTCTGAGCCCGAGGTGAGGGAGGTCGGAGGGGATCAAGCTTTAGCTAAAGAGAACAACCATCCGGGGCTGGAGGAGTCCGGAGGTCGGGTACTTTCACCGGCCTCATCCAGTTTCGAAGCGTTGCTGGGGGTAGAGAGATCACACCCCGTCACGAAGCAGCAGTCCGATTCAAGTCGCAACCAACTCCATGACACCGTCCGGGAAGGCGTTAGTCGGAGGAACATTTCCTACCACATGAGGGCGGGGGTGTTGTAGCGTACCTATCGAAGCCAAAGGGGTAGATTACTGGATCAGCTGGTTGTCCCCTTAAGCGCAGGTCGGACCTCTTGCACTTGTCACATGGCAGCTCGTGGTCGGGCCACCTTGGAGCCAAAAAGACTTAAGACAGGTTGCTCCAGGAATTCTACTGGCCGGGATGCTTTCGCAACGTGGAGAATTTCGTAAGGTCTTGCGACGCATGCCAGCGGGTCGGGAAAGCCAACTAAAAACGAAAGGCTTCTCTAACGCTAGTTCCTCTGATAGCGGAGTCCTTTCGCCGTCTTGTGATAGATATCGTCGGCCCCTTCCCCGTGACGGAATCGGGGTACAAGTGCGTGCTGACGATGGTCTGCCCCGCTACAAAGTTCCCGGAGGCTTGTCCCCTCAAAGAGCTGAGCTCAGCCACTGTTGTGGATGCGCTTCTCTCGGTTTTTGCAAGAATAGGATTTCCGGCAGAGGTGCAGAGTGACCAGAGAAGTGTTTTCATGAGTTTGTTGACGACCACGTTTCTGGAAAGGTGTGGCATTCGCATCTCGCATAGATCAGTCTACCACCCCTAGTCCAACTCGGTGGAGAGGTGGCACTCGGTGCTTAAACGGGTCCTGCGCGCACTTTGCTTTGAGCAAAATAAGGACTGGGAGTCATGCTTACCCGCGACGATGTTCGCATTGCGCAGCATGCCGCACGAGGCTACTGGGTTTAGCCCCGCGGAACTAGTGTACGGCCGTTCATTGCGTTATCCACTGCGAATGATTCGGGAGTCGTGGGAGGGTCAGGGAGATGAACCCACCATAGTGGAGTACATAATGAAACTGTTGGAACGTCTACAGAGTACCCAAGAGAAAGTAACTGCGAACATTAGAGAGGCGCAGGTGCGGGCGAAACGTTACTATCAGAGGGGAGCCAGGTTGCGTAAGTTCGAAGTGGGAGACAGGGTTCGAGTGATGCTTCGACCTTCCGTCAAAAACAAATAGGAGGTACAGTAGGAGGGTCAAGTTAAAGTGGTGCAGAAATTGTCCGACACAAACTATGCGGTAGAATCTGGTGAGAAACGGAAGAAGGTAAGGATCTACCACTCGAACCTCATGAAGCCCTACGTAGGTAGAAAAGAAACAGTTAACTTGGCTTGGAATATGCCAGGGGAGGTTCCAATCATGTTCCCCATCTGGGAAGGACAGACAGGGGCCTACAAAGTAGATTCAGTGCTGGCCAAAATGGTGAACGCCGACGCGCTCACGGAAGAGCAGGCAAGCCAGCTAAGGGTCCTGATCAGCGAGTTTCACGGCGTGTTTTCGGATAGGCCGGGCAAGACAGAGTTTGCGTGTCATGACATCCAGCTTAGCCAGGAAACCCCGATCACATCCAAAGCGTATCGCGTTTCGCCAAGACAACAGGATATTGTCACGAATGACAAGTGATGAGCCAACGAAAACTGAAGTAAACTAAATGTTTAATGGGGCGAACTTGTGCCCAAATTAAAAGAAAGGAACAGAATATAACAGGAGAGCGTCAGGGCGTCGATGTCGGCAAAACCGCAAGATCGAGCGCTGGAGCGAGACTGACTTTGGCTCGCCACGCGAAGCCCCTTATGTACACGCGTGGGCTTCTGGAATAATCGGCGTAGAAGGTTCGACGAGTAGAACATTCGGGTCTCGAACAAGCAACAGGATTCTCGAATTTTCTAGAACACTAAATTGCAGGAATGAACAAAAGACACATCGCTCCCAGGAATCGAACCCTGGCTTTTCCCGTGGGAGGCAGGCGCCCTAACCGTTAGGCCACGCGCGCGCTGTCTACTTGGCCAGCTGCGCGCGTGGCAATATAATGACCCGAGAGATCCAACGCATGCTGGACCTTGGCGTCATTGACGCTGCTGAAAGCGACTTCACTTCCCCTCTGATCTTTGTATCTTGGTAGAGGTTCCGGGCAAAGAGCCCAGACCGTGCATCGACTACCGTAAGCTGAACGCCATCACTGTCGACCAAACATACACGGTCCCTAACATTGAGGAAAGAATCAAGCGAGTGAGTGCTGCGCGATTCATTTCAACATTAGATCTTGTCCGTGGTTACGGGCAAGTGCCACTTACCGAAAAGGCAAGACGGTACGTGGCGTTTAACTCCCCTCTCGGGACATTTCGCCCGCTCATGCTCAGCTTTGGACTAAAAAATGCCCCGTTTAGTTTTTCCATGCTAATGGACAGAGTTCTGAGAGGAATCGAAGGGTAAGCGCTCCCGTACCTCGACGACTTAGCTGTTTTCTCGGAGACGTGGTGCGAACACCTGTTCCATCTGGGGGAAGTGTTCCGTAGACTGCGGGAGGCTGGACTCACTGCGAAGGCAGAAAAGTGCCAACTGGGACGCGCTGAGGTTTTGTACCTAGGGCATGTGATTGGTCAAGGGTGCCGCCGTCCCTCAGAGATAAAGGTAGAAACTATTGAACACTACCCCACGCCTTCGACCAAGACGCAAATTTTGTCGTTTTTGGGTTTGACCGGGTATTATCAGAGGTATGTTTCCAACGACTGGCAAATAGCTAGGCCGCTCACGGACGCTTTCCGTGGAAATGCCCCAAATAAAGTAGTTTGAACTGAGGAAAAAGAGGAGGCTTTCTGCAGCTTGAAAAAGGCGCTGACGGATCGTCCCGTCCTGAGAGCTCCGGATTACGCGCAGCCGTTCTATGTCCAAGGTGACGCCAGTGACAGATGAATGGGGGTGGTTTTGTGTCAAAAGGCGGAGAATGGGGAAGAGCACCCGATCCTCTACGCCAGCCGTAAGCTGACCACGCGGGAGGAGGCTTATAGCGCCTCCGAAAAAGAGTTTGCCTGCCTGGTCTGGGCTGGACAGAAATTGTCGTGTTATCTGTCGGGCGCTCAGTTTACTTTCTAAACTGACCACTGTCCGCACACCTGGCTGCAGCAGATGTCACAAAAGAATGGAAGGTTACTGCGATGGAGTCTGGCTCTTCAAGAACATAACTTCCATGTGACCTACAAAAAAGGAAAATTGAATTTAAATGCCGATTGCTTGAGTCGCTTGTACTAAGACAATCTTTTCTGCTTATTTGTTTTAGCGGGTGTCCGATTTTACTACTTCTGCTGAGTTTTAGCCTGTTGCGTTAAGCTAAGGGTTTCCCTTAACTTGGGTTTTGTTTTGTTGCGTTCGTTGATCCTTTGGTTCAGTATAGTCTCATTTTGTCTGTGACATGCTCACACTTGGGAAGAATTTAGAGTAGCTTGGAACGGAGACTTTTCAATTTTGTTTTACTTGGCAGACCTTTGGGTGGAATTGGGCGCTTGCTGGTCTGTATTGTTTGATGGCTTGTGATGTTGCGACCCGCTAATGCTTCCCCTCCGAAACTTCAAGGGTTAGCGGACTACTGCCTGGACTTCGGTCGGCGACATCAGAAGCGGGACAAGTCTCTCGGCGGAGCGGTTGCTGACTGCTCCACCTCCAGACCCTCTCCCTGTCGGCGGAAGAGCCGTTATGAATGGCGCCCAAGAGTACTGGCCAGTTCCCCCCCCCCCCCCCGTCAACGCGATGTTGCCTGTTTCCCTAAGGCCCAAGAAACTGCTGTTGAGCACCCCATCTCTTCAGACTGTACGAGGATATCACTCTGGTCGTTCGTTTAGAGCTCATGCAGTGCTTTCACGTAGTTTTGACCGTCCCGAACAAAGGACCCACCTGCAGCCGCGAGCTGCCTGGTGGAGGAAAGACGACGAAAAAGAACACGATCTTTTGTGAGAGCGCGCGCCAGCGAGTGCTGTTGTTCTGAAAACGCGACCTCGAGGAAAGCTGCTGACGATCATCCGCCTAACTTGTACATAGGATGTGATTAAATCTGTACATACTGTACATTTTGTTACCGGGGATCGGCTTCCAGTCTCCTGCACCAGTCCCGCTCCCGTACCTGGCATGAGTCGTCGCACCGCCAGACAGGGTCAACCGCTCGGTCCCGACAGTGGGCATACGTCTATGTGAAGCGTAGCAGCTTACATCGATTCTTTTGTAGAAAGAGCACCAACTGAGTGGAACCACCTTCCAGCACCTTTAGAAAACATACAATTGATTGATTTATTGAAAAAAATGCTAATTAATCATGTTTGCTTTATCACCCATAACTGAATGATTTCTAACAATATGGTCTTTTTATCCTGTATTTTTTATCATACTGTGATTCTTTGTGGGCACCCCTTCTGTAATGCTCTCTGATTCCTGAGGTTGCTGGAATAACATGTCTGAACTTGTTCTAGTTTAGCGATGAGTATGTGTAAATCCAGAGCTTTTCCAAACGATAGCGCCGGTTTATACGTTGGTATCTACACATTACAGTCAAGTCGTAACTGGATCCAGAATGAAGCGAGGGCTAATAAAGTCAAAGTTTGTCGCGAGAAACAAAAAGCTGTTTCTTTTTGATAATTACGTAATAAACATTCATCATTTCTATCTCTTTGCTTCTTTCTGTTAATGTGGACAGCTGATGAATTTTAGAAACAAACACGAAGTTAAGCGAGGAACAAAGAAACCGTTAAGAGTACGAGTTGAAATAACGTGCTTTAGTTGTAGCTATTTGTTCATTAACAAGAATGTTAAACTTCAAAAAGCCATGAGCATAGTCTCCTATTTAGGTGGAAAATCCTGCGCATTCCGTGCCGAACAATATTCTTTTTTTTTTTTGTAGTTTTTTTTTTTTTTTTTTTTTGGGGGGGGGGGGGGGGCGCGGTCGCGTAAAAGAAGGAGAATGGGTTGTGGGGACAGGTGAGGGAGAAGCATCTTTTAGCCAGTGTCACAAAGGTGTCGTAAGACGAAACACATTTTTGTTTTTAATTTTTGCGGGAGACGCGAAAATGTGAAGATCGACCGGCTTCCTCCATATTTCGTCCTTTCCTAAACCCTTTTGCGAGTTAAGAAACACAGGACAAGCTCCTTTCACGAGCTTCTCTATCCTTTCCACTATAGCAGAGCGGACGCTAGAGAGGGGTAGAGCCCTTCCTCGCCTCGTCTCGCTTTCCTCTCCGACCTTTGTCCTGCCAAGTGGAAAGGGTAGAGAACTTCGCTGCAGGAGCTTGTCATGCTATTTTTATTCTTCTACAAAGCATAGTGACCTTCGAGAGGAAGGTATTCTTAGAGGATGCGCCGTGGAATTGAAACAAAAAGAGAGTGAGTCGTAAATAAAAAGAGAGCGAGGACCATGGCGATGCTCGACACCCAAATACCATTTGTTTCTGTTCTGCAGTTGGGTGTTTCTCTCTTTTTGCGGTCGGCTCCAGCGCGGATGGCGCAGATTATGCCATAGCATATTAGTACCACTTTTTGCTTTGCTTTCCCGCAAAACAACATCTCAAGATTACGAATACTTAATTAATACCAGCAAAGCGTTACCGGAACGACTGTAGTGCCCTTAGGACGTGTGCATGTTTGTAGCGAGCGTAAAATAACACGGGAGTGGTAAAAGACTGGTTTGTTTGGGGGGCATTCACTTATCCATGACTAAACTTCTGAAAAGTGAAATAAAAGAATAAGTGAATCTTGAAAAATAAAAGCGAAAAGCGGCTCGACTGGACCAAAACTGTGCCGTTTCAGGAACCTTTGAGTTGCCTGGCTATAAGAATTTCTTCAAGCGAAACTCCAGAACCAGGTGACATTTCTACTACCTGAGGATCGGTCGTGTCGTTTTAAAGAAAAATATTCAGCTTTTTGTTATCTAATATGAAATATATATATTCAAATAAACTTCTAAATATTAACTATTTCTTAGTGGGGTTTGCACTACAACTCGAGTTATAAAGATTTTCTGATTTCTAGTGCTGGGATTATAGTCAAAGCTTCCAAGCTGCACACCGGAAGACGATCGTAATTAAAGTTTTTAATACTTCTAAAAAGATGAAAATTTGTGTCAAAATAAATTTGACATAACTACTGAGGAGTCACGTGCAAAAGAAAACTATTTTCTTTTTTAAACAGCCTTGATGTAAAAAAATTCTCATAAGACGAACTTACAACGAAGAACAAAAATTTTAGAGCTGTTTACGGCGCGAAACGAATTTGTAATTCGCGCCCGCGGGTGCCGCTTTTGCCATTTGGTCACGTGGTAGACCTGTGCGCCGCCGTCCTGGGCTGCCGCCGTAGCAAAGTCACGCCGCCGCCGCCGCCGCCGCACGCTGAGCGTGGTCAACACATCCTAGAAGAGAAGGCCGTAGCGGATCCGAGTGGTTACGTCACAATGTCGGAGAAGGAAGGCCATGGCGCAACTGCGTGATAAAATATCTGGTATCGACGTGAAAAAACTGTTTCTTGTCGAGCGGCACGGAGGTGTTCGTGGGCTTTTATCCGACATTAATATACGTTTTAAAAGCGGAGTCTCGTATAATTGATTATATATATAATATAAACGTAATATACAACGCGTTACCAAGGTTGAAAGATGCCAATTTATAATTATGATTATCCCTGTAACCGTGGGACTGCGTGCAGTCCCGCAGCTCCCCAGACTTTTCGAATGAACCGGACCGGTGCGACATTTTCTTCCCTGATACGGGCTCCGATTCTGGTAACTTTACGTAGTGTGTGAGCTGCTGCCTGTCTGAAAAGGAACGCTAACGCATTTGAGAAGGGAAGGAAACCAAAAAAAAAAAGTCATCGCCGCAGGGAGCGCACACGAGCAAGAGATGGGTCGACAATGTTAAGCCTCCCACACTGCTGCTGGTGCTCTCGTGTGTGGTCCTTTTGGTACTTGTTTCCTTCTTCCCGTCATTTTTCTCGGGTAGTTTTTTGTGTTCGCTTGATACTACAGCATTTACGTGGATTCGCGGAACATGTCCTGCTACGTTTTGAGTGACATGTGTAGAAACTAGTCAACGATAACGCTGGTAAAATATCGATAGACCTCTTTCTCGACAAAGAGAGACTTTTTGGAGCTCGTGTTAAAATATTTTCGTGACGGACGTTGCGGGACGTATGGATACGATGGACAGGTGAGAAACAACTTATTAACTGGTTTTCTTAATCATGTAGGACGGAAGTAGAGTGCTGCAGTCGTTTTTTTTTTTTTTAATCTCGTGATAGAATGAATTTTGGTTCTTCGTCGTTATCCGTGTTCACTTGCGTCGATATTTGTAAATATGTGTGGTAATCTAGTTTTCACTGGAATGCGAATAACACGTTTGTGTGATTATTGAAAGTGCGTTGTTTGTGCTTACGTGTTTGCTTATACTAATGTTAATTTATTGCCTACCGCGTGTATACTAGCATCTTAACTGTATTAAGGTAATAGTGTTATTGTATGCAAAATAAGCTATATTTTGTTATCAGGCAGCTCGAGCCCATAGGAAGAATTAAATTAGTGGACTAAATAGTAAGTTTAGTACCCTGCCACAAGGAAACGTTTATATATTTTCATTAAATGATATAGGATTTAATCAGCTCGCGGTCTTGAGTGATTATACGAGCATCGGAAGCTGATCAGTCGACCTCATAATTTCATTCGATCGAAATTGCATTAAGTTTGCCATGTGGCCTGTGTATAATGCAAGAATTCAGTGACTGTGCGCTATAACATCGCTTACAGGGTCGTCAGTAACACTTGTCCAGCTGTGTCCGCGTTGACTACATCTACCTGATTTTAACTGATCTGTTTTGCTGTGTCCAATCACTGCGGGTCTCGACATTTTGTCGAAGTTTTTCTCTATAAAATATGCATTTCCTACCGCAATAATTGCGAGACTCAATGTTTTCGACTTAAAACAATCACATTTTCCTATAGACCTCTTAAACGAGTACCTCGTGCCATTTCGTTCCGATTATTTAGCGGTGTAATATTTTGCCCGTGTGATAAATTGTTTTCTAGACCCGTTGCTATGTGCAGCTTTCATTTTAGCTAATAAGACACGCGTATGTGACTAAAAGCGCGTTACGATGGTCGATCCACAGCGCGTTGCCTTCACTTCGACGCGCGCCCCCGATGGCCTTCCCTTGCGACGTCATGAGAAGAGCACTCCGGCCTTATCTTCTAGGAGGTGTTGGCGTGGTGCGCCGTCGGTTGAACGCGTTTTTCCACGCCATCGCCGCCGCCACCGGAAGGGAACACTCCGGCGCGCGCCGCCGTGAATTTCTGACCGGCGCACAGGCCTATCACGTGCTGCTTGCGCTATTTTAGGAGCTTTCTATGGACTCTTAAAGTTACTTATTAATCTTTGTTTTTTGTTGCACTTCAAACAAAGATGAATAAGTAACTTTTAGAGATTATAGGAAGCTTTCTAAAGAGCGCAAGCACCACGTGAGAAATAGCGGCCAGTCACGTGATAAATAGCGGCCACTTTTTCGCGCGCGCCCGCGGGCATCAACTACAAATTCGATTCGCGCCGTAGATATAGCTCTCAATTTTTTCTTGTTCATTGCAAATTCCTTTCATGACTACCTTTTCCCATCCAGGCTAATTTTTTTTTATTGTTTTTTTTTTTTTTACTTTGCATGTGTCCTTTAAGAAAAACATATTTTGAAGATATCAATAGAAACACTTTACGGATCACCACACTTCCTAACACAAAATTTCGTTATTGGGGGCACTAGATTTGCTTTCCAAACTGAATAAATACTTGCGGAATGTTTGTCTGTTGGTGTCTTCGTAAAAGTGCTGTATGCGTGAGGAGGATTGCCCAAACCATTTTCTACTAAGTGAACTTCCTGCTTTTCTAGAAGTGCAAATTATTTAATGCAGTCTCCTTTTTCCTACAAGTTCTCTTCCTTCTACCGCTAATCAATATTATAGAGGATAGGAATCAATTTGATTTAGATCGGCATTTAAATCGCGATTTTAATGAGTCCAGTTTCATTATTATTTAAATCAAATTTTTCCTCAAAAACAATTCCTCAAATATTCTCATTTACTGTTTCTCTATATTTCTATTATTTCTTTGTGCATCTCTGTTGTAAAATTATTAAGTAAGAATTATGATAGGCTGATGCAAGCAAAACAAAGTGATCTGCTTAGCAAATAGGGGCGTAGAGCTTGATTTCTACCTTCCAATTCGTTTGTCAGTTATTAATATCTTTTTGCAATAAAATCCGAAAGCCAAAAATGAAAATAAAGACTTAAATAACTAAAAAAAAAAAGAAATTTTTTTTTTCCACGGCATGTAAACTAACGCTCTTAAGGCACTTTAGGCGGCTTGCAAAACCCTAGGATACTACGTTCAATATCCACCCCTGCCCGTTTCGATCTGGATGGGCAGCGTACCGGCGTGCTGTCGTGCGTCACTACTGCGTGATGCACGTTAAAGACCCCAGGCTAGCGATTGTACTGCACTGGCTAAATTTCTCATCTACAGCTGGATGACTCGTTACTCGTTGAGGCAGACTATGTTCTAGACTGTATAAACATACACACAACCCAATTTGTTTAGGCGGCTTGCAAAAGTTGGTTTTTCTGCGTATTGCGCTGTAATTTGCTACAGATGTGCAAGTAGGTGGTAAAAGCTTACAAATAAAAAAAAACTTATTTTGTCAAAACAAAAAAAAAACTTTTCTTGATATTGTACGCCGCCATTTGGCAGACGATGCACCATAGGGAGAAGTGCTGCCGCCATGCGGCGTCTACCGCGTCCAGGGAGCGCCGGCCGATTCGGGTTAAGCTAGCAGACGATAGCGCAAAAGTACCCGAGTCGGCCGGCGCTTCCCCGACGCGGTTCGTCGTGATATCTTTCGACACACAGTGCGAAATTGTGGTGTCGCATGACGTCATGGTTTCAACAATGCTATTGGATCATCGTCTAGCATATGTTGGGTGCAAAGTCGGTGTGTAAAGTGATGCCATGGCAGTAACGCTTTGCGACGCCTTGATACCTAGACCTTATGTGACCGTATCGCAAAATATCACTTGACACGTAAAGTCATATAATTTAGCCGGAGTACGAATAAAAACCAGCCATGAAATCGCACCACTTCACCTTCAATGCTATTCTGTATATGTCAGCTTTCAAATATACAGGGTGTCACAGAAGAAAAATTTACTTGGTCTTTTTTACCGCAACAATAAACTAGGAGTTGCGGAACGCTCATTCTCCGCCCAAAGGTAGCGCTAGAGGTCACAACCAGATGCCAAAGTTTCAGCCCGATCCGATAACTTAATCAGAAGTTATAAGTGATTTTCTGAAAATGTCAATAGGAAAGTGGCGGCCGATGGAGTTTTTGAATACATGGGACTCTATGGCACCAGAAACCGAAAACGGGCAAAAATGGGCTCCATTCTCCCATTGAAAGTTTCTGAAAATCACCTCTAACTTTAAATGAAGTTATCGGATCGGGCTAAAACTTTGGCATCTGGATGTGACCTCTAGCGCTACCTTTCGGCGGAGAATGAGCGTTCGGCGATGCCTAGTTTATTTTTGCGGTGAAAAAAACCCAGCATTTTTTTTTTGTGACACCATCTAATAGAAATACAACTGTATATTTATTTTTTTTTTTGTAATCTCAAATATTTAGTATATGGAATTAACGAACAAAAATTTGGCTGAACCGTTCTGAACCGGTCATCGTTAAATATATTTTCATTTCAGTTTCGGTTCAATTCAAGATGGTGGCGAAGATTTAGGTTCGCTTCGGTTCCGGTTCGACTGAAAATAATAATTGGCTTTTGGTTTCTGGTTCGGCTCGGTTCTGGTTTGACACTGTGGTGACGTGACTTGCGAGGGTGAGGTGAAAGGGAGGCAACGGAGGAGGAAGAGGTAGCACTGTATACTCCGGTGGCGGCGCAGCGTTATGCCGCCTCGGAAGTATTTCTATCACCGCAGGGAGAACACCCTAAAAAGGGAAGGGATAAAGATAGAAAGCTAGGGACAACGGGGGGGGGGGGGGGGGGAGGAATCGGTGTTACACGTGACATATATTTTCCCGCAGATATTTATTTTTGTTGTTCAGGATGCGTAACGTCGATTTCCACTTCTAAGTTTAGCGGGGAACCTAGATTCGTGTATAGGCCACGGGACATCAATTTTCACCCAAAATTTAGTGGAGCAATTGAATTGGTGTTTACGTTACAAGACGTGAATATTTCCGCTAAATTTAGCAGGGTAACTGAACTGACGGATAGGTCACAAGACTTCAATTTCTCCACTTGTTATAGGTCACGTGATATTAAGGCTCGTGACGTCCGTTTCCCGGCTAAATTTAATGGAAAATGCACAGACGGTCTGACCGACGGACTGTCAAAACTTTGGCATTGGGTCTCGGTAAAAAAAAAAATTCCATGCTTTAATAACTGGGGTGCTCCAACTCATAGCGATTACTTTCCTGTATTAGGGTGAATCTTGCAAGCGAGATCAATTTTTGTTGGAAGATGTGAAGCTTCTTGAAACAGACAAATCGGGGCTGTTTGCTGTTCTGCCTTCCAATACGTTTAAAGAGAAATGTAACATCGCTGTTTCCGGGTTATTTCGTTCTTTTGATGGGGATCTGGGCCGACACAAGAAAGAAATAAGCGCCAAAGGAACACGGAGAAAGAGTAGAACAACAACGACACAGGGCGCACTCTCAACTTCATTTATTAGGAAAAAACACACTTATATACCAACGAGAGCACACTATCAAACACCACACGTGACATTAGTCCCCGCCCAGACCACGTTTCAAATATTCAAACTCATCCGTAGACAAAGCCAGAGAAGTATCGCTAATGCATTTGTCAGCCCTACTCCTAATCTCAAATGCCTCGTGAAGCTCGCGTGAAACTTTGTTTTTATATTTCGCCAAAATTTTAGTGCTGTCAAATGATGGGGCGCAAGAGCATCTGTCGCAATGTACAGCCAAATGCCCTCACGGTGTGGTTCTAGTTGAAGCGGCGTGCTCGCGGACCCGATCATTGACACATCTTCCAGTTTGGCCTACATAGCTTAAACCACATGTCATTGGAATTTCGTAAACGACGGCGGTTGTGCAATCAGTGTATTTATTCCTATGTTTGGTGTTGCACGTGGTCTGTTGGCGGTTTGGGGTCATTGATTCTCCTGCATCATCGCGACATTTTGTTAGGCGCTGAAAATATGACCGGGACATCATAGCGCACAGCCACCTTCTTGAGATTATGTGAGACACCGTGCATATATGGTATCATCACAGGCCGTATGTTGCTCTTTTCGCGCGATGGTTTCTGCGTCCCCTTGAACCTCTTTATCAAGCTCCCAGCCCCTTTGACCAATGAGCTCGCTGGGAAACCCCCTTTTTGCAGACGAACTACTTGTCTACCAAAACTGTCCTGGGCTCTATGCAGGCAAGACTTTCTTAGAGAAGCCTCCATACACGAACTCGCGATGCCTCTCTTCACGAGCTTAGAGTGGCAGGAATCAAAGGGAAGGATCCCCTTCTTAGATCTAGGGGAGTACTCCCAGCAAATATGCTCACCTAGAAAACTGAGCTTGAGGTACAAGAAATTGCATAATCCCGTCTTTAGGTGTCTCGTGGGTAAATGACAATCCGTGGCAGCAAGAATTAAATACCTTTAGCGTCTCTGTAACTTCACAGCTAGAGAGATCGGGATTGCGTCCGAGGATGAGAAAATCGTCTACATACCTAAATACCTTGTATTTGCCATCACTCATCTCCGAGCTATCCGCTATCGCCTTTCCACTTACTTAAAAAGATATTGCACAAAACTGGCGCAACACTGGCACCGATGCAAGTTCCCTTCTTTTGTAAATAAACACCCCCCTCAAACTGTCACGAACGTGTTGTTTAAATAAAAAGACAGGAGCTCAAGGAAACCCTCAACATTAATGCCACAGGAGCTCTGAAAAGCCGCTACCCCACTCAGGTCGATGCAATCTCTTACCGCAAGGTAGAGGGGCTCATGGGGGATGGAATAAAACAAATCCCGGACATCTACCGAAAACCCGCTGCGCATGCCATGGTGAGAGTTGCTCAAAAATTCAATAACGCATTCCGAGTTTCTTGTGGCAAACGGGTCATCCAGTTTTAACCCAGACAAATGATTGCGCAAATAGTCCCCTATCTGCGACTGCCACGTGCCTCTCTCAGTCACTATCGCCCTGAAAGGGCACTCAGGTTTATGAGTCTTAGCGGTGAAAAATATGTCCCAAATGAATTTCCTGCTAGCTTTCACACTTTTCAGGACCGTGGGCAGCTCCAAGGTGCGGCACAAGTCCAGCGCGCGGTCCCTCACCTTCGTAAGGGCACCAGGGTTCACCAGCATGAAGTTTCTGTCGATGGCCTGTCTGGTCCTGGCATTATACAGGGCGAGGGGGGCAACCACAATGCCCCCCTCGCCCTGTATAATGCCAGGACCAGACAGGCCATCGACAGAAACTTCATGCTGGTGAACCCTTGTGCCCTTACGAAGGTGAGGGACCGCGCGCTGGACTTGTGCCGCACCTTGGAGCTGCCCACGGTCCTGAAAAGTGTGAAAGCTAGCAGGAAATTCATTTGGGACATATTTTTCACCGCTAAGACTCATAAACCTGAGTGCCCTTTCAGGGCGATAGTGACTGAGAGAGGCACGTGGCAGTCGCAGATAGGGGACTATTTGCGCAATCATTTGTCTGGGTTAAAACTGGATGACCTGTTTGCCACAAGAAACTCGGAATGCGTCATTGAATTTTTGATCAACGCTCACCATGGCATGCGCAGCGGTTTTTCGGTAGATGTCCGGGATTTGTTTTATTCCATCCCCGATGAGCCCCTCTACCTTGCGGTAAGAGATTGCATCGACCTGAGTGGGGTAGCGGCTTTTCAGAGCTCCTGTGGCATTGATGTTGAGGGTTTCCTTGAGCTCCTGTCTTTTTATTTAAACAACACGTTCGTGACGTTTGAGGGGGGGTGTTTATTTACAAAATAAGGGAATTTGCATCGGTGCCAGTGTTGCGCCAGTTTTGTGCAATATTTTTTTAAGTTAGTGTGGAAAGGCGATAGCGGATAGCTCGGAGATGAGTGATGGCAAATACAAGGTATTTAGGTATGTAGACGATTTTCTCATCCTCGGACGCAATCCCGATCTCTCTAGCTGTGAAGTTACAGAGACGCTAAAGGTATTTAATTCTTGCTGCCACGGATTGTCATTTACCCACGAGACACCTAAAGACGGGATTATGCAATTTCTTGTCCTCAAGCTCAGTTTTCTAGGTGAGCATATTTGCTGGGAGTACTCCCCTAGATCTAAGAAGGGGATCCTTCCCTTTGATTCCTGCCACTCTAAGCTCGTGAAGAGAGGCTTCGCGAGTTCGTGTATGGAGGCTTCTCTCAGAAAGTCTTGCCTGCATAGCGCCCAGGACAGTTTTGGTAGACAAGTAGATCGTCTGCAAAAAGGGGGTTTCCCAGCGAGCTCATTGGTCGAAGTGGCTGGGAGCTTGATAAAGAAGTTCAGGGGACGCAGAAACCATCGCGCGAAAAAAGCAACATACGGCCCTGTGGTGATACCATATATGCACGGTGTCTCACATAATCTCAAGAAGGTACCTGGGCGCTATGATGTCCCGGTCGTATTTTCAGCGCCTAACAAAATGTCGCGATTATGCAGGAGAATCAATGACCCCAAACCGCCAACAGACCCGTGCAACACCAAGCATAGGAATAAATACACTGATTGCACAACCGCCGTCGTTTACCAAATTCCAATGACATGTGGTTTAAGTTATGTAGGCCAAACTGGAAGATGTGTCAATGATTTGGTCCGCGAGCACGCCGCTTCAACTAGAACCACACCGTCAGGGCATTTGGCTGTACATTGCAACAGATGCTCTTGCGCCCCATCATTTGACAGCACTAAAATTTTGGTGAAATATAAAAACAAAGTGTCACGCGAGCTTCACGAGGCATTTGAGATTAGGAGTAGGGGTGACAAATGCATTAGCGATACTTCTCTGGCTCTGTCTACGGATGAGTTTGAATATTTGAAACGTGGTCTGGGCGGGGACTAACGTCACGTGTGGTGTTTGATGGTGTGCTCTCGTTGGTATATAAGTGTGTTTTTTTCCTAATAAATTCAGTTGAGAGTGCGCCCTGTGTCGTTGTTATTCTACTCTTTGTCCGTGTTCCTTTGGCGCTTATTTCCCATGATGTACCAACTGGCCCATCTAAGCATTTTATTACAAGAAAGAAATAGTAAGGACCTTTAAGGACAGTGACTTTACGTCCTTGGCTGCCAGACTGAATGGTAACTTGAAAGATACGTTTGCCATTAAGTTTTTTTTTAAAGACCACAACGTTGACCTTCCTCTGAGAGTAGTTATCAACCAAGATGGCACGTGGCAAAAAACTGTCTCCACGTTCCTTCAGAATGGTCTTTCGTGCCTATATTTCAAAAGCCCGTTAGCATTAGGTTCTTCCATGGATTTGATATCAGGTATCCAACCGTTTCATGGTAAAGTTTGCACGATTTTGTCCCTGGATATCAAGTATCTGTATTATTCACTCCAACCAGCCATTTTGCTTTCTAGGGTCCGCTCGTTTCTAGAGGAGAATTTAGTTCGGTTTCAGTCCCAGTCTGGTATAGAGATCAATGATTTTCTAAGGATACTTGAACTATATCTAAAGTCGACAGTGTTAAACTTTGATGAGCGGAAATACATTCAACGTCAAGGCGTATGTATTGGTTCGGCTGTCGCCCCGGCCCTTTCAGAAATATACCTCCGAAGCTTAGACCTAAAATTGCATGAGATGATCAAACATTATCACCTGAGCTCAGTACGTATTAGAAGATACGTAGATGACATTTTGGTATGTGTCCGTGACTCAGCCCATGCTGGTTCCATTGAGAATACCGTGTACAGGGAGGCACCGGAGTTGCAGTTTTCTACAGAAAAGCCAGCCAAGAATGGTACTTCAGTATTTAGACCTCCAGCTCAGATTGGTCCCCGGTTTATGTTGGTCGTATGGCAAAGAAAAGGCAAAACCAGTACTTCCCTTTGATAGTTGCCATTCAAAGCATGTCAAGGCAGGATTGGTTCGTAGTATGATTAACAACGCGGTTCAAAAGTGTTGTTGGCACTCCATTACGACGTCGATTCAAGTTGTGTTTTCCCGGCTACATGTTGCAAAGTGTCCTCAAGAATTCATTTCCAAGCAGCTTGCGTACATTGTTGAAAAAGACAAACAAATTAGGAAAATTCCCGAGCATAAAAAATTTGTAGTCGTACCGTTTTTTCATAAAATCTCACACAATTTAAAATCAGTCGGTGATAAGTTTGGTTAACGCATGGCGTTTAGCACAGATAGCAGTTTGAAACGGTTAACTCCGTTCGCTTCCGCCCAGAAAGGTTGTTCAAAAAAACACAGGGAAAAGTGCGTTACATGTATATTTCAGGTATAGTCTACAAGATCCCTTTTGATTGTGGTTTATGCTATATTAGGTCAAACGAAGCGTTGTATTAATGATAGACTAGGTGAACATAAACGTTGTGTAAAAAACAAGGATCCGTATTCTGTGGTCTCCAAGCATATTCAGGAGTGTAGAAATTGCGTGCCTTTATGGAACTCTAAGACCACAATTGTAAAAGAAAAAAACGACCACAAGCACCTGTTGAAAGTGTCAATCGCAATAACAAAGCATGGGAATGCAGTGAACAAGCCTTCATTGTCTTTAGATGTGGAATGGAAGCGATTTCTAAATCTCTAGTGATATTGAAAACCTTTATATATTTTTTTTTTTGTGCGTGTGTCGTTTTACAGCTGACTTTCTCAGTGAAAGGTCCAGTGCAATCTGTTAATTTCCCAGCGTTTTTTTTGTTTTTTTCTTATGTGTCATCGTTGGTGCTGTCAGTTCTTTTGTTGGTTTGACCCCATTGTTAGAAGTCCGGTGTCGTGTCTTTGGTGGAGAGAGTTGATGTCGTACCTTTTGTGGAGAGAGGTGATGTGAAGAAGTGTTCCCTTTCCTTCCTTCTTTTTTCAACCCTATATAAAGGGTGCTTTCCTCAATAAAGGTTTAGCTGTGTTTGAGACGTTCTCCTTCTCTTCCTTGTCGTCGTCTGTTTTACCTCAGTCTCGGGTTTTTCACTAAAATGTTTGAAAATCAATTTTACGTCAATTTCAACATTATTTCCGTAACATTAGCAACTCATGCTGTGTATTGAAGCTTTCTTACTCTAGGGTGATCTGGAATACACCGCTCGTATTTATGGCATGCTCGCTGTCCAATATTATTGTGTGGTTTTCTAAGGATATGGTAACGGACTGCAAATTATATGTTATTGCTCTCACATGTCTTATCAGTTATGTAAGGACACATGAATTGCATCTCCACGTTTCTTCAGTTCAACATCATTCAGAAAACATTCCGTTTCCGCCAAGTTGGATATGGGTCATTCCATGTCAAGCGTCCCAGACGTTGCACTTGACCACCTCCGATTTCTAAAAAAAAAAAATTCATGGCCTTTTTGCCGCAATCTCCGTAGCCAAGCCCCTAAATAATGTTGAAGAAAAATTGTTTTCATGACGTGAGCTCGGTTTTAACGTTTAAAAACAGAGTGGAACTAGGCATCACTCAATAATTGATGCAGAATTAGGTTTTTGATGAAACACTCAACACAATTTTCTTCTTAAACTTGCACAGCTTTCGACATACATTGTGGTTGGGCTTGAGCAGTTTTGTTTAATTTAAATATTTAAAAAAACTACTTTTTTTTAATGTTGACATTTATGTTATTTTATTAAAAAAACATCTGATTGCTCCCGGGACTTAATAGAACTCTTTACCGGCTCCCCTGCAGGTATACAATCTATAAAAAAATGTTTAAAAGCACTCAAATAAATATCTTGCAGTAAACGAAAATCCTGAAGTTGCAAAAAAGTGCGCTTTTGACACATAAAGGCCGATTCACACGACGGACTGATCCGCGGACGTGACTACATGTCCGCGGTTCGTCCGTCTCCCAAGCGCATCCACACGAGGGGGTCGACGAGCAGACGCCAGCGAAGACGGACCAAACCTGTTCGCCGTCCCACAGTGCCGCGAAACTTCAACATCACACAGTGGCACCGTTGTCCAAGACAGTATAATCGACGTTTGCTTCCGCGATAATGAATCGTACGCCGCTCTTACGTACAGATTGAGACAAAACACCGTGATAGGCTTCGCGCGAAACGCCACTAGCTTTATTAACCCAAACCATGACAGTGACACAGGCATGGTCCTGCTCGAGAAGGGTTCGGCGTAGAAGCAACGAAGTTCTGGGCTCGCGGAGGGCGTTTGGAGATGCCTTCACGCACTCCGCGCTCCTGCACAACACTCAAGTACATGACAGCCACAAGTGAGGTCTTGCTCGGTGAAAGACAGATTGGACGTGCAAGAACTATGGCGGCGTGCTAGAAGAGTTTTGAGGGAGCTTATTGACACAGACCCGGATGTGTACCGGAACCTGCGTCGGGTCAGGCGGACAAAGTTTCTGCAGTTCCTTTCCTGCGTGGAACCAAGAATCGCGCGACAAAATGAACCAGCGAACGCACAAAAAAGAACGATGCCCCATTTTGTTTTAATAGTCCAGAAACAAAAAACCAAGAAAACGATGTACCGTTGCCAGACTAAACGCTTTTCAAGTCAATCTCCCGCCAAAAATCCGTGAGTGAAAAAGGCGCTCGACTTTATCAGCCCGCGCGTCAGCGGATGAGGAGCGGATCGCAGGAATCGGTGACGTGCCGGTCACGTGCCACACGTTCCGCGGACGAATAATAATAATAATTGCGGTTGTGTGGATATTTATACAGCGTGTAGTCGGTCAGCCATTTCAAAGTTGCGACGAGTCACTCGCTGTAGATGAGCAGTTTAGTCACTCCAGTATAACCGCTAACCTGGGGTCTTTAACATGCACCCCGCAGTGGTGATACACGACCGTACGCCGGTACGATGCGCATCCAGATCGAAACGGGCCAGGGGAGGGGGGGGGGGGGGGGTGGAAGCCAGGATCCCTGGGTTCTGCAGCGCGAGCTTTCGCTCCACGTGCTCCGAGCTGGTGTGCGCTAGCCCCCTCGGCCACCGATCCCCCCTCCACGGATGAAAATCGCAATTCGGTCCGTCGTGTGGATCGGCTATAAACAGGCGTTTATTTCACCCTGAGGTGTTCCAAGTGAAAATACAATCTATGATGGGTTTGGAAGAACAATCTATTGTCTTTGGATTCTGAAAGATTTGTCAATGTGACTTTTGCTTAAAGCGAGAAAACAATTTTTGAATTCGAACTCTCGCACTACAACCCGGCATCGCTTCTTAACGCCTGTTCGCCGCACAGCACGCCACCTGGGACACGCCACCTGGCTTGCTGCCGCTTCCCCTCGTCCGTCTTTCCAGCTGCAAGGGAAGAAACGGCGGGCATCGTGTTGAAAATCGGAGGCGCCGCCAGTGCGTAGCCATAGCAGGCCCGTTGTGCCCTTTGTACCCGAGGGCGGCTCGAAACGCGACGCCTAAACGAAGGGCGGCATCAGGCGACGTGTACTTCTCCACGCCGTGCCAAACGTCCCACGGCCACCTCCGATTCCTAAAATAAAATTAATGTCTCTTCACCGTAATGTTTTTGGTGCCCCTCTAACATATCTTTTGACGAAAAGGAAATGGTATAGGGTGATGGCGGTCTGAACTCGTAAAAAGGGAGTTAAACTAGGGGTCACTTAATAATTGATAAAAACAAAAATTTGTTTACGGAACACTGAAATATTTTTTCTTAAAAATCATACGGTATTTGGATTGCTATGCAATAAGGATTATGGAATTTGGTGTGCTCGAAGCAGATTTAAAAAATAAAGAATATATGAGCAATTTAGTTAATTTTAGTTTTGTGACAAACTATCTCTTTGCTGCAAGCGACTGTAAAAATTCTTATTGACTGCCCTGTAGGTATACTGTGCGCAAAAAAGGTTTCAGGCCGTACAACTAAATATCTTGAATGAAAAAAAAAACTCGATTTGTGCGAAATTGCGTTTTGCCGTTTAAAGTGCCGTAAATTCCGCCTTGAGGTGGCCCAAAGAAAAATACGAAACATGGTTACTTTTACAGAAGAGTTTATTGCCTCTTGTTCTTGAAAGTTTCATTGAAATAATTTTGTTCCAAAAAGAAAAAACAAAATTTGAAGTTGAGCTCTCGCGCCGAAACTAGGCGTCGTTTCTTGCGCCACTTCTCTGCACAGCACGCCACCGTCGAGCCCGGCAAAGCGTGCGACGGTCACGGTGTGCGCACGCAGGGAAAGAGCAGGGCTTCGAGTTGTCTGGTACATCTTTGTAGGAAGAGGCTTTTTTCCACTCTTCTTGCTTTACAGCTTTCCTATTTCGACCGGTTGGCGCGGCTGTGTCCTCCTGTGGTCTTACACTGTCTTGATATCAGCAAATGCTTAGCGCTGCCAGGTCAGAGCATCCAGTAGTAAACTAGCTGGTTCTTACGTACACATCGCAATCAAGCTCTCTTTTGTCAACGTCAGGACAGATGGAAACAGCAACAAAAAAGCCCCGTGAACGGGCAATGTCAAACGACGAGGCGATGTGGTGTTAACGAATGCGCGCCGTTGGAGGCTCACGCCTCGTTTTGTTTAAATCGGCTTTGAAACGGCAAATTCTTTCGTCACTGAATAGTTCCGCTTTTCACCGCAGTTTGCGTGACAGCTAGATTTTGGAGTGATATTATCGCGTTTCCCTTTTAGGAGAAGTCCACGTGAGCAGATGCCGCCCGTATTAGGCATTGCGTTTCGGAGTGTGAGGAGCCGCCCTCGGGTACGAAGGGCACAACGGGCCTGCTTTGGCTACGCACTGGCGGCACCTCCGATTACTACACGATACCCGCCGTTTCTTCCCTTGCAGCCGGAAAGACGGAAAAGGGAAGTGGCAGCAAACTCCCTTCTTTCTTTGGACCTAATCGTGTCAGGTATCGACGCTGGTGGCGTGCTTTGCGGCGAAGAGGCTTTAAGGAGTGACGCAGGGTTGTGGTGCGAGAGTTCAAATTCAAAAATTGTTTTCTCGCTTTAAACAGAAATAATTTTGATTAAACTATCAGAATCAAAAGACAATCGATTTTTCTTCCAAAGCCTCCATATTTTGTATTTTTGCTTGGACCACCTCAGGGTCAGACAAACGGCTGTTTATGCGTCAAAACGCAGTTTTTTGCAACTTCAGGATTTTCGGTTACTGCAAGGTATTTAATTGAGCGGTTTTAAACATTTTTTGTACATTAAATACCTGCCGGCCAGCCGGTAAAAAGTTCGATTTAGTCGGCAAAGCAATTAAATATATTTTAATAAAAAACCAAAAGTTTTAAAATTAAAAAAAAATCTTTTAGATTTTTTTTTAATTTAAATTAACAAACTGCACAAGCCCAACCACATTGTAAGTCTAAAGCCGCGCAAACGTAAGAAAAATATTGTTCTGTTTCGTTAAAAAGCAGATTTTTCATCAATTATTGAGTGATGCCTAGTTTCACGCAGTTTCTAAACGTTAAAAATGCGCTCACGTCATTGAACATTTTTTTCGTCAAAAATATTTCAGGGCATTTCTTCGGACATTGCGGCAAAAGGCAATGATTTTTTTTTTTTAAGAAATCGAAGGTGGTTGAGCGCTACGTATGGGACGTTTGACATAGAATGACCCATATATAATTTCCAGTTTGCCTTCCATTGATAAGAAACATGAATAAACGTATTCAGGTTAGGAATCAGTTTAACGTGTATCTAATCAGCTTCTGTCCAGCAACTTCTGGGGTCATAATATTCATATTGGTCAAATATACTAAACAAACAGCTTTGCATAACTTTTTTTGTACTTTCTGTTCAAACTTCTAAACTGGAGGCCGCCTTTCAGGTTTGTAATCCAGCTTTTATTTACTAACTCAAATATTTTGTAACCTGTTCAGTTTAGTCTCCGACAGTTTTTGTTTCTTAATTTAAATTTAGGATGTTTTAAGTTACCATAAGTTTTAGTGCTTTCCGAGCATGTTCCACTTAAATTAATCTTTAAAAGGTCTTTGACTATATAAACATTTACGGGTTACCATCAGTTTGCATTACAGCATTAAGCCTTGGCGGAAACATTCAGGTATCACATATACAGCATACACAACGTATGTTCCCTATAAATGTATTATCTTCACTGCAAACATTTCGTACACCTTTCCGTACGCTCAGCCACTGTCTTAAAATAGCTCTAACGGACGAAACCAGATGCTGAAATTTCAGAAGAAACCATTACCTTATTTAAACGCCGCAGTGATTTTTTTTTTTTTAACTCCAACGGGAAAGTGGGGCCTATTCTCGGTAGTTCGCGCCCTTCAGCCCTTTTCATTCTTGGCCTTCATTGACCTCCATTTTACCGTTGTAATTTTCCAAAAATGGCTTATATTGTGGGAAGCCGAGGAGGAAGACGGCGCGCGGGGGGCAGATGCTGTGGCCGGCAGACCGGCGCTCGTGAGGTGGGCACGGGCAGTCCGAGACGAGGTGCGAGAAAGAACGGCAGCAACGCAGCGACACCCGGACGACTGGCCGACCACGAGATGCGGGCCAGGGCACGGTCTAGTGAAAGCGCCAGGAACAGTAAAACGTTTTCACACATCTCCTTGAACGTGTCACTTCTTGGGAGGGCGGACCAAGCAGGGACCGATTGGGCAGCAGTTTAATGGAGTGACCCACACAACTGGCGCATCCAACGTGGAGCCCTATTGGTCTGCTGCTTGTTCCGTTCGTCCCGGGAAGTCACACAGATCCATTGAGCGTTCAGCGTGGTGTAGAAGGCTAGACGCTAACGATGCCCCCAAGACGAGGTCGGCCCCCAATAGGGACGAGGACGACTCGTCTGAGAGCGGAGCTCAGGAACTGTCTGATGTTGCGGGGGCCGGAGAAGGCTCTAGTACGCGGGCATCTCCAGATGCTGGGATTTTACCACCAGCTCCAGCTGGAGGCGCGGCAGACATCGGCGAGTTTATGCGCGCCATGACGGCGATGATGGAGACGTTCTTGCGACAAATCGCGACGGCTCCAGGAGTCGAGTGTGCCGCGCCTACGTCTCCGCACCGACCGCGGTTGTCCGTATCGACGCCGACCTATGCGGAATACTCCGACGGAAAATCGGTTCAAGATTTCTTGCAGAACTTGGACGCGTATGTAGCCGCGGTGTGAGCATCAGACGAAACGGCATTGGTGCAGATCGTGCCGATCGCATTAACGGGCGACGCGTCGCGTTGGAGACGGTTGCAACGACCGTTTCTATCGATGGCGGACTTCCGGAAGCGGTTTGGGGAGGGATTTTTGCCCCCTGATTATGAGATGCGAATTAGGGAGGAGCTAGGCTAATCGCACTCAGCACCCCGACGAGAGCCTCGTGGAGTACGTTCGCGCGCTCCAGGAGCTCTACTCGAGGGCCGAACCATCCGCGTCTGACGCAGAGAAGCTAGCTAGAGCGATACGGCAATGTCACGCTAGATTAGGCAGTTTTCCTAGATTATTTTGGCCGTCCCGCAATGCCCTCCGCAACCCGCTACGATACCCGGAACTCTACAGTCAAGGCTATAGGCGCGCAGGCGCAGTAGCAACTTCTTCGTTGCGGAGGGCCTAGCGGAGGGGCAAACGCGGTCTACGAAAACTCCCTATTTAAAGCCTACTTGCGCGGACGGGATTTCGCGGATCTGGAGGCACTTGCCAGAGAGGCGCGAACGGTCCAAGCGGGCTTGCTCGCTGAGCTGCAGTGCCACCCTCCTCCGAGGGCCGAGCAGTCCCTAGAGCCAAGACTCGCGTGGGCAAGACGCGCCGAAGACACTCACATCGAGTCGCACACAACGTATACGGCCGTTGCGTAGCGCGGTCACGGGGTAGCCATAACGCCCCGGGCTTTGGACCCCTTCGTTTACGAGCAAAGGTGTAGGGCAGCCAACGCAAACTCGGCCCGAGTGCAGACCCGTAGGTATGGCGCGGCGGTTAGCCATCGCGGAGGCGCGACTGGTCACGACAGTCGCGGGAATCATGACTCACTGCTGTCTGCCACAAATGAAGTGTCGCGTGAGGATAATGATAGACAGGTTGCGCGTAACGACCGGCTACAAGTCAGGTGTTACAACTGTCATCGTCTTGGGCACATCAAGCGGCATTGCACGTGGGTAGCGCCTGGTTCTCAGGGTTTCCAGGGAAACGCCAGATGCCGGCGCCACTAATTAGGTCCTCTAAGTCGAGGTTGCCGGCCGCTGCCGAGGCCCAGCATCAGTGTGCCGACAGGGCGGAAATTGTGGCCGGCGATCGCGTGGCGATGGCCCCGTCGGCGTGTCGGGCTCAGAGCACGACACCTGAGAAGGGCCCGTACGTGCGGGTAGAGATCGGTGGTAAAGAATATTCGGCACTAATTGATACCGGCTCTAATCTTTCTTTAATTGGCGATATTGTGTACAAGGACTGCTTTAACAGAAACCTTTGCGCGCGGAAACGTGTAGCTCCACTGCGTTTAGCGACAGGATTGGCCGAAGCACAAGGGGCGATGTGCCTTCACCTTGGCCTTGACGGCAAACGCAGGAGGCAACGTTTCGTTTACTTGCCCGGTATGTCAATTCCTGTTATTTTGTGGCAGGACTTCGTATGCCGTGAGGGTATAATCCTGGACTTGAGGAACAACGGGTATCGCTATGGTGCGTTTTCCCCTCTTATTCCCTTTGTTGCCCCATCATCTCTGGCGCAGAGAGTGGAACGTTCGCTCGCTGCGTAACACCAGGAGCAGGTATTAGCTGCGCGAGCCGTGCCCGGGAACGTCGATATGATAATTGCGTCTTTCGATGGGCCCACCGACCAATGGCGGATGCTAGCGAACGCCTTGTCCCGACACGCAGCTATATTTACCGAGAGACTGGGGCTTAGGACTGTTTTACAACATAGGATAGATACAGGAGAGGCTAGGCCGTGGGGGTGTAATCCTAGACCACTAATCGTACATAAACGGGCTCTCTTAGACACGGCTCTCGAGGAGATGCTGGACATGGGGGCGGTGCGGCCATCGCAAAGTTCCTGGGTAGTTCGCGCCCTTCAGCCCTTTTCATTCTTGGCCTTCATTGACCTCCATTTTACCGTTGTAATTTTCCAAAAATGGCTTATATTGTGGGAAGCCGAGGAGGAAGACGGCGCGCGGGGGGCAGATGCTGTGGCCGGCAGACCGGCGCTCGTGAAGTGGGCACGGGCAGTCCGAGACGAGGTGCGAGAGAGAACGGCAGCAACGCAGCGACAGCCGGACGACTGGGCGACCACGGGATGCGGGCCAGGGCGCGGTCAAGTGAAAGCGCCAGGAACAGCAAAACGTTTTCACACATCTCCTTGAACGGCATTTCGTTGTGAAGACAGATGCGAGCGACTACGGTGTTGGAGCAGTATTGCTACAGGAGCATGATGAACAGTTACGCCCTGTGGCATTCTCTAGTCGAACACTCACACCGTCGTCGCAACTACATCGTGACGGAAAAGGAGAGGTTGGCCGTGATGGTTGCTCTGAAGAAGTTCGATTTCTATTTAGACGGTATGACTTTCGTTATTCAGACTGATCACAGAGCAGTTTTCTTGATTCAGCCGCTAAAAGAGCCCGCGGGAAGGCTGGCTCGCTGGGTACTAACCTTGCAGCGCTACTCGTACACGGTTGAGTACCAAAAGGGATCGACCAACAAGGTCGCGGACGCGCTCTCTCGAGCCCCAGGGTGGCGGTTGGGAGGAGGTGACGCAACGAGAGAGTAATGAGCAGCGCGGGAAGGACAGGAGAATGTCTCCGGATGCAGGGGTGAGGTCCCTCACGGATGGTTGGGAGAAGGCGAAGCAACCGGCACTCGTAGCAGCCTTAGCGCGCGGCATGAAGGAGCAAAGGATCGTCACTTGTGGTGAAGTGATCAGCAAGAAAGAGCTTGTCGAGGCCAAAAAGCAGATGGTTTTTTTCAGCGGGTGTTGGGTAAACTGGCAGAAATTGCGGTTGACACCGGGAAGGCTGGCGGCCGAGTTAAGGAACAATTTGATTCATACCTGCTGGGCGAAGACGGCAATTATTGCTTCGCTACATCCCAACGATCGATGAAGCGGAGAGTAATGAGCAATCAGGGTGGTGATTCCCAGGAAGCTATGGAAGAGGTTTATCGGGTACTTCCACGACTTGGCTCTGGCAGGATCATGGCAGTGACAGCAAGACTTTTTTAAGTTATGCCGCGCCGCGACCTGGCCGGGGATGATGCAAGACGCACTCCGATACGCAAGCAGCTGTCCAGCCTGCCAGAAAGCGAAGCCCAGAGGGGGGAAGCCTCCTGGCTTGATGCAGTCGGTGGAGAGTCACTACCCGTGGGAGATCGTCGCTTACGGCATCATTGGCTCACTGCCGAGAAGTCCGTGGGTAAGCCAGTACCTCTTGGTTATTACCGATAATTTCTCAAAGTGGGCAGAGCTGTACCCACTGAGGAAGCTGGTTTCAGAGCGGATCTGGGAAAAGTTACTAGATTCTTTCCTACGCTTCGGCACACCCAGGTGTCTTATTAGTGATAACTCTAGTTATTTTACTAGTAAAGTGTTCGTGGACTCCTGCTTGGCGCTGAACATAAAGCACAAGAGGAGAACACCGAACGATCCCTGAGCCAATATCGCAGAGCGAGTGAATCGGAATGTTAAATGCATGCTGATCGCGCTAACGGAAAGACACCAAGACTGGGATGAGCACATCGCCGAGATGGATTTTGTCATTTGGAATACCGTGAACAGATCGACTGGCTTCACGCCAGCGTTTCTGAACTTGGGTAAAGAGATACCGTCTCCGCTGGAGAACGAGTTACGGAGCAATCAAGGAACACTAGGACGCCCGCTCTCCAGGTACGCGGAACAGCTAACGAACCGCTTGTCTGGGGCGCTGCACGATGCTAGAGAGAATCTCGATGCCGCAAGGATCGAGCAAGCGGCAGCAGTATGACAAGAGTCATAGGCACTTGGAATTCAAAGTTGGTGACTTGGTCCTGAGAGGAACCCACCTCTGAGTAACGCAGCTAGCGGTTTCGCCGCATCGCTTGCTCATAGATGGGAAGGGCCTATGAGGTAAAGACGCGAATGTCGCGGCTTACTATAAACTCGCTCGGTGTGATACAAATGAGGAGTTGGGTCCAGTTCACATTGCGGACTTGAAGTGGTATTACCGTCGCGATGGAGACGATAGTTAATGAAAACTACCGCCGCCGCCACGTTCGGCCGCAGAAAGTAATAATTTTCCGGTGTTCTAACAGTGCCCTTCCTACACAGGACGCATCCTTGAAGAGCCCGTCCCAGAGGGCCATACCCAGGAGGCTCACCGGACGGGCCAGGCCCCGGGGCGGCTGGACCCCACTGGTCCGGTCGACCTAACCCTCGGGGCGACCACCCAAGGAGGCGTCAACACCGAGGGTGGCCGAACGGCGGAGCTGGCCAACGCCACCTGGGCTCCACAGGCACCACTGAGCCGGGAAGCAGGCACGCCTGCGCGGCACGGGGCAGGGCCGTCCGCAGCAACATCGCGGCACGAGGCAGGGCCGTCCGCGACGGCACCCCCGCACCAAAGAGCGTGTCCGTCTGCGATGGGGAGACCTCCCTGGAGTCGGCCCCCCTTCCACACCGTGGCCACGTGGACGGCGTGGGAAAGAAGGAGGGGCTGTCCACTTCATCTCTCGCCGGCGTTGGAAGCACCAACCGAGACCAACGTCCGGCCAGCCCGACCACCAAGTCCCACTCCCGTTCCGTGGACACACACAGCCGTCGGCGCCACGGGTCTTGGGAGCGCCGGACACCTGCTGCCTGTGCGGAGTCCCAATCATACGCCAGGAGACCCACGAAGCAGGTCGACGTCACCTCGACCTGCTGAAGGCATAGCCCCTCCCGGATAACATGGCGGAAGTGGTCCAAACCCCTGAGGGCAAGCCACCCGGACCTTCTGGCTCCCGCTGCCTTGGCCTCCGTCCAGCCAGCCCGGCCTCCCGATAACCGTGCCGCCGCACCAGCTGCCGCAGCCGCCGCCGTCGAACCCGCCACCACGACGGCCCCAACAACATCGGCCGCCACCACCTCTTCCGGCCCAAGCTACGGGGCCAATGTCGTCGACCTGCCCCGCTCCGTCCCCCTCGACGTCCGACGAAGCCATCATGGCCGAGGTAGACGAACTCCTTGGCCAAGACTAAGTAAACCCCCGAGCACCCGGGGCCCCCCGAAGATCGGTCCTTGAGGGAGGGGGGGGGGGGGAGAAGTGTAAGAAGCCGAGGAGGAAGACGGCGCGCGGGGGGCAGATGCTCTGGCCGGCAGACCGGCGCTCGTGAGGTGAGCACGGGCAGTCCGAGACGAGACGCGAGAGAAAACGGCAGCAACGCAGCGCCACCCGGACGACTGGGCGACCCCAAGATAAACGGCCGGGCAACACAGCGACACCCGAACGACTGGGTGACCACGAGATCCGGGCCGGGGCACGGTCAAGTGAAAGCGCCAGGAACAGCAAAACGTTTTCACACATCTCCTTGAACGTGTGACTTCTTGGGAGGGCGGACCGGGCAGTGACCGATTGGGCAGCAGTCTAATAGAGCCACCCACAATATCTAGGATTTTTTTTTTGTTTTCATACAAATTCGAAAAACAATCGTCGGTAAACTGTCCGTCAATTCGGAATTATGCAAAAAAAAAAACTCCGTACATCGAGGTTACATTAACCGAATAAAAAACAAAACAGATACGGTACTTTAAGTAATGAACTTTTCAAGAGCACCGGTTCAGTGGTCATAAGGAGAGACTTTTTCACTTCAGATTGCTTTGAAATCAGTATCTGCTGACAAAAGGGGTTTGCCTTTTTGCACATCGAGGATCCTTCAGGATAACGGGTCATGGCACCCACACTTTATTTATCTCTTTTTTTTTAATTTTTGAGGTATAGGAACAAAGTAAAATAAACTCAGAATTTAAAAAAAAAATGGAAAATGATCAAAAAAGAAGCTCTGAAAAACCCCGGATTTTCAGCAAAAACTTGGAGGACGTTTAAGATTCGCCGTTAAAAGTAGAACGCGATAGCGAAATATATAAACATATAAACTCCCGCTCGTTCACAAGCCATGCAAGCGTGCCTTGCGGTGCCTGTTAAGCGAGTTCAGTGAAGCTCTCCGTCTTAAGTCTTTGCCTCCGTCCGTTTCATGTACCCATACGTTTTGAATTCCCAGGTGTGAAGATCATGTAAAGCTCAGCCAAATAGTATCCTGTCGTCTATAACACTGACCAATGTTGATTAAACAATTTTGTAGGAAAGCTTTAGCATAACGGTTACAGAGTGTCATAAATATTAGTGTAGGTCCACATCAAACATGTGGTATTCATGACAGAAGTATTGTCACGAATGTACATCTTGCGCGTTCTATTTTAGAATGCTGTGATGCTATGGACCCAAGGCTCGCAGTGTTACAAATAGACCTCGAAAGAGATTTTGATCCTGTGTTCCACAATATTATTTTTTTTCTATTTTGAAGCGTCTTAATTCGGGATCAGTTTTGGGTAATGGCATGCCCATGGCATACCGCAACTGCGCCACAAGTTTAACTCTCAACAAACCTGCTTGCGAATGGAGTCGCCTTTGTTTATCAGTGCGACAAGGTTGTCCACTTTCGCAGCTGCTTTTTGTATCTTATTGCGACCTTCTTGTTTAATTGTTATTTGCGATAGTTATGTGAAAGGATTTGCTGTACGAGAGAGTGTATATTATCTGCTGTCGTACGCGGAAGATGTAGCTATTTTTGTACCGATAAGGAAAGTGTGAAAAGAGCAATCGAGCTAACTAGGATATTTTGTGAACACACGTGTAGTTCAGTGAACTGGCACAAGTGTACCGGGTTTTGGTACGGCGACTGGCCGTCAGCGACCATGGTGTTTGGAAGTATAGCCTGGTCCGCCTCGCCCGTACGTTACCTTAGTGTGCCTTTGGAGCAGTACCGAGACAATCAGGAGTACTAGCTTGAGAAAACCGAAGTTCAGAACTCAAAAGCGACAAAGTGGGAAGGAAGCTGTTTTCCCATGTTTTCTCTGGCCACAGTGTGCAATGTTTTTTCTTAGTCTAGCTGTGATACGTGCTACAGGTGCTTCATAATTCGCGGAATAACATTCAACGTATGCACAGCGTGTTTTGGTTTTTACTTCGAGTTCGGTTTAGGAGCGAACTAGTCAAACAATAATTTTCCGCCAAATCAAAACGGGGGGTCTTGGCCTTTCCCATTTACTCATCAGGCAGCTCGTGAACCGTTTATCTTCCCTGAAGACCAACGGGAACCATTTTCACGTACTATGATTTAAGTTAGGTTACGTGACGCGCTGCCCAAGTTTACTGTGGCGTCGAGTGGATTCAGATGCCGGATTCGGGGGTGTTTAGAAAAGTCATTAACGCGTATAGGTTTTTAAGAGCGAGATTTTCGCTATAATATTTGTCAGGGGTCGAGAAATCTGACTGACGCGCTGTCTCGCGCTCCTCAGTACCCATCTTTGTACAGTGCCGCAGCAGGACAAGACGTTTTGAAAATAATCATGAAAATGATAGTCCCCGCATGTTCGAAAACGTTTTTCTGGAAGCTGCATAGTGAAACGCTCCCTGTTGAAGCTTCGTTAGTGTCCAAGGACATACAAGTAGCATGGTTTGAAAACAGTTTTGTGTGAAAAAACCCGAGACCATAAAATATGTGTTCCTAGATTGCTCTCGTTAACGCCCTATGACATACGGTACATGTTTGTGGAGGTGGGGACACAGTTACCTACGAGATGTTTATGCTCCTTGCTCTTTACAGTCTGCGGCAGTGTCGTATGGCGGTACGGCACACATATTTTAATGTGAGTCCTATGCATAAATATTTCATTGAAAGCATGTGCAACCTGAAAGGCATGTATAACATGCAGCAGCCGTTGCCTGACTGGTTGCCACTGGCTGAAGAGCTTCCGGCCCTCAAGGATTTCTGACGACTTGGACTCCGTGTCACATTCCTCATTAGTCAAGTTGGCTTATATTTTAAACTTTATTAAAAAGTTAACTTGCAAAAAAAGAAAAAAAGCCAATTAAGAAAAAAAAAGTGCCTTGCGTGGCCTGGTTGGTAGCGTGACTGGCTCAGAACCGAAGGGTCGTGGGTTCGTATCCCGACGAAAATTCTTCAAATTCTTCATTAATGAGGCTTATTTAAATGCAATGTTTTTTAATCACTTTCATTCTACGCGTGACGTCACGTTTCACGTGTGCGTTGTAGAAACTTCAAAATTTCTGCGCGAGGTCATGTGGCTGTGACGTCATGACCTTATCGACCAATCCTGGATTTTAGTGCACGCCACCGACGCCGGCTTTTCTGCGACACGAGCTCCTAAACTCTTTTGCGGTAAAAATAAACTTCGAAATACGCCATTCAAATTCCAAGAGAAATGAACTCCAATAAACCCCTAAATTTCAGCAAAAAATAAACTCCAAAAGACGCCCTCCAAATTTTAAGATCAATAAACACCGAAAACGCGGATTCATACTTACAACTTCTGAATAAGACAATGGTTTGTTCTGAAAGTTCGGCAATCGGTAGGGACCACTAGCGCCACGTTTGGGCAGAAACCGCGAGTTTGTCAGTGCAAAGATCAATTTTGCGATTAAAAAAATATATATATTTTTCTTTTCGGGGGGATTTTGTCGAAGCCTCTTTCGCATAAAGCTATATGAATGCGTGGCCAATTCCGTCACCAGCGGAAACTCCATGTGATTTCGACGCTGCAAAGAGGCAAGTGGCCCGAACCTGCTACCAAAACCAGCAGAAATATGTTGCAACTGTGCTACACACTTCGAAGACGGCTGTTTACTATTCATATTGACAAAATGTATTAAAACATGGAAAGCCATTTTTTTAACAAGAACCTTTAATGCCCATAACATTGCCCGTTCATTCATCAGTTCAGGCACTTTTTGTTAATTTTAGTGGGTAAATCCCCATTTCTCGACGTGCTTACGTCACTGGACGTCACGGTATCAAGCCATTGTATCACATGAATTCATGACGTCAGGTCATCTGACATCACATGACATTGATTTCTCTGGAAACATTAGCAAGAAAAATATTAAACAATGCGTGGGACACGAAAGGACTGCTAAATGTATATTAACCAAATTTATTCAATCGCTTCTAACTATCACACTTCGCGCATTATACAACTCTGGAAATAAGGTCGCTGCAAATTTTAGTTTAAATGAAAGGTCAAAAGGGACCATACTAGTGCACACAGTCGTGTTTAATTACCCCGAAAACGAACTTTTTATTAGGATATTCGGATTATGTAAGGGTCTCATCGCACTCCTAATGTTCTCTTCGGGCCCTGTCGGGAACTCGTCTAGTGTAGCTATCAGACTGCACATTTAGCTGAGACAAGCCAAAACAACGCATCAAATGCAATAGAGGAGACGAAACTTAAATAAACAACAACAATCAGCAATGAGGTGACGCAACATCTGCACGTGGTGAACGCGTGAGCCATCTGGACTCCGCACTCAATGGAACTAATCAGACATCACGCTCAACGGATTAGCTTTCGAGGGCGTTCCTTGAGGATACTTCTACGGTCACTTTCTCAGGTTTCGTCCGCCTCCTCAAGAAGAGGATGGACGTTCCCGCTGCACGTGACTGGGTGGTCGGATGGTACGGTCTCAAGGTCTTCGAGCCAAGAGCGCGTCCTTTTTACGAGCCTCAATGTAACGCGCAATTCCAACGTGATCTTGGAGGGAGAGTCAGGTTTCCCAGCGGAAGCAATCGCGTTAATGAGAATTGCGCGTCTTCTCTGCCAGCAGGAAGTCCAAGAGAGCCGCGCAGATCAAGTCATCCGGGATATCGCTTTTCGGCCGGGCGGCGATAGCAGAGCAGTCCAAGACGCGAAGGTTAAAAGCTTTGAACAAACAAGCAACACTTCGAGAGTCAGGTCCGGAAGCCTGACGTAACTCGCGCTCCTGGACACCTGATCGCAACGTAAAGAGGATTGACATTATAAAACTCCGAAGAAGCGAACGATTGAAATGGTGGGCCTAGCCTCGCGTATAATGAAGGAAAGTGCGATTGTAACTGTAGGAAACAGCTGCCGCGGAAACTTGTTTGTGCCGTTGTTTTGAAGGCGTAGGCGCTCCCGTATTTCTCTCCTCTGTGAATCTTGCAGGAGGGCAGAGCAACAGGTACGCTGGTTACGTGGATGCACAAGGAAACGCGAACTTTAGGTTACGTCGCACGATCTCGGTGGGACATCATTGTGCGCCTTCAGTTTACTTTTCCCACAATACCTGTCAGTCCCAGAGCGATTTCAAGGACAACACCCACAAAGGTTAGGCGTTTTATTTTTACATTATCTGTTGTAGCCTTTTCATCTGGATCCGTTGAAAATGTATTCGCCGCATCTCGAGGAGTGAGTGACATTTCAGTGGATTTAGGTAGATGTTTTGTGTTTTTTTTTTTAATGAATAATTTTGTATGTTGGGAGCTACAGGAGGCGTTCCGAAGGTGCAACTTTTAAAGGAATGCTACAAAATTAAAGGAATGTGCTATTCGAAACCCTTGTATTGAGCCTCTAAAAACGAATGTATAGACCTGTTTGTGCAATGATGTGATTTTTATTGCCAGAATGCAGGCTTGAAGTTATGAAATACAATTATATGTTGGCCCAATTTCGTGCAGTCTACATATTCCATCATCGCTTGTGGTGCTCTGATCATTAAAATTATAACCCCTTTGATTGGTACAGCAATTTGTTTAAGTGCAGGTATTTCCATAGCACCAGCCATAGTCAGGGAAAGGAGAGATTCCGTAGAATCTCCACCTCTTGGGCTGCGCGTGCGAGGAACTATTGTTAAAGGAAGAAAGGTGACGCTGGGAGCAGAGCATGTACTCAATTCTTAACTCGTCATCTGCTTTAGTGACTCACAGGGTAAGAAACGCTCAGGGTGTTGTCTCTTATGCTTAAAATATTTGCTTTCCGTTTCGTTCCTCTCTGTTCTTGCCAGCTAGTGATGGAATCTCACTGTCCACAAAGCAATGATGAGATGCTCGGGCTTGTCACCTACTGTATACGCGCCCAAGTTCGTCTGCTCCTTGTGAACTTCGTTCGTTTGTTTACCCGCCAAATGCGCCCATGATTTTGTTTACTCGTGACCTCGAGCAATGAAGGCGCACGCATGTCGCAGTTTCGTAATCGCGCGTTTAATTTGTGCACCATTTTTTTTTTTGCTTTCCGATGCCACATAAAATATATTTAGGTCATTTGTTTGTCGCATAGCTTTTCTTCAATCGATGCCAGACCTCAAACGTCGGGCAGAGCTGATATATGAGAGCGAGCACTCGATCTTGGGAAAGTGTTCGCGTCAAGTCATCACCTCAGTTTTTCAGCAAAGGTTTTCTAATAATGTTATTTAGTTTAGTGAATATATGTTCTCTTTCTTCTAAAATAGTCCCGAATTATAACTAGAGTTACGCGCGGATAATATAAAAAGATCCGGAATCAGCTCGCACCACGTGGTTAATAAATTAACGGCAGTGTTACAACTGTGAAAATGGCACAATATTCCGGTTGATTGAAAAGCAAAACAGACAGCGTATTGTCTCGCATATTTCGTTTTCGGGTGGAAATCACCCCGCAATGTTGTGTAGTTTCTCTAATAGAGCGGCAACTGCTGGCTCATAAAGACTAATGATGACATCAGGACACCTTTCAGCAACGAGAGATAGAAACGAATTTCGCGCGTAATGCTTTGCGGCGAATTCTGGAAAGATGTTTCCCACAATTAAAGCGATTAACGTTTACGTATAAAAAATTTCGTAGGATATAAAAATGCAGGGGAAAAATAAAAAGACCTCTCCCAATTTTGTTGTTCTGAAAGTTACTTTTAACGTTAGGGGAACAACTCAAATTTTATATTTACTTCGCCTTTCCCCTCTGTCAGCACGATGAACCGCTTTTACTTTATCTTGAGTAATTTTGCGGTCATCACCATTTCTTGTGCAGCCAATAAATGCGTCTTGAAGGTTCAGAACTGAGTCAAAACTCCCATGGGAGGGGGGGGGGGAGGGGAGGGCACAGTCCTCCACCCTTTCTCACTTCCTTCAGTTCGCCCCCTATCGTTTGAGCCGCCATCTAGATTTTTTGTTTCAAATCTTTGTGTTCTATAGATTACGGTGAAAAGCCACCTACACGCTGTGGTTCAAAATGTACATATTTCATTAAATATCCTCTAGTTATCATAGCTGCCGTACCCCAAAAACTGTGGCGCGTCGAACGACTGGAGGCGAGCCATGGGGGAGGAGTTTGGGGTACTGCTTGTCAATGCAGGGTCTATGGACACTTCCGTAACTGAGCTAACCTAGCAACTTTGCATTGGTGAAATACTACGTCACGACCACGTGATTTCTGATTTTGCTTTTGACTGGAGGACGAAGAAGCTGAAAAATCATTTCGTGGCCCTTTAATTAAAAGAAAATAAAAAAAAAATCGTTAACTGCTGCCGTCAAACGTACCCGAAACACACTAGAAAGGTAAATTGGAAACAAGCCTGAGCGAGGTAATCAGATGATCAGTACAATACGATACTCAACCATAGTTCCTTAGCATTTGTTCCCACACCTATCATTGAGTAAATGCTCGCACGTTAGCACACATAGGTATTAGAGCCGACCGTTGCTACCCGTACAAAAATGTCAGATATGGCCCTGATATATTTTATATACGGTCATATATGATAATATAAGGAGTCAGATATGGCGGTTATATCCCGCCATATATGGGAGCAAATACGGCCATATTTTGCCATATAAGTGGGCAAATACTGCCAGATGTGGCGATATAAGTGCGTAAATACTGCCATATATCGCCATAAACGCGTGAAAATATAGCCCCTGATAATGATATATGGGCCCGTTTCGGTCGTGCAAGCAATAAGTCATATGTACTCGCCGAGACACTAGTTTATTGATCTATATTGCATGAGTCTCATGTAATTGGTCAGCTATTGTTAACATCCTTAAAGTGAAGTTATTCCAGGCATTTGGACCAATTAATCAATCGCGCATTTTGAAGATTGAAAGACAAATGAAATTTTTTGCATGTTTCACGTGTGCCAATATGACGAAGTGCATAAGATCGGAAAGCGAGTTAATCAAATAATGGATTTTAGATCGCAGCTCTTAAGCGCCCGTTTCCGAGTTCAGCGGTGTCGGCGTCGCCATCGGTGTAACCGCCCCGCTAAATTTAGCGAGAAATTGAATTGGTACGTATGTCACGTGACGTCAATTTTCCCGCTAAATATAGCAGTGAAACTAATTTTGTTCATGTTTCCCTTCTAAATTGAGCGGGGAAACACGAACCGTTAGCTTACTGAAGATGCAAGACGCTACTTCGTCGTCCCGAATCCTTTTCCCTTCGAACGGCTGCGAAGCCGTTGCGCCCAGAGTACCGCAGCACCTTTCAAAAACTGTTTGCGCAGAATCGCAACATTCCGTTTGCGTGCGCTGCGATTCATCGTGTGTTGAAAGTCGGAAGATGTGCTGTCCGTGGTGCCTTTTATGTGTAACTATCTCGTAAAAAAATTTGAAATTTAAAAACGCGAACCTAACAGTGTACACATAATTTTAAATTTATTGGTAAAAAATATATACATATTTATTTATCTATTTATTTGTGGACATCCTGCGCAAAAAAAAATAGTCGCGCTTATTTTTTCATTTAAAATTATAATGTGGGTTATACAGCGTAAAAAATAGTATCTGAAAGTCTTTCTGAAAATGACAGATTTAGGGGTTTTCGACGACGCTCAGGAAGTTTCTAATTGGAATAATATGTCTATTTTCACTAATTGAAAAGTTAAGTAGTGAATTTAAATTAATTAGGCGACTTGTCGCAAAGCTTAGCCAACCACATAATGTCCCCCTGGGCGTATAACTCACTCGCACAAACCGCATAAGTTTAGCTTTTATGGACTTTTTAAAAACAACTCTGGAAGAATAAAAAAAACACCCTGTATATATAGGTTGCCTTATTTGATTGGGACATATCTGCCCTGATATGGGCGGCAGATATACCCCTATTTGGCAGACCCAGTTATGGATATATAAAAAAATGGGCAGATCTGGCTAGATAAGCCTTATATAAACTGATGTGCTTGATATGGCCAGATATGCCCAATTTTTATATAAACCTATCTGTTTTTTTATATAAGTTCAGATCTGCCATTTTCGTAAGGGGTTCAACTAATTAAAAAGAACCGCAATCATTTCTAAGTATGTTTCATATGAACATGTTTTATTTTGTGTTTTCTTTGTATATAGATCTTAAATCGTACGCATTATCTCCTCACGCACGTGTGTTCACTAAAATGTTGTCTTTTTTTCACAGAGGCGCCCACGTCACCTCAGTGAGAGACAGAGCTGTTCACTGGGAAAGCTCGTATTCCTGCTTTGACCGAGGAGCCGATGAGTTCAACAACAGTTCGACGAAAGTTACGTAAACAAGCGGACGCTGAAAACATTGTCTGCGCCGTCGTCCCTTTCTGCTGTTACGGCACCTGAACAGTCTTTGCTGAACAAAGCCACCAGTCTTTTCATCACGCGCGAGCGTTATGTGAAACCGGGGGACGGCCGACGTGTCAGACACACCGATTTCAGTTATGTTTTAAACCTTCAGAAGCAACTGTTTCTGACAGGTACACCTATCGCAGAGGTAAGGTGGAACGGAAAATTCAGTTAGCTGCCCAAAGACACCGCAACACATATTAAAAACTTCAACCAAACAAAGCAAAAAATTATAAAGACACGCATAAAGCTTGTCTTCATAATGAATATATGCAAAAATACGCACTTCATCAAACTGACGAATTTATTGCGTTTTCGTGTAATTCATTTAGAAACTATCTTTACTCTCGGCTGCACGAACGCTTTTAAAGCTACACCACTTTATGCGCTCTACAAAAACAAAAGTGAATTTTATATGACTATCATTGCGAGTCTTATTTCAATTACTGTGATCCTTTCGTTCTACACAGGAGGAAACGATTATGCTACATCACAAATAATCAACCATGAACTCAATACAGTTTAACAACCTCATTCAGCTGAATTTTAAATAACTGAGGGTGACAACGATCGACGACTTGCTCGATCACAGCGTCCCACTCAAATGTTGTTCTTCAGAGAAAAGTGTTTCTAACACGTCGTTCCTGTACTCTGGTTTAGAAATTCCTCTGCTGGCGTGCCTTTGGGAATATTCAATCAACGTGATTATTCGACTGAAATTCACTGAATACGCACTGAAATATTGACATCTTTAAGCGCTGAAAAAAAGTCCTACAGTTATTTTTGTTTTATTATTCATATCATTAAATTCGGCATTGGTAGCCACTTAGTGCGCGGATATCTACTTAAATAGCGAAAACACTCTGGAAACTTTAAACGATACTTGCTGGAGCTTTTAGAGTTCATAATAAGGCTACGCGCAAACAAAGCTTTTAAGGAGATCTTAATGAAATGCCTACAAGGAATGCACTGCTGGGCTGGGTTAAAACCTGACATCCTTGATTACTTCTGTAATTTCATTAAAGGTAAAAAAGCTGCACTCGTAATGCTATTTTACTATATCGTAACTAAATAAACTCATTTATTAATAAAGTGTAGATGTATTGTGGCAAATGATAAAAGTATTAACGAGCTATCTTAGTCATACAAAGCTGATTTTATCAACAAGGAATGATGTACCGGTAGTCTTACCTTTGGTAGTTCTACGTTATACCATTGTACATTTTGCGGATGAGTCGATCGTAAGAAAACAACCTTTCGTAGTAATTAGCACATTAGGTAATTAAAATATAGCGCTTATGTGCTCTTGGAATAATCATGCTAACTCGGTAGTTTCAGCAAGATTGCTTAATTACGTTGCATCTAGTAACTCGAGTCGCATGAATACGAAGAAAAAGGATCCATAAAATTGAAAGAGGTTTAGAAATCTCGTTAATGCGAAACTAGAGCACAGCTCTTGCGGAGAAGGAGGGGAGGGTAGAGGGGATGATATGCCCCCTCTCCTCCTCCATACCCACCCATTCTCCTCCCCTCCTCCTCCTCCTCCCCTCATTTCCTCCTCCTTATCATCCCTTTTTCCTCTCCTCCTCCCCACATCCTCTCCTCTTCCTCTTTTCATCCTCCTCCTTCTCTTCTTCCCTCCTAATCCTCTTTTTCTTTTCCTCTTCTCGTCCCGTTAAATTTCCCCGCAAAAAAGTTCCTCTAAATTTAGCGAAAATTTACCCGCTAAATTTGGTGGGTTAAGTTTCCCCGCTAAATTATCCCCCTAAGTTATCCCGCTAAATCTGGCGGAGAAACAGAATTTCTTTATGGGTGACGCGACATGATGTCATGTGGCATCATTTTCCCCGCTAAATTTGGCGAGAATATGGACGTCACATGACCTGAACACGAATTCAGTAATGGGGAAACTGAATTGGCTTTAAGGTCACGTGACCTCGATTTTCTCGCTAAATCTAGCGGGGAAAATGACATCACATGTCTTCATGTCACGTCACACATAAACAAATTCTGTTTCTTCGCTACATTTAGAGGGAAAAATGGCGTCACGGGACCTCCCACAATTCCGTTTCCTGCTAAATTCAGCGGGGCCCCAGGTAGCAACGAGTTCTGGGCCAAAACTTGGCTTTTGTCTGGGAGTTTAGGGCATTGAAAAGCCCGAAGAAGCCAAAGCCGAGCCAAACCTGACCTCCCTTGGCAACAGTCTGGGTATTTTGGCCCTAATTCGCCAAACAAGTGCCAAACTTAGGCTTCACTGCCTGGTAGTTCGGCTGTCATCTGGCATCTTCGGGCCTAAATCGCCTAACAAATGCCAGAGTTAGGCTTACTGCCCGGTAGTTCGGCAGATATTCGGCATTTTCGGGCCAAACTCGCCAAAGTAATGCCAAAGTTAGGCTTCACTTTTTGATAGTTCGGCTGTCATCTGGCACCTTCGGGCCGAAATTGCCACAGATGTGCCAGAGTTAGGCTTACTACCTTGTAGTTCGGTTGACGTCTGGCATATTTGGGCCCAAGTCGCCAAACGAGTGCCAAGGTTAGGCTTCGCTTCCCGATAGTTCGCCTGTCATCTGGCAGCTACGGGCCAAAGCTGCCAAACAAGTGCCAAAGTTAGGCTTCACTTCCCGATAGTTCGGCTGCCATCTGGCAGCTACGGGCCAAAGTTGCCAAACAAGTGCCAAAGTTAGGCTTCGCTTCCCGATAGTTCGGCTCTCATCTGGCAGCTACGGGCCAAAGTGGCCAAACAAGTGCCAAAGTTAGGCGTCGCTTCCCGATAGTTCGGCTGTCATCTGGCAGCTACGGGCCAAAGTTGCCAAACAAGTGCCAGAACTAGGCTTGCTGCCTTGGAGTTCGGCTGATGAGGTATTTGATGTACGCGGGTGGTCTTCATCTTAATTAAATAGAAATCAAGTTTTACTCGGCTGGCCACTTTATCCTATTTTGGGTGTCTCTTGATTTCTTCAGTCCAAAGGTTGTCTGAGTGTTTTGACGCGGCTGGACCAGGCTTTCCAAACGCAAATTGTGCCGGATGTTGTACTCGCGCGTCGGTACAGACGCCAATATCGGGACGCGCCGTGAGACTGGTTCGACATTAAGGCGCGTTCACACCGGCAATGCGATCTAGTCGTGCGATAACTTTCATCGCAAAAGCGACCATCGCGGGAAAAAAGCGACGGAATTTGAGCAGTCGCTTGCTGACCCAACTTTTTGCGATGCGATTTAGTCGCGGAGAGGCTGAGCCAATCAACGGCGTTCGGAGCGAGACTTTTTGAGAAGCGACTCGCCAACGAAGGCGTTGGGCTCGCTCATCGCGCACGCCAAAGTGACCATCTAATTATTTTTTTTTTATGCAATTTTGTCGCATCGCCCGACTGCTCAAATCGCTGAATGCACCTTTACAGAAAGTGGTGCCATCGAGCTAGCGCTGCGCGAGACTGATGTGCGCACGTCTCCTCAACAGATATCATTATTAGGCGGCCCATTGCAAAAGCGAGCGTGGCTCTGTGCGTGTCTTGCATTGTGATTGAGCACTGCGGGGCTCCGTGGCGCCGCTCCCGCATCACACTTGGGGAATTAAAATGAAATCCCGGAACTTGTACTCTTTTAGCGTGCTGGTACTTTTTAAACATTTAGAAAGTGGAGACACATAAGGGACGATACAGACAGAACAATCTTTCAACTTCAACAACATTTATTTTCGGCTTCAAGCTCAAAGCCCGCCCGCTCCGTGGGAGTGCGGGAAGGGGAAATCTTGGGGGAAGGAGAGGAAGCGGAAAAAGTGTACGCAATCCCCCTGTCCTGCGGGGCCAGGTACATCGGGCAAATGGGGCGATGCCTCAACGACCGACTCCGAAAACATCAAATGGACGCCGAAAGAGCTGCTTCGGATTCTCAGCACCCGATCGTCATTCACGGGAGAAAATGTATCGGCTGCGATCCTAATTTCGCCGGCGCGACAGCCATGGAAGGCCACTGCGAGCGAGTCGGGAGAGAAATAATTGAGGCCTATCGGATGGCGACAAGCCCGCAAAACATAAAAACATAAGCACCCCTTCCATTTCGCTTTCAAGAAAGGAGATTATCTTTCTGAGGCCCACAATGGAAGCCGAACGCTGACATACTAGGCAAGGCGACAAGGTCACCGGCAGAAGCGGCCTTTCCTTTCATTCCGTTCCATTTCATTCCAGAGAAGGGCTGGGATTCCCCCGTACCTTATTTCCCTACTGTTGAACAGTAAGCAGTGATAGAGTGCAGGCGAGCTGGTAATTAATCGACATCTTGGAAAACCTGAGATGGGGAACGATAAAAAAACGGACGAACACAACAAAATCTCAGACTCAGCTGAATTTTATTGATATGAACACACCAATAAATAGACTTTCAGACAAATGAAAAAGAGAAAGGGAAAACAAGAGAGAGAAAGGGAAAAAAAGAACTCAAACGCAAAACCAGACGACCGACGAGTTCGCCCCCGACAGCCTGAGCCACTCCCCGGCTCCATCACTTTCGCAAAGCTAACCGACCTCCCGAACAACAACAACCCGAAGGTCGGCACACACGGCGACCTCCAAAACGCTAAAGCCTAATCTTCATTTCCTACTTCCAAGCAAACACTTCCCGATTTTCTTCCCCCACTCTCTCCCCTGTAGCTTTGGCTGTACAGCAGGTTTTTTTTCTTCTTTTTTTTTAAAGTTGTCTTTGTTTGTTTTTTTTCTTTTTTTTTTTTACTTTAAAGCGTTGAAAATGCTGACAGCGCTTAGCTGCGTTGTTGATGCCCCTTCGACCTCGCCTTTTGCAAATCCTCCCCACCTGCTTTTGTGTCTTCTTGTGACTGTCAGCGAACGCGACAGCGGCTTTAAGCAAATCAAAAGGGAGGAGCGAAACGCGTGACCTCTCTGTGTAGGACGCGTAGGACAAAAACATTTGGACGAAAAGTTTTTCACGTGACTCTCTCTGTCACGCTGATGGGATCTCCGGGGCTGTTGCTTTCGCCGTTTGCCTAGTTACAGAAATAGGCGGGCCACGTAGGTCCGGTTTTCGAAATGCGCTCTTCAGTGTTCTGTTGCTTTCGTGCGTTGCAGACGCGGCCGTGTTTTTTCGTCGTAAACGGCCGGAATACGTCCATGCCAATTTGTTTGGTAACAGCCATTTTTTTCACCGGAGTTCGTGGAATTCTTGTGATGTGTTTGTTGGACACGCTTCGACAAAAACTGCTCTTCGCCGACGACGAGACGTCAGTTGAATGTGCGCAACCTTCTTTCTTCAGTGTGTTTGTTGGGTGCCTGAGTTGGATTATGCATCTGTCAAGGATTACGTGATATCGCTCTTTTATTAGTAAGTACACTGCAAGCATGCTTCTGATAGTAGTCCTGCTTTCCTCTGAGTCTCCGCGGTTTTTTTTTTTGTGATGAGTTTTGCTTGGCATGAGGACAGTGTTAATTCTATTTTATAATTTGCATTTCGTTTTACAGAAAAGTGTGACCTTTGTAAATATGTCGAGAATACATTGTGTGTAATGATAGTTGTTTAATAAACTTCTGGGAGCAATCAAAACATTTTGTTTGTCCGTATATATTATTGATATGCTACAAATGATATGCAACGTCGTACACAACACAGACTTGCACGACGTTCGGCCAATACGGAGCAGACGCATCGTAGAGTACTTGCACAATATTGCGCGAACACTAGGCCGGGGCAAAACAGCTGTACGGCAATACCTGCCGGATATCAAGCGGTGGTGCAAAACTGGACATTTGAGCGATATTGGAACCGACTTTCGGCCGGTACTGGCACGATACTGCAAGTATTTCCGTGCTGCTTGGGAACGGAGGTGATGACATCTGACCATCGTGTTTCAGACGCTTGTTTAATTTAATTCTCTTCTGGGGCGCGTGAACGAGCACTTCTGTGACACACCAGAGATATTCCAAACTTGGGCAGGCCTCTCGGCTTTCTTTGCCACTTTTGTCACTTATTTGGAACTTCAGTGGATAGTCAGAAAAGAGCAAAACTTCGGCATGCCCCGAATCGCCAAATAAAGATTTACTGCGGCATTTATGGCTCAAGTCTGGCACTTACTTTGGCAGAACTGTGAAGCACCAGAGAAAGGCCAAACTTGGCATATCCGAAATACCCAAATTAGGCGTTGCTTTGGCAGTTATGGCTCAAGTCTGGCACTTACTTTGGCAACACTGTGGCGGACCGGAGAAAAGCCAAACTCGGCGTGGCCGAAATACCCAAATTAGGCGTTGCTTTGGCAGTTAGGGTTCCAGTCTGGCACTTACTTTGGCAGAACTGTGGCGGACCAGAGAAAAGCCAAACTTGGCATGTCCGAAATACCCAAATTAGGCGTTGCTTTGGCAGTTATGGCTCAAGTCTGGCACTTACTTTGGCAGAACTGTGGCGGACCAGAGAAAGGCCGAACTTGGCATGTCCGAAATACCCAAATTCGGCGTTTCTTTGGCAGTTATGGCTCAAGTATGGCACCAACTTTGGCGCTCTTCTGGCGGACCAGAGAAACGCCAAACCTTGGCATGCCCGGAATTCTCAGATTAGGATTTACTATGGCAGTTATGGCTCAAGTATGGCACCAACTTTGGCGCTCCTCTGGCGGACCAGAGAAACTCCAAACCTTGGCATGCCCCGAATCCCCAGATTAGGATTTACTATGGCAGTTATGGCTCAAGTGTGGCACCAACTTTGGCACTCCTCTGGCGTACCAGAGAAGAGCCAAACTTTGGCATGCCCTAGGATCGCCCAACTAAGGCTATAGTTAGGCACCGTACTTTGGCACTGATGAATGCCATGGTGCAAAAACCTAACTGCGCCAAAGTTGGGCCCTTATGTTTGCCAGACCTTTGCCCAAGTTGGGCATTCCTCTGGCGTGCTACCTGGGGCGCGGTTGCACCAAAGGCGACGCCGATGCCGCACAGCGCGGAAACGGGCGCCTAAGAGCTGCGCTCTAAGACATAAAAGAATAAGAAAAAAAATTGCTGATTATGCGACAAAACATACGATGAGAAAAAGATATGTGTCCTTTACCCATCACACTGCCTGCAATAGCGAATGGTTGAATGAAGAAGAAGAAACGGCAGAAGGTAAGGGTTTGCTGTAGAGCCACCAAGTAAGGTTTGCTTCCTGTTCACGAATTATCTTTTGCATTACGCCATTTTAACGACAAGTGCAACGCGCGCGCAATGGGCGATTGTTAGGATTTCAATGCACGTCTTTTCTAAGCTTTAGATTCGATGTCAGAATCGCCAGAAGATACAAGTTTCCTTTGTTGGTGAATGCTTTAACATTTCTGGAGGACGGAGGACCGTTTTCTGCTAATTCGGAACAAGCTTTAGATAACTGACGATGATAAGCATCGAAATAACTGAAGCGTCGTTACTATGAAGCGTAAAGTATTAGTAATTTTAAGTTGCCGGGGAGAAATTATAAATGTATAGGTTATTGAACCCAGAATAATTTAATATTTGTGCGGCTATACCTCGATGAAATTGGGTTTTTGAAAAACCTACAGGGTGTCACAAAAAAATTACAGGTTTTTTTTTAACCGCAAAAATAAACTAGGCATCGCCGAACGCTCATTCTCCGCTCAAAGGTAGTGTTAGAGGTCACAACCAGATGCCAAAGATTCAGCCCGATCCGGCACTTCATTCAAAAGTTATAAGTGATTTTCTGAAAATTTAAATTGGAAAATGGCGGCCGACGGAGTTTTCTAATACATGGGGCTCTGTGGCATCAGAAACCGATAGCGGGCAAAAATGGGCTCCATTTTCCTATTGAACTTTTGTATCGAATTGGGCTGAGACTTCGCCATCTGGTTGTGACCTCTAGCACTAGCTTAGGGCGGAGAATGAGCGTTCGGTGTTGCCTAGTTTACTTTTGCGGTAAAAAAAAAACCTGTAAATTTTCTTTTGTGATGCCCTGTATATTGGTCCATGTAGTCTTATACTGATTGTGGAATAATGCGATAACAAAATAATAATGATAATAATATTAATAATAAAAATGAATTCCAGAATTTTGATTTCATGATTGCTAAGAGTCAGGTCTGTCGAAGTCAGTGTTGGCTTGTGTGACACAACCCTGCAATGATGCTAGCCAATATGAGTTGTGGATGGGCGTTCTCGGCACTGCTGATAGCTGCGAGTATGCAAATTCAGAATACTTCACGAATGGCATAAATAAGACAAACGTAGATCATTGCTACAGCTACACTATACCATTCTTGAAGACAAAGTTATACCTACATATTTAAACACATAAATGGGACAATCTACATTTTTTAAAAGGTAAAAGAAAATCTAAATATTTTCAACAAAAAAAGAACAGAAATATATGTATACAGGCATGTATCACAAAATGATGCGCCAGGCATATATATACCCACATTTTAGATCTACACATACTCCCACGGATATACAAATATACAAGTACTTGCAGGATAGATACAAACACAAACAAATACACACGTGGATTCAGCACAAATATAGATGGTATTCATTAAACCAAATGCATATGTCGTTTCTTGCACATTTCTTTCAGATACTTTTTTTAAAGATCGTTGTGAATCGAGTTGATTAATAACGTCTGGTAGTTTGTCAAAGATATCAGGCACGTAAAATGAACGTACACTCTTTCCAAAGCTGGTGTATATTCGAGGAATTATAAAGCGTTCACTATTTCTTATACAGTGAGCTGTTTTAAACGGAATATTTCAATAATCTTTTAGGATGGTACATCGTTGAAAAAGAGGCGATAAACGCGGTAGGCAAACTGATGAGAACACGTCACCATCCTGTATTATGCTGGGATCATAGGCAACGTTTTTGGCGGTGCTCTCAATAATGACATCAATTATTTATCTCCAAAGAGGTGAACAGTTGTTGAAGACTAATTCCGTAACGCGAGAGTGTTAACGACCATTTTTATGACGGAGATTGGGAGGAAGGATGTTGATGAGATATATTAAACATCATACACTTCGCAATCTTCTAGCCAAATAATCCAAGTGTCTATTTCACGACAGATTGCTATCGAAGAAAATGCCCAAGTATTTTACTGTATTTACGTATGTTACAGGGGTACGGCGGCAGGATACACAATACGATAAATGAAATATAAAAGGTGTGTCTATGCACGTCCGCTTGAGTGGAGTACGGAAACAGACCATTTCCGTTTTTTCGGCAATCACGAATATTTGATTTGCTTCAAACCAGTTCATGACACTTGTAGAATTCATTTGCAAAACCTTGATTGCACTACGCGCACTGATATGAGTGCATAATAACAATGTGTCCTCTGCATATTGATAAACTAAACATCGTGATGTTGATCTGGCGAGATCATTCACGTAATGATTAAACAGCAAGGGGGACAGGACCGAGCCTTGTGGTACTCCCATCTGTAGGCATACTTTGGCGCTTGTCTTGTTGCAAACAAATACCTGTTGCGATTTGTCAGTCAGAAACTTTTGAAACAACGAAAAAAATTAACCCCGAAATTCGTAATTGCTACGCTTGCTCAACAGTATCGAGTGATTGATAAAATAAGACGATTTGAACACATCAAGCAATGAAATAAATCCTATTCAAATAATACTATTAATAATGAATGATTGAATCAATCAATCAATCAATGTTTAATATAGTGACCAAGATCAACCTTGCGGTCTTGGTAGCCCGCAAACTGTATGGAAATGAATACATAAAACACACAAATACAGAAGAGCCATGCAATATACAATAACTGTATACAGGGTGTTTCACGAAAGGTGGACAAATCCGATATTGCGAAAACTACGCGTAGCAACAAAAGAGGCTTGTGTCGTTTTGGTCCTGGGCCAGGGTCCTATTTAGGAAAATTATTGAAGTCCAGGATAATTAGATTGTTAATTATTTTTGCGTAATTAACTTTTTTAATATGGTGTTTAAGGGCACGGTTTCAATTTGAAAATTGCTCAGCGTCATCAAAAAACACTAAATCAACAAATTGCAGAACGATCGAAGGCACGCGCAGCATTTTAGGCTTTCTGAAAAACCGCACAAATTCGACTGGTTTTTAAGTTTTGGTTTGCTATAGTAGCGAATCGCGGCCCCGACGGCACCGCGCCCCGTGGAGAAATAGTGTAACCAACCTCTGCAGCGCAGTCCTCGCGCGACGCAGCAGAGGCTGATTGCACCATTTCTCCACGGGGCGCAGTGCCGCCGGGGCCGAGATGCGCTCCTATAGCAAACCGAAACTTAAAAAGCCGTCGAATTTGTCCAGTTTTTCAGAAAGCCGTAAAAGGCTTCGCGTGCCTTCGATCGTTCTGAAATTTGTTGATTTAGTGTTTTTCGATGATGCTGAGCAATTTTCTAACTGAAACCATACCCTTAAACACAATATTAAAAAAAAGTTAGTTACGCAAAGATAATTACAATCTAATTATCCCGGACTTCAATAATTTTTCTAAATAGGCCCCTGGCCCAGGACCAAACAACACAAGCCTTTTTTTTTTGTTGCTACGCGTAGTTTTCGCAATATTGATTTTGTCCACCTTTCGTGAAACACCCTGTATAATCGTACACGACATACACTGAGCTGAATGATAACAAAATACAATTTATAGGTTTACTGTACTATGATGAGAAATGGCAGTATAAAATAATAATAATATTCATAATAATAATTATTATTATTTTATTATTTTTAAAATAATAAAAATAACAGGAGGGCACTCATGGCTGCTTACGTGCGGGAAGGCGAAAGCATTATAGTCCCGAGGGAGAAATGTTCTCGAGTAATGTTTCTGCAAGTACTAACATTTTAAACGACGTATAGGACGACGTCAAGGACGAAGTCGACGACGACGTCAAGTACGACATTAGAGGCGGCCAATAGGACGACACCGAGGACGATTTCTCGGACGACCTCAAGGAAAACGTCTAGGACGACGTCGAGGATGACGTCCTAGTGGACATTGTCAAGCGCGACGTCTAGGACGACTTGTGGGACGGCCACTATGACGACCTTAAACGACGTCTAGGTCGACGCCGAGGACGACGCCTGTAGGAGGTCAATTAAGGAGGCTGTGACGTATTTGCGTTGGCGTCTACGTTTGCCTGCGGAAGCCGCCGCAGATGTAGACGCTGCTGCCGATATTGACGCCGTAGATGTAGGCACGGTCGCCTCACAGTCCATCGCACGAAGCACACAACGAGCAGATATGAAATCTGAAGCGGACCTTTTGCACATGCGCTCCGGTGGTGACATCACGCTCCCGCACTTGTGTGTGAGTGGCGCGTGCTTGATGGCGTATTTTTACGGCCATCTTTCGGGCACAACGACGCCGCTTTTTCACGTAATGGGACAAGTAAGGTCGTCCTAGAGGTCTAGCACAACCTCTAGGACGACCTCATGGATGGCGGCAACGACAAAATCATCCTTGAGCGTACGATTGAGCGGCGCGTGCCGCTCAATCTTATTGTTGTGGCCGTATACGGCGCTTTTTCTCAATAGGACAAGTAAGGCTTTCTCTTTAATAGGAATAATTATAATTTATTTGTGAATGAGCAGCCTATTCACGGCACAACGCAGGTTCGTCAAAGCCTTCAAGGGCTTCTGGGACTAAACCAAAATTGTAGTTATAATGTTACAAGTATAGAAAAAGAAGGACGTTCCATAATAACAATAAAAACTTACACCATCTTCCCGAGGGGAACCATGGTGTGATGCGGAGCATCGCGGATCGTTATTAACGGTGTTATTAACGGTGTTAGTAAAGTTGTTAGTAACGTTGTTAACTTGCGTGTTATTACGTTGTTAACTTGCGTTGGTTACCACACATCGCGTGAACGTTGTTGGAAACTCCGCGATGTTCCGCATCACCCCATGGTTCCCCTCGGGAAGATGGTGTAATTTTTTTGTCTTCAGTGGACGTAGCGTTGCTGTTAGTTTGTGGGGTGGTGCTGACGCTTGCTTGCGCCAACCCACTAACTGACGGGACTGTTGCTTCCATCACACTTCATCGGAAGAACGGAGTGAAGTGGAGTCAACAGCGCTGAACTGAACGCGCGCAGCGCGCTGCCGCTGCTTATATTCACACTTGAAGGAGAGGAGACTAGAGGAGGAGAGTTGCGCATGCGCGCGCGGTGTGAGTAGAAGCGAACACACGCGAAGTGCACGCAGCTGGTAGAGAGAGAGAGCGGAGAGAGCAACGCGCAGCTGTTGGAGAGAGGGAAGGAGGAGAGTTGCGCATGCGTAGTGTGAGTGCGGACTACGACGCCGCGGGACATAGACCCGAGCGAACGCACGCGAAGTGCACGCAGCTGGTAGAGAGAGAGAGCGGAGAGAGTAACGCGCAGCTGTTGGAGAGAGGGAGGAGGAGAGTTGCGCATGCGTAGTGTGAGTGCGGACTACGACGCCGCGGGACATAGACCCGAGCGAACGCACGCGAAGTGCACGCAGCTGGTAGAGAGAGAGAGCGGAGAGAGTAACGCGCAGCTGTTGGAGAGAGGGAAGGAGGAGAGTTGCGCATGCGTAGTGTGAGTGCGGACTACGACGCCGCGGGACATAGACCCGAGCAAGAGATGCTCCGCATCTAAAATGTGGATTTCAAAGTTTTTACAGCAGTTCCAGATGAGGCCTTAAGCTCCCCCCTTCTCCTCCCCCACAAAAACAAAACAAAACAAACACAAACAAACAAAGATAAAATAATTTAAAAAAAATAATGTCACTTTACATCATTGAATTGTTCCTCAAAACGGTGCAAGTTGTAGGACATTACAAATGCAGTCTTAGCTATTCAATATCAAAAGAAATCACAAAACTATTCTTGATAAAAATATACAAAGCAACATTTAACCTTCGGATTATATTGCTAAGAAATACATGTTTTAAGACACATATTTGGTGTCGATATTGCTGAGAAGCAAAACAAAAACAAGAAAACGAATAAAGTACTAAAAGAAAATTATAAAAAAAAGACACACAAAATAAGTTGTAAATGTTTAGAGAGATACACTGGTGGATGGGAGAAGGCGAAGCGCTTTCCTAAGCCTTTTTCTAGAAGTAAAATCAGATAAATTATAAGGTAAGGAATTGAAAATTGTAGGAACATAGAAGGTCCGCCGGCTCTTGTCATAACGAGTGTAACATACAGGGACAAAGAATCGTGAAACCACTTTGTAGTTCTCGCATGTTCGGTCGAAGCGTTTTATAGTCGTCATTCCAGTAGTGGTCAAGGACTACCGTTTCAATAAACAGGGACTGGAAGTGGGGCATAAATAATATGTAAGACACATCCAGAAATAAAGTAAGAGGCTTGTAATAATCATTGTGCAGCATTCCTTTTAAGATGTTATTAACTGTTGACCTCCACAATTCAAAGTATTTCCGAAAACGTTTGATGCCGTAGAGGAGAGTACCAAATGCTAAGGAGTGAACTATAAGCTTCCGATGATTAAATTGAAGAAACGTCTTGATGTTATACATTACGCAAGTAAGGCTCCTTAATATAGGGCATATGTTTGTATGGTGTGAATTCTAGGAAAGATCAGAATAAAATATTATACCTAGATACTTCACCGTGTCTTGTGAAACGATTGGAGTACAAGGAAAGGTGACTTAATGGGATTTGTGGACGTACATATTGATATTTCGGTCAAAAAATTTAAGAGGATTGTGAAAGCATACGAACTTTTTTTTTAACATTGATATCGATACGATTGTTGGCGAACCAATTCGTTAAGTCTGGGAAACTTTCTTGGAGCATCATAGCCCTTGGATACGAAAGATGACTTGTTAACAAAAGGGTGTCATCCGCATATTGATAAAGAGTACAATTTGAAACTGTGGTAGTCATGTTATTGAAATCGATAATAAATAATAAAGGTTAAAGAATCGAGCTGTGGGCAGCGTTTAAAGAAACTTCGGTGCTATGTATCCCGTTGATTGAAACTAGCTGTGATCGATATTGAAGAAAATTAGTTAGCAATGTAAAAAAACAAAAAAACCCGGAATCCAACAGCAGAAACGTTGGGTAACAAAATGGAATGACTCACAGTGTCGAATGCCTTTCTTACATCGAAAAAGCAGGCACAAATATACAGGTTATACTCAAAGCCTCAACTCAAGTTGTCAGATAGTGATTCAAGAAGAGGCTGTATCCCACGTCCCGGTACGAAACCGTATTGGGTGGGGAACATAAGGCTTTATTCGTCTACAAAAGAAGATACAGAAATGTAAATACATTGTTCAGAATGGAAGCTTGGGCGTGTTGGTAAGGCATGTTGGTAAGGTAAGGCAACTGAAGTTTTAATGGTCAAGGCGCAGCCTATATACACGATCGTGGATATAGGCTGAGCCTTGACGATTAAAACTTCAGTTTTAAGTTCAGCGTTTGTTTGTCTTCTCTCTTCCGTCCCGTCTGTTTCGCTGTACGTTTTAAATGTAAATAAATGTTTCCAATATTTTATCGAGGCATGGTAAAACATGTATTGTCCGATAGTTTTCGATCTAACCGCGTTGGTCTCCATTTATGCGAGGTTTAGTAATGTCAGTTTTTAATTTGATGGGTATGTGACCTGTCTCGATTATTCTGTTGAACATAATTAAAAGTGTGCCTCGTAATACTAATAATAATAGTATTAATAAAATATAAGAATAATAGCAAATTATTTCATCAACTCGTCTATATTTTTAAAGTGTCCAGTAACAACCATGGGGTCTTGGTGCTGACGCACTGCTGAACGCCAAAAACATAAGACACAATAAATTAAAAAAGGTAATGCACTATACACTACACATGAGAATAAAACAATGTCAACATTTAAGCGTAGTACTAGGTAGAACATGTTCTGACTGTAGAATAAAAACATTTAGGAGGCAATAACAACAGGCAAGGAACAGAATACAGTAACAATACAGGCACTGGGCAGGGTTACAAAGCGCGCCATCGTCGTTTGATCATCAGCGCCAACGCCGCCAGTTGAGGCAACATTGGAGAGGCTAAAATCGGCAGCGCTGCCGGCGCACCCTAGCCAGACTAAGGTTTTACCAAATCCGAGCGCTGTGATGTGGCGCAATAAACCACCAACTGTTTTGAAAATGCATCAAATGTTAGATATTTGAATGTGTATGCATATGTGTTCTAGCTTTAGGGAGTGTTATTAGCTGCCTTCCTCGATAGGTTGATACGACTCAAAGCGGGGACTAGCAGAACAATAGTAAATGTTCTAATATTACGGCGACGTTTTAGTGAAATCAAGTACACAAACGCAGTTTTCTCTTTTATTTTTTTCTTCCGTTTTTTGCCCCTGCTTCAAGCTCACAAAAGCGAAGACTGTGTCGATCTTCCCTCCTCTACAAAAGCGGAAATAAAAAGCCCCCCTCTTATTCTAAATGGTCCTTTTACCCTTGATTTTCCAAGTGAACCCTTCCCGCATGAATAGCTGAGCTCATTTTGAGGGTTAGCTTGTTTCCCTCCCTCGTCGACGTCTTGAAGACGACCGCGGTGTCCGAGGGATCTGTTCTTTGTGCAAGTGACTGTAGATGGAAGGTGTCGTATGCAGCTGCTCGTCGCAAGGTGATGCTCGTCGTTCGATTGAATAGGCTGTTGTTCTCTTTTACATGGAACACCAACAAACGCCGCATGAATAGCCTTTTGTCGTGAAGTACAGAGCGCGACACTGTTAGCAAGAACAAGCGATCGCCAGTTTTCTGTGTTTTTCTCGTAGAAACGAATTGTTGTCATCAAAGATATCATTCGTTATAGAAAAAGCTCATTTAGGGCTCTAATATAAGGGGTAACATTCTGTGCCCACTAATACTCTTTCCCAATGAAATGCAAAAAGGCGCCGTTGTCGTGTTCGCACTAACAGTGTCGCGATGTATACCTACATTTTTTTTTCTTGAGTAGGCTATTTTTTGCAGCGGGAACGAAGGTAGAACGAAATAGACACGGGTCAAAATAGAGCTGCTACCATCTTGGATAGCTACGCAATCACACTAAAGGCGCAAACGACAGTCCACTCTGCGACCGGCGAAGTGGAAAAAAAAAACGCTTAAACTACGCAAAGGTCCGCAAAACGTCGTTCGACCAAGAAGTGTCCGCGAAGCTGAGATCAGTAAGAATAACAAATCACTGATCTTATTTATTGAGTCATCGCATGGATCCCAAATACAACACCGCGCTTTGTGCGCATTAATTCCAAATATTAAGTAAAATAGCCCATCCAGAAACCCACCTAGAGTAATGTAATATTAACGGAATGCTAATTTTACACGATTTACGGTATTTTTTTTTTCATTTCCAACGGCGTTATTTTTCACGACCTCGACAAGAACCTGCAAAGCTTCACGCCTGCTAAGCTTTCGGGGTTGCGACATTTTGGTAGGCAACAGTGCCTACAGCTTCGACGTTGGCACTTCTGTGACAGCTGACAGCAATGTTAACTGTAAAAGACCCTTGCCCTTCCCCGCTCCCTCTTTGTCCCTCTTGTTCCCCTTCTCCAGGGATTATTTTCGTCTTTCGGCAAACAAACATTCGAATCAACACCTTCCAAGTGGTGCATCAACAGCCCCACGAGGAAGCAGGCTGGTGAAAAGGCCTTCCCAGTGTTGCAGTTATTTTAAGCAAAATGACGCGACGTGTCACTCCAAACGTAATTGTCCTGAGGCCACGCCGGCGCCAATGCCAAGGGGAGAGAGGGGCGGGGATTACTCGGGAAGATGTCCAGCGGCAGAGACGGGAGTGGGGAAGGGCAACGGAAGGACCACAGCGTCGCCTGCGAGATCGCAGACCACGCCATCGCTGCTAACGGCGGTTCAGACACCTGCTTTGGACTGCGCTGCGTCGGTTTGTAGCAAGACGCGACTGCGGGTTGCCATGGCGACCCTTGCAACGTGCCGATGGGGAGGTAACGCGTTGCACGACGCAGCGCAACGCGACGCAACGCAACGCAGTCGACGCAACGCAAGGCAGCGCAGCCGACGCAAATACAGGGTGTCCGGAAAAAAAATTGCAATGTTTTTTTCAGCACAAATATAAACTTGGCATCGCCGAACGCCCATTCTCCGCCCAAATACTTTGCTAGAGGTATGAACCAAATGCCATAGTTTCGGCACGAACCAATATTTTATTGAAAAGTGATGTTATTTTACGAAAATTTCAACGGTAAATTTTGACCCGTTTTTGCCAGTTTTCGGTTTCTGGCGCCACAGAGCTCCATACATTCGAGAGCTCCGTCAACAAGCATGTTGAAATTGTTATGAAATCACTTATAAATTCTGAATAAAATATCGGATCATGCTGAAACTTTGGCATCTGGTTCGGGCCTCTAGCGCAACCCTTGGGCGGAGAATGAGTGGTCGGCAATGCGTAGTTTAATTTTACACAAAAACAAACAGACAAACAACAACCCTCTAAATGTTTTTCGGAGACACGCCGTATGTGAACCGATCGTTAGGCTTTGCAGGACCGCAGATCTTTGCACAGCGCTCGCACATAAATGAACTCACCCGAGACTAACGAAATGTGTCCACCTTATCCGGCCATCACATAGTCTAAAAAGTGAGACACTATCTTAAGAATAAAAAAACACATAAAAATAGAAAACAAATTTGTCATAATCACGCACACACTGCTTGATTACTTGTCAAAAAGAGCTCATGTAGAACAAAAAAGAAAAGCATCTCCTACAGTTTGGCGTAGTTTGTTATATCCGAGCAGCCTTCTAGTAAATAGCGACGTATGCAACAAAATCATGGGATAAAAGGGGTACTGAGACCGACTGGAATGAGATAAGGCATGATAGCAAACAGTGATTTAAAGCCATGAAAAGTCAACAGTTTCGTTGAAAGCCTTATGCAAAAACAATAAATTATGTAAACGACGTCATTTTAACAAAGAACACAATCCCAGTTTTTTAAGTAATTTGTCATAAGTCCAGTAGCACTTTGGAAAAAAAGAAATATGTCATGAATATTTCCTATAAACCGTCTTTGAACACGTTCAATAGGGGATGGCACACAAAGCACTGCCTCACGAAACAAGCAGGTGAAGTAATCGCTGTGTGAAAGAATATATCGCAGCAAGAGACATGAGCCTACAAACTGGTGATGCAAGGTTATCAAATTTGAATGCTGAGTAATCAAACTGATTCTAATGTCACGAATTGCCGATAATTGGGCAATCACAGTGCAGTTAAAGGTGCAATTAAATATAAAATGGATCACGTATTCTGCTCTTTTTTCAGTCCATTCAGAAACTAGAAAATTCTACAGGATTACTGCTAAAGCCTCATCTTGAAGAAGCACGCAGTCTGTAAGAGTGTGAATACAGCGAAGCAGCTTAATATCAGCAAACAACAACGTTTGGGAGTTCTTCACACAAAGCGAAGCATCATTTCAAAAAAAAAAATAAAAGTAGACGAAAATGGCTCACCTTTGGCACTCTCAAGGCAACATCTCCTAGATAAAAAGGCAGTAGTGCTGAATGAAACTGCGTCTTTAGAGAAGGGCAACGCTGGGCACCGACAGATTGAACACGACGATTGCGTCAACGTTCGTCTCAAACTTGACTCGAAGCCGAAAGCTGCCGCAGAAATCGTTTCAATCGGTGTACAGCGTTGGCCTTCTCTAATGACGCCATCTCATACAAGCTTAGAGCTTTGTAATTGATAAGGTGTTGCCGAAAGACGATGAATAAGATTCACATCAAGCACCCGAAAGACGAACACAATTTGTGCGAAATGAATGGCAACTTTTATTTCGAATTGGCTTTATTTAGACACTAGGTATAAGGTAACAGGGCGAAAGGCAGGTTGATACAGCCTGACGTGGCACTATAACCCGTTTAGAGTGCTCATCGAGCGAAAACAAAACAGTCCACAATAAAGAAGTACATAAAGATTCAGCAGCTCCCATCAACTATCGGAACAGAACATTTTATATAGAGTTTATACAATCGTCAGTGCTTTTCTTAACTCTTTGGAGGTGCAAAATAAACAATTTAACCTAACTCAAGATCAATGCAAGCACAATGTGAAAGTATTTACTCAACGTGACATGATCGAAGGTACCGTTTTAAACTATTTGCGAAGCTATGTTTTGAAGGAAAATCTGAAATAATTTTTCTTAACGTCTGTATGTTTGTTTAAAAAATCCGGTATAAAGTATGCTAATTGGTGATGTTCATAATTTGTCCGAGACCAAGGTATTCTATAAGAACCATGTCGAAGATTGTATTGTGTATTATGAGTAACAAGCGCTTAAACAAATCGGGACTGGTGACTAATTATTTTATTGTTATTATAGATATATGTATGTATTTGTATATATATATGTATGAATTGAAATTTTAAGAAGGAATAGATGGCTAATGATAAGACGTCTGTCCTAAAGGTTTTCTATACAAGTAATAGACAGTAATGAAGACAAGGGTGCACCAAGGTGTAGTAAAATTTTCGTTTTAACCCGCGTGGAACCAGTAATCTAATTTTGTCTAAATACCAATTGATCTAGAGATGCCGATTGAATTTTTTTTATGAGGTGTCCAGCTTAGAGTTTCTTCAGAAATAACTCCCAAGAATTTATAGACATTGACACGCTCAATCACAAAGTCTTGGAAATTCAAAATAATTTCATAATCATCAAGTTTAATTTGTGGATACAAAATTACATATTTTGTTTTTGAAACATTAAACTGTAGTTGATTACAGTCAAGCCATTCAGATATCTATTTGAGCCACGTGTTAGCTGTAATTTGAAGATCACGCAAAAATGGGCCCATAGTATTAGGTAGAATTCAAACCATAGCTCTAGAGGTTTGACAAAAGTATATCATAATGAGCCTTGTCGAATACAATAGACGTAAAATAAATTGCGTCAGCATGTTTGTTTTGCGGTCACATAAAAACGGCACGGTGTAATCCAAAAACCACAGATTTGTTTTTAGCGACTTCACATTGGGGTTCCGTATTGCTCAGGTGACAAGGTTCATGTGAAATAACTGTAAGAACACTAAATGCCGATAAGATTGTCGAATTGATTCAGGTAACTCCGTGATGAGCAAGCACACGCTCACAAACTTTTGTGAGAAAAAAAAAATGGCCATTCTGATGAAGAGAACAAAAAGAAACTAAACCGTACATCTACACCAATCACCGTGAACCCCAAAACGAAAATATTCATGGGTGTTCAACGTTGACTTGTGGCCAGAGGAACGACAGCTACACTCTAGAAATGTCTACAGGTTTACTTTCCCTCCTAAGACGGTAACAGTCAATCGCATCAAACAATCTAAGATTCCTAGCGAATGACGAAGCTCAGGATACGATTAGAGCTAAAACATACATTGTGGGCAATGGCGAAGTGAATCACGTTTAATTTGGTTATTGTCCATGTGTGCATCGCGCTAATACGTGAGCGTTTGAACAGAAAATTTTATGCAGGAACATTTATGCGTGAAAGTTTGTGCATGAAAGTTTGTGCGTGAAAATTAGTGCGGAAAAGTTTATGCAGAAAACTTTATGCAGGAAAGTAAACTAACAAACGCCCCTTCTGAGAATGTCCCATGGTTTAAATTCAAGGTTTGGATGCTTTGTCAAACGCGTTACATTATGTTAGTGGAATCGTACGCGCCGTTTAGCGGGTTATGTGAAACTCCTTGAAACATGCCATCGCGAGTGCCTGACTAAATAGCTCTTAATTTGCACGAGACTCCCCTCAACTTTCTTGGTGATACGTGGCATGGTAATCATATGGGTAAGAGATAAACATCCGCGAATTTTACCAGGCAACTTGTTCCGACATATCAGATGAGATGTACCCGATATAGAAAGTACGAACAAGACCATACTTTCCACTACGCCAGACACGTCATATTTTGGCTATCTACTTAAAGGGGGCATGAAATTATTGTTGGGCAGCAAGAAATAATCTTTAATTGATCATTTACTGCTCGCATATCGTTTAGTGTGTTAAACGAAAAGTAGTACACAAAGGCAGTGAGCGAAAACCTTGCTTTTCGGTTGGAAATTTCGAAAAAAATGGCGGACAAATTATTACCTCCTTTCCTCCAAAAGCTATCCGCCTTTTCACTGTGATACATCTGCGGTAACCAAGCTCGTCAGCCGAACACAGCTCAGGCATTACACTAGAACACCGCGTCACGCGGGACTATATCTACTCAACAATCAATCTGCCGACGAAAACTTGGATTCGCGTTCGTAGCCAATGTGTTCCGTGAAGACACTTATCTTCACTTACGAATGGCAAGCTTTATGGTGTGCTTAAAAAGCCCGGCGGAAGCTTGGAGTCATCGCAGTTTCAAACCAACGCCGCTATAGTTCACAATCTGACATTATTCTTATTTATGTCAATAAAAGCAAAATGGCCAGTCGTGAAAGGCCGACCACGTCGGCAAGAATGCTGTGAGGGCTGTCGTTATCAGCGACGTGAGCGATCGAAATTGTCGCAGTGGTTGGTCTGCCACGATTTGCCGGATGCTGAATATGGCGTCAGCAAAAAATTCCGCATCGACGGAATGAAGAGTACTGTAACAACTACAATTTCGACGCTGTTTTCAGTATTGTCTTTCAGGTCCCAATGAATTCAAGGTTCCACGATGCTAATTACAAACACCATCAAACTTGTTGTTTGCAAAGTAATGACGTCAGGAGAGGGAACCACAGGAGGGCGACACAAAAACATTTCGCCGCCAATAGCTCAACATTTATCGACGATTGCATCAGACGCAACGAACACGAACGGCTAACCACGTCGACCCTTAGACGGCAGGAAAAACTTCCGCTTCCGGTGAAATACTACGTCACGGTCACGTGACTTCTCATTTCGCTTTTGATTTGAGGAGGAAAGCTAAGGGTGAAGGAAGTAAAATCATGCCATGATCCTTTTAACAATATCATATAATTTTGAAACAATTTCGTTAATTGCGAATATACGCACAAAACAGCAAGTCCCCCCCCCCCCCCCAGCAAAGCATGTTGATATGAAACAATTAATTAGATGTAGCGTTAGTTTGTTCCTAAAAAAAAGACTGGTTGCAGAAACTAACTTTATTACGACGTTACACTCGAGGCATCGATAGAAACATTATTACGGCCGCTATAGCCACAAAAACTCAATACCCTCGATTGATACACTAGTTATGCTGTGTTGCATATTACCGTATTACGCGTGACAAATACGTAGAAAAATGAATTCCAGCAGCAGGGAGCGTATTGGCAGTAATTGTCAGTGGCCGCGCTTTTACGTCCCAGGCAATACAGTAGTCTGTAAGCTTGATGCTTCTCTGGCTTTTGGTACTTTCCTTCTCAAGGGCGGAAGGCAATTCTAGACATCGGCAGTTTTGGGAACGGCACAGCAAAGTTTACGAGGCTGCAGTTTTATCGTTGAGAATACCTAGGAGGATCGTAAAGTGACAAGACTCTGAAACCTACAGGGTTCTAACCAAGACATCGAAGCCTTCGTGATCCCGCCGTCGTCTAATGAACAAGAAGGCTAGGCGAGTGCTTTCTTGCCCTTAACCCAATCAGTGTTATTTTTATTATTTTGGGTTGTTATACTTACTATTTTTCTACTTGGTTTTCTCTTCGCGGAATGAAGAATCACAGGGCAGAGTGCAAAAACCTCTCAGTCCACGATCTCCGAAGGGGACCGGCTTCAACAGTGTGCATGTAGTATTCCCACATATGCCATCAAAATACAAAATTAACAAGGGTGAGCTTTGCGCTTTGAGTATCAGGCCGGTTGGGCGCGATTTTTAGTGGTTTACAGCATCATGCTCATACATGTTTGTCGTCAAGGGTAGAGCAGTTTTTGCGGTGTACCAACGCTATCAAAGCTACTTGCGTGAACGCGCGCAAATAAGACGCAGCTTTGTGCTATCGCAATTGTGTAAGCAACGGCACTCTGAAAGTTGGGGGAGCATTGATAACGTGGCGGAAAATCGACGACACCGACTATTGAGTGCAGCCGTCAATTACTCTGGAAATCTTAACATGTGGATTCCTGCGATAAAACGCTGAACTACAATTTTTTAACAAGAATGCCGAGCGGACGTTTGGCGCTATTGAATGTGTTAATGGCTCATGCCAGTTCGTAAAACGAAAGCAGCTTCCAGAGCTACAATTTTTGGTATACAAAGACGTCAGAGCTTCTGGAGCGAGCACGTGGCTTCCCGTACGAAAATGTCAGATATGTCCCTGATATATTTTAAATACGCCCAGATATGATAATATAAGTAGTCAGACCGGGAAATATACTGCTATATATGGGAGCAGATACGCCCAGATATTGCCATATAAGTGGGCAAATACTGCTAGATTCGGTAGTATAAGTGCGTAAATACGGATATATCTCGCCAGATACGCGTGCAAATATTGCCCCTGATAATGATATAGGGGCCCGTTTCGGTCGTGCAAGTAAGTCATATGTACTCGCCAAGACACTAGTTTATTGATCTATATTGCATGAGTATCATATAGTTGGTAAATTATTGTTGAAATCGTTAAAGTGAAGTTATTCCAGGTATTTGGACCAATTAACCAATTGCGCATTTTGAAGATTGAAAGACAAATGAAATTTGTTTGTATGTTTGACGTGTGACATTATGACGAAGTGCTTATAAGATCGGAAAGCGAGTTAATCAAATAATGGATTTGAGATCGCAGCTCTTAGGTGTTTGTATCCGAGTCAAGCTGTTTCGGCTTCGCCATCGAGTAACCGCCCCGCTAAATTTAGCGAGAAATGGAATTGGTACTTATGTCACTTGACGAACATTTTCCTGCTAAATCTAGCAGTGAAACTAATTTTGTTCGTGTTTCCCCGCTATATTGAGCGGGGAAACATGAACCGTTAGCTTACTGAAGATGCAAGACGCTACTTCGTCGTCCCGAATCCTTTTTCCTTCGAACGCCAGCGAAGCCGTTGCGCGCGCCCTACGCAGCATGTTTCAAAAACCGTTCGCACAGCAACGTATAACCCCGCTTGCGAGCGTCTGCGATTCATCGTGTGTTGAAAGTTGGAAGATGAGCTGTCCGTGGTGTATTTTATGTGCAACTCTTTCGTAAAAAAATTTGAAATTTAAAAACGCGAATCTAACAGTGTACACATGATTTTAAATTTATTGGTAAAAAATATATATACATATTTATTTATTTATTTATTTGTGAACATTGTGCGCAAAAAAATGGTCGCGCTTATTTCTTCATTTTATATTATGATGTGGGTTATACGGCGTAAAACATTGTATCTTCAAACTCGCATCAATTTGGGTCCCTTTCGAGATAGACAGCTTCTTTGGAAGTTCAAAAGTTGGTCTTCATAGAGCTGTATGTTCACTCGGTATTGACAGCAGGGTAGACGCTATGCATGTTTCAGGCCAATCGTGTCTCTGGTTAGGGTCACGTGACTACAGTCTAGAAGCTGGTGATGAAGCAGAACACGGCACCTGCCTGGAGCCCAAGGCCACACATAGCATTCACTGCACTATCAACCTTGGGTACAAGTGACAACCCGCGCGTTGATGCCCCATAAGATAAGGCTTTTGTTTGTGGACTTCCGTTTTGGCCTTTCTTTCTCTCCTTTTCTCTCTCTCCCTAAGCTGAAAGCGTGGTGACGATCGTTTGACGGATGACACATTAGCCGTTGGCAATCTCAGAAAAAAAAGAAAAAAAAAGAATGCGTTGGCCCGGATCTAAAATTCTAGTTTGGTGTTTTTCCCCGCGTGGCTGCTGCGGATTTCTGCTTCTGCAAGCGATTTCTTCAAAGAAGCCCAAGAATGTTCGGTTCTACAAATGACAGCTTGTGCTACATCGTGTTGAATCGTCACGGACACCTTCCTTCTCGTTTTTGTGTTTGAGTGGTGATTCCGCCGTGGCCGTGTCGACATCTATCTCGGATTACCTTTCAAGTCTCGTCTCGTCAACGTAAGTGCGCTGCAACCTACTTCGCGACAATAGATCGTTTTCCTAAAGGTACTCTTCCAGATTACCTCTAGAATTAGGCCGTGTCTATCTCCTGGCAGCCGGGAGAATAATTGTGCAGAATGTTTCGGCATTGGTGAGATTGCGCTACGACCAGAAAGTTACGATATCCCGCCGACAAAGTTTTGACGTGACGCCAAAAAGAACAACAACAACAACAAAAAATCTTAATTGCGCGTTCTAAAATTCGACGAGCGGCTTTACGAGTCGCTTGTAGAAAGATTGTTACGATTTTGCGAAGTACTGGTAAACAACGCTAGGTTACCGTCATAATCTAAACCCTGAGATAAGGATAGATCAAATAACGTACAACTCTCATTGACTCAGGGTTTATATTATGATGTTTCCTAACCGGCTTGCCTACATACTTTCGCTTCTTGCAAAGGTTACCGTCTCGCAGGCGGCACAAACCAATCCCCTGACGGCGGCGTCTCCGCTAGCTTGCACACGGGGCCGCCGCCGCTCGATCGCCGGGTTCGCGGCGCGACAATCGCTCGAAGCGGGGAAACGGCGTTATGTAACGACAGGCAAAGGGCATCTACACCACTAATGGGCAAAAGCCGATGCAAAGGCGTGCGCGAACGTAAACAACGGTAGAAAAGTGCAGTTGCTCGCCGCTATAAGATGCGTGCCGCAAACTCGGTAATCCGCGGACGTATCCCTCTCCTGCCGCTCGTACTTTCTCTTACTTGACGGACATTCTGTCTCGCGGTTCATGCCGACGAAACGTTCGGACGATCGTCGGGATACCGGGTCATTGCTACAGCCGAGCGCGGCACAATTTACCATTGCTCTCGCTGTGCAGGGTCGAAGAGTCAACCACCAGCATGATGGATACCGGTGTTCGACGTCATGATGTGACGTACGTGCAATGCCTGAATACCGGGTGTTTCTTTTTTTTATTCTTGCAGATTTGTTTTAAAAAAAGCCGTGAGAACTACACTTATGCGGTCTGTGCGAGTGAGTTATACGCCCAGGGGGACATTGTACAGTTTGCTAATCTTTGCGATAAGTCGACTTAATAATTAAAATTCACTAATTTACTTTTAATTAGTGGAAATAGACATATGGTTTCAATTAGAAACTTGCTGAGCGTCGTTCAAAACCCATGAATCAGTAATTTTTAGAAAGACTTTGAGCGCGTGCGAAGCGCAGTTGTGCGCTGAAGTTACCACTCGTGGACCGCTGTGGCTAGATAAGAGACGGAAAAATTGCGCGGGTGCCTGACTGAAACCGCTATCCTTACCTGCTCCACGAGTGGTAACTTTCTCACGCGCTGAAAGTCTTTTTGAAAATGACTGATTTAGGGATTTTGGACGACGTTCAGCAAGTTTCTAATTGGAACCATATGTCTATTTTCACTAATTTCAAAATTAAGTAGTGAATTTGAAATCATTACCCGACTTATTGCAAAGATCAGCCATCCGCTGGGCACTCACTCGCACAAACCGCATGAGTGTAGCTTTCATGGCTTTTTTTTAAAAACAAATCTACAAGAATAAAAAAAAAAGCCCTGAATATCAGGGTTGCCTTACCTGATTGGGACATATCTGCCCTGATATGGGAGGCAGATACACCCCTATCTAATAGACCCTGATATGGATATATAAAAAATTGGGCAGATCTGGCTTGATAAGGCTTATATAAACTGATTTACTTGATATGGTCAGATCTGCCCATTTTTTTATATAACCATATCTATTTTTTATATAAGTCCAGATACGCCATTTTCGTAAGGGTTACTATAACGTGTTTTGCACAAGAAAACTTCAAGTTAAAAAGTCTATATTGACGTCCAACGAGAAACCAATATGAATCAAACATGGAACAATAGAGAACAACTTGGACGGTGCGCTGGCTCACACTGCCCTTCTTGTGTCGCCGCCCCTCGCGTGAACCGACGGGGCGGTTATCCACCTTGAGTCCCTCTCTTTAATTTACCACAAAATATAGATTAATTCATGCACGTACCAATAGCTTCGACAGCGTTGTATGAAGAGTTTCTGCGTTAACTATTTTGTACGATGTTGTCAAGGCTGGTGTAGCTTTCAAGATACTCCACATGCAACGCAAGCGAATGAGACGCAAAAAGAAGCCCCATGCTCTCGCAGCACTGCACCGCCGCACCACTGTTGAATATATGGTAGCCTTGGCAATCTAGCAGATTTTTAATATGCTTACAAACCCTAGGATCATGATCAGCATTACTTAATCGACGACATAGAAACGATTTAAATCGGATCCGCCAGGTTTGTTTTAAATGTCTACCGTTGTTGTCCAAGTGTGAATGTCCTGAAATCAGAGCTTACGTGTAAGCTTCAGCAATCTCGTCGACAATAATACCGCATACAACGTCGACACAGCATTATTTATGAACAATACGGTATCAATAAAACAATGTACTTACTGTAACCTCACTTCATTACTCGGAATAGGATGACTCGAAAAGGATCGGGCCTTTCTTATCTAAAACAACATCTTGAAAAACTCCTTTTATCATGCACTACCCAGCACTGAAATAAAACAACAAAAATATTTAAACAACGCAATTTTTTGTTGTAATTTTTGCTTAGTTCCGTATACCCTAGTTGGACTAGCGCTCTCAACTGTTCTTAAAATAATGATTGTTGTCATTACCTAACTGTCCTTGAGCACAACCAAGTTATCCGGTGTTACATGGTACTTACGCCTAACAACACCAATTGAGATGCGTGTCAAGAAACACAGTTGAACCGAAACAAAGCCAAAACTGATGCCCCATTTTCTTTTTTTAAATAGCGGTGTAAATGAATTATATGCACACTTTTCATTCATTATAAACACTTAAAAGAAAACAGAAGGAACATATATTTTGTTTTTTTTTTTGTTTTCAGAATAAAAAAATGAAAGACGTTTACAATTCTCTGTAATGCCTAATTAGAGCGCAACTCTTGAGGAGGAAGAGGGGAGGGTATGTCACTGCTCCCTCTCCATACCCTCCGCTCCCTCTCTCCGGCTCCCCTCACATTTAGCGGTAAATTTTCGCTAAATTCCCCGCTAAATTAAGCGAAAATTTCCCTGGTAAATTTGGCGGGCAAATATTCCCCCTAAATTTAGGGGAAATTTACAAACATGTTCAAGCTTAATTTAGCGGCAAAATTACCAACATTTTACCGCTAAATTTAGCAGGAACATTTCGCTGTGTAATCTAGCGGGAAAATTTCCCCACTAATTTTAACAAAAAATTTCCCGCCAAGTTTAGCGAAAAAGTTTAGCAACTAAATTTAGCGGAAAAAGTTTACTCTCGTGACGTCACACTAGACGTCATGTGTGACGTGATTTTGGGAAACGTCCCATAATGCAACGTGCGGTTACGAAGACGCCGCCGCCGCTCAACCCGGAAACGGGCGCCTAAAAGCTGCGCTCTAAAAAAACGTCAATCAGAGCGTTTCACACAAATTCAAGTAAGAGAGACACAACAAAATCCATATCGACGCCGACATGACAGTGGCTGCCCTCGCCGAGCTTTGGCTTCCTCGATGTGCCGTGGTCCTTCTAGTGGCAACACTGGCCCCGAATCATATCCCTTGTGACAATATTTGCTGTTATGATATTTACTAGACATCTCACCCAATCTTCCGCAATAGTATGTGCTTCGCTGGCGCTGGCCAGGGGCGGCGATGCGGCGGCCGCCGCCCTCTTTTGCCCTATTGGGGTGAACCCCAATCTGTTATATTCCGTTTCACCTTATGTTGTACCGCAGCGAAGGCTAGAAGCGCTAGCTCATAGCGTTGGCAGCTGCCCTTAGTGCACGGGAGCTTGTGCCACCATGATGTGCCCTAGAGAAAGAAGCTTGCGCTTGTAGCCTTTCCTGCGGTATATGATAAGGTAAAATAGAGTATAACTGAGGTAGGACAGCTCAGTTGAACTTAATGACCGTTAGCGGCTCAATGACAGTTAGCGCTTCCGTGTAACTTCCGGACGATCGCGATTAAGTGTCGTTGGCTTAATTGCAGTTAAGAGCGCTAGGGACCTTTAATCTCTGCGGCCAATAAATTCACGTTCCTCAGCGCGTGGCGTGTTCTTGCTACCAGAGAGTGCGGGCTGATTTTCCATTTCCAAGAGTACCTCTGTTAATGGTGCGTTATGATGGCCGTGTGAATGGCTTAACACTTCATATATATTTTCTTGTGTGTATTTTTGACTCGCGCATAGCATGTGCTATAGTATTCACCGTTTCCAAGTTTCCTGCTCACTGCTAGCAGCGCATGCTTTCTCTGGTGTGTTGTGGCGTCATTTACTTTTTTGCCCCTACGTCACTATAATGTCCTCACAGACGTTGGGGGTACCCGAAAGAGAAAAAAGATAACTAAAAAAGAACGGATGAAGGAAATAAAATAATGAAGAAATTAATATATAAAAAATAAAGAAAAAATGGTTCACGCCGTGTATAGTCTACAATGTAGATGATGGAGTTAATTATTTAAGGAGGTCATTCACACTACTAAACACTTACCTGATATACCTGTCAACAGCGCCGATGGCGCATTATCCGTAAAGCTACGGTAAAGTGTAGTGTGCAAGAAGCCAAGATGACGTCATATTTATGAAGGAATTCCAGAGCCGCGCCTAACTTCTGAAAGAATCTAGGGAATGTCTGTAATCTGCAAATCTTTTTGGTAACTCTAATTCTATGCATCTGATGAGACTCAATTTCATATATATCACAATCTAATCATGGAGACAGCAGTGAGCGTTGTTGTCCTTCTAACCCGTGTCTGCTCGTGCATCATTTTCTCGAGGGGCTCGAGGAAGAAGTTTTCTTCTTCTTCCGCAGCCACCACAGATACTCCCCTCGGTAGAAACGAAGTTCGATCCAACACATCCTCATTGCAACTAAATGTTTTGGCACTGAACAGTGCAATAAAAATATGTACAATTATTTACATCGCCAGGAAATCTGTTAAATCTTAATCCCAATGCACATGCAAGTTGCGTTTTATCGAATGCGATGGTTGGAACCGACTTGCTGGTTTGTTTGTGATAAAGAAGTGTTCGTAGCTGCATTCGTCTGTATAAGCAGGTTTCAATCTATCAGTTGAGATCGTTTTATGACGGTCCCTCATGTTAATGATGAAGAACTTCGACTTTCGGTTGATGACTTTGAACGGACCTCGGTACGGCTGTTCAAGTGGCTTCTTTGTTCTTTCGATGCGAACAAAAACATGAGTACAGGTGTCAAGGTCGGGGCTGATGAAAGAAGGGTGGTTATAAGTCTCCCGTGGTGCACATGAACGAAGTTGCCTGAAATGTTGTCTGAGGCGGTGCACATAGTTTGTAAACTCCTGGGCACACGTGGGCACTTTAGGTGACGTGTTGTGAAGAGATTCCCCAGGTAGACGTGGTGTAGAGCCGTAGACAAGCTCAGCAGTAGAGACCCCAATGTCCACTTTGAGCGTGGAACGAATTCCTAGTAGAACAATTGGTAGCGCTTCAGTCCAGGGGATGAAGCTGTGAGCACGCAGCGAGGATTTCAGTTGTCAATGAAAACACTCGGTTTTGTCCTCGAAATTAAAGCGCAACAAAGGATTTTCTTGGTCAGCGGCGTTGCGTGCGAGTAACCTTGAGTCCCACTAGTGCCAGTAAGCTCGTGTAAAGTGAAAAACATTCCAATTGAATATCGTTGCACCGCCCCTTTATGTGTCGATGGCTTAATGGCAGTTAAGAGTGCTAGGGACCTTTAATCTCTGCGGCCAATCAATTCACGATCCTCAGCGCGTGGCGTGCGCTTGCCTCCCGAGAGCGCGGGCTGATTTGCCGATTCCAAAGGTACCTCTGTTAATGGTGCGTTTATGATGGCCGTGTGAATGGGGTAACACTTCATATACAGGGTGTTTCATGGAAGGTGGACAAATTCGATATTGCGAAAACTACGCGTCGCAACAAAACAAGACTTGTGTCGTTTTGGTCCTGGGCCAGGGGCCTATTTAGGAAAATTATTAAAGTCCGGGATAATTAGATTGTTAATTATTTTTGCGTAATTAACTGTTTTAATATTGCTTTTATGGGCATGGATTTAATTAGAAAATTGCTCACAATTATCAAAACACGCTAAATCAGCAAATTGCAGAACGATAGACGGCACGCGAAGCCTTTTACGGCTTTCTGAAAAACCGTACAAATTCGACGGGGTTTTAAGTTTTGGTTTGCTATCGGAGCGCGTCTCGGCCCCGGCGGCATCGCGCCCCGTGGAGATAGTGCAACCAGCCTCTGCTGCGTCGCGCGATGACAGCGCAGCAGAGCTTGGATGCACTATCTCTCCACGGGGCGCGGTGGCGCCGAGGCCGAGATGCGCTACGATAAAGAACCGAAACTTAAAGGGACCATGAAATGACCTTTTTACTTTTGCCAGATAACTATTACATTAAACCTTCAACGTTCACTGAATGCCGAACAGGCATCCGTTTTCGTCTAATTTATTAGCTTCTACAGAAAAAATGAATGCAATATCGACTTTTTCTTTCTCTCCAACTGACCGCAAAACAAGTTCCGGCGTAATTTTGACGGTCGTGACGTACCCTGGCACAGGAACCGGAAGTTCTCTTGGCTGTAGGAGAATGGGAGCGTTAGCGGCGGCGAGTTGGGCGTGCGCCGGTAGGTTTTACTGCGCTGATGGCGCTGATGTTGTGGGAACCATGGGGTTCCCTCTGTCCCTATCTAGGCCTAGCTTCAAGCAGGTCGTGGGCTCGTCGTCATCAATGGCGTCGGCCTCCCGGATACAAGGAACCACGAGGCCGAATTCCCCGAAGGGGCCGGCTCTCCCTTGCCCATTTTGGGTGAACGCGCCTTCGGCACACCCTTGGGAGTGATTATGGACGCGTCCCGTTTTCGAGTGACCTTCTACCGGCCTCCCCGGGCGCGTCTATTTCCCGCAGGCTACATAAGCCGGCCACACGCTATGGCCGGGGCTCTTGGTTAGGGGGGGCTACGCTCGACGGAGCACTCATCATTGTTTTCGGCTCCCCCTTTTCCGTGATCCTGCCAGTTACGGCAGCGCGGACCTTTTCCTGGTGATCCTGTCAATTAAGGCAGCGCCAACCTCATTTCTCTTTTGTTCCGCCTTCGGGCGCAAAGCGTGTGGCGTAAGGCCAATAAACACGTTTCTACGGTATCCCTGTGTTTGGTGTGTCCTCCCGTCCACCGGAGCCTAACGGCAGTCACCGGACGGACCCGGCCGTAACCGCCATAGCAGCGGCACTACGGAGTGGGTGTTGCCTCACAGCGATCAGCAAGGTAAGTCGAAACCCACTTTATTGCAACCGACGAGTTACGGAGTGGGCATTTGCCTCACTGAGGACTTTGGGGTAAACTAAAATCCCACATCTGGCGCCCCAACGTGCGGCCTGTCCGGCGGCTGCAAACAAAGCAGTACGTTCGCAATGACAGCGAACCAGGCCAATTTCCGGCCTTGGACTTCGTGGACGGAGGGAGAGGCGAACGCCCGAAACCCGACGCCACTCGACGGCTTAGTGGCCACGTCAGCCACGCACGGACAAAATGCAGTGTCTTTTGAGCCGAGCTCGCTTCTAAGCGGAGGCGACCCAACATGCCCGGAATGCGCCCGAGGCATCCCCCTTCGCGACACGCCAGCCCACTCTGCTGAGCGAAACGCACCTGCGCTTGTCGAGGTCAACCCCGCGCGCGCACAAAGCGCGGCGACGCAACAACAGGCAAATACAGCCTCGTACTGCGATGACCTTCTGACCCCAGACTGGCCTGCAGCTTCCTCACAAACGGAAAACACTGCCGCCGTCTGCGAGCAATGGCCCAGCTCAGCTGCTTTATGCGCAACGGGACACACGGCGGCACATGGCGGCACACACCCAGTGTACAGCTCGCCAGCCGAAAGCGTATTTCATCAAAGAGAAAATGTGCTGAACTCGTACCAGCCACTCCTAGATAACGCAGCACGAGTTATCGAGAGCTTGACGGGAGCGTTGCAAACAGCGACGAGGCCCCCGCCGCCCACAAGGCCACCGGTCAGAATCCCTATCCCGACATACCGAGGATACGGAGACCGAATGAGCGCCACGGACCTCCGGAGGCCCAGGACCTCCTGGCCGGACCGGCCGTTGTGGCGGGCCCCCTACCGCTACCGGCGGAGGACCTGGGCCCAATGGACCTCGGCGCCGAGATGGTGCGGCTGCTGCACGACGAGGAGGACGTCCTCCTCTAACGCCCGCGGGGCAACACAAGGTTCCGGACGCGGTCGTTTTTTTTTTTAACAATTCTTTTTGTTTGAGAGCCGGTAGGACATTTTGTTTTATTTCGAGTCCTACCTAAGCCTTAAGAAGGGGGGAGTGTGGGAACCATGGGGTTCCCTCTATCCCTATCTAGGCCTAGCTTCAAGCAGGTCGTGGGAGTCGTCGTCATCAATGGCGTCGGCCTCCCGGATACAAGGAACCACGAGGCCGAATTCCCCGAAGGGGCCGGCTCTCCCTTGCCCATTTTGGGTGAACGCGCCTTCGGCACACCCTTGGGAGTGATTATGGACGCGTCCCGTTTTCGAGTGACCTTCTACGGCCTCCCCGGGCGCGTCTATTTCTCGCAGGCTACATAAGCCGGCCACACGCTATGGCCGGGGCTCTTGGTTAGGGGGGGCTACGCTCGACGGAGCACTCATCATTGTTTTCGGCTCCCCCTTTTCCGTGATCCTGCCAGTTACGGCAGCGCGGACCTTCTCCTGGTGATCCTGTCAATTAAGGCAGCGCCAACCTCATTTCTCTTTTGTTCCGCCTTCGGGCGCAAAGCGTGTGGCGTAAGGCCAATAAACACGTTTCTACGGTATCCCTGTGTTTGGTGTGTCCTCCCGTCCACCGGAGCCTAACGGCAGTCACCGGACGGACCCGGCCGTAACCGCCATAGCAGCGGCACTACGGAGTGGGTGTTGCCTCACAGCGATCAGCAAGGTAAGTCGAAACCCACTTTATTGCAACCGACGAGTTACGGAGTGGGCATTTGCCTCACTGAGGACTTTGGGGTAAACTAAAATCCCACATCTGGCGCCCCAACGTGCGGCCTGTCCGGCGGCTGCAAACAAAGCAGTACGTTCGCAATGACAGCGAACCAGGCCAATTTCCGGCCTTGGACTTCGTGGACGGAGGGAGAGGCGAACGCCCGAAACCCGACGCCACTCGACGGCTTAGTGGCCACGTCAGCCACGCACGGACACAATGCAGTGTCTTTTGAGCCGAGCTCGCTTCTAAGCGGAGGCGACCCAACATGCCCGGAATGCGCCCGAGGCATCCCCCTTCGCGACACGCCAGCCCACTCTGCTGAGCGAAACGCACCTGCGCTTGTCGAGGTCAACCCCACGCGCGCACAAAGCGCGGCGACGCAACAACAGGCAAATACAGCCTCGTACTGCGATGACCTTCTGACCCCAGACTGGCCTGCAGCTTCCTCACAAACGGAAAACACTGCCGCCGTCTGCGAGCAATGGCCCAGCTCAGCTGCTTTATGCGCAACGGGACACACGGCGGCACATGGCGGCACACACCCAGTGTACAGCTCGCCAGCCGAAAGCGTATTTCATCAAAGAGAAAATGTGCTGAACTCGTACCAGCCACTCCTAGATAACGCAGCACGAGTTATCGAGAGCTTGACGGGAGCGTTGCAAACAGCGACGAGGCCCCCGCCGCCCACAAGGCCACCGGTCAGAATCCCTATCCCGACATACCGAGGATACGGAGACCGAATGAGCGCCACGGACCTCCGGAGGCCCAGGACCTCCTGGCCGGACCGGCCGTTGTGGCGGGCCCCCTACCGCTACCGGCGGAGGACCTGGGCCCAATGGACCTCGGCGCCGAGATGGTGCGGCTGCTGCACGACGAGGAGGACGTCCTCCTCTAACGCCCGCGGGGCAACACAAGGTTCCGGACGCGGTCGTTTTTTTTTTTAACAATTCTTTTTGTTTGAGAGCCGGTAGGACATTTTGTTTTATTTCGAGTCCTACCTAAGCCTTAAGAAGGGGGGAGTGTGGGAACCATGGGGTTCCCTCTATCCCTATCTAGGCCTAGCTTCAAGCAGGTCGTGGGAGTCGTCGTCATCAATGGCGTCGGCCTCCCGGATACAAGGAACCACGAGGCCGAATTCCCCGAAGGGGCCGGCTCTCCCTTGCCCATTTTGGGTGAACGCGCCTTCGGCACACCCTTGGGAGTGATTATGGACGCGTCCCGTTTTCGAGTGACCTTCTACCGGCCTCCCCGGGCGCGTCTATTTCCCGCAGGCTACATAAGCCGGCCACACGCTATGGCCGGGGCTCTTGGTTAGGGGGGGCTACGCTCGACGGAGCACTCATCATTGTTTTCGGCTCCCCCTTTTCCGTGATCCTGCCAGTTACGGCAGCGCGGACCTTCTCCTGGTGATCCTGTCAATTAAGGCAGCGCCAACCTCATTTCTCTTTTGTTCCGCCTTCGGGCGCAAAGCGTGTGGCGTAAGGCCAATAAACACGTTTCTACGGTATCCCTGTGTTTGGTGTGTCCTCCCGTCCACCGGAGCCTAACGGCAGTCACCGGACGGACCCGGCCGTAACCGCCATAGCAGCGGCACTACGGAGTGGGTGTTGCCTCACAGCGATCAGCAAGGTAAGTCGAAACCCACTTTATTGCAACCGACGAGTTACGGAGTGGGCATTTGCCTCACTGAGGACTTTGGGGTAAACTAAAATCCCACAATGTCACCGACGCATTTCCTGAATCGGCGCCTCTCATCGCCGCGATAGCCATGGACACATCGCAGCTGACCAAAGTTCAATGAGATATGTTGCGCTACAGCGACAGCATGGGACTAGTCCCATACGCCGCCATGCCTGTTGGGAAGTGCGGCGAGTCTTCCGGTGAAGACTCCAGAAGTCAACCCAACTGTCATTGTTGGTAAAAGGCGGCCCGTGTCAGTCGTTTGCAAAGCGACGTAGATGGAAACAAATTGCCGCGGCGTTTTTCGCGGCCTCGGAGATGCAGCAGCCAGCCGACGTTAAAAAAAAAGATACGTTTGAACTACGACAGTGTCAGCAAAAGCTACGTAAATACCTGTTCACACTCGGAGCGGACGCGCGCGTTTGATGGAAGTGCTGTATTCGCGCTGTTGGTAAGCGCTTCGGGACCGATCTTTTACAATTGCAAGTCGATACTGACGTGACACTTGGCAAAGGAAGGTTGGACCGGCATTGCACGTAGCTCCCACGAACTGTTATAGCTCGACAGTGACGTGCAGTCGTGTCAAAATAAAAATGAAATACTAATACCAAAGTGTACATACCGTGTTACGAAGGTAATCCATACGGCGTTTATTTGAGCTCTATATCAGACAAAACAAGAAGATAGAATCGACGAGAGTCCCTTTTCGACGACAGTGTTCGTCAACACTGCCTCGGAAAACAAGGGGAAGAGATTGACCTCACCTCTTAATCTAAAATTGAGGTCAGCGATCAAACTATAATACGGGAAGGGTCCACAAGGGTCGCGCGGGAATATTCCATTCAGCACGCCAGCCGGTCGTGGGCAGACGGTCTTGGCCAAGTACCGTTGAAGCCACGCTGCGCCGAGTCGGAGTGCCGGCTAGGCCTCTCTGCCGAGCTCGCTTGGTCGGCATAGGTGAATTCGTCGCCGTTGTAGCTTTTCTCGGGTGTTTGTGGATCCAGCGTTCTTGTTCGTCGGGGTCTTTCTCAAGTACTTTTTTCTTGCTGCTTGAAGTCGGGACGCGCGAGAAGAACACGTAGAAAAATAAGCGTTCCTTGGTCGTCGCGACAGAGCAACTGAGCGACGCTGTCGGCCCTACTGTAGTTGCTTCGTTTATCACACGATATATAGCGCTTGGCTCTCAGCATTATCAAATTTGGCAATTTTCGTCACATCTGTAATTATGCTACAAAATGTGGATCTGAATATTATTTAACAAAACTTTTAGGAAACATTCGCCGGCTATTTATTGTTTACGATCACGTTGCTGGTGAGGTAGGCTCTTACCCAATAGGCGACGTGGATTCGGCTGACGTGCTGTGATTCCGCTGATGCATCGCAGTGAAAAGGCAGAGAGCTTTCGAAGGAAAGAAAGCGCAAAAGAGTCAAGTTTTCTTTTAAAAGTTCTAGAGCGAAGAATTTTTTTTGGCTCCCTATTTTTGTTTTTTTGTGTTTCTTTTCACACATTTTACGACGATTGGTGGATGAAATTCGATTTCAGAATCGTTTCCTGGTCCCTTTAAAAACCCGTCGAATTTGTACGGTTTTTAGGAAGCCGTAAAATGCTTCGCGTGCCTTCTATGGTTCTGCAATTTGTTGCTTTAGTGTTTTTTGATGATGCTGAGCAATTTCCTAATTAAAACCATGCCCTTAATCGCAATATTAAAAAAGTTAATTACGCAAAAATAATTAACAATCTAATTATTCCGGACTTTAATTATTTTTCTAAATAGGCCCCTGGTCCAGGACCAAAATGACACAAGCCTTTTTTGGTGCGATGGGTAATTTTCGCAATATCGAACTTGTCCACCTTTCGTGAAACACCCTGTATATTTTATTGTGAGTATTCCTGACTCGCGCTTAGCATGTGCTATAGTGTTCACCGTTTCCAAGTTTCCTGCTCACTGCTAGCAGCGCATACTTTCTCTTGTGTGTTGTGGCGTCATTTACTTTTTTGCCCCTACGTCACTATAATGTCCTCACAGACGTTGGGGGTACCCGAAAGAAAGAAAGGACAACGAAAAAAGAACGGATGAAAGAAATAAAATAATTCACAAATTAATATATAAAAAATAAAGAAAAAACGGTTCACGCCGTCTATAGCCTACAATGTAGATGATGGCGTTAATTATTTAAGGAGGTCATTCACACTACTAAACACTTACCTGCTATACCTGTCAACAACGCCAATGGCGCGTTATCCGTAAAGCTGCGGTAAAGTGTAGTGTGCAAGCAGCCAAGATGACGTCATATTTATGAAGGAATTCCAGAGCCGCGGCTAACTTCTGAAAAAGAAGCTAGGGAGTGTCTGTAATCTGCAAATCTTTTCGGTAACTCCAATTCTATGCATCTGTATAAACTCAATTTTATATATATATATCACAATCTAATCAAGGGGACGGCAGTGAGCGTTGTCGTCCTTCTAACCCGTGTCTGCTCGTGCATCATTTTCTCGAGGAGCTCGAGGAAGAAGTTTTCTTCTTCTTCCGCAGCCACCAGAGATACTCCCCTCGGTAGAAGCGAGGTTTGATCCAACACACACACATTGCAACTAAATGTTTTGGCACTGAACAGTGCAATAAAAATATGTACAATTATTTACATCGCAAGGAAATGTGTTAAGTCTTAATCCCAATGCACATGCAAGTTGCGTTTCAGCGAATGCGATGGTTGGAACCGACTTGCTGGTTTGTTTGTGTTAAAGAAGTGTTTGTTGCTGCATTCGTCTTTATAAGCAGGTTTCAATCTATCAGTTGAGATCGTTTTATGACGGTCCCTTATGTCAATGATGAAGAACTTCGACTTTCGGTTGATGACCTTGAACTGACCTCGGTACGGCTGTTCAAGTGGCTTCTTTGCTCTATCGATGCGAACAAAAACATGAGTACAGGTGTCAAGGTCGGCGCTGATGAAAGAAGGGTGGTTATTAATCTCCCGTGGTTCACATGGGCGAAGTTATCTGAAATGTTGTCTGAGGCGTTGAGCATAGTTTGTAAACTCCTGGGCACAAGTGGGCACATCAGGTGACGTGTTGTGAAGAGATTCCCCAGGTAGACGTGGTGTAGAGCCGTAGACAAGCTCAGCAGTAGAGACCCCAATGTCCACTTTGAGCGTGGAACGAATTCCTAGTAGAACAATTGGTAGCGCTTCAGTCCAGGGGATGAAGCTGTGAGCACGCAGCGATGATTTCAGTTGTCAATGAAATCGTTCCACCATTCCATTTGCGGCCGGATGATACGCCGTTGTGCGAAGGCGTTTGATGCCAAGGAGTCGCATCAGTTCAGCAAAAAGGTACGGCTCGAACTGTCGGCCGCTGTCCGTGGTGACTATTAAAGGTACTTCAAAACGGGCAATCCACCCTCTGACGAAAGCTTGGGCAACTGTTGCAGCTGTCATGTCGGGGATCAGGACTGCCTCCGGCCATCGTGTAAAACGATTCAAGCATGTTAAGAGGTATGTGAAGCCGTTTGAATGAGGTAATGGACCAACCAAATCTAGGTTAACATGCTCAAAACGTGTCAGTAACTGGTGGAAATTTCGCGAATGGTGTTATGGCGTGACGATGAACCTTTGATTTTTGAAAAGTTGTAGATTATCTTGACACCGTTCGAATATGTGTGTTCATTTTTGGCCAGACAAACCAGGTGTTGATAAGTTTCTGCGTAGCAGGTATTCCGAAGTGGCACAGTCCGTGTAGGGCATCGAAGGTTTTCTTGCGGAATGCGGGTGGAATGTAGGGTCGTGCTGTTCTCGTTGAAGAATCACACAGCAACGAAATATCTGTGTATGGTATTTTTTTTCTTAGGTGCAGAGGTGTACCTTGGTGCCCAGTGTCCTGGAGTTTATGTTTTGCAATAGCCGAGAAATCAATCTGTTCGACGCCCGGTAGCTTCAAAGCAGCAATATCCACTCGTGATAAAGCATCAGCAAGCAACCACGTTGTGCTTTCATTTGATGTGTTCGATGTCGGTTGTGAATTCACTGATAAATAACAGCTGTCTTTGTTCTCTGGGTGTATAAGTATTGCCGTTCAATGTTATGGCAAATGTCAGTGGCTTGTGATCGTTAGGATAAAAATGTGCGACCTTTAACGAAATAACGGAAATGTTTGACGCTGAGGTAGGTGGCAAGAAGTTCACGCCCAAATGCGCTATAATGGGTTTCTTTCGCAGTTAATTTTGTTGAGAAGAAGGCGAGAAGTTTCCATTGTCCAGTAATGTATTGTTATAGTACTGCTCCGACGGCTGTACCAGAAGCATCTACCCTAATATTGGTCGGTGCTTCAGGCTTAGGGAAAACAAGCAAGGTGGCATTGGCAATTGCAGTCTTAATGGTGCTGAACGCGGCTGAGGCTGAATCAGACCACGTGAATGGAGGTTTAGAATCTCTTGAGCCGCCCAATTGAACATTCAGCAAGTTCAACTATTTCCGCGCATCCGGAAATAAAAGGGCGGTAAAAATTCATCAGTGTCAGAAACTCTCTCAGCTTACGTATGCTGTACGGTGTTGGGTAGTCGCGAATCGCTTTCACTTTCCTGTCGAGTGGTCGAAGCCCCTGATTGTCAACAAGGTGGCCTAAAAACTCTAGAGTTGGCACCCCGAATTAACATTTTGCGATATTAATAACAACGCCATGTTCATCTAAACGTTTGAATAGTTGATAAAGGTGTCGTTCATGCTCTTCGTTGATGCGCTGGCCACAAGAATATCATCAAGGTAAGCGAAACAGAAGTCGAGTCCTCTGAGAACTTGGTCAATGAACCCTTGAAAGGTCTGGGCAGCATTACGTAACCCAAACGGCATCCGAACGAATTCGAAGGGGTCAAATGTTGTTACAATTGCTGTTTTTGGAATATCGCCAGCTGCGATGGGTACTTGATGGTATGCTCTGGCAATATCTAGTTTTGAAAATACAGACATACCCTGAAGATTTGTAGAGAAGTTTTGGAGATGAGGAATCGGGTACCGGTCAGGGATTGTGTTGTTGTTAATGGCACGGTAATCTCCGCATGGTCTCCAGTGACCACTTTTCTTTGGTACTAGGTGTAACGGAGATTCCCAGTTACTAGAGGAAGGTCATATCAGTCCCAAGTCCCTCATGTGCTGAAATTCTTGACATGCCACTTGCAGTTTTTCGGGAGCCAGACGACGGGCGTTGGCATGCACGGGAGGTCCGGTGGTTGTGATGAAGTGTTGCACATCGTGTTTGCTGGTCGCTCCGTGTTGCATGGTTGTGTCAGGCTGGGGAAATTTCTAATGATGGTGTCGTAGTTTGTGTGTGTCTTCAGACGGAACAGTGTAGGACTCAGCAGTGGTGGATTAGACACGGCACCGCGCACGCCAGTTTGAGTGGTAGAGTCTAACAGTGTAGGGTGCATCATGTCCACCAGAAGACTGAAATGAATTAGAAAATCAGCTCCAATGATAGGATATTGAACAGTTGCAATTATAAAGACCCATCGAAGCGTACGTCCTAGTCCGATATCTAAATTTACTGATTTCTCACCGTAGGTGGTGATGGTAGTTCTATTGGCTGCTTGCAGAGCGTTAGTAGCTGTTTTGATTTTGCGGTCTTGTGAGGTAGCAGGAATAACACTGACTGCTGCCCCTGTATCAATTAGAAATCGGACATGTGTGTGGCGATCAGAAACAAAGAAGAGCGTGGGGCGGCCAGACGACGAGCCAATTGAACTGGTCGCCGTCAGTGGTTGGTCCGGGTGTTTTCCTGAAAAAAGCAGGGGTTCTGGCATTGGCGTGCATAGTTACCAACTTGCGATGGTACCAGCATATGTGACTGTTTGGAGACGATTCTCGTGGGCTGCCACGATCGGCTGTCTCGTCGAGTCGAGAAGTTATCTCTGTGATGTTGGTTTCTGCTGCGACGGCTTGGGGAGCGTGGCAGTCGCAGAGTTTCCTCAACCAAATCAGTAAGATGGCGTACTTCCTCTCGGAGTTGCTGAAATCATTCACGCGTTACTCGGAATTCGTTGCAGAAAAAGTTATCGCAGTATGTTGTCGTTGAAGGAAGCTGCCAAATCTCCGAGAAGTTACAGCAATGATCTTAGCAATTAAGACGGCTTGCGGACCCCTAACTCTTCAGTTGTAAGAAGTTGTTGAAGACTTCGGTGCTCTGATGCCTCCGTGCGCTTTATGGGCTCTTCTTTGATCTTGTCGTAAGAGTGAGGGGGGGGGGGGGGGGCTCTTAATAATATTCCATACTTCTCCAGCTTCACTTGGTTGGAAGGCGCTGATTACGTAATGAAATTGTGTCTCTTGTCGTGATATGTTGCGTGTTGCGAAAAGAGAGTCAATGTGCGCAAACCAAAGAACTGGATCTGCTGGCCAAAAGGGCGGGAGCTTGACCGTCGCGGAAGTAATGGCCGAAGGGGGCTCACCGGCAGCTTGTATGTCCACCGTTTTTTATCCGGGTCACCGCTTGATGAGACTCAATTTCCTATATATAACAATTTAATCGTGGAGACGGCAGTGAGCGTTGTAGTCATTCTAACCCGTGTCTGCTCGTGAGCATCATTTTCTCGACGGGCTCGAGGAAGAGGTTTTCTTCTTTTTCCGCAGCCACCACACATCAAACAATGAACTCTATTGCCCAAACGTGCCTTACGCGATTTTGTGCTTGAAGTGTGAGGCTTTTCTGAAAACTGGTCCTCGTTGGGCGCAACCGAAGGATGGCGACCAAGACTGGCCGCTCCAGAGAGGTCCCGGTTCTTATATAGACGTGGGCCCCCTGGCGGCGGCACCTCTCGTCCCTATGGAGATGGTACGGTGGAGGCGAGAGGATTCGTCGGCGGCGATGTCGTCAGTGGCGACCTACCCTAGCCAGCCAGCTTTATCTATCAACAAAAGGGTGTGGCGCCTAGGGCCTCGGGTACACTGAAGGTTCTACCGTGGCCTCGGGTGAGGGCATGGACCGCGGCCTGGATGTCCGTGAGGACGTGTGTTCTTGGTGGTGCAAGGAGGAGGGAGAGCAGGACCGCCCAGAGCTCCCTCGGTAGATGACACTTGGTGTAGGGGAGATTACGGCCACTTTGCCACGCGGCAGGCAGATCCCAAGGCCCTGCGCACTCGCGTCGGTACAGACATCTTGAGTAACCTGGATGATGTCAAAAGGCATCGACACAGGGAGTGCAGTGTACACTTGTTAAAAATTTGAGAAGAAAACTTAGCCGTTTTAATGTTTCAGCAGAGCAATTTATTTATTTGAGTGCAACACAAAGATCAATATAATTTTAAAGTGGTACACCTTTTAAGTGCACCACTAAAAGTTTTTTTTTTTTTTAATATAGTAGTGTACAAAGAAGTCGGCATATTTAGTGCTTCCCAAAAACACAATCTTATCTAGACAAACAAGACAAAGAACCCGAACAGACCAATGGTCTGATCGGGTTCTTTGCCTTGGTTGTCTGATAAGGTTGTGTTTTGTCAAATAAATCTCAGTTGTGTTTGGAGATTTGTGTTTTACTGTCCTTCTTGTTCCGCACTCTCAATAGTGCTCCATAAAAAAAGCGACAAAAAAAGAAGCGCAAAAAGGGATTGTGGAGTGTCAGAAGCGACCACAACACCATTTTCCTGGACTTTTGTACAGTTGAAAAAAACTCGGAATTGCACGCAGCGCAAAGTTACAAGTCAACTGCGCGAAGAAGACATAGATACTGTTTTCCAGAATTTTGAAGAGAGTACTCGACGTGAGGAAGCCCGCAGCTATGATGATTTAACAACCAAGTTTAGGATAGCCATTGCTAGACACTCCAAAGTAAAGAACACGGGAGGAAAACGAAAACTTGTTCCATGGTGGGATGTTGAAATTTAACAAGCAATCCAAGTACGACAAAAATCTAATCGGCGAGACAGAGAAGCGCAGAAGACATTTATGAAGAATCCTTTGACTTTATAACTATGCCAGGAGTACCAAAAAACAAGGCAATCACGCAATATGTTGTGGAAGAAAACAAACAAACATACGAATGCCAGGTCATGGCAGAGATTAGAGATGGTAGAAAAGTAGCCGTAGAAAACTTCTGGAGATATATGGGATCTCTAGAGGGCAAAGACAGTGCTCCTCAACTCCTTGATTATGACAGTGGATGTCTAGTTCAAAATGTTGGAGAACTGCTTGAACAACATTACTACCTTCTATTTGGCTTTGATGAGGAAAGCCCTGCAGGAGACAGATATGACCAAGTCTGGCTCAAAAAAGACTTCCCAGCGTCGCCCTCTACAGATGAATATGTAACCCTTGTGGGGCGGGTGCATATAGATCGCGCACTCACGAGGTTACACGCGAATACATCGCAGGGCTTGGACGGAGTCTCGGCTAAGGTGTTCAAACGCTTTAAATCAAACTCACGAGATCAAATGGCGCACCTTTTAGTCGCATCCCTATTGAAAAAATAAGCTTAAACTGGTCCCAGCTTCAAGTTTGGTTATTGCTCCAACATGCCCAGTTTGGCATGTTGGTTGTTCCGGTCATACTGGTCATATTGGTTCATCTGGTCCCAACTTTCAAGCTTGGTTATTGTTCCAGCATGCCCAGTTTGGCATGCTGGTTGATATGGTGATACTGGTCTTGCTGGTTGATCTGGTCCCACCTACAAGCTGAGTGATTACTCCAGCATGCCCAGTTTGGCATGCTAATTAAGCCGGTGGACTTCCCCACCAGTTTAACCAGTTTAAATTGATACACACGATAAACAAGCCAAACTCTTCAGAAAAGCCAGCGCGGCATCCAATTTATTATTTTCGTACTCGCGGCCTGCTCACATGAGCTCAAATGCTACATATTCTCGGTGCTGACACAGTACTAACCGACGCAGACAGTGGTTCTCGGTGCAAAACAAACAATGTTATTAAAACAAGATTGCTCATCTCTCAACACGAAAAATACTAGACACACGCCAAAAACAGGCAATAACAATAAAAAAATACTACACGGATGAGAGAAGCGAACCTGGGTACCGCCAGTAATGAGGGCGAAGCGGCCTCTTGCGTAGTCGGCAGAGGCAAGGAAATCAGTGAGGCTTGGATGGCATTGGCGATTCTCCTCGGCACCACCGTCATTCACGAGCACACACATGTTCGAAGACATGAAATGACGACTCAGTCAGGGAGTCCGACTTCTTCCCGCGCTGAACGGACTGCCGCTCGCTGTCTCCTCAAATCCTTCTTCGCTTACACCGCCGTCCAAGTAGTCTCCCAACAACACGCACACAGCCGTCTCTCTTTCTTTCTCTCTCTTCTCGCACACAAAGGAAGCTCGCAGCGCGCCTGAAGCGTCCGGTAGTCTACGAAAAACGAGAGGACAAGGAACAGGACGTAGCCTCGACTCAGCCCAAGCCGACCTTGGCGCCCGCGCTCCCAGCAATGCCATCTCGACCATCTCTAGCCGACCTTGGCGTGCGCGCTCCCAGCAGACCAGCTTGACAAGCTCGAACCAGCTTGGGCCAGCTTCAGAACCAGCTCGAACCAGCTTGACAAGCTTGAACCAGCCTCAGTACTAGCTCAAACCAGCTCAAGTACCATATTGCCCAGCTGCAGTGCCAGGTAGAACCAGCTTGAACCAGCTTGAAAAGCTTGAACCAGTTTCAGTACCAGCTCGAACCAGCTCAAGTACCAGCTTGCCCAGCTGAAGTGCCAGCTCGAACCAGCTGGAACCAGCTTGACCAGCTCGAACCAGCTTGATTACCACGTAGACCAGCTTAAACCAGCTCGAACCAGCTTAAAAACCAGCTTGAACAGCTTGATTTTCTTCCTGTTTTTTTTTCAATAGAAATATGACGCGGAGATGAACCAGTTCCCAGTGATTGAAGACGTGGTCGATTCACGTTCATTCCCAAGAAAGGAGGCAACAAACAACGATCGAGTGACTACCGCCCTCTCACTGTCACAGCTGTTGCATACCGGGTGTTCTCAAACATTCTCAATTTGCGCATATGCTATTGGGCCGGAGTACTTGTGTTCTCACTGAACTACAAAACTATTTTCGAAGGGATCGTCGGCTTGATGACAACGTATTCATCCTGACGCAGTGCATAGAGATCTCGCATGCGGAAAAGCGGAATCTGATCTGTTGCTTTCTAGACGTTGATAAGGCAAATTGTAGTGTCCCCCATTCTTTGATGTTAAGACAACTTCAAGAGCTCAACATGCCTGAAGCGCTGGGTAGGATTAATACAGCGACTATATGATGGCAATCACGTGATGGCAACGTTCAACGTGGTCACCTCTAATGACGTTCTGGTATGCAGAGGACTATGTCAGGGCTGCCCGTTGTCACCTGTTCTCTACATGCTCTACACATCCGATATAGAGAAAGCACTGGAACGAACGGACGTTGGCTTTTTTCTGCAACACACTCTACATGAAGACGTCGTCAGTTGGCGGCTTTCTGTACTGGGTTTTGCATATTGTCCTGATGGCCGATAACGTGTCAGACATAAATGTGCTGCTGATTGCCTATGAAACAGAAGTGGCTCGACTTTGACTATGGTTCAATGCCAAAAAGTCTGCAATTGTTTTTTTTTCTCCGGACAAATGGAGGGCCTTGAATCGCTTACGATTCAGAACGCGGTGCGCCCTGTTAGTACCAAGTACAAATACCTCGACGTGACACTAACTACATGAGCAGATTATTTGGCAGAACACCACCAGAACCTCAAGATTTCGGCACTGAGAAAGCGCAATCCGCTTTGTCGAAAGAGCCGGTGGAGCTGCGACCGTTATTTATTAACCCGAAAACTCTGGAAAGCTGTCGCTGTACCAGTCCTTACTTTTGTCAATGCTGTTACATGTGTCCCCAGCGAGATTCGAGAATATTTGAGCGACGACAAAGAGAGATCGGGCGCGAGGCGCTGGGATCTCACGGGATAGTTGTAATCAACTTGTCCAAGGTGACCATGGCTGGTCCTAGTTTGAGGCACGGGAGGCCAGCAGCAAGCTGGAGTTTTACGCCCGACTGCGACATATGGACGGAGATCACTCGGCACGAAGGGTTTTTATATACATTCATATAACGTACCTACACGCAACATCGAGGCGGCGTACCAATCGGCTGAGGACGGCGTACGGCGCCTTCCCGATGAGCGACGAGCCCTCTACAAAGAAAGATTGGGTTTTGAAGGTGAGGGGGCAGATAAAAGCCTCCGAGACGAACCGGTGGAGGATCGACATAAAAGAACATTCCAGCATGCACCTATACGCGGCTTTCAAGACCAACATCGCTCCCGTCCGCTGGTGTGGAAATGCACTGGGCAGCCGAGTCCTTGCCGAGGCCCGCGGGGTTGCCTTGCGCAGCCGCATCTACCGGCAGCGGTACGTTGTGAACGTGACCGAAATCATGTGCAGTGCATGTGGTGAGGTGGAAGGAACTATCCAACACTTACTCCTTGAGTTTCCGGCAATCGCACCTGCGACAGACGTCGGCACCCGCATTGAGCCGGCACTCGGGTTTACAGAGGAGAACAAACATCTGGTGTGTTCAAAGAAAAGGCTCGAGGCATGGTGGACAGCCTATTCGTAATACGTCAGTGACGACGAACCATTTCTTTGACTTTCTAGTTGCTTTTATTTTTCCTGTTTTAGAGCGCAGCTCTTAGGCGCCCGTTTCCGGCTTGAGCGGCGTCGCCGTCGGCGTCGGCGTAACCGCGCGGTGCATTATGGGAAATATCCCATAATGCACCGCGCAAGCCCCCCCCCCAAGGTCACGTGACCCCCCCCCCCCCGGGGTCACGTGACCTTGGGGGGGGTCACGTGACCCGGAGGGGGGGTGACGGGACCTCGGGGGGGTCACGTGTACTGGGGGGGGGGGGGTCACGTGACCCCGGCGGGAGGGCTCGCGCGGTGCATTATGGGACATTTCTCATAATGCACCGCGCGACCCCCCCCCCCTCCTCGGGGTCACGTGACCCCCCCCCCCCCCCGGAGGAATTGAAGAATGAGGGGAGGAGGAGGGGTATACCCTCCCCTGAGTACCCTTCCCTCCTCCTCCTCAAGAGCTGCGCTCCAATTCGGCGTTACAGGGAGTTGTAAATGGCTTTCACTTTTTTCTCCTCTCTTCTTTTCTTTATTGGCATGTCTATCTTATAGACGCTCGTTAAAAAGAAAAAAATGCCGCCAGAAATACATACATACATACATACAGTAGAAAGGAGAGGAAAAAAATAATATATACCTGTCTTAATCGTTATCTTTATTTTAAAGGGCGCGTGAAACAATATTTGGTAGGAACGTTCGTTATTTTACAGATGTTTACTGGCGCTACTGGTACCCAACTATATTCTTTCACGTACACGCTCTAAGCTACCTGAAAATAATGTATCGAATCATCTATTGGCTTATCTCGAAAAGTGTGACCTATGGTTCCGATCGCGGCATGGTTTCCGGAAAGGACATTCCACGACAACTCAGCTTATTGAAAACGTTAAGGATCTATTAAACAATAAATTGCCGCGGCCAAACTGATGTACTATTTGTAGACTTCGCGAAAGCCTTCGACAAAGTATCTCACTCAAAATTACTATTGAAGATTAGTGCCATCTTTAAACAGCCAGATGTTACAAATTGGTTTTCCTCTTATCGTTCGTCACAAAGACAGTATATCGAGGTCCGTGGGAGTAAATCTGGTCTGTTACCAGTTGTCTCAGGGGTACCGCAGGAAAGTGTTCTGGGTTTACTTTTATTTTTGATTTTTATAAACGACCTGCCCAATCAAATTTCAGTCTAGATCAGACATTTTACAGTGAGTGGTTAATCATGCAATCTTCGAGAGGTTTGAAGAAATGTCAGTTTTCGCTTCGACCGCTTCAGTAAACAATAACTTCAAAACAAAAACAAAAATCCGCCAAGCTTGTGTTTGGCCTGTCGTTCATTTCAAACATTACCCTAAAAATGTTTTTTTTTTTTTTTATAAATTAAAATTGTGTTTTTAAACACGTGCCTGCATTGAGATAAAAAAGTCATAATCTGAATTTTTTATGACAATAAAAAGCTTATAAATATTCACATGTGAGAGTCTTATACGCGATACCAGGGGCACTTGGGGCAAGAAAATTAATATCGATGCGGAGAGAAGCCTAGCTCAGACTTTCGCACTTTTCCAACTGCCCCTGCTCCACACAAGCTAAACCTAATGGCTCGTTGAAGAGTTCTTATATTTGTTTCATCTTTTTTTAAATGAAAACGCGCATACACCCTGGGAAAGTACAGTGCTCCCTTAGTTTAACGCCAGCACGAGATGGTTCATTTTTCATGCTTTTTGCGATATTCCTGAGCCTACTGGTCGATTTCCGTGGAACGTCGGCTCTCCGATCACAGCCCAGCGTGTAAAGTGATCTGCCTAACGTCCCCGAATGAAATCCAACATTTTTTTGAACAATGCCGGCGTGTAAATACGGCAAGCTTGGGGAATGTAACTCTAAATCTTCGCAAAATCGAAGTTACTTTTGTGCAGACTCGTGCTCGTTACTTGAAAATGTAATGGATTGCAATTACAAACAACCGAGCTTCAAATGCAATTGATTACCGTTACAAATTACTTTCGTTGAAAAGTAACAAAATAATTTACTCGTTACGTTACAAATCACATTCACGTTACTTTTTCCGTACATTTATCCAGAAAACAAACAAACAATTTTCATATTTTTCAAAAATTTTCTGCAACACTATTATTGATATTTTTATGCACCCGTACTAGGTAGTCCTTGTAAAGATTAAAATATTGTATTCACGAGAAAGGGTGTATGTGCAGTCCTTTCACCTGTAAGCTGACAAGGCACCGAAAGCTGCAACCACACCCGCCATCCCGCTAGCCTACACCCTCCCAAAATGATCCCTGTTATGGTGCAGACAAAGCTAGCGGTGCGCGTGCTCAATTGCAGCGCATTCCCCCGCTACGAGATTCGGAGCTGAAGAAGCGATCTACGAGAGCTCTTTTTTGACTCGGGTGTTTCGCCTGTTATTCACAACAAAAAACAAAAACAAAACTTGTATCTAATGTTATAATGTAGAGCCAATGCCGAATGCAGGTGTCCCAGCTTACCTTGATGTGTTTCCGTAGATTAGACTTTGTTAGTTCTTGCGATGACAATGTTTGTATTTTTGGCAAGTAATGTTTGGACTGAAACTCTAGGTTTTCGTTCTCCTTAATGACCTGAATTTTGAACATCTAATTAAAAATGGCCATAGAGACGACGGACACTCCATGACCGAAAATACGACCAGTGCGAGAAAAAGTGGCGGTTACCAATTATCGATCGTTCGTCGGTTCTCACTTTCATATAAATATTCGTGGAGGCCAGGGGAGGGGAGGGCATAGAGAGCGAGAGAAGCGCTGGCCATCGCTCTTTACGAAATAGTAAAGGATCACACCACTTTTACCCGTTCTGTCTCTCTCTCACTCTGTCAGCATTCCTTAGATTCCCCCCCCCCTTTTTATGCTGACAGTAGACGGCAAAGTGAGGAGTGGACTTGACTACCGTGCCCAGAGAAGTAAACCAAAAAAGGTATTGTTCGTGCCCTCGAAGACGATGCTGTTAGCCTCGCGTCGGGCGCTTTTCAGCTGTGCCTCAAGAGCCTGCTAGAATAAAGTAGCGGACATAGAAGACAAATATAATTGGACAAACTCGCTTGACGCTACATCGCCTGTTACACGAGTTGCGAACCCGCGAATCGAGGGGGTACGGACGGGCGTTTAATGTATGCGCAGGTGGCGGGAAACGTCGAACAAGCTAAAAATAGTGAAACAATGTAAAAGACAAAAACAAATAAACACGAAGATCTTTCTCCTGTACGGGAGAAGAAAAACACGATGGAAGGCGACGGAGAGCAAACTCGGCGTTGTCTTACTTCATCTTTGTCTCTGGTATATTTATACATGCCTTGCCCGTTTTTCTAGTAGTTCTAGAGACCGGTCATACAATAAATCGTGTTTTCTTTTCGGCTATTCTTCTCTTCCTGATGTTTTCTATTTTGTTGAACTTGCTTTCTTTATGCTGCTTTAAGTTCTGCTCGTATTGCTCCAGTTACTGTAGTGTACTCATACTTTTGAAAAGTAACGAGTAATTAAAGTAATTGGTTAGCAATATTTTGTAACGAAATTACATTACAAGTTACTTCCGAAAAAAAAAGGTAACGTTTCTATCACAAAGTTACTTGAAAAAGTAACGGATTACAAGTAATCCTTTACTCGTAACGGACTACTTCACAAGTCTGGATTTATACAGCACGTACTGCACGCGAGGACCGGTCTTCCCCACACCGCCATGTATCTCGCATGCTGAAGCGTCTAATGGTGTATTTACACGACGGAGATTTCTTCTACAGAAAGAAGCAAACGCCATTGCGCTTCGAGGTCGAGTGCGCCACTTCACGAATGCTTGCTCATACTCCGCTGAGAGGCGAGAGTTGCCCTACCGCTCCGACAAGAAAAGAAGATGTCGTTGAACGACAAGTTCGATGGCGTGTGGAAAAAGCATGTGGGAGTAAGCTTAAAGTCGTCGCGTTCTTACACCAACAACGTAAACATCTACCTCTAGAAAATCTCCGTCACACGACGGAGACTTTCTAGAGTTAGAGGGATATACGTCACGTTGTTTTGAGGTTATGTTGGCCACGTCACGGACGCTTGCTAATTCCCCTACTTTTTAGGAACCCGAGGACAAACTGTTTCCATACTATAGATTGCACATTGCTCCGGCGAGAAAGGAAGGTGGCTTCGACCAATAAGTTCGAGAAGTTTGGATATGTGCGTGAAACGCGTGATGGATGCTTGAAGTCGCTACATTCTTAAACTAACAACGTTGATGTTGACAGCCCGACGCTGCTCCTAGTTCCGTTCATGAGAGAAAAATTAATTCGAATGTCAGACTGTCAACCTTGGCCCTGCTGGTACAAGAGGGTGACAACTTCAAACTTCCACCGTTCTTTTTACAGACATCGAACTTTTTGTTTGGCGCCATGATATTTTCTCACTGGAACGGTGGGACAATCCCCAGCTCTCGGCGGAGTGGCGTAGCACAGAAAATATAATGCATTGATGACGTGGCGCACGTGACCTCGAAAGGTGATGACGTCTGCTCTTTCCTGTGTAGAAAATCTTCTTTGTGCCGTCAGTAATCTCTTGCTAGGAATTTAGGCAATGCTTTTAGTGGCTCTGACCAGTTATAAGGCAGGACCTGACCGACGACGTCACGAATTCGTCTCATGCCGCGCACGTTCGACACCACAGGGCGCCATCGTAGGAGAATGATGTTTCCGCTTCGTCCGGTTAAAATATGACGCACTGATATTTGTCACTCTCTTGGTTCCCGCTGGGTTGTCTGAACCACAGGAGGAGGAGAGAGACCGCAAAAAAGGTAGACGCTTAGATAGGATAGTCTGGCCCAAGAATACTCGCGAAGACCGCCACTGACTCAGAAGCTTCTTTTGTCGCGGTGAAATTGCGAGGATAAAGGGGAACCATTTCTTTCAGACTTGCCTTCGAAAAGCTTGATGACGTAATTCTGGGATCGAAACGCCCCGCCTGACCACAGTCAAGCGCAGTTCATAAATTGGACACGAGAACTACACGAGCTCTCGGCTTCGGCTCGTAATAATCAATGCCTCGACGAACATTCGGGTAGTGGCTCGTGTCCAACCACTGCGGTGAAGACAATAGCCGGCCTCTAACCATGCCTGTAGCTCAGCAAGCGTTTTCTACTTTGCCGAGCCCAGCGCGTGGTTATGATTAACCTTGGCGGCATGGGGTAGGCCCCAGGCCACGTGGCTGCTAGTTCGGGCTCCGAGTTGAAGGGTTGAACAATGCTCATACTTATTTAATTTTTTTTTTTGCGATTGCCATTTTTTATACTTCGTTTCAGCTTCGGTCCGAGCGCGGCCGATGTTATGAGCCAAAGGGCCAATCAAACAGCGAAAGAGGCACAACGTCATGGTGCGCTCTCTGCAGTTGATAGGACCAGCCTGTATTCGCCGTCTCTCTGTGCGTGCTCCTCCGCCGGCTAGTCCTATCAAGCGCAGAGAGCATGCCATGACGTTGTGCCTCTTTCGCTGTTTGATTGGCCCTTTGGCTCATAACATCGGCCGCGCTCGGACCGAAGCTGAAACGAGGTATAGAAAGAATACCTAAGGCAATTGTGTGCAGTTATTAACGTTCAGAAGTGATTATAGGTAGTAGTTTGCTAAAGGAAAAAAATCGTTTCAGGACCCCTTGAAGCACTGTATAAGCTAGGCTAGTTTTGACAATCTAGAACGAAATAATTGACGTCGTGTATAGTCAGCTTTGTTAGTGGCAAAGGGAATGCTTCCAGCGCGCGTTTTCAAAATAGAAAATAGGAATGTAAAAAATATATAAAACCTTGAAATATAAAAATAAAAGCTCTGTTTTCTAGATTGTGTTTGCAATTTCGACTACTTTATTTAATCTTTTCCAGACAATTGCTTAGAACTTTTCGTTTCGCCCACTTGGTCCGGGCATTTCGATGCTCTTATAAATGAACTTTCTTTTTTTTTAATCTTGTACATTCATGTTTGAATTACATCGCGAAAAGGAGCCCAAGCTATTCGCAACTCCAACGCCCTATAGGTGGCGGGGCGGTAGTTCCAAGATGGCGGAAGAGACGGGAATAGATTCTCCAGGACTCCCCGTGCGCCTGCTCACTGACGCTGTCCAGCGCGCTAAAATTGATTTATTTGTCTACAAATGCGAAGCGGTCAGGGAGGGATCATATTACAGGTGACACGGAGATGCTGATGCACGTTAGGAAAACGAGCATGCTCTTATTTAAAAGTTGCCGAAACCTCAAATTGCGAAGCTTTTTGGTGAGCGAGCGCGTTTTAGGCACGGCCACGTTACTGTTTGTGGCAGTATATTTTTGAGGGTGATGAAGATATGTTTGCGCTTTGCCTGGCCATTAGTGCTATAAAAAGAGAGCCACGAACGGTAACCGACAAGCTTCGGAAGAGCAGCGTTCACAGTATTAGTGTCTTTGCGTCACAGCCTCGCAACTCGCTGCTCACCGTCTCGGTTTTAGTGTATTGCGACACGTAATCAAACTGCTCTATGGTTATTGATAGAAAGTTTGTTACCGCAGGCTACCGCGCGGTGTAGCATTACAACCGCAAGCTCGCGCTGCGCCTTTGAAGCACAATTTTCAGTGCGCGCCAGAAGCGTTGCCGTGCTCCTCACTCTAAGAAAAAAAATAAAAAAAAAATGTTTTAGTCTGTACATTCCTTGTCACATGTACGACACTCCAAAATTTGGGTTCGCCGTGCAGCCCACTGACGTCAAACTGACGGCCCCAACTTTTACGAGAAGCTTGATGACGGCGCAATATAAGATATTAAACAACTAAAGTACGCATCAAAGAGTACCGAAAAAAAAAAAGAAAACACCGAAATTTTGCAGTAAAGCCCAAAGAATCCCGATTACTTTTTTTTTTTTTTACAGTCATTTACACTTACTTAATTTAATAAGTTCTACAACTCGGCTATCAAGCCGCTCGTAAAAGTTGGTAGCGCCGGTTGAACGTCAGTGCGCTGTACGTCCAACTGAAGTTCAGGGGTGTCGTATCCCATGCAAAAACTGCCTATTAAAATAATCGGCGTGTTTAGGGGTTTTATGTATTGCTCTATCAAAAATAAATATTTTAATATACCGTACATTTTTTGTACCGTGTTATTTGCAACATTGCGGTCCCTCTGGCCAAAACTGCGCGTTCTTAGCTCTCATCATGAACGGCTGGCTAACACAGACGCGCTTAAAATGCTTCGAGCATTTCTTTATTTGCTTTGTAATTACCTGAAAGCAAGTACGCGTATCTTATCTTTGAAAAGTGCTTGGAATAAATGGTCATGTTACTTGTAACGGCCTTAGAACGCGAACCCATTCCCGATTTGTATTGCTCTACATACCGTCGCGCGACGAGTTTTCTCCTACTTATGGCAAAGAATAGACTTTCCATAGACCGTACTATAGAGTTCTTTATTATTAGCGGGAGCGTTTTCCGTCACGTTGAGCACAGATTGAGCTGGCGGCCATGCACAAGACCAGAGATCCGCAGCGTATGCGGTACACGAAAAGCCCCTAATAAAATAAAACATCCCGGTCCTTCGTGCAAGGCTGTTGCAAGGCGAAGCACAAGATTTCCTTTTTTAACGCGCTCACTTTTTTCGTTAAAACGGCTTCACGCATCAAGGCCAACAGTCCCTGCCACCGTTTCCGCGCCGCCGCCGCCGCTGCCGTCCCCGCTCCTCTGGTTCTCCGTTCGTCCGCTGGAGGGCGAGCGGCGCGCTGGAGTTGCGAATAGTCGGTTGGAAGCTAAGAAAAAACCGGAAATGCCTCTCAGAGGAAAATGTAATCCTACGCCGAGGAACGCCAGCCAATTGTTTTCATGACGTCACGATTCCGTGAACCAATCGCGATCCTTTTGAAAAAAAAAAAAGCTCAACATGGCTGCTGGCCTTAGCAACGCGACGCTAGTTTCTCTTGACAATTATTCTGCTTTTTTGCATCGTGTTTTACGTGCCCGAGGTTACGCCACGAAATCTTAATGGTAACGGCTTGCGTTTGCAGCAGTTTTTGCGCGACAACGTGAGAATCCAGCGACGCTATCGCCAACGAAAATTTCGAAGCGGGCGCGAGGCTTAGCACTGCTGAGAGGTATCTTGGACAGTATCTTGGACAGTATCTTGGACAGAAAATGAATTGGGAAGACGGTGCATTGGACGTGACTTTCGTTCTTTACTAAACAGCTATTTCGTTGACAAAAAGGTATTCTAACTTATTTAAACGTCCTGAATGAATTAAATAAATATTGTAGTAGTTTAAGACACGTTTACTGGAGGAAGAAAAAGCAACGTTTCTAGCGAACTACTTTCTCGACGGCGGAGGCACTTCAGATGGGCGCAATGCGCTTGTGGGTGGAGCTAAAAGATTGTTCTCAGGTTGCATCCGACTATAGTAGAGTTGGCACAACCGCTTACTCTCACAGCGATCCCTAAAACGCTGCCTGCAGCCTAGATTTTCTTACAAATAAGTGATTAATGCAAACTTTGTAGAATATACTTCTGTGAGATTTTGAACGTTCTTGCCACTAGCATATCCGCCCTGATTTGCATTCTTAACCCCATTTTTCTTCCTAATCGCTGGTCTTTTCTTTTTCCCTCGCTTTCTTTCCCCGTCAAAGCAGCTAGCCAAAATCTACGTTCAGGATAACTTCTCTGGCCTTGTTCCCTGCAGACATATTAATAAATCTATAATAATGGCTCCCTCCCTCCTGCAGAAAGATACAGAGCAAGGGTCGGTTTTTCGGCTAAAAACAATCTGAGTCAGATTTGGCCCGCCATAGAAATGCATGTTAGCAAGCGGAAAAAAAAAAAAAAAACACGAATAGTCAGTGTTGCACTGCAAAGCATGGCAGACAGTTCGTTCATGCACCGTTGGACAGTGTATAAGATGCATTTGTTACGCGGGCGGGTCATTGGTCAAACGGGGAGCTGTTTGAACATCCGTTCAAGAGAGAACCAGAGTTCATCGAAGAGGTGTGCATACTCTCATCTTGCGATGCATTGCCGCGATTGTTAGTGTGAGCCAAGATGGAGTGACACCGAAGTTATGTTAAAGCACAAGGACCAAATGTTCAGGAAGATGGTAGAGGCTTACCAAGTAAAAAAGACGGGAGCCTCCTGAGTCAGTTAACCGTCTTTGGCACTGCTGGATAATGATTTGGCGTTTTTGTACTTGTGCTATAGCTTCATGTCACTTTTTATTGTGTTTACCACGTGCCATTACGCTGTTATGAATTGTCTCGTGACACGCCGACCGGCCCGGGGGGGAGGGGCACGGGCATACTACCAAAATTGAATGGCCGTTTTTATCTTTTTCCATTAAAATATTTCATTTGATAGTCAGCGCTCGTCCTGTGTGTTTCTCCTTGGTCCACGTCTATTTTTCGCGCTGTTTCCTACGACGAACGTATAAAGAAATGAATGATGACCGCCGAAAATGTTGGCTAATGTCGCCAGCTGACAGGGTCTCAGAGGAAATAATAAAGCCCTTGATACACAAGAAAGAGGAAGCGTTACCTTTATCGTCGGTAGCCTTTGGTGGCAAGACTTTGCGCTGGATCCCGAGGGGCGTCCGCTTTACCGTCACGCCCCGTGATTGTAGCGAAAAGCTTTATCCGCTATATTTAGCGGAAACACTTCTACCGCGACTCCTCGCGAAATATGGCGGAACAATAGCAAGTTTTAGTAGAACGTTCCGGAACCTCCGATACCTCCGATAACAATACCGAATAAAACGATACGATGCGCGCGCAAAGGAGGGAACTGAGTATCGGAAATCGTTTTTGGCGTCATCGGAACGATCTACTAAAACTTTCGGATGTTTCCACTGAAGTTCACGGGAACTTTACTCCTTCCATGATTTCCCCGCTAGATATAAAGGAACAGTTTCTCTACCGAATCTAGCTTGACGTTACAGCATCGCGTGGTCAAACTTTTGACGGTATAGATTTATCGTCCTGCGCAAAAAAAAAAAAAAAACACTATAAATTTTGATTATCTGGATTATGGAACTGGACATCTATTTCTCGAAACTTGAAATCGAGATTTTAGAGGAAGGAATAATTCTTAAAAACCTCAAATCCAGATGAATCTTGATAGATTTCCAGTTCCATAATCCAAATAGAGAAATATTATTTTGGGTTTTTCAGTAGGACGGGGTTCTTATCTGCTAAATTTAGCGATCAATTAGTGTGACGTCACGTCAGGATTATAACGTTATAACAATAGGACGGCATAGTGCCAGGTTATGACGTCACAATTTCCCGCTACAAACTTCGGCAATACGAATTCACAAACTTTAGCGATAATGTAGTGTCACCGAACGTCATGAAAGCCCCGAAGAGTCAGTGTCACAACAGCCAGGTTGGCTAAATGCAGCGGTAGACAATCAGTCCACCATATTTAAACGTGGCAGTCGCACTGCGCGTAGCAGTGTTCAGCAGTGTGAAACAATGCGGAGTGGAGTGAAGCTGAGAGTGCAGCCCCTCGCATATCGGAGCATGCTCAAGGTGTGGCGCAGTAATATTAAGTTCGAATTTTTTTTTTTTTCACTTTACACGAGCTTATTGGCGCTGGTGGTATTCAAGTATACATTCACGCAACGCGATTGACCAGAATACCTCTTCGTTGCAAGTTTAAGTTCAAGAATAAAATCTAGCGTGTTCCTTCAATCTCTCCGCAAAACTTGATGATGTAGTTTGGAGGTCGAAGTGCTGTCATAGTCCTTCTATGACGATATTTGAATGCGGCTCATAGATTGAACCCGAGCATTGCGTGCGCACTCAATTTTGGCTCGTAATAATCTATAGCTCGACAAGCGTTCGCGTAATGACTCGTGCCCAATCGCCTAAGTGACAATAGCCGAACCCTAGCATTGTCTGGAACTCATCGCGTGTCCTGTGCCTTGCCAGTCCCAGCGCGTTGCCATATATGATACTCATTGGTGGCATAAAATCGGCCCGAGATCACGTGGCCGCTTGTTCGGGTAACGAGTTTAGGAAGAGAACGTTCCTCATTTTTTTTTTCCTTTGTTCCTAGACTACACTCTAAGAAAAAAGGGTGTTCCCTTACACCAGTTTTTTACATATAATACATCCCAAAACTCAGTTCGACGTACAGCGCACTGGCGTCGAACTGACAGCCCCAACTTTTATGAGGGGGTTGATAACGGTGCAATATAACATATTAAACAGCTAAAGTACGTATCATTGACTACAGAAAAAAAAAATCGAGATCTTTCAGTAGGGCCAAGAAAACCCTAATTACTGTTTTGCAGTCAATCACACGTGCAATAGCTATTTTAATATGTTGCAAGCCTTTCGTGAAAGTCGGTACCGTTGGTTCAACATGAGTGCGCTGTGCGTCAAACTAAAGTCTTAGGGTGTATTATATGTGACAAGGGGTGTAAGAATATAATTTTTTTTCTTCTCGGCGTGTACAATTGCAAGAGGAGAAAATCGGACAGGTGTTTAATGGGTTATAAACGCCGGAGATTCATTATAAGTGGTCTATACGCAAAGTGCACGAAATCGTTTCACCGCCCCTTTAATTCGCAAGACATTGTCAAGAAGTCTCTAATTTCATTTATGATTTACACTGTATGCTTTCGAATTCCAATTAGACGCGCACTAACGCGTCGCGTGGGTCCCGGCCGTACGCCGCTCATCCGCACTACCCAAACACCGACTCGTGAGGCGACGTTGACCGGCGGCGTAGGAAGGTTCACGATGACCATGTCACCCACGGCCTTCCAGCTGAGATTCTGCGTCGCGCCGACTAGGCTTAGCTGGCTGTTGTCGCTGAGCGATATCGAGCCGAGGCGCAGCAGGCCGCTGGAAGGCCACTCTAGTAGGAAGGCATGCACCAGAGGCCCAGTCTCGATTGCAGACGGTGTTGCGACCCTTGGAGTGGACCCGTTCGAGGCAGCTGATGGGGGCATCTCGGAAGACGTGTACCTGCAGAGAAGGCAAACATCCGTTGTTACTAGAGAAATGTGGAGTAAAATTGTGAGGGCGTTGTGTCACAGTTGTTCCGCATTTACCGTAATACAGTCCGAGAACTATACATGTTTAAAAGTTATTAGGTTTCTGGCTCTGAATCGTACTTCTTTTTGTTTTCCCGATTCAACACTGTAACTAAGAGTCCGGGCGCTCTAGAGCTGCGGACAGTATACAAGGATTTACTTTTTTGAAATTGGTTCATTATGACGAATTTGGGGAATGCCTCTGATTTCCCAACCCTCAGAGAATACATACGTGACAAGAATCTTCAGAAATCTCCCGAAACTGATAGGAAAATGAAACAGAAAAGGGGTGTGATTCCCGAAGGGAGAAGTACCTTTGCGGACAATCAAATGCGTGCTTTATTCCGGGGCAAAACAAAATAATACCGCAGTTTAAAATTTAGGCTCTTCTAGCTTCTTTTTTTTTTTTTACTTGGATACGGTTGTAATTTTGTGTTTCACCAAATTTTCCGTTTCTGACAAAAAAAAAACAACAATAAAAAAACAAAGACGGCCTAGGGGTTAGTTTATTTGGTTCTTTTTCGGTATTCACCAAAAAACAAGGAGCCGTAATTAAAACCTTAAAGCTGAGGTCCCACCTGTTCATACACCGCGAGATCCCTACTTCAAAGTGCCGCATGACAATAAGTTTCAGGAGAAAACTTGGCACGTGCCATCCTATCCACGGCTATTGCGGTGACTCGTGTTTGAAGACTGCATTTTGTATGATGGAAGAGCAGTGTGACCGAGGCTTAATGCTTTCTGTCAAATGGGAGGTCTAAGCGGTAGATCAAAGGAGTACCTTATTTTTATTGTATTACACACATAACCGATGTCCGAATCGTATATCGCATGGTCGTTCCTAGCATCAACACATTAAAAAGGGCAGGAATGCTGTGTCTTTAACTTGTATTGTTATAGCTATTAATGACGCAGTCTTATTAAAGTCGAACTTCTCTACGCACACACCTTTGAACCGACCTTTATTTCCGGAGTTTTATAATGCATGAAATAATGTATGCAGAGGACGCGGGAAGAAAAATGAGGAATTAACTGCTCAATAGCGTCTATCTTAAACGAGCTCGCGTGTACACTCGCTTCAGTTTTAAGTAGCGATATCTACAATTTGTTTATCAGACATTCGTCAGTCGTTTCCAAATGAAGAAGAGCTTATATTGTTATTCATTTCCTAAATACTAATAGTAGTATTAGTAAAATACGTTCATTATGTCAGAAACAATTCCGATTGCATTTACGCTATCGCGTACCGTGTGTCACAGTGGCATCAACGCGGCGCACGCGTATTCGCTATCATTTTGGATTCGTGGTCGTTTATGCGCAGTCTTTTTAGCACGATTCCGAGGCTTTAAACGTCATTTTTACGTCCGTAAGTAAAATTTGCTTTCTTCGGATCCGCTAAGAATGTTAAGAGGTCTAGCTGTACGGTGTGCAAGTACGTCTGCTCGGACGGTCGTGCCCCTGTGCCGGCTCAGTGGGGTGTCGCCTATAGCCACCACCTTCTATAGTCTCTTTTAAAATTAGAATGGTACCGCATCTCTTGACCTATCGTGCGAGCACATGTTTGGCTCCAGCCCTTTGCCCATTAACTCTAGTGCGGCAACTGAATCGGTGTACTGTAGCGTGACCTCAGTTAACATGACGTCAATTTCTTCGCTAAATTTAGCAGGGAAAGGAACGGACATACCCATGTTTGGGATCGAAAGCTCCGTTAAAAGCAGTTATATATATATATATATATATAACTGTACGAATGGTTTACGAACCAGACATTTCCGGACACGGAGTCATTCTGGGCGACCCAGGGCCGCGACCCGAACACGGCGTCCCCATGGAGAGTAAGCCACTGCCCCAGGGTGACGAGCCGCTCCTCGACCAGCAGCGGTATGCGTCCGTCGTGAGTGGGACCCACAGTGACTAGAAGGTTGCCACCGCAGCTCACAGTCTCGACCAGGGTTCGCACAAGGTCGTAGTCACTCAGGAAATCCCGGAGTCTGGCGTTTCGACGGTAGCCCCACGAGAGCCTGTCCAGGGTCATGACGTTTTCGAACTTGCGTTTCTGCAGTACTTCTGAAAAGCGAACAACCCAACAAAAAATGTTTCCAGTATTTGCCGCTTCACTAAAGCGATAGCACATAGATGTCGTCATCGGGAGAGGATCTAAGAAACGTCACATTTAGCTCGCGTCAGCGTCACGATTAAAGCGTCATTGCAGCGTCCCACAACGAGGATGACGCTAGCACCGGGCGACGCCAAACGCATACGTCTGCCGCATTTGCGGCGTACTCTCGTTAAACTTCAGCGGGTTTACCGCTTAGGGTTGGGACGGCGAACCACTAACGATTGCGTCATGCACGGGCCTGGTCTTCTAGGGGGTATTGACTATACGGAGAGCAAGTCGTCTGCTTCATCCGAAGAAGTGGCCATGACGTCAGAACGACGCCGAGCTCTGATTAGACTTGATTGAAAGTACAATGTGTAGACCTCGAGGCTATAGGTGCCTTGCGAACTGTCCACATTTTTTTTTTTTTAATCAGCCAATAAGAGGTCGTCGTTTTGACATCATCACAACCCCTGAGAGAGAAGCAGACGAACTTCTGCTCCGCATGGACACTGAGAAAATGAGAATGCTAGGGCATCTTCTTAAAAATGAACAGTATCCTTCCTGGGCTCGAACACTTCTGCTGCGTATTGACTGCACGTGGAAGATCCAAGCGCACGAGAAGATTAAACGTACACCAAGCTCGCGCTGTAGGTGGGACAGTTGAAGGTCATTCCCTGTCGTTCTTCTAATGCCTGCGACTATCGGCGACGTGCGCGATCGAAAGCGTCGCTTTGGTCGGTCTTCCGCGATTGGCCGAATGCTGACTATGACGTCCAGAAAGGAATTTTCATCGTCAGACACAACAGTAATTTTGGAACTTCATTTTTGACGGCGTTGGCGATGTTGGAGTAAGAGCGCAATGGTTTAGAGCTTGCAACATGCTAATCACGGACACATTTGAACTTGTTGTTCACAATGTAATGGCGTCAAGCGAGGGAACCATGGGTTGACGCCACCAAAACATATAGCTGATAATAGTGGCCATTTAATATAAAGGGCCATTCACAAAGCGCCGTTCGACTACGTTTAATGTTGGAATGCGCCCCACGAGTCACCGGGTACATCGGCGCTTGGTACTTCGCGTGCAATATTATTTCTGGGATTGTTGAATCTAAATGAATAGTACATCTAGCTTATTGAGGACTTATACATGTGACCGTGGAGCACGAAAAAAAATGGAACTGACAAACACGAAACACCGTAACTCAGTTACGGTGTCTTGTACTGTTATGCTACGGAACAGCTCTGGAAGGAGAGTGTGCACGATGTGAAACATTTCACCTAGCCCAAGTCACACCAGGCACACCACACGGGTGACGCAGGGCATTCAATCTTCAGGCAACCAAACTGGTTGGGAAGGAGGTCGACCCTCCTCAGCAGCTGCGGAGCCATATCGTCCGTAATCTACACAGACTCATCCTTCAAAGCCTTGTACTTGTTTTGACGCATTTTGTTTATTGCACCTGTGTTTGCTAGACTGGCAGCGATGGTCTCACCACTGCGATGAGGTGGAAGAGACTCAACATTTCAAGTACACTTGCGAGTGCAACTGTGCAGTCGAACGGGCTTGAGTACCCTTGTATCAGGATCACGTACTTAGCGGGTCTTACGTTCACGCAAGTACAGTGGTAGCTACTTCGGCAAACACCAGCACAACAAGTAAACTGCTGTCTTCCTTGAATTAGAGCAAATAATTTTTCGCAAACCACCTCCATCTTGTTAATCTTAATGAAATATTTAAGGCAACAGAGTCTGACATATTGGAAGTAGGCATGAGGACTCGTGATAATTCTTCAATTGGGATGTTGCTAGAGAAAGCATGTACACCAAGTTAAAAGAAAAAAATCTTTTTGTTCTAAAAGGTCACGATGGAAGTGGGTCGTTCTGAGAATTACAGAGCTAATATCATAAAATATACACAGTGTTTCGAGCATATATAGAGGAGGATTAATTAGCTAGGCACTTAATACTCTATTATGAAGGGATTTACGCTGTAGTTATCGAAGCCTGATCTGATTCTGAAAAGGCACTGGCGTTTAAGGACTGAACATGGTTAAAATTGCGCACAGACAGAAAGGAACAGAAAAGAGGGAAGAGAGAAGAGACAAGCGCAAACTCACAACTCGATGTATTGAAGAATAAAAAAGAACAGCCGGCGGTATCAGCTCGAGCCGAGGCCACAATCGCACGGGGGCACCCGAGCACGCGGAGGACACACACCATCAACCACACTCAAACGATTGTAGAAAGGCAATTTCCTTGTCAGTTAAAGCCACAGAAGGTTGGCTGACGCAACGCTCGCCTAGGCGGAGTATACTAAAAGCTTCAAAAATTTCCCTAGTATGTTTTTCTTGAAATCTGCCAATTATCGAGGTTTTTTGTAAAGAAGGTGTACACTTACACGCTTGACAATGCAGAGGTAGGTGGCCCCCCACCGTGGAATTTAGAGAAAGATTGTGCTCCCTTAACCGGTCATTAATGCACCGTCCTGTTTGTCCTACATAGGACCTACCACAAGAAAGGGGAATGCTATAAACCACTCTGGTTGAACACGGCACGTAAGGCCGGACGTGTTTTGTGTGACACCTGTGTTTTGTAATGTTTTCGACTTTTGCTCGAACTTTAGAACAAATTTGACCCATCTTTTGGGGGGCTGACATCACTAAGGGGACTCCATACCTATTGGCTACCTGTTTGAGATTGTGAGAAATTCTGTGTATATACGGAACCACCACCACTCTTTTTTTGTCGACTTTACGTGCAGCTTTTTCACATCCTTTTACTTTTTTTATCAGAGTTCCTACCACCTCAGTTAGCACCTGCGTTGGGAACCCAGACGCTGTAAGCCTCTCAATTTGAGCATTAAAACTGCTTTTGATGGTATGGAGGCATGACTTCTTTAAGGCTGAAGTAAGGCAGGAAAGAGCTATGCCTCGTTTTACGACTTTGGAGTGCGAGGACGTATAGTGTAGTAACCCCTTTTTTGAACGGGGTGAAAATGACCACTATACGTCCTCGCACTCCAAAGTCGTAAAACGAGGCATAGCTCTTTCCTGCCTTACTTCAGCCTTAAAGAAGTCATGCCTCCATACCATCAAAAGCAGTTTTAATGCTCAAATTGAGAGGCTTACAGCGTCTGGGTTCCCAACGCAGGTGCTAACTGAGGTGGTAGGAACTCTGATAAAAAAAAGTAAAAGGATGTGAAAAAGCTGCACGTAAAGTCGACAAAAAAAGAGTGGTGGTGGTTCCGTATATACACAGAATTTCTCACAATCTCAAACAGGTAGCCAATAGGTATGGAGTCCCCTTAGTGATGTCAGCCCCCCAAAAGATGGGTCAAATTTGTTCTAAAGTTCGAGCAAAAGTCGAAAACATTACAAAACACAGGTGTCACACAAAACACGTCCGGCCTTACGTGCCGTGTTCAACCAGAGTGGTTTATAGCATTCCCCTTTCTTGTGGTAGGTCCTATGTAGGACAAACAGGACGGTGCATTAATGACCGGTTAAGGGAGCACAATCTTTCTCTAAATTCCACGGTGGGGGGCCACCTACCTCTGCATTGTCAAGCGTGTAAGTGTACACCTTCTTTACAAAAAACCTCGATAATTGGCAGATTTCAAGAAAAACATACTAGGGAAATTTTGAAGCTTTTAGTATACTCCGCCTAGGCGAGCGTTGCGTCAGCCAACCTTCTGTGGCTTTAACTGACAAGGAAATTGCCTTTCTACAATCGTTTGAGTGTGGTTGATGGTGTGTGTCCTCCGCGTGCTCGGGTGCCCCCGTGCGATTGTGGCCTCGGCTCGAGCTGATACCGCCGGCTGTTCTTTATTATTCTTCAATACATCGAGTTGTGAGTTTGCGCTTGTCTCTTCTCTCTTCCCTCTTTTCTGTTCCTTTCTGTCTGTGCGCAATTTTAACCATGTTCAATCATTACCAACTCGCCCAACTAACCACTTTACTGCGTTTAAGGACAGCGAGAGAAAAAAAAAATCATGGGTAGGTAGAGATAACGAAGCTAAGGTTTGCTTTTTAAATGGTGACATAAGTTGAGGGACCAATCTGTAATTTCATTATTTTTTCCTGGCAATTCGCGGGGCGGAAAGTGCGCGCACACATGTTGTCCAGAGGCGATTCCGTCAGGTGAATGACAATTTTAGTAATTATTCTATTAACCCTTTGCCTACCAAAAAAAGTTTGAAAAAAAAAAGATTTGACAATACCGATTTTTTTATGTGCCCTATAAATTTAATATGAAATTCAAAGGCCAAAAACAGATGCTAAAATTATTAGGAGAGATCTTTGAACACACTGCGAAAAAAGGGGACTAAAGCTCGGCTTCACTGCATTACCACAGACAGCTCATATCACCTCGCACATGGACGTTCAGGCCGCGCGTAGCAGTACTGCAGACAGTTCACGTCACCTTGCAAGCAAAGTGAACGCAAAACGTGGAGAGGCTGGAGGGGGATTTTTTACGTTGATTCTAAGTCCAATGCCGACACGCCGACACGATGTCCTCGTCGTAATCGGAGTCATCTAAGCTAAAGTCCAATAACTCAGTTGCATCGCTCTTGCTGTTCGATGAAAGATTAATTACGTCGCCTTCCGGATCTGAAGAGACACCACAATATTTTCGTTTTTGCCCCAATGTTGAGGCAAGATTCTCACTACAAACGCAGCGACCAGAAGATGACGCCGCCATTTTTAAATCCCCTGTTGTCCTGAGTTGGAACAATTTTCCGCCAAATTCAGAAATTTATTTTTTGTGATGCGCCATATATCCAGGGCAAAGCTAACTAGAAACACGTGGAGTAGCCCAGTTTGTCTATGGTAGCGTATTGCAGCCCAAATCAACGTGGACGAGCCCAGCTCGTCTTCGAGGGGAGCGGTACAAACAGTGTGGACGAACCCAGGCCGTCCATGGTAGGGAGAGGGTTAAAACGTTGCACCATAATATTTTAAAGTTATAAATATCAGTAATTAGAGAAGCAACCACAAGCGAGGTCACACAAGTCCTAGCCGGATTCCAAGTCATGGCTTCAGCCAAATTTATCGACCCCTCCATCCATTTATCAGGTTCATTTTTGTTTCCTATAAATAGCTTTACATTTCGAAGACCGGCCTTTCTAATCACAAGATGTGACGTACTTTAATAAACCGTTTCGAGACGACGTCGCAAACACATCTTCACTATCAGTGTTGCTGCATGTAATTGACGCAATAAAAATGTCACATATTTATACCCTGCGCCACTAAAACTCTACATCTAATTGTGAAGTGAATCGTTACACATAGTGTTGAAGGTGTAGGCAAGTTATTCGAGCATTGTAGCAACGAAGCAGGAAGCAACTAAGAACAGGAATGGAATAAATCAATCGTATTGCAGGAGCAGACGAATTGAAAAGACATCTGCATTTCATCGTGGAAGGTAAAAAAAGAAAGCATAATTATATCCTGGTCGTACGTCCCTACATTTAAAGCGAGTTTCAGTATCCTGAGTTTGAGAAAACCAATCTGCACAATTCTGAGAAGCCCCTTTTTATCACACCACTGGCTTACGAAATGTAGTTATGGAAGCGGCATTGCACTTCTCTCAGCAGCTTCCGTAGTATCGTTTTCAATATTACGACATCATTATCAGGTCGATACTACGTCCCGCTGTGTCCAGTGTGTGTCCTTTCAGTCCAAAGGCCGCCGCTCTTGTTGGTAGTGGGAGCACTTCTTCGCTTCACCGCATGGCTCTCTTATTTGCGCAATACAATACGACTTCTTCCTTTTCTTTTTCTTTATACAATTTTAGTACATTGCAATCACGTTAGTTAAAAAAAAGAGAAAACACATTAAGGCACCTGATCAAATTACAGTCACAGTGTAGTCGCGGAGGAGGCCTTGTTTGCCACTGGGATCTTCCTAGAAGAGGGTGCGAACACCTGCTTAAAGGCACTAGAGCATTCTGATTGCCCAGTGATGCCACCGACGGTAAGCCTATATAAGTTTCCTGGTCCGAGGGGTCATCTTGCCATGTGATCGGCTGAAAGGCTCGCTTGTTTTTAGTGGATGTTGCCTCTTCCTCCGAATAACCCTGCCGTCCTCGGTTAAAACTTGGTACGACCTCGGGCGTGCCTTGGTGACGACGTTTGCCTCCTTAGACCACCACCTCTTTTTGACTCCGACGACCTGGACCTCTTCGAATGGTGGAAGTGGACCTCTGAAATGCTCGGTTTGGACTTGCTTTTGCATCTTCACACCCAGCTGGTCACCGAAGTTCGGAAGGCTTGACCTCAGCCATCGTCCTTGCAGCAGCTCCCCTGGCGCACGTCCGTCTTCTAGTGGGGTTGATCTATAGATATGCAAACACAGCCAAATATCTTCGAGGGTCTCTTTTGTCTACTTGAGGATCCGCTTCCCTACCTGCACGCCTTTCTCTGATAAACCGTTTGATTGAGGGAACTCCGGACTTGACGTTATTTGTCTGAAGTCATACTTCCGAGCGAATAAGGCGAGTTCTCGACTTGAGAACTGGGGTTCATTATCAATGCATACTTCAACTGGGATGCCGTATCACGCAAATATGGCCCCCATCTTCCCGATGACTGTGCTTGACGACGTGACGTTTAGCTCTTCCACTTCTGGAAAGTTGGTAAGAGCATCTTATGACGATAAGTATGATTTTCTTCTGTACTGGAACAGATCAACACCAACCCTGTACCATGAAATGTGCGGTGTGGGGCTCAAGATGAGTGGTTCGCTTGGCTGAGAGTACACGTAGTGTCTGCATATTTCACACTGTTTAACAGAGATGTAACATATGCGTTGATACCTGGCCAAAATGCAAATCTACGTGCTCGCGCTTTCCACTTATTTAGACTCATGTGGCCTTGGTGAATTCTCTTCAACATCTCGGGTCGCATGGCCTCGGGTACGACAAGTTTTGTGCCTTTCAGCAAAATACCCTTCACCACTGATAGCTTTCCCTCAAAAGGCTTTAGTTGTCCTTCTACTCCCATAGCGTTGCAGACGCTTTGTATTACGGCGCGCAAATACGGGTCCTTAGCGGTTCCATCGGCAACGTTCTTCAAAGTGGTAGCTCTGACACCGGCCGTTACCATACTCACGGAGAGCACATCGACCTCATCCTCGCTTGCTGTATTATCTCCTGACTTGTCATCCGTGGCCCTTGAGAGCATGTCGGTCAAAAAGAGCAGAAACAACCTTTGCAATCTGGGCGGCATCTCTCCCATCCCCTTATGAGCGATACCAATCAATAGCCGATAACCTGTTTTCAAATTATCTTGCGGCCATAAACGAAGTAGTGAAACTTTTGACACCCAAAGGTCACTGCTAGAGCTTCCTTTTTAATTTGCGAGTAACGCTGTTCGGCTGAAGTTAGCATCCGCGATATGTGCGCCACGGGACGCCAGTTGTCGCCATAACGCTGAAAAAGTGATGATCCCAGACCACTCATTGATAGATCCGACGTTACCTTCGTTTATTTACGCGGATCACCCACTGCAAGAAGTCGTTCTCTGCTTAGGCATTCGCATATTCCTTGCCACACTTTTGTGTGGTCAGGCGGTCATTCAAAGACAGCGTCGTGCTTAATCCAGCTTCGCAACAGAGGCGTTCTCTGGGTCAACGAGGGAAGGTACTTGGAAACAAAATTGGCCAGACCCAACAGCCTCTGCACGCATGGTTTGTCTAATGGAATCGGCATTAGTTTAATAGACTCAATATGTTCGCGGTTTGGCTTTATTCCTTCCTGCGATATTGTATCGGCCAAAAAATCCATTTCCAAGACTCCTATCTTACACTTCCCTGGATAACAAGTTAGTCCTGCTTGATTGACGGCTTCATGCACAACTTTTAGTCGTTAGTCATGCTGAATCCTGGACGTTCCCCGAACCAAGATATTATCTACGTACACGTGAATACCGGGAATAGAGTAAACAAATATTATTCAAAATCTTGTGAAATACTTCCAATGTGGACGAGATTCCGAAAGGCAGTCTTAGAAATCTGTACCGCCCAAAAGGAGTAGCGAAGGTACAAATCCTCGATGTTTCTTCGTCAAGAGGAATTTGGTGGAAGCCAGTCTTCGCGTACAGCCGGCGGAACACTTTCGCGCCTGATAATTCGACTTCTATATCTTCGCATCTCGGCACCTCATAGCAATGGACGCGTTGATCCTTCTTGGATCCAAGCAAACTCTAAGTTTTCCGCTTTTTTTTTTTTTTGGCGATCACGAACGAGTGAACTTGTATCGGCGTTGCACGTACCCTGTGTCTTTAAACATATCGCTAATTTTTTCCAGCAGTTGTTCAAAGCTGTCCGTTGTTACAGACCCACGTTGTGGACGACCAGTCTAAGACTTTCATTTGTCTTCAGATCAAATAGCTTCTGACGCCCTTTCTTTACGACGAAGAAACCGAGGCTGGAGCATCGTTGTTGGTTATTAACACCCACATGTTTGATCACACTTTCGCTGTAGGACCGCGAGATGTAACTGCTCCAGCGAAGAGGAGCCGTGGCCTGAATATTCCTGTAGACCGAGTAGGAAGGAAAGTTTGCTTGGGGTCGCGTGTCAAATGTTACCACCACTTCTTCGCCGGCAATAACTGCCTTCACTGTCCAGTTTCGCTGGCTCCTGAGGCTGTGGATTCGTACTTCAAGAATTTCGAAGTCGTCGCCTTCGTCTTTCCATTCACCGACTTCCGCCGTTTTCTACAGAAGGCTGCAAAGTGCTTTTTCGCTTGACATGCCCTGCAGGCCTTCGCGTAGGCGGGACAGCTACGAGGCTTGTGCTCCCGGCCGCATCTGGAACACTTGAATTTCTTTTGTAGATCTTTCGTTGCCGTCTTTATCTTCACGGGATCTACCTGTTCCTCTTTACGCCCCCAGGCTTCGGTTTGCAGGGCTGTTACTTCAGACGCTTTGCCAACTTGTTCTGCCTTAGCCAGCGTAAGTTGGTTGTCTCGCAGGAGTTTCATCGTCAGGTGGTCGTCGTTGATTTTGATAAAAATTGGTCGCGAATAATTGACTCCGTCAGTCCTCCAAAGTTACATGAACGTTCTCGTTTCTTCACGTCTCTAAGGAACTGCTCGAAGGTCTCTCCAGCTGCCTGGATCCTTTTCCGGAACATGTACCCCTCGTACATTTTGTTCGTTTGAGCATCCCAGTATTTGTCGAAATCGTTTACGACGGCCTCGTAGTTGTTTGCGCTTTTCCTTTCGGCGAACGTGAAATTATTGAAGATTTCAAGGGCGTCTTCTCCCACCAAGCTTACCAGAAGCGCAGTCTTCGCATCGTCCCTTAACGGCTTCCTGTGCGGCTCCGTCACGGAGAAGTATAGCTCCAGCTTTTGCTTGAAAAATTTACAGTTCTGGCCTACGCCACATGTCGTACGAAGTGGGTCTAGGTGTTTGAGCAGGTCCATTTGTTCAGGCTGATGTTTCCTAAGCGATTACTTGTGGCGACGTGTATAGTGGGCTGCATGGACTGGCCACTTATGATACCAAGTATCGTTTTTAATATTTCGACATTATTGTCAGGTCTACACTACGTCCAACTGTGTTCAGTGTGTGTCCTTTCAGTCCAAAGGCTCCAAACGATGTCCTCGGCGCTCGTGTTGGCAGCGCGAGCACATCTTCGCTTCACCGCTTGGCTATCTTGTATAAAGCAATACGATACAGCCATGTCTCGTTAATATGGACACCGTAAATATGAATACCCCGCTATATGTACACCACTTTTGGGGACAAACTGTGAAAATACATAGATATTTGTCTCGTTATTATGCAGAACTCACATTATAGACGATTTTTCGCGGGAACGGAAGTGTCCATATTAACGAGACATCACTGTACAACACATAGTGCGGAAGGTGTAGGCAAGTTATTCGAGCATTGTAGCAACGAAGCAGGAAGCAACTAAGAACAGGAATGGAATAAATCAATCGTATTGCAGGAGCAGACGAATTGAAAAGACATCTGCATTTCATCGTGGAAGGTAAAAAAAGAAAGCATAATTATATCCTGGTCGTACATCCCTACATTTAAAGCGAGTTTCAGTATCCTGAGTTTGAGAAAACCAATCTGCACAATTCTGAGAAGCCCCATTTTATCACACCACTGGCTTACGAAATGTTGTTATGGAAGCGGCATTGCACTTCTCTCAGCAGCTTCCGTAGTATCGTTTTCAATATTACGACATCATTATCAGGTCGATACTACGTCCCGCTGTGTCCAGTGTGTGTCCTTTCAGTCCAAAGGCCGCCGCTCTTGTTGGTAGTGGGAGCACTTCTTCGCTTCACCGCATGGCTATCTTATTTGCGCAATACAATACGACTTCTTCCTTTTCTTTTTCTTTATACAATTTTAGTACATTGCAATCACGTTAGTTAAAAAAAAGAGAAAACACATTAAGGCACCTGATCAAATTACAGTCACAGTGTAGTCGCGGAGGAGGCCTTGTTTGCCACTGGGATCTTCCTAGAAGAGGGTGCGAACACCTGCTTAAAGGCACTAGAGCATTCTGATTGCCCAGTGATGCCACCGACGGTAAGCCTATATAAGTTTCCTGGTCCGAGGGGTCATCTTGCCATGTGATCGGCTGAAAGGCTCGCTTGTTTTTAGTGGATGTTGCCTCTTCCTCCGAATAACCCTGCCGTCCTCGGTTAAAACTTGGTACGACCTCGGGCGTGCCTTGGTGACGACGTTTGCCTCCTTAGACCACCACCTCTTTTTGACTCCGACGACCTGGACCTCTTCGAATGGTGGAAGTGGACCTCTGAAATGCTCGGTTTGGACTTGCTTTTGCATCTTCACACCCAGCTGGTCACCGAAGTTCGGAAGGCTTGACCTCAGCCATCGTCCTTGCAGCAGCTCCCCTGGCGCACGTCCGTCTTCTAGTGGGGTTGATCTATAGATATGCAAACACAGCCAAATATCTTCGAGGGTCTCTTTTGTCTACTTGAGGATCCGCTTCCCTACCTGCACGCCTTTCTCTGATAAACCGTTTGATTGAGGGAACTCCGGACTTGACGTTATTTGTCTGAAGTCATACTTCCGAGCGAATAAGGCGAGTTCTCGACTTGAGAACTGGGGTTCATTATCAATGCATACTTCAACTGGGATGCCGTATCACGCAAATATGGCCCCCATCTTCCCGATGACTGTGCTTGACGACGTGACGTTTAGCTCTTCCACTTCTGGAAAGTTGGTAAGAGCATCTTATGACGATAAGTATGATTTTCTTCTGTACTGGAACAGATCAACACCAACCCTGTACCATGAAATGTGCGGTGTGGGGCTCAAGATGAGTGGTTCGCTTGGCTGAGAGTACACGTAGTGTCTGCATATTTCACACTGTTTAACAGAGATGTAACATATGCGTTGATACCTGGCCAAAATGCAAATCTACGTGCTCGCGCTTTCCACTTATTTAGACTCATGTGGCCTTGGTGAATTCTCTTCAACATCTCGGGTCGCATGGCCTCGGGTACGACAAGTTTTGCGCCTTTCAGCAAAATACCCTTCACCACTGATAGCTTTCCCTCAAAAGGCTTTAGTTGTCCTTCCACTCCCATAGCGTTGCAGACGCTTCGTATTACGGCGCGCAAATACGGGTCCTTAGCGGTTCCATCGGCAACGTTCTTCAAAGTGGTAGCTCTGACACCGGCCGTTACCATACTCACGGAGAGCACATCGACCTCATCCTCGCTTGCTGTATTATCTCCTGACTTGTCATCCGTGGCCCTTGAGAGCATGTCGGTCAAAAAGAGCAGAAACAACCTTTGCAATCTGGGCGGCATCTCTCCCATCCCCTTATGAGCGATACCAATCAATAGCCGATAACCTGTTTTCAAATTATCTTGCGGCCATAAACGAAGTAGTGAAACTTTTGACACCCAAAGGTCACTGCTAGAGCTTCCTTTTTAATTTGCGAGTAACGCTGTTCGGCTGAAGTTAGCATCCGCGATATGTGCGCCACGGGACGCCAGTTGTCGCCATAACGCTGAAAAAGTGATGATCCCAGACCACTCATTGATAGATCCGACGTTACCTTCGTTTATTTACGCGGATCACCCACTGCAAGAAGTCGTTCTCTGCTTAGGCATTCGCATATTCCTTGCCACACTTTTGTGTGGTCAGGCGGTCATTCAAAGACAGCATCGTGCTTAATCCAGCTTCGCAACAGAGGCGTTCTCTGGGTCAACGAGGGAAGGTACTTGGAAACAAAATTGGCCAGACCCAACAGCCTCTGCACGCATGGTTTGTCTAATGGAATCGGCATTAGTTTAATAGACTCAATATGTTCGCGGTTTGGCTTTATTCCTTCCTGCGATATTGTATCGGCCAAAAAATCCATTTCCAAGACTCCTATCTTACACTTCCCTGGATAACAAGTTAGTCCTGCTTGATTGACGGCTTCATGCACAACTTTTAGTCGTTAGTCATGCTGAATCCTGGACGTTCCCCGAACCAAGATATTATCTACGTACACGTGAATACCGGGAATAGAGTAAACAAATATTATTCAAAATCTTGTGAAATACTTCCAATGTGGACGAGATTCCGAAAGGCAGTCTTAGAAATCTGTACCGCCCAAAAGGAGTAGCGAAGGTACAAATCCTCGATGTTTCTTCGTCAAGAGGAATTTGGTGGAAGCCAGTCTTCGCGTACAGCCGGCGGAACACTTTCGCGCCTGATAATTCGACTTCTATATCTTCGCATCTCGGCACCTCATAGCAATGGACGCGTTGATCCTTCTTGGATCCAAGCAAACTCTAAGTTTTCCGCTTTTTTTTTTTTTTTTTGGCGATCACGAACGAGTGAACTTGTATCGGCGTTGCACGTACCCTGTGTCTTTAAACATATCGCTAATTTTTTCCAGCAGTTGTTCAAAGCTGTCCGTTGTTACAGACCCACGTTGTGGACGACCAGTCTAAGACTTTCATTTGTCTTCAGATCAAATAGCTTCTGACGCCCTTTCTTTACGACGAAGAAACCGAGGCTGGAGCATCGTTGTTGGTTATTAACACCCACATGTTTGATCACACTTTCGCTGTAGGACCGCGAGATGTAACTGCTCCAGCGAAGAGGAGCCGTGGCCTGAATATTCCTGTAGACCGAGTAGGAAGGAAAGTTTGCTTGGGGTCGCGTGTCAAATGTTACCACCACTTCTTCGCCGGCAATAACTGCCTTCACTGTCCAGTTTCGCTGGCTCCTGAGGCTGTGGATTCGTACTTCAAGAATTTCGAAGTCGTCGCCTTCGTCTTTCCATTCACCGACTTCCGCCGTTTTCTACAGAAGGCTGCAAAGTGCTTTTTCGCTTGACATGCCCTGCAGGCCTTCGCGTAGGCGGGACAGCTACGAGGCTTGTGCTCCCGGCCGCATCTGGAACACTTGAATTTCTTTTGTAGATCTTTCGTTGCCGTCTTTATCTTCACGGGATCTACCTGTTCCTCTTTACGCCCCCAGGCTTCGGTTTGCAGGGCTGTTACTTCAGACGCTTTGCCAACTTGTTCTGCCTTAGCCAGCGTAAGTTGGTTGTCTCGCAGGAGTTTCATCGTCAGGTGGTCGTCGTTGATTTTGATAAAAATTGGTCGCGAATAATTGACTCCGTCAGTCCTCCAAAGTTACATGAACGTTCTCGTTTCTTCACGTCTCTAAGGAACTGCTCGAAGGTCTCTCCAGCTGCCTGGATCCTTTTCCGGAACATGTACCCCTCGTACATTTTGTTCGTTTGAGCATCCCAGTATTTGTCGAAATCGTTTACGACGGCCTCGTAGTTGTTTGCGCTTTTCCTTTCGGCGAACGTGAAATTATTGAAGATTTCAAGGGCGTCTTCTCCCACCAAGCTTACCAGAAGCGCAGTCTTCGCATCGTCCCTTAACGGCTTCCTGTGCGGCTCCGTCACGGAGAAGTATAGCTCCAGCTTTTGCTTGAAAAATTTACAGTTCTGGCCTACGCCACATGTCGTACGAAGTGGGTCTAGGGGTTTGAGCAGGTCCATTTGTTCAGGCTGATGTTTCCTAAGCGATTACTTGTGGCGACGTGTATAGTGGGCTGCATGGACTGGCCACTTATGATACCAAGTATCGTTTTTAATATTTCGACATTATTGTCAGGTCTACACTACGTCCAACTGTGTTCAGTGTGTGTCCTTTCAGTCCAAAGGCTCCAAACGATGTCCTCGGCGCTCGTGTTGGCAGCGCGAGCACATCTTCGCTTCACCGCTTGGCTATCTTGTATAAAGCAATACGATACAGCCATGTCTCGTTAATATGGACACCGTAAATATGAATACCCCGCTATATGTACACCACTTTTGGGGACAAACTGTGAAAATACATAGATATTTGTCTCGTTATTATGCAGAACTCACATTATAGACGATTTTTCGCGGGAACGGAAGTGTCCATATTAACGAGACATCACTGTACAACACATAGTGCGGAAGGTGTAGGCAAGTTATTCGAACATTGTAGCAACGAAGCAGGAAGCGACTATGAACAGGAATAGAATAAATCAATCGTATTGCAGGTGCAGACTAATTGAAAAGAGATCTGCATTTCACCGCGGAAAGTAAAAAAAAAAAAAAAGCATAATTATATTCTGGTGGTACGTCTCTAAATTTAAAGCGAGTTTCAATATCCTGAGTTTGAGAAAAAGAATCTGCACAATTCTGAGCAGCCCTTTTTTAGCACACCGCTGGCTTAGAAAATGTACTTATGGAAGCGGCATTCCACTTTTGTTTTAGCAGCTTTCGTAACATGCACAATATTAGCTTAGAGCGGCACCTGACGCGTTTGGAGGAGATGCCGACGCTTGACAATTAAAGAAAGTGATTGCATCGCTAAATGAATGCAACCCTGCTAATGATTAAGGGTATCTAATTGATACTGGGGCATATCACTTATTACATTTTTTTATTAATAATAGGTAAGGGGCAAAAGGAAGACAGAGCCTTTTTTTTAAAAAGGCTCCGGTCAAAGTAGGTTCGATTTACAATGGGTACTAAATATCGATGCAAAATAAAAATATACCGCAACATTAGAGTTGAAGATAAAGCTTCTTCCCCTCTTACGTTTACACCGGGTAGTTTAGGTAGCCTGTAATTATAATTTATATAATATGCCATCGAAGACCAGTATACCCGCTTACGCCTCAATCGTTAAAAATGCTCCCCCTAAGTTCTGATAACATATTAAATCAAGGCTCTAATAATGTAGGCTACAAAAACAACTAATAACATCTATTACGAAAACCTACCCTTGTGTTTTAATAGTGACTCTGCTCTTAAGCAACGTCGGAACGAGAGTGAATTAAAAGTTCGCTGCTATTCCGGTCGACAGCTTCACAAGAACTACCATGCCTACCGTATTTATTTCAATACAGACCCGCGTTTTTTTCCCCATTTCTTGGCGCAGCGTTTTAAAATTACAGACCAACCTACAATCAAGACTAAAGAAGGTAGACCTGTAATAGTACTGAGTATAATTTCCGAGCATACCGTTCTAACCCAAGCGCACACCCTTGTTAGCCGCTACTCCTAGCACTTCGGTGACACTCGACGCGCTTGTGCTGGCAAGAGGCGGCACGGAGGCATGGGGCATAAAGTCCCCCGATACTTCTTTTTAAAAGTTACGGCCGCCAATAAAAAAGGCAGAGCAGAGTCCGCTGAAACAAAATGGCGTCATTCAGTTGCGTCTTCTGCGAGGCACCGCCTTTCGCTGCCTAAAACCTGCACCTTCACGCTGCCGGCGCTTCAAATAATGCCTTTACTTGTAGGAAGCTCTTATCTGGGGAGTTCAATGGGGTAGACGTGACGATCAGGTGCTCTAACCAGAAGGACGAGACTCTGGCTGTCACTTATCCTAGTAGTAGCCATCGTACTATTTCGCAAATGCTTTCTCGCGACTTTTGGTTTCTGAGATCGCCTGGAAATTCAGACGTTGCCGGCGATCAACCTGCCAGCGCGTTTGACGAACAATATTTATACTTTGTTTCCCCTTCATTCGAAGCGTAGCCGATGCTACGAGCCAATTGGGCCAACCTAACAACGTCAAAGTTAGACCTCATGACATTCGTTCACCTCCCTCTAAGTGATCTTTCATCGACTAAACCGATCAAACACAGCGAATTTCCTGTTATTTGTGCTTTTAGTATGTGTATTCGTGATTGTATCTTTTCGCGCCTTGGATTGTGCTCTGACCTAAGAAATACATATTTGTACCGTTTTTGTTTTCTTTTACTTCTAATTAGAGTCAGCCAATAATTATATATTTATATTTCTTAGTTTGCTGCATTCCTTTTCTAATGCTGCATTTGTGATGGCGCAATTTTTAAACTTATATTGGCGCAGATGTGGCACAACTCTTGGAAGAAAAAATGGCACGGTTTGTCGAAATGTGTAGCAGACGTTTGCTCATAATGCAATTTGGCGGAAATGAAGCATCCATCCCATCATTGAAATGTCTCATAACAGTTTGCAGAAAAATCTAAATTTTATCCCGAAAAAAAGATTGTAGGATTTACCCTCGTCATGCATGTCTAAAGTTAAAGCGACTTTATATATCCAAATTTTGAGAAACCCAATCAGCAAAATTCTGAGAAGCACTTTTTGAGCGCACCATTGATTTACACAATGGCTTTCATAACCCGCCATGTTCAATATTTAATGAAATTCCGGTAACTTAACGCTCCATTAGTTATGTAAGAGACTTCTGATACGTTGAAGTTTGAAACCCAGAACCTCGCCGTAATATGGCGCATTTCAAAGAAGCCATCAACACGTGATATTTACCTTTGCACATTACTACACCCCCCCCCCCCCCCCCCAAAAAAAAAAAAAAAAAAAAACTCCTGCGCTTGCAAGGTTTGAAGTGATGAAAAGAAAACTGATAATCCGATGGCATTTGATGGCATGCAGTTACTCAGAAACATGTGGGATGTCATCCTTATAAATATATGAAATAGATGGTGGCAAGTGAAAAGACTGTAAAGAAAGGCTTATTGCAGTTGCATATTTGAGAAAAAGGCTATGCTAAGAGCTAATGGAGCGAGAAAGAGAACTAGCGCCGGTTCCTACAAATGTGTGTAGATCATTAATAAGCTTAAAAGCTAAGACTAAACAACGAACACAGTTTAGTTCTTTTTTGCTGCTGGTTTATTACAGGTTGCGGAGACTGCAGATTCAGGAAGGTTGCACTCCTGAAGGAACGGTACGTTTGATCAGTATCTTTTTCTCACTCACATTAAAACGAGTGAAATATCTTTATAATGGAGTGATACTGCCGTCAACATATGATTTATAGAAACAGGAGGGTTCGGGTATAACTATTATAAGAGATTTCAGAAGTCGCCATTTACGCAAACGCTCTTTTGAATTTAAGCCTCCTCATCAGGTGTTAATTACATTGAAAATGAGACACCAAATCCCGGGTCCCGTTCTGTGCCATCAGTACATTAATTTCGAGTACTATACAGTTTTTGGTGAGTGCTGGCATATACTATGAATGCTGTAAAGGCCTAAATTTTCGCGAGGACCTAATTTTCGCGAATTTCGCGAATCGCCTACAATTCGCGAAATATACGTCCCGCGAACAATTCGGGCAATATGTCAACGCTACGGAAGCTACACTCGTTTCGCGAAAATTAGAACCCGCAAATAATTTCAAATTTTCAGCTTTGACCCGATTCGCGAAAATTTGAGCCCGCTAAAATTAAGTCGTTTACAGTATATTGTTTTTGTTTTTTTGTTTATACATTAAAAAAACATCACATGGTATATTTAATGAGGTGTGCTATATTCGTGCTGTTGCATTTTTGTTTTGCTCCTGTAAATTCTGTAGCGCAAGTTTCAATGTGCTTAAATGGGTCAGTTGGTATACTTCAAAGGGTATAAAGCGCCAAAAAAGCACAGACTGAGACACGAACAACAACACAATGAGCTTTTTACCCTTTGCGCCTTGTGTCGTTATACTTCATGTCTCGGTCCGCGTTTTTTCGGCGCTTTATACCCTTTGCAACTTTTAAATAGGGTTCCAAATGTTTGGTATTGCTTTTTGTTTTATTCACCAGGGTTTTTCCGTTAAATGTTTTTGACGTAGCGATCATTTTTGTCATTGACATTTTGCCGAGGAGAAAACTTAAGGGCCGTCTTATCGCTTTTATTCTGACAAACGCTTAGTTGAATATAAAAAAACAAATATTCAAACCTGTGGCTACAGCATGTGATCATAATTTTTCGCTGCAACATTTTTAATGTCATATGACAGAACATATCAAAGCGAGAGCCTTAAAGAGCTCGTGTCGCAGAAAAGCAGGCGTCAACGTGACATACAAATTCAGAATTGGTCGAAAGGGTCATAACGTCAAAGCCCCATCACCTCGCGCGGGAATTTCAAACAACCCACAACGCTCACGTGAAACGTTACGTCAGGCATGGAATGAAAGTGACTAAAACACAATATGCAATAGGAATTGAAAGTCGCCGCATGTCTCAGACGATTTCACTTTATAAAGCAAAATCGTCTGAGACCCAATTCTCCTTAAAGAAAAAGTTTCAAGAAATTCAAGCGGAGGCGGAGTTCGAACCCACTAACTTCGGTTGCGAGGAGCTGACACTCTAGGGTGATATAAGATAAGATTGACCAAAGGGTGGCTGGTCGACATTTTTAAATCAACTGATGTTTTTCTATGCCATTGTCTGGTGTCTGGTATAAGCGAATCCACACTTAGTTTTGACCAGAAAAGTTATTTGGCGACAGGCAAAATCGTAAAGCATGAAGAGGTGGACAGTTGCATTAACGCGCACTGATGGAGGGGGCACGTTTGAAAGTGAATAACTAAAAAGATAATGTTAGACGAATTCTAATATTTTTTTAAACAAACTATACGTACAACGTGCTCGTAATATAAAGTAATAATATTTATTGAAGTTTTATTTATTTTTTCTAAAAATTGCCAAACATGCCGGCTCGAACGACAAGTGGGAAAATTTGGAGGCCTGTATCTCATAAAATTATTTAATCATTATTGTATAATTTGCAGGTAGATTCTACCTATATATCTCTATTATCTAAAAATAAATAAGGTATCTGAGCGGTGCGATAGTCGGGATATATTTAGGCAAACATACCCAAAAAACGAAATAGCAAAATATTGCGATGCGAATAAACAAGAAAAAACACCTTCGATTTTTTTTTTTTTTTAATTTGGGTGCCCTGTCATACCCTATTTCGGTATTCATTTCTATAAAAAACATGTTGCATTATTTTTCTGAGAAAAATGCACAACTCCCCAAAGTGGGGTCCTTTTTCAAAGCGTACACTTAGCAGTGCCCTATACAAGAAGTGACTCTGAGTTCCAGTTTCATGAAACTAACACACATATTTTATATATTTTTATTCAGGTGAGGCCATTGATAACTATAGAAATCGGTCACACAATAAAAGTGAGAAGAAACTATATACAGCATTTTACATGCAGCGTACAAAGAGGTATCGTATTAGAGACTAGTGATTCGAAAAAAGATGGTGCAGTGTGAAGTTTCACTTTCCGGTATAATTTATATTTAAAATAAAAGAAACAACTTCACTTCCACACACAAGAAACTAAAGATAGAATACTAAAGTTGTTTTAGGTTAGTTATGTATTTCCGGGGACAAACCATTTCAGGTGAGCGGTGCCACAGCGCCGGTCTGTAAGAGCTTCAATACTCTCGGTGTACGAATATATTGTGGCAAGCCGATATATTTTATCCTGCCCGAAGATAACGTTTCGTGATTCTCATATGGTGACCAGTTAAAGATTATAAGCTATCATCAAGTAAAATGGTAGGTTAAATTCCCCGCGAAGAAAACTGTGATAAAAAAGATAACCCTGCATTAAACATGAGCAATCCTTGGGGCATAAAATTCGGTACTTTACACTAAGGCTTTCCTCGGTGTACCTATTTAATAAAGTTTCTTCTAACCAGATCCGACTGTCCGTACTACATATATGTCACAGGTTACATCTGTTCATGACTTGCACAGCCGCCACGCGTGCCAAGACTGCATGCCAGGAAAGGCGCGCACCGTCAGTCACTCTTCTTTGTTTTTTTGTTGACGATACCGAACAAGCTCATTTTCGTCTAGATACGAGAGATTCACACAGTTTCTCAAATACAACGCTCACCATTGTCCTGGCCATCTGAATTGCGTTTATTGAACGTTCTGTCAGGTTGTTCAGAGTGGTCTGGTGCTTCACAAGTCTGCCAACTCCGTCGCATGCATTTTCCCATGTCCAGATACACAAAATAACCACTGGGATTGTGGGCAATCAGTTTGTACAAACTAGTGAAGCTGGTAGCGATTCTTAAAATGACTGGCGGCCCCGTCACTTACGTACGTCACGTGCGAGTGTACCGCAACGTTGTCTTCAACCCACTCTTTCACTTTTTCTAGAGCAAAGAACGTGAGAGCGACATCGTCACATATGTCCTCACTGATGATGAAACGCTGTTTGTAGATTTTCTTGTCGTCACTACACATGTAAATATCGTAAACTTTTTTCTTCAGTGGTATGCTTTAACTTTGTCAGGAAGCACGATGGTCCCGTTTTCAGCAAAGTCAAAATGAAAGGCAATGCTCCCGCGTTGCATGAAGCTCCTTTTCATCGTACATCGCTTTATCGTGCGTTTGCCGAATATGGTTGTGATATATCTAACTTTCAACCGTTACTTGAATGTCGTTTAGAAAAAAATCTTAAAATACAATGTTTTTTTGTGTTTTTTTACAAGGTTTGCCGGACTCCCAAGTTGTAAGCAGAATATCTTCATCCTCTGAGATATGAAGTTCCTCGAGTGTAAGAGACTGGCCTTTTGGGCAGTGATCACAGTCTCCTTAAATACACAGACTTGTTAGTGGGTCGCACAGAAATGCTGAGTTCATTTCACCAGTGTTGAGTGTTGAGCCTGTAACGTTCTCTACAGCGGCAATACAAAGGTTATCATTGGCGCAGCGCACACAAACAAACACTTCCTGGTGTGGAATACATTTGACCCATCTAAGGCGCAAGGAATAAAGTTTCGTTAGCCCAACGCCGGAATCAGGATGCTTGTCTTTGTATACACGAAATGCCTCTCGGATTGAGCGTGTCAGGAAGCACCTTGGCACGAACGTTTTCTCCCCGTTGAGCATGATAGAGATCAAGTCTTTCTTGTTGGGACCTTGACGCGAATATAGTAGCTCGTCTTTCGTGAAGTACTCTAGGGCAGCAGACACGTTCTCAGGGCTCACCTTGCACCTCGTGTAAGGATCCGGCTCATACTACACGCCATGCTTTTCTTTACCTAAAACGAAAACACTGTCACCATGTTAACCTTTCCTAGGTTAACACGGCGACAGTGTTTACGCTTTATTGTATTTAGGCAGGGCTCGAGTATTTGGGGGTTCTCCTCTCTGTCGGTGTGCCACTTTGTGCCTGATATTATCACCCGCGAAGCCAGGAAGTGGGACGGCGACAGGCACGACTGCTCAGTAAACAGGCATCGGCGGTCATATATATAAAGTATACAAAGTTCCCAGTGGACGATGGCTGCAGATCATTTCTCGGATCACTAGTTTGTAATATGATAGCTCCTTGTACACAGAAGTTTCTCCTCATATTTACTGTGCGAACGATTTCTATAGTTATCAATGGCCTCACCTGAATAAAAATATATAAAAGATGTGTTTTTAGTTTCATGAAACTGGAACTCAGACTAACTTATTGTATAGGGCACTGCTAACTGTAGGCTTTGAAAGAGGACCCTGCTCAGGGAAGTTGTTTCTTCTTTCTCAATAAAAAATTGCAACATGTTTTAATAGAAATGAATGCCGAAATAGAGTATGACAGGGTGCCCAAATTAATCGAAGGCGGTGTTTTTTCTTTTTTTTTTTTGTTCGCATCGGAAGATTTTTTGTTTGATTTTTTTCTCATGTTTGCCTAAATATATTCTGACTACCGTATAACTCAGATACATTATTTATTTTTTAAATAATAGCCATATATAATTAGAATATTATCAGCAAATTATATCATAATGATTAAATAATTTCATGAAATACAGGCCTCGAAATTTTGCCATTTGTCGTTCAAGCAGGCATGTGTGAAAGGTTTTACAAAAATAAAAAAAAAATGTAAATAAAAATTATTACTTTTTATTACAAGCAAGCTTTGCCCATAGTTCGATACTAAAAAATTAATAAAATTCTTATAATTTTCTAGTTTTAGTTATTCACTTTCACACGTGCCCCCTTTATCAGTGCGCGTTAACGCAACTGTCCACCTCATCATGCCTTACGATTTTTGCCTCGTTAATATGCAGAACTCACATTATAGACGATTTTTTGTGGGAACAGAAGGGTCCATATTAACGAGACATCACTGTACAACAGATAGTGTGGAAGGTGTAGGCAAGTTATTCGAGCTTTGTAGCAACGAAGCAGGAAGCAACTATGAACAGGAATGGAATAAATCAATCGTATTGCAGGTGCAGACGAATTGAAAAGACATCTGCATTTTATCACGGAAAGTAAAAAAAAAGAAAGCATCATTATATCCAGGTCGTACGTCTCTAAATGTAAAGCGAGTTTCAATATCCTGAGTTTGAGAAAAACAATTTGCACAATTCTGAGAAGCCCTTTTTTAGCACACCACTGGCTTACGAAATGCAGTTATGGAAGCGGCATTCCACTTTTGTTTTAGCAGCTTCTGCAACATGCATAATATTAGCTTGAAGCGGCACTTGACGCGTTTGGAGGAGATGCCGACACTTGACAATTAAAGAAACTGATTGCATCGCTAAATGAGTGCAACCCTGCTAATGATTAAGTGTACCTCATTAATACTGGGGCATATCACTTATTACATTTTGTATTAAGAATAGGTAAGGGACAAAAGGAAGACAGAGCCTTTTTTTTAAATAAGGCTCTGGAAAGTAGGTTCGATTTACAATGGGTACTAAAAATCGATGCAAAATAAAAATATACCGCAACATTAGATTTGAAGATAAAGCTTCTTCTCCTCCGACGTTTACACCGGGTACTTTATGTAGCCTGTAATTATAATTTATATATTATGCCAACGAAACCAGTATACCCGCTTACATTTCTATCGTTAAAAATTCCCCCCCCCCCCCCCAAGTTCCAATAACATCTTAAATCAAGGCGCTAATATTATAGGCTACAAAAACAACTAATAACAACTATTACGAAAACCTACCCTTGTGTTTTAATAGTGACTCGGCTCTTAAAGGACACATGCAAAGGAAAAAAAACATTTTTTTAGACAGCTTAAATAGAAAAAGAATGTCATAAAACGATTTTACAACGAAAAAAAAAAAAATGTTTAGAGCTATATTTACGGCGCTATACGAATTTGTAGTTGGCACCCGCGGACGCCGCGGAAAGTGGCCCTTATTTATCTTTTGACTGGCCCCTATTTGTCGCGTGGTGCTTGCGCTCTTTCGGAAGCTTCCTATGGTCTCGAAAAGTTCCCTATTCATCTTTCTTTGAAGTATAACAAAAAACTAAGATTAATAAGTAACTTTTACAGCCCAAAGGAAACTCCTGAAAAAGCGCAAGCAGACGTGACAGACCTGTGCGCCGGTCAGATGACGGCGGCGGCGCCCCGAAGCAGACGCACTTGTGCGGCGGCGGCAACGGCGGCGTGGAGAAACGCGTTGAAGCGGCGTCGCACAACGCTCAGCGTGCGGCGGCGGCGTGATTTTGCTGCGGCGACGACGGAGCGCGCAGGCGCGCGGGTCTACCACGTGACCAGCGACGGCGCCCACGGGCGCAAACTGCAAATTCGTTTTGCGCCGTAAATATAGCTCTTAATTTTTTTTTCTTCGCTGTAAATCTGTTTTATAATATTCTCTTTCCATCTAGACTGTTTAAAAAAAATTGTTTTTCCTTTGCATGTACGTGGAAACGAGAGTGAATTAAAAGTTCGCTCCTATTCCGGTCGACACCTTCACAAGAACTACCTTGCTTACCATATTTATTTCAATATAGACAGGTGTTTTTCCCCCATTTCTTGGCGCAGCGTTTTGAAATTACAGACCAACCTACAATCAAGACTAAAGAAGGTAGAATTGCAATCGTACTGAGTATAATTTCCAAGCATACCGTGCTAACTCAAGCGCACACCCTTGTTAGCCGCTACTCCTAGCACTCCGGTGCAAAGCGGTGAAACTCGACGCGAGTGTGCTGGCAAGAGGCAGCACGGAGGAATGGGGCATGATGTCCCTCGATTCTTCTTTTAGATGCGGAGCATCTCTTGCTCGGGTCTATGTCCCGCGGCGTCGGCGTCGTAGTCCGCACTCACACTACGCATGCGAAACTCTCCTCCTCTAGTCTCCTCTCCTTCAAGTGTGAGCGGTAGCGCGCAGCGCGCGTTCCCCATCACGTGACCGGGGTGGGGTCTGAGGCGAAACGGTGTTTCCCCGGAGGAGAGAAAGGAGGCAAGTTTTCGGAGCGCGGGTCGCAGCGCCAGGCCAGGCCTTTCTAGTGGGGTGAGCTTTCCCCGCAACTCCGCGGCTGTCGTCTGCTAGCATTTCCCGACCGCTCGCGTCCGTTGCAGCGTAGATATCGCCGGCCAGCCCGGTCTCGACGAGGAAACCTGCAAGCGCTGTTAGGGCATTTTGCGCCGCCTGACCGTGCGGTCTGATTAGACTTTCAAAGTTACTCGTGCTACATCAGTTCACCGCTGTTACTCCACTTCACTCCGTTCTTCCGATGAAGAGTGATGGAAGCAACAGTCCCGTCAGTTAGTGGGTTGGCGCAAGCAAGCGTCAGCACCATCCCGATGCTCCGCATCACCCCATGGTTCCCCTCGGGAAGATGGTGTAATTTTTTTAAAAGTAACGGCCACCAGTAGAAATGACAAAGCACAGTCCGTTGAAACAAAATGGCGTCATTCAGTTGTATCTTCTGCGAGCTGCCGCCTTTCGCTGCCTAAAACCTGCACCTTCAGGCTGTCGGCGCTTCAAATGAGGTATTTACTTGTAGGAAGCTCTTATCTGGGGAGTTCAATGGGGTAGACGTGACGATCACGTGCTCTAACCAGAAGGACGAGACTCTGGCTGTCACTTATCCTAGTAGTAGCCATCGTACTATTTTGCAAATGTTTTTTCGCGACTTTTGGTTTCTGACATCGCCTGGAAATTCGGACGTTGCCGGCGATCAACCCACCAGCGCATCAGCCTGCCAGCGCGTTTGACGAGCAATATTTATACTTTGTTTCCCTTTGATTCGAAGCGTAGCCGACGCTTCGAGCCGATTCGGCCAACCTAACAACGTCAAAGCTACGAGGGGCGTTCATAAAGTTCGTATTATTGTCACAAAAAATTCAAAAAAAAACGGATCAAAACAGGCATCAACATGAGCGCGCGTCCTTTAGTTTCCGCACAGTATAAACATCGCATGCTATAGTAGCTCTGAACGCCGCTAGCGAGTCGAAACAAAAATGGCACCACCCGTCGGTGCGAAGCACATGCAGTGATCCGTTTTTTTTCCTTCGAAGGGAAGCAATGCCAAGGATATTAATTCCAATCTGGGAGCGTTGTTTGGAGACAACGCCCAAGTTTATGACACTTTGGTTAAATGGCGCAGACGCTTCCAGTGTTGCCAGGTAAGAGGAAAGCATTTCAAGGACGGCGACCAAGTGATTGCTGAAGTGGAGCGATTCCTGAACGCTCAAAAGGAGGAGTTCTGTAACAATGGCTTCCGGCATGTGGTGCATCGCTTAAAAAAGTGGATACCTTTTGGTGGCGAACAAGTAGAGAACGTCTCAACTCCTACTCGACTTTGATTGCTAAATCTTTATTTCTTCGTGACAATAATACGAACTTTATTAACGCCCCTCGTAGATGGCATGACATTCGTTCACCTCCCCCTAAGTGATCTTTCATCGACTAAACCGATCAAACGCAGCGAATTTCCTGTTATTTGTGCTTTTAGTATGTGTATTCGTGATTGTATATTTTCGGGCCTTGGGTTGCGCTCTGACCTAGAAATACATATTTGTACCGTTTTTGTTTTCTTTTACTTCTCCGAATATCAGAGTCAACCAATAATAATATAATTTTATTTCTTAGTTTGCTGCATTCTTTTTTCTAATGCTGGACTTGTGATAACGCAATTTGTAAAGCTTAATTTGGCGCGAATGTGTCACAACACTTAGAAGAAAAAATGGCACTCTTTGTCGCAATATGTAGAAGTCTTTTTTTCATAATGCAATTCGGCGCAAATAAAGCATCCATCCCATCATTGAAAATGTCTCATAACAGTTTGCGGAAAAATCTAAAATTTATCCCGAAAAAAGATTGTATAATTTTACCCTAGTCATGCATGTCTAAAGTTAAAGCGACTTTCAATATCCCAATTTTGAGAAAACCAATCAGCACAATTCTGAGAAGCACTTTTTGAGCGCACCATTGATTTACAGAATGGCTTTCATAACACGCCATGATTAATATTTAATGAAATCCCGGTAACTTAACGCTGCATTAGTTATATAAAAGACTTCTGATAAGTTGAAGTTTGAAACCCAGAACGTCGCCGTAATATGGCGCATTTCAAAGAAGCCATCAGCGCCTGATATTTACCTTTGCACATCGCTACACCCCCTCCCCCCCCCCCCCCCCCCGAAAAAAACAAACAAAAAAACTGTTGCACTCGCAAGGTTTGAAGAGATGAAAAGACAACTGATAATCTGTCCCATTTGTTATAATATTGCTGAAGAGACATCGCTTTATATAAACATAAAGTTTGTTTTCGCACAAAAGAGATAGAGTAAGCGGCACTTATTTGATGGCCTACAGTTACTCAGAAACATATGGGGTCTCATCCTTATACGTATATAAAATCGATGGCTTCAAGAGAAAAGACTGTAAAGAAAGGCTTTTTGCGGTTGTATATTTTCGAAAAATGCTATGCTAAGCGCTAATGGAGCGCTAATGGAGCCGCCACGCGTGCCAAGACTGCATGCCAGGAAAGGCGCGCACCGTCAGTCACTCTTCTTTGTTTTTTTGTTGACGATACCGAACAAGCTCATTTTCGTCTAGATACGAGAGATTCACACAGTTTCTCAAATACAACGCTCACCATTGTCCTGGCCATCTGAATTGCGTTTATTGAACGTTCTGTCAGGTTGTTCAGAGTGGTCTGGTGCTTCACAAGTCTGCCACCTCCGTTGCATGCATTTTCCCATGTCCAGATACACAAAATAACCACTGGGATGTTGGGCAATCATTTTGTACAAACTAGTGAAGCTGGTAGTGATTCTTAAAACGACTGGCGGCCCCGTCACTTACGTACGTCACGTGCGAGTGTACCACAACGTTGTCTTCAACCCACTCTTTCACTTTTTCTGGAGCCAAGCACGTGAGAGCGACATCTTCACACAGGTCCTCACTGATGATGGAACGCAGTTTGTAGATTTTCTTGCAGTCACTACACATGTAAATATCGTAGCCTTTTTTTCTTCAGTGGTATGCTTTAACTTTGTCAGGAAGCACGATGGTCCAGTGTAAGAGACTGGTTTTTTGAGAAGTGATCACAGTCTCTTTAAATACACAGACTTGTCAGTGCGTCGCACTGAAATGCTGAGTTCATTTCACCAGTGTTGAGTGTTGGGTCTGTAACGTTCTCTACAGCGGCAATACAAAGGCAATCATTGGCGCAGCGCACACAAGCGCACACTTCCTGGTGTGGAATACATTTGACCCATCTTGGGCGCAAGGAATAAAGTTTCGATAACCCAACGCCGGAATCAGGATGCTTTCGTGAAGTACTCTAGGGTAGCAGACACGTTCTCAGGGCTCACCTTGCACCTCGTGCAAGGATGCGGCTCATACCACACGCCATGCTTTTCCTTACCTAAAACGTAAACACTGTCACCATGTTAACCTTTCCTAGGTTAACAAGGCTACAGTGTTTACGATCTATTGTATTTAGGCGGGCTCAAGTATTTGGGGGCTCTGCTCTCAGTCGGTGTGCCTCTTTGTGCCTGATATTATCGCTCTCAAAGCCAGCGAGTGGGATGGCGACAGGCACACTGCTCAGTAAACAGGCATCGACGGTCATATTTTGCTGGTTGAAGCGAACCCCCTTATCCTTGACAGCGAGTGAGGAAATGCGAAAGACGATTGTATCGCCTTTTTGCCAGAACTTGCGACGAGTGTCGCCTGCTACTTCCGTCAACTTTAGCGCCATAATCGTGATCTTTGCGAGGAAATGATTGTTGCTATCCACAGAAAACTATCACGCAGAAATTGAATTCTTGAATATGTTTTTATTCTAAATATAGGTCAGGGATATATATAAGACAGAGAGATGGAGATAGAGGGTAAGAAAGAGGAGCACATAGTGCAGTAGGAAAATAAAGTAAACAAAGTTCATAGTGGCCGATGGCTGCAGTATATATATTTTCTTGGATCAGTAGTTCGTAATATGATAGCTCTTTGTACACAGAAGTTTCTCCTCATATTTACTGTGCGAACGATTTCTATAGTTATCAATGGCCTCACCTGAATACAAATATATAAAAGATGTGTGTTAGTTTCATGAAACTGGAACTCAGAGTCACTTCTTGTATAGGGCACTGCTAAGTGTATGCTTTGAAAAAGGACCCTGCTTTGAGGAGTTGTTAATCTTTCCCCCCCCCCCCCCCAAAAAAAAAAAAAAGCAACGTGTTTTAATAGAAATGAATGCCGAAATATAATATAACAGGCTGCCCAAATTTAAAAAAAAAATCGAAGGTGGAGTTTTTTTTTATTCGCATCGGAAGTTTTCTTTGTTTGATTGTTTTCTCATGTTTGCCTAAATATGTTCTGACTATCGTATCACTCAGATACCTTATTTATATTTTAAATAAGTAGAATATTATCTGCAAATTATATAATAATTATTAAATTATTTCATGAGATACAGGCCTCCAAATTTTGCCATTTGTCGTTCGAGAAGGCATGTTTGGAAAGTTTTAGAAAAATAAATAAAATTTAAATAAAAACTATTACTTTATATTACAAGCAAGCTGTACCCATAGTTAGTTTCTAAAAAAGTATTAAAATTCTTATAATTTTATAGTTTTAGTTATTCACTTTCAAACATGCCCCCTTCATCAGTGAGGGTTAACGCAACTGTCCACCTCATCATGCCTTACGATTTTTTCCTCGTTATTATGCACAACTCACATTATAGACGATTTTTTGTGGGGACGGAAGTGTCCATATTAACGAGACATCACTGTACAACAGATAGTGTAAAAGGTGTACGCAAGTTATTCGAGCATTGTAGCAACGAAGCAGGAAGCAACTATGAACAGGAATGGAATAAATCAATCGTATTGCAGGGGCATACGAATTGAAAAGACATTTGCATTTTATCACGGAAAGTAAAAAAAAAAAAAAAAGAAAGCATAATTATATCGTGGTCGTACGTCTCTAAATTTAAAGCGAGTTTCAATATCCTGAGTTTGAGAAAAACAATTTGCACAATTCTGAGAAGCCCTTTTTTAGCACACCACTGGCTTACGAAATGCAGTTATGGAAGCGGCATTCCACTTTTGTTTTAGCAGCTTCCGCAACATGCATAATATTAGCTTGAAGCGGCACTTGACGCGTTTGGAGGAGATGCCGACACTTGACAATTAAAGAAAGTGATTGCATCGCTAAATGAATGCAACCTTGCTAATGATTAAGGGTACCTCATTGATACTGGGGCATATCACTTATTACAATCTGTTATATGAATAGGTAAGGGGCAAAAGGAAGACAGAGCCTTTTTTTAAAGAAGGCTCTGGTCAAAGAAGGTTCGATTTACAGTGGGTACTAAAAATTCGATGCAAAATAAAAATATACTGCAACATTTGAGTTGAGGAGAAAGCTTGTTCTCCTCCGACGTTTACACCGGGTAGTTTATGTAGCCTGTGATTATAATTTATATATGCCGACGAAGACCAGTATACCCGCTTACATCTCTATTGTTAAAAATGCTCCCCCCAAGTTCCGATAACATATTAAATCAAGGCTTTAATATTATAGGCTTCAAAAACAAGTAATAACAAATATTACGAAAGCCTACCCTTGTGTTTTAAAAGTGACTCTGCTCTTAAGCAACGCTGGAACGTGAGCGAATTAAAAGTTCGCTGCTATTCCGGTCGACATCTTCACAAGAACTACCTTGCCTACAGTATTTATTTCAATATAGACCCGAGCTTTTTTCCCCATTTCTTGGCGTAGGGTTTTAAAATTTCAGACCAACCTACAATCAAGACTATAGAAGGTAACTTGTAATAGTACTGAGTATAATTTCCAAGCATATCGTGCTAACCCAAGCGCACACCCTTGTTAGCCGCTACTCCTAGCACTCCACTGCAAAGCGGTGAAACTACACGTGCGTGTGCTGGCAAGAGGCGGCACGGAAGCATGGAGCATGAAGTCCCTCGATACTTCTTTTTAAAAGTAACGGACACCAATAGAAATGACAAAGCACAGTCCGCTGAAATATAATGGCGTCATTCCGTTGCGTCTTCTGCGAGGCGCCGCCTTTCGCTGCCTAAAACCTGCACCTTCACGCTGTCGGCGCTTCAAATGAGGTATTTACTTGTAGGAAGCTCTTATCTGGGGAGTTCAATGGGGTAGACGTGACGATCAGGTGCTCTAACCAGAAGGACGAGACTCTGGCTCTCACTTATCCTAGTAGTAGCCATCGTACTATTTCGCAAATGTTTTTTCGCGACTTTTGGTTTCTGACATCGCCTGGAAATTCGGACGTTGCCGGCGATCAACCCACCAGCGCATCAGCCTGCCAGCGCGCTTGACGAGCAATATTTATACTTTGTTTCCCCTTGATTCGAAGCGTAGCCGATGCTACGAGCCAATTGGACCAACCTAACAACGTCAAAGTTAGATGTCATGATATTCGTTCACCTCCCTCTAAGTGATCTTTCATCGACTAAACCGATCAAACAGAGCTAATTTCCTGTTATTTGAGCTTTTAGTATGCGTATTCGTGATTGTATCTTTTCGGGCCTTGGGTTGTGCTCTGACCTAGAAATACATATTTGTACGATTTTTGTTTTCTTTTACTTCGCCGAATATTAGGGTCAACCAATACTAATATATTTTTATTTCTTAGTTTGCTGCATTCTTTTTTGTAATGCTGCATTTTTGATGGCGCAATTTTTAAAGCTTATATTGGCGCAAATGTGGCACAACGTTTAGAAGAAAAAATGGCACGCTTTGTCGCAATATGAAGCAGACTTTTGTTCATAATGCAATTTGGCGGAAATGAAGCATCCATCCCATCATTGGAAATGTCTCATAACAGTTTGCAGAAATATCTAAATTTTATCCCGAAAAGAGATTGTATAATTTTACCCTCGCCATGCATGTCTAAAGTTAAAGCGACTTTCAATATCCCAATTTTGAGAAACTCAATCAGCACAATTCTGAGAAGCACTTTTTGAGCACACCATTGATTTACAGAATGGCTTTCATAACCCGCCATGTTTAATATTTAAACAAACCCCGGTAACTTAACGCTCCATTGGTTATATAAAAGGCTTCTGATACGTTGAAGTTTGAAACCCAGAACCTCGCCGTAATACGGCGAATTTCAAAGAAGCCATCAGCGCGTGATATTTACCTTTGCACATCGCTACACCCCCCCCCAGAAAAAAAAAAAAAAAGAAACTGTTGCGCTTGCAAGGTTTGAAGAGATGAAAAGAAAACTGGTAATCTGTCCCATTTGTTATAATATTGCTGAAGAGAGATATCTTTATTTAGACATAATTTTTTTTTCGCACAAAAGAGATAGAGTCAGCGGCGCTTATTTCATGGCATACAGTTACTCAGAAACATGTGGGATGCCATCCTTATACGTATATGAAATAGATGGGTTCAAGTGAAAAGGCTGTAAAGAAAGGCTTATTGCAGTTGTATATTTGCGAAAAATGCTACGCTAAGCGCTAATAGAGCGAGAAAGAGAACTAGCGCCGGTGCCTACAAGTGTGCGTAGATCATTAATAAGCTTAAAAGATAAGACTAAAAAACAAACAAAGTTCAGTCCTTTTTTGCTGCTGCTTTATTATAGGTTGCAGAGACTGCAGATTCAGGAAGGTTGTACTCCTGAAGGAACGGTATGTTCGATCAGTATCTTTTTCTCACTCATATTAAAACCAGTGAAAGATCGTTATAACGGAGTGATACTGCCGTCAACATATGACTTGTAGAAACAGGAGGGTTGGGGTATAACTATTATTAGAGATTTCAGAAGTCGCCATTTACGCAAACACTCATTCAAATTTAGAGCCTCCTACTTCAGGTGTTAATTCCATTAAAAATTAGACACCAAATCATGGGTCCCGTTCTGTGCCATCAGAACATTTATTTAGAGTAGTATAGAGTTTTTGGTGAGTGCTGGCATATACAATGAATATATTGTTTTTGTTCACACATTAAAAACATCTCATGGTCTATTTATTGAGTCGTGCAATATTCGTGCTCTTGGATTTTTGTTTTGCTCCTGTGAATTCTATAACGCAAGTTTTAATGTGCTTAAAAGGGTCAGTTGGTAAATTTCAAAAGCTGTAGAGCGCAAAAAAAAAACAAAAAAAAAAACACGAACCGAGACACGAACAACTACACAATGCGCTTTATACCCTTTGGCCTTGTTTTGTTATTATTCATGTCTGGGTCCGTGTTTTTTCGGCGCTTTATACCCTTTGCAAGTTTTAAATAGGGTTCAAAATGTTTGGTATTGCTTTTTGTTTTATCCACTGGGGTTTTTCCGTTAAATGTTTTGACATAACGATCATTTTTGTCATTGACATTTTGCCGAGGAGAAAACTTAAGGGCCATCTTATCGCTTTTATTCCGACAACCGCTTAGTTACATATAAAAAAATATTTTCAAATCCTGGGGCTGCAGCATGTGATCATAATTTTTTCGCTGTAACACTTATAATATCATATGACAGAACATATTAAAGCGGGAGCTTTAAAGAGCTCGTGTCGCAGAAAAGCAGGCGTCAACGTGGTATACAAATTCAGGATTGGTCGAAAGGGTCATTACGTCAAAGGCCCATGACCTCGCGCGGTAATTTCAAACAACCCACAACGCTCACGTGAAACATTACGTCAGGCGTGGAATGAAAGTGACAAAAATCAACATGTAATGGGAATTGAAGGTCGCCGCATGTCTCAGACGATTTCACTTTTTAAAGTGAAATCGTCTGAGACACAATTCGCCTCAAAGAAAAAGTTTGAAGAAATTCAAGCGGAGGCGGGATTCGAACCCACCAACCTTCGGGTGCGAGGAGCCAGACACTCAGGGTGATTTCAGATAAGATCGACCAAAGGGTGACTGGTCGCCATTTTTAAATTAACTGATGTTTTTCTATGCCATTGTTTGGTGTCTGGTATAAACGAATCCGTACTTATTTTGACCAGAAAAAAAAAATTGGGGACAGGAAAAATCGTAAGGCATGAAGAGGTGGACAGTTGCATTAACGCGCACTGATGGAGAGGGCACGTTTGAAAGTGAATAACTAAAAGAATAAAGTTAGACGAATTCTAATACTTTTTAAAAACAAAATATAGGTACAACTTGCTTGTAATATGAAGTAATAATACTTATTGAAGTTTTATTTATTTTTCTAAAAACTGTCAAACATGCGGGCTCGAACGACAAATGGCAACATTTGGAGGCCTGTATCTCATAAAAAGATTTAATCATTAGCATATAATTTGCAGGCAGTATTTTACTGATATATGGCTATTATTTAAAAACAAATAAGGTATCTGAGTGGTGCGATAGTCGGGATATATTTAGGCAAACAAGGGAAAAAAATCAAAGAGCAAAACATTCCGATGCAAATAAACAAAAAAAAAACCTCCTTTATCGTTTTTTTTTTTAATTTGGGTACCCTGTCATACTCTATTTCGGTATTCATTTCAATTAAAACATGTTGCATTATTTTATTGAGAAAAAAGACACAACTCCCCAAATTAGGGTCCCTTTTCAAAGCCTACACTTAGCAGCGCCCTATTTGAGAAGTGACTCTGAGTTCCTGTTTCAGGAAACTAACACACATCTTTCATATATTTTTATTCAGATGAAGTCACTGACAACTAGAGCAATCGGTCACACACTAAAAGTGAGGAGAAACTATATACGGCATTTTACATACAGCGTACAAAGAGGTATCGTATTAGAGACTAGTGATTCGAGAAAAGATGATGCAGTGTGAAGTTTTACTTTCCGGTATAATTTATATTTAAAATAAAAGTAACAACTTTACTTTCACACACAAAAACTAAAGATACAATACTAAAATTGTTTAGGTTAGTTATGTTTTTCTGGGTACAAATCATTTCAGGTGAGCGGTGTCATCGAGCCGGACTGTAAGAGCTTCGATACTCTCGGTGTACGAATGAATCGTGGCAAGCCGAGATATTTCATCCTGCCCGAGGATTCTCATCCTGCTCGTGATTCTCATATGGTGATGAAATAAAGATTATAAGCTATCATCAAGTAAAAAAGCAGGTTAAATACCCCGCAAAAAAAAAAACTGTGATAAATAAGATAACCTGCATTCAAAATGTGCAATCCTTGGGGCATCAAAATCGGCACTTTACACTAAGGCTTTCCTCGATGTACCCATTTAATAAAGTTTATTTTAACCAGATGCGACTGTTCGTGCTATATATATGTCACAGGTTACATCTGTTGATGACTTGCACAGCCACCGCGCGTGCCAAGACTGCATGCCAGGAAAGGCGCGCACCGTCAGTCACTCTCCTTTTATTTTTTTATTTTTTGACGATACCGAACAAGCTCATTTTCGTTCAGATACGGAAGATGCACCCACGTTCTCAAATAGAACGCTTACCATAGTCCTGAATTGCGCTTATTGAACGTTCTCTCAGGTTGTTCAGCGTGGTCTGGTGCTTCACAAGTCTGCCAACTCCGTCGCTTGCATTTTCCCATCTCCAGACGCCGAAAATAACCACTGGGCTTGTGGGCAATCATTTTGTACAAGCTGGTGAAGCTGGTAGTTATTCTTAAAATGGCTGGCGGCCCCGTCACTTACGTACGTCACGTGCGAGTGTACCGCAACGTTGTCTTCAACCCACTCTTTCACTTTTTCTAGAGCCAAGCACGTGAGAGCGACGTCGTCACATAGGTCCTCACTGATGATGGAACGCTGTTTGTAGATTTTCTTGTCGTCACTACACATGTAAATATCGTAGCCTTTTTTTCTTCAGTGGTATGCTTTAACTTTGTCAGGAAGCACGATGGTCCAGTTTTCAGCAAAGTCAAAATGAAAGACAATGCTCCCGCGTTGCATGCCTGCAGCTGCCTTTCATCGTAGATCGCTTTATCTTGCGTTTGTCGGATATGGTTGTGAAATATCCAACTTTCAACCGTTACTTGAACGACTTTTAGAAAAATCTCAAAATTCAATGTTTTTTTGTTTTTTTTTGTTTTTTTACAAGTTCGCCGGACTCCCAAGTTGTAAGCAGAATCTCTTTATTCTCTGGGCTATGAAGTTCCTCGAGTGTAAGAGACTGGCCTCTTGGGCAGTGATCACAGTCTCCTTAAATGCACAGACTTGTTAGTGGGTCGCACAGAAATGCTGAGTTCATTTCACCAGTGTTGAGTGTTGAGCCTGTAACGTTCTCTACAGCGGCAATACAAAGGTAATCATTGGCGCTGCGCACACAAACGCACACTTCCTGGTATGGAATACATTTGACCCATCTAGGGCGCAAGGAATAAAGTTTCGTTAACCCAACGCCGGAATCAGGATGTTTGTCTTTGTATACACGAAAGGCCTCTCGGATTGAGCGTGTCAGGAAGCACTTTGCGACGAACGTTTTCTCCCCGTCGAGCATGACAGAGACCACGTCTTTCTTGTTGGGACCTTGGCGCAAATATTGTAGCTCGTCTTTCGTGAAGTACTCTAGGGTAGCAGACAGGTTCTCAGGGCTCACCTTGCACCTCGTGTAAGGATGCGGCTCATACCACACGCCATGCTTTTCCTTACCTAAAACGTAAACACTGTCACCATGTTAACCTTTCCTAGTTTAACATGGCGACAGTGTTTACGCTCTATTGTATTTAGCCGGGGCTCGGGTATTTGGGGGTTCTGCTCTCTGTCGGTGTACCTCTTTGTGTCTGATATTATCGCCCGCGTAGCCAGCGAGTGGGATGGCGACAGGCACGACTGCTCAGTGAACAGGCATCGGCGGTCATATTTTGCTGGTTGAAGCGAACCCTCTCATTCTTGACAGCGAGTGGGGAAATGCGAAAAAAGATTGTATCGCCGTTTTGCCAGAACTAGCTACGAGTGTCGCCTGCAACTTCCGTCAACTATAGCGCCATAATCGTGATATTCGAGAGGAAATGATTGTTGCTAGCCACAGGACACTATCACGCAGAAAGTGAATGCTTGAATATGTTTTTATTCTAGATATAAGTCAGGGATATATATAAGAGAGAGAGATGGTAATAGAGGGTAAGAGAGAGGAGCATATAGTGCCATAGGAAAATAAACAAAGTTCCCAGTGGACATGGCTGCAGACCTTTTCTCGGATCACTAGTTCGTAATATGATAGCTCCGTGTACACAGAAGTTTCTCCTCAATTTGGAGAAGTTTCTCCTCAAAGAAACTTCTCCTCAAGTTTCTCCTCAATCAATGGCCTCACCTGAATAAAAATATGTAAAAAGATGTGTGTTAGCTTCACGAAACTGGAACTCAGAGTCACTTCTTGTATAGGGCACTGCTAAGTGTAGGCTTTGAAAAAGGAGCCTGCTTTGAGGAGTTGTTTCTTCTTTCTCAATAAAATAATGCAACATGTGTTAATAGAAATGAATGCCGAAATCGAGTATAACAGGTTGCCCAAATTAAAAAAAAAAATCGAAGGTGGTGTTTTTTTTTTATTCGCATCGGAAGTTTTCTTTGTTTGGTTTTTTCCCATGCTTTCCTAAATATATTCTAAGTATCGTATCACCCAGATACCTTATCTGTTTTTTTATAATAGCTATATATAAGTAGAATATTATCTGCAAATTACATAATAATGATTAAAATATTTCATGTGATACAGGCCTCCAAATTTTGCCATTTGTCGTTCGAGCAATCATGTTCGGAAATTTTTAGAAAAGTAAATAAAATTTAAATAAAAATAAATACTTTATATTACAAGCAAGCTGTACCCATAGTTCGTTTCTAAAAAATATTAAAATTCTTATAATTTTATAGTTTTAGTTATTCACTCTGAAACGTGCCCCCTCCATCAGTGCGCGTTAATGGAACTGTCCACCTGTTCATGCCTTACGATTTTTCCTGTCCCCAACTATTTTTTTCTGGTCAAAACTAAGTTTGGATTCGTTTATACCAGACACTAGAAAATAGCATATATAAACATCAGTTGCTTTAAATATGTCGACCAGCCACCCTTTGGTCGATCTTATCTGAAATCATCCTCTACCGAGTAGGCCACGCAGACACTCTTTTTTTCTCGAGCGCCACGCAGACACGCTTGCACGGCTTGGAAACGAGCGGTGGTTTAAATGTTTAGCTCTCGCGTTTCACTCTTCAAGGCGAAGCTTGAGCGTCCTCCTGCAACTTTTGACAACCGCTCTGGTCGCAACCTGGTTCAGCATACCAAAGACGTGCTTTGTGAAGGGCTGCCAGAACTGAAGACCCAGGTCATATTTTTGAGTGCAAATAAGACGTTTAGTTTCTCAATCTCTCTCTCTCTCTCTCGCTTGAGTTTCATTATACTTCCCTCAATTCTAGTGCCCAATTGTTGATAGAAAATGATAGCCACAGGGAGTTAGAAACGCACGACCTGGCTTTAACGTTTCCACTTCTTGATTCGGGATTCGTTATTCGGTGTTCTTATCGGCTAATGGGGCAATCTCATTGGTTGCCAGGGTTGTAAAGTACTTATGTCCAAGTAACTGCAAAACGGTGTCTAGGCATTTTTGTTGAACCTGAGGTACAAACCTAGTTACTTTCATTTCTCGGTATCTCTATCTCTATCTTAGGTACAATTTCCAGTATCTTGTAACAAAGGGAAGTTTATTTTTACAGGTACTTTTCTATTTCGTTCGTCGAAATCGTAGAAACTATAAATCTTGAAGTATTAACGCACTACCAAGGGCCGTGGTTAACGGTGAAATGGGTGAGACCTGGGAGGCACTGACTTGATCGAACGACGTTTTAGCGAACGAAGCCCCGCCCGTGAAGTTTCATCTAACGACACTTTAGCGAATGGTGGTATTCATTTGAGCGATCGTTAGATGCTGTTCTGGCGACACCAATCTATCGAATTGCTTAGGAATATCGTTTAGAGGGAATAGCGACCTGCTTCCTTCATCTTAAACCAAAATCAACGTCATTGCGACTTTGAATCTTCTCTGAAGGCTATACGAGGGAGGAGATAACTTGAAAGATGTGCGAAGTTTCTGTTAAATCCTTGTATCTGGGAAAAGTGACGCATTTTCTTCCCTCCTCCTAAACTGCGATCGAAAATGTCTGATAAGCACTTTGAGGAGGGCCTGATTATAAAGTCAAATGGAGCACTTAAGTGAAAAAGATAACTTGTCCGGAATTCTATAGTGCATGCGGTTTTCCTTATTTCTCGCATTGACACCAATAAAGCACATTTTTGGAACTAGTTTTTGTGTGTATCCTTAGTATAAAAAGCTTTTCTTAAAATATATTTTTACAAATTTGAAAAAATAAATAAATTACCTTTGAACTAACTGTACCTGTACCTAGGTACATTTTTAAACCAGTACCTAGGTACGTACCTGGGTACATTTTCGTATGAGTTACTGTAACTGTATCTTAGGCACATTTTTGTAGTAACGTTTACAACTCTGTTGGTTGCAGAGGGATTCTAAGGTGCACGTGATTCGCCATTACATGTGTTTGTTAAACTGTCAGTTGGTAGAAACCAGCTAGCTTGTTTTTAAGTATTGTTACAGTTACTATATGTACTTTTCTGGCAAAAGTACAAACTGAAACTACTCCAGAGCACAAAGACGGGAATTCTCCATCAAGGCGCAGTCATAGAAACACCAAGAAGATTACAGATCAATCCAAGAAGGTGGAAAAAAATTGTCTTAGCTAGGTGGTTTTGATGAGCCAGCAAAAAATATCTTTTCAACAAAATTAAAAATAGTCGCCGGACATCGTTGTTAGATATTATCTGAAAACTCCTTGTAATGAAGTCGATGTGGGTTTTCCATCAAAGGCTCAACTGAAAGTGGAGTCCCAGGTATTTCTATTGTTCGAATTTTTTGAAGGGGAGTGTTGTCAATGCGGTAGGGAAATGGCAGAGTACTTTTTTAGCACTCATTGTCATGTAAATAGATCTTTTTCGCGTTTAATACCATTTGCCAATCAGAACACCAGTCACTGATCACTTGCAGTGCACTGTCTATTAAAAGCTGGTCGTTTTGACTTTTGACTTTAGTGTACAATAAGCAGTCGTCTGCGAACAGTATAATGCTTACATCAATGTCGTCTACTATGTCGTTAATATAATGTGAAAGGAGAAGTGGTGCTAGCACGGACCCATGTGAGACTCCAGAAGTAACTGTGGCTAATGGTGAACTTTGACGGTTGACTTTGACGAACCGTTTTCTATCAGTAAGGTATGCTTCATTCCAACTCGCACGTTGTCTTGGGCCAAGTAAGGTTTGAAGTTTTAGCAATACTTTGTGGCTTGGATGTTTTGTGGCTTGTACCTTTTGGGTTTTCTTTGCCAAAAGAACGTTTTGCGCTCATTCCTTGGAAAACATGAACATGCTTTCCGTGAACGACGGATGCTCCTGCATTTTTACATTTTCAAAGGACAGCATTTTTAGCGAGATAGAAAGTCCCAAAGTGATCTTTGGTGAGAATCAAATCTTTCATGACGTAAAGAACAAATTTGTTCCCGATTGGCGCCTTTTATCTAAGGAAATTGCTTGCTCCCGCGATACATTCGATGATGCACTTCATAGTATCACTTACTTATTCACTCTACAGTGTGCGGTCGCACACGTTTATGGGCCTCCTCGGCAAAAATGTAGATCCGGACCCGAGGATATCCGCGTCCGATCCGCATCGGCAGCCCCTGGCATCCGCATCGGATCCGCAATCTGCCAAATCTGATTTAATGCTTTCTGCGTCCGCCAGCTTACTGCGGATATCCATGGACGATCCGCGGGTAATCCGCGGATATACAGCGATCTAGTTCCATGATTCAGACGGTGTTGATATCGTTAGACTCGACAACTCTAGGAAAGGGGGTGAAACGACGCGGCAAGCGCCATCACACGAGAAGATGTTGAAACCATTATGAGCGTTCCAGTTCTATCGCAGTAAACCAGATGGCGCCAGCTTCCCGCTTTCCCTAGGATGCGCGGATGTTCGCAACAGCGAGTTGTGCGCCTTTCCTCTTTATCCTTTCCACTTCACGGCTGGAAAAAAAAAATGATGTACGGGAAATGCGATTAGAGCAGATATTACAACATCGCTGTCGCGATGGGCAAAGAAAAACGGTCCTTCCCGCTCGACGACGACAATGAAACATCGTGATATCAATGCATGCATATAAGCGGGTATTTATAGGCATTAGCCTTTGCTCGTTCAGATAGTAGTCTTGCGTCAGAAACTTCCCCAGCTCTCCTCTCATCACGCATAAGAAATTTCGATAGCGGTAAAGGTTGGTGAGTGCCCCGGAATTCGATGAAACATGATGTCTACAGGATGCATCTTGCGTATGCGACTTTTGCAATGAAGGAAGAGTTAGATATCCGGTTGCTATGGGTTTTGCGTGTTACAAGGTGAACTATTTTTTTGTACTAAAAACGCAAATTTGCGCACTATTGCTTTTTCTTTTCGTTGCAAACTTGGCATTAAAAAAAAACATGATTCTTGTTTTATTTTTTTAAACAGTGCGTTGTTTTCTAACTTCTGTAATCTGTTGTTTGACGTGAACAAAAGCCTTTGGCTGGTCTAAACATGAGAAGTTTTAAACACTCTGCCTAAAAAAAATACACATCTGATTTCTGCTGCAAATACTACAATTCGGAAGTATTTCAAGTGCTAACGAGGCTCATGTTCATTAACAAGACTTATGACGAATAGCTTCAAACTGAGCCGTTATATGGATCGGTTAATCATCTGGGTCATACAATTGTGGGCACAGTAGGGGTTTTTGTATGCATATCTTAAAAAACAAAGTATAACAACCAGCTAAAAAATGGGGACTACTTCGCGTTTTCACGTACACTTAGATATGATATATTGTCGGCCCGTGCACGATAATTTATTCAGGTCAAGCGATACCCAACCAACACCAATATAAATTAGGTTTGGTGGTCACCATTCATCTTAATTACGTTCAGGTGTCTTTTTGTAGGCCAGCTACTCCTTTAGAAAATAGAATAGCTCAGTGGAACGTTCTGCGCAAGAGGAGTATACGAGTTTGTAATGTTCCAAATGAACACCACTACGTACCTGCCACGGCAGTGAAACTGCCCGAGTAATGACAAGGGAAGGCAGTAGCCGTGATGAAAAATGTTACGTGACGTCGACGCGACGCGCGCTTTTGTAGCGAGCTAAATTCGCGTCACGGGGAGGAACACTGGCTGGTGGCAACTGGCAAAGTGGGAGGAGCTTGTGGCGCATATATACTTAACTTGCATCTAACTATGGAAGAGTGTATGTATTCCGAAAGCGTCACGCACTTCCGGATGATATTAAACACGGTCACACACTGGTGTTGACCAAGCAAATAGCATGCGGAGAGTTCCAAACATCAGTAGGGTTCGGCTGTTGCCGTAATTGGAGCCATTTAACACCAGCCAGCTGCCGATTGCTTGTGAAACGATTGATTAACACGTGCCCAAACCGAGCTCTCACGCAAAGCTTGGGTCCAATCCCCGAGCGTCATTCAAAAATGGTCACTATGACTATATGCTAACACTGCTACCTCCGTGCTGTGCGCCATCATATTTTGCAAAAAGCAACATTAAAAAGAAAAGCTCGTGTTTATTTTTTTGATATTACACTGCAACAAACATATGCCTTGGTCAGTGGCGTTGCGGTCAAGTATACTTGGGTCCTACTAGTGCCAGTCAGCTCGTGTGACGTGAAAAGCATTCCAACTGGATTTCGGTGCACAAACCTTTCAGGCGAGTCCTTACGTAATTTGATAAGTTATTTAGTTCTTTTTTCGGTAATTAGTTTGCTAATTTTCACGTCACATCTGTGTCCTAACGTCTACTGCGGTCTCGAACGCCATCAAAAAGAAATCATTTTTAACGTCGCTTTTACATGTGTAAAATTACTTCCAGTGTCAAAAGTGTACTTTAATAGAGTGAATCGGTGTAAAAAAAAAAATGAGGCGAATTGCCAGGACCTCTAGAAAAACACGCTTTTCTATGGCGATTATTGCTCGATAATAACTCCGGCTAATATTTTCGTCCATGCCCTTTGAATCACAAGCATGAATGGAAACGTTTACTCAAAATGGCTTGTAGTTCTCGCTCTCCACATTAAAAAGATGTTTCAACCTGCTCTGAATATTCATATTTCCCTTTAGACCTCATGATACAATTTTTTTGTTCAAAAAGCAGCGCAAGAGCGTGTATATTTTTTTCACACATCAGTGTGCAACGGCGTGTGTGGACCGAGGACAAAGCGCGAAGAAAGAAGGTGGAGCGTGCAATAAAATGCGAATGCGGTGAATGGGATTTCTAAGCTTGACATGACAGCCAACTTAAGAAAATCTTCGGCCTGTTAAAAGCGGTGGCAGCGGTGCGATGGCAGCAAAATCTACAGGCCCTGTCCTTCCGGAAATCTTCACCTGGGAGGAGAACTCTGAATCCCAGGCAAAACTCTTCGGTGCTTCCACATCGGCCGACGGTTGGAACGACGCCCGAAGTTGTTGTACATGCATCCAACACTCTTGAGAGGAATACGCGTTTGGTGTCCTTCAACATCTTCCCTAGCATGAGAATGCCTCTTTTCCCGACTGGTGGAGGCCCTGGTGCTTCATTTTGTCTCAGCGGGACAGTGCGCTGTGTCAGCTGCATAATTCCTGTCCCTGTATCATCAACTTTCAGAAACCCTGGATGCATATACGTACGACATTATGGACCTGTTCGGACAGGCTTATCCAGAAGAGCCATTAGAGCAGCGCAAAACCATCACACGAGACCATTCATTATGGGGCCCCAATCCAGATTAGGTGCGAAGGTCCTTATGGACGACACGGTGACGTTATGTGACCACTGAATGAAGTTTCGACTGGGTTAAATTGGGATTCTACTAATCGCAAATCGTCTGGTACACCAAAAATAAAGTAGTTTAGGAGGGTAGAAAGTCAAAAGCCTCCTTTTCCGTACGAAATTTTTATACTATAGGCGACTATTTTATTCTTTTCTTCGAAAGGTCTCCGCCTTTTCACTGTGATGGTCACCCAATGCCCAAGCACGTCGGCCAAACCACGCTCACGTATCGGACACGAGCACTGCGTCACTCGGACGGATGGGCACGTCAACAATCTATATGTCGACGAAAATTTGAATTCGCGTTCATGGCCAATGAGTGCATGATGGCACTTATCATCACTTACGAATGACAAGTTGCATGGTGTGCTTAAAAAGCACTGTGCAAGCTTAGAATCATCACACCCAGTACCGCAGCACGTCACGACCACGAGCTTTCCCATATCGTATTTGAGTTGAGAAGAAAAGCTAAGGAGAAACAAGTTAAAACTAATATCAAAAACAATAAATGTGGTATGTAGAACAACCACCATCATCATCATCATTTACCGCCCGATAGCCGAGACCTCCCCGACGATAGACGGCTCTCGCCAAGCCCAGAAAACCTGTCCGTGCCGTGGCAATGGTATTTGAGAGGAGTGGAATGTATTCCCCCTAGTAAAGTATTTGCTAATATCCAGGTTCCTTTAAAAAGGTGGTTGAAATATATTCAAGACCAAAGTGCCTAGGGCAGCTGTCGGCAACTACGGGAACAGCGGTACTGAGTGCCGATGTGGTTAGCATTTCAGATGCCACTGTAGTACCTGCTGAGGGCACCCATTTTCGGCTTCAACCAAGAGCATCGCTGACCTCAGTGCTCCAATGAATTGTTTAATCGAGTCGTACGTTCGCTGCAATGACATGAGCCAAAGCGTTCCTCGGGGGGACACTGCTGGATGACCACAACAATGTTTCCAGCAACGTTACTAAATCAAAGTCAGTTGGGAAGCGTCCTAGAACGCGTGGGATACGAGTTTGGTCACTGCGAGCATTAGAGCGAAATCTGACTTGCCTCTCGTGGAGCGAGCGAAGAAAGCGTTCGTGGACTACGAAAGTCCCTCGTAGGTCGAAATAAAAAAAGAAAACACCGTCTATCGTTTGCTAACAGACTGGGAAAAAAGAAGGCAGTCTGCTACGAACCGAGCGCCTCGGCGAAGCCAGATGGCACGCGGGAAGAAATGGTTATCTTTTGCTATTTCACGTTGGAAACCATTGAAAGCCAAGGCTTTGTTCGGAAGTCACAGGTTGTTCCACTGCGGTACACAAGCTGACATCAAGCGAAGGATGGAGTATTAAGGACAACCACATCAGACGCCGCGGGACTTTCCTCGCTGTACATATAACGGTGAGACGTTTTTACCAACGTCTTGCCCAATTGTGAGCTTGTGAACGGTTAAGAAAAGTCTTGTTAGTTGATTACGTAGAGGCTGTTGGGCTACGTTCAATCAGAAGCCGAAAACGCTCACGCTCTCACCTTGACCATAATATAACCCTTGGAGCCGTTTCGTCGGGCGTCCACTCGGTGACGCACGCTACGCCCGCCCCACGAACAGAAGCGGCGCCACTAGTGTAACCTTGCATGTACATTGCCCCAGGTGGAAAGTGATTCTATTGCGATCTTTTATGATGAACATGAAGTTGGCTCAAAAACAGCTTCTTTCGAAAGCGGTCCTTCTGCTTTTCTCGTGGAGGCATGGCCGCTGGTTGCGCTAAAAATGCTGTCCGCTTGCGCGTTCCCGCATACAAGCAACGAAAAAAAAAAATTACAAACACTGCACTCTTTTGGGGAACTTGTCAACCGATGGATCTAAAGGCTGGTTCACACTGAAGTCAATTAATTCGGAGAGACTAGCGACAAGCTTCCCCTATGGTCGCCATCTTGGTTAAAAAATGAGCAATTTCTCTTTGACCTCTTCATTCGTGTTGTGCCCATTTAAATTCGCTGGTGACGGGTAACTTTATACAGACGTTTCTTGTAAGCCGAGATTTTGCTACGCACACACCAGCAAAAACAAGTGTACGTCTACGTACCGCCGTTACATGCGGTGTCGGTGTTTGAAGGCACGGAAAAATAATTTTCTTGTCTTGAAATACGCGAAAAGAGAAATAGCATTGTGAGAGATCCGTGGAGATGGGCACGATTATTACGTTTATTGCATACACAGTGCCATATACGCTTATGTTGGCGAGGAACGCCTCCAGTACGATAGTGAGGAATGGTGATCTTGGTGCGACTGGTTTAGAACGGTCTCGATGCTTCGCTGATTTTGACGGACCAAAATGAACATTGCCATGGCAACGGAGACCGATTACCCAGCCTGCCTTGCGAGTTTTTGGTCGTCTGTATGTTAGTATCTGTTTATGTCCGGCAAGCAGGAGTGAGAGGCAATGGCGCTACTTCTCCAATACCCAGTAAATTTGTTTTTCACACAGCCGCATTTTTTAATGTTACGTTGCGAAAATGTGCGTCCAGTTATGCCACAAGTCAACAAACATCTGTGCTTCATATTAAGTGTGGCTATACCACTCCAGGGAGACCGCCTGGCTGGCAACATTTGAGCAGCGAAAGTTTCGGTGACTCATGCGTAACTGAAGACAGCGTAAGTAAACGGTCCAGTGTAAACCAACCTTCAGAACGTTGGTTTTCAGCTCGGAAATGCCGGCCATTTTGCAAGTTCTTGAGTGAGCTCCGTGTAGCACGCGCCACTTCACACGTTCGAGCTTCGTACTTGGTCGAGACGCGCCGTTACAGGTCTTAGACATGGGTGTTTCGACCGGTAAAAGTGGATTGCGTACACCTTCAGGGGTAAGCAACTACATACCTTTTCGGTAAAACGCTAAGGAGAGGAGGAAGCGAGAGCCTGCGGGAACATCAACGCACCGAGCTCTGGTCGGAACTATAGTGAGTTGACGGCATATATGCAAAGGGTAGCTGCCTTTGTCTCTGCTCACTGATCAAATGCATTCGAACACAAGGCAACGCGAATAGGGCAGACGGCGCTCTCTTTTACTCTGATTCGAAGACGAGAGTGACCAGAGTCAGAGGCAGCTATTCTTTGGGTATCTTTCCAATCAGAGCTCAGCACTCAGACGTCCCCTCGCTCTCTGATATCCTCCTCTCTCTTAGTTTCACACCGTATTTCTTGGCATTTGCCAAGCACTTTCACTAATGCATTCCGGGACATTTCCAACCGTATGCCGAAGCAGACAAGCAATATCTTGCGCTTACAAGTCTCGAAACTTACATAACTTAGTTTTTGCTCTAGATTTTTTTATCGCTGTATTTAGTTAGAATTTACTACTCCTTAGTAATGGAGCATATCTCTAGGCAAACATAAGCAAAGATATGCACCGGATTTCATTTCTTCCGCAGGCTTTTTGCCGGCTTTTATCGGTTTGGACGCGCGAGGTTCCGTAATTCAATGAAGACATCGCGCGAACAATGAATCAAGGGCTTCCACTCTTCTTCTTTTGTTTCTCGCTAGTCGTTGAAAGGTTGACGGAGCGAGCAAAGCTCTTACAACATCGTGGCGTCGTCGTCATAAAAGATTTAGAATCTCCCTATGCATTATGGATGAAGATTGTTGAAAGCGCCTGATCCTTATTTTTTTTCCCCTTGGGTAGACCAAATAATGCTTTTTCTTTTTCTTTTGTACGTATCTCTCGTTTAGATAGTTTTTGGTAGGCTTTCCATTTTTTGAAATTCGGGGCTTTAGTTTCAAAAACTCGCGGCAATTCTGTTCTGCGATAAGATATCTTTAAACTATCGTACGACAAGTGCGTGCCTTAGTTGCCATGTAGACTAGACGTCCGTCGGGCAGCATTGAATTAACCTGGAGCCCTTACCAGGGCGCATTTCAGAAGGAGGTGCCATATGCTTTGGGGACTGGTCAACTTTCGCTAAAGTGGGACGATAGCCTTTTGAATTTTTAATATAAACATGGCCGTGCATATAAAGAAAGTTTCATTTCAATTTTAAGGAGTACTTTATTTTGTATAAATAAAGCTCTTCTTTTTTTACGGGCCCCTGCAGGTCAACATTAAAGCAGCGTTGAAGTGCTTTTTAAGATCGTCGTTTTATGGTCATAACTCCATCTACGAGCGATAAGGTCCCCAAAAAACCAACCAAATTATATTTATGCGCGATCGATTTGCATGTGAAAAAAGTGACCAAAGATTACGACACTTACGAGTGTCGCAGAAGGGCAGATGGCTCTAACGCACCTTGCTGAATATTGTTTAACAACGGTCAGTTCTTAGCCACTCTCGAGCGATAGGCTCGTCCGCGCTCGTCCACGCGGTAACCCATCGCTCGCGAGTGGCTGACAAGCGCCGAGCGTCGGTCGATCATATTCAGCACGGTTCGGTAGCACCATCAGTCGTTCTGCGACAACGGTCAGTGTCGCAATCTGTGATAATTTTTTTAATACGCCAATTGTCCACACATGAATGTAGTTTCGAGATTTTTAAGGATGCTTAGAGCTTGTAGATTGAGCTATGATTATAAAACAATGATCTCCAACAGCATTTTAGTGCTCATGTACGAGATGATGAATGAAAGAAAAAAGATCATGGCAAAAAAAAAGCAGCTCTGGAACCTCATTTTCTTCGTCTGAGCATTAACAAGACTGCAGCATCAGCTAGAAGAGAATGTGATTTGCGACAAGTCATTATCAAGATGAGGACTTAATTAAAGTAGGCATATGCCACGATAAATATACCCGCACTGTTGAGGCTTGCGAGCAGAGAATAAATTAGTTCTAACATATTTTTATTTCTATTAGGACGACACAGTGTTCTCATTTGCTGATTACTGAAAATGCCTTTTTAGTTTGATGCTTCTGTTTTGAACTAAACAGATTGCTTACTCTTATCCCGAAGAGGCTTATTAGCAAACGTTACGAAATATTAATGACACTTGTGTTGAGGGACTGCATATCTCATGGGTAATTGCTACTAAAAAAAAAATAAACAGCCGTTCCTGAGCACAATCTCACTGAAGATCCCATGATCGCAAGAAATGAGCAAAGATATACAGAAACTAGGAGGGGAGGCCCACACTTCTGACTGCACTAGAATGAGCAGCATCATGTCCCCCCTCGTAGTGAACCTTGGACGTTTCCGTAAAGATATGGCACCCCCGCCGTCTGCTTGACCGGTGACGTTCTAAAATACTGTGTGTACGGCACGTGAGATTATTCAGGAATAGAAGTGAATTTACAGAACGTTCATAAGGCAGAAGGAAAAAAAGACAGAGTATAGGTATACCCCCTTCAGTGTTTGGTTTAATATTTGTGAGCTTGGAGCTTCTAATTATGGGAAATAATTGATTGCCCTAGTGAAAAACGTCATTTGTATGAGAAATTTCTTGTGTCCAATAAACACATATCAATTATACAAGATATATAAGAATATATAAGAACAATATGAGAACCATATAAGAACAATATGAGAACCATATAAGGACTATATAAGAATTATATAAGATATATATAAGCACCATATAAGACACTATAAGAAACTTCTAAAAAGTTTCTTATATGGTGCTTCCATGTTCTTATATATCTTATATAGTTCTTATTTAGCTCGTATATGGTTCCTATATGGTCTTATATATCTTGTATGATTCATATATGTTTATTGGACACAGAAATTTCTTGTACAAATGAGAATTTTCAATAGGGTGTACAGCTTCCGGGGTATACGAAGGGTTTGAGTCGGCACAAGCGCACATCGGAACCGCCCCACAATTCTCCTTGCTGCGAGGCCTTATAGAATGTTCCAAAAAAGCCTATTGCTCATCCGCTGATTGATTCCTTTCAACGTGAAAGAAATATGCAATTTATATCTTGTTTCGGGTTGAAGCTGAGCTAGTTGGTTCATAACTTGTGACATTACCAGCTGAACAAAAAATAATAACAACACATAAATAATTTTACATCCACACGTCTCGACAAGCAACTATTTAATAACGCAACCTCTTTCTTATCTATTTGAATGAGGGTGATTTTCATCTATTTTCTTTTTCGTCCTCTTCTTCACAGTTGTGCTCCCGTGAACCCTCGGAAGAATACTATCTTTTCGTGGTGGTGCACAATGGGAGGGGCTTCTAACAGTTCACGGCCCAGCTGATGTGGATGTCTTCCCAAGATGGCTAGGTTATACATTCTTGTTTTACATTGGCATGCGCAGCAATGAGCGTAGAGATGGCCAGTTGTGGTCACCTCGCAGCTTTGAAAAAAAGGATGAAGAGGAAAATAGATAAAATAATACCTTCATTTTGATAGTTAAGAAAGAAGAAAGAAGTGGCGTTGTTAAATGGTTGGCAATCCAGCGGTGTGGATTCATAATTATTTATGTGTTTATAATATTTTATCTGCTGCTGGTAATTTCACAGGCCATTTATATCATTGACCGCGCATTAACATAAAACTGAAGCTGATACTCAGAGGTTCCACTTCTTGTTGGAAGAGAAGTGTGACCATCAAAGGCACCCCTTTAGCGTGTATCTCTCTCACTTGGATTGTATCCGTCCTTGCAGTTCCTGAAGTCGCCGTGTTTGCACCACAGGCCCTTGCCCCAGCGGTCGTTTGTCACCACTGTATCTTGGACGGTGCTGTGTGGACGTAAGAAACCAAGAGAGTTTTACTCAGGGTCGTAATTCTAGAAAACCATAAATCATAAGATCTAAGGTTCGGTAAACGAGATGACACAGGCAATAAAATCTCCGATCAGTTTACTTAGGTTGTTTATTCCGAACCGTTAATGTCTAGAATATCCAAAGTTTTCACCAGCACTGATAAAGTGTGTCAGCAACCACGCAGCAATAGATATGCGACGCCCAGGAACATATAACAAAATTATGTTGTACCGCTCTTTATCGGCATTAAAAAGCAGTAGTATTATAATTACCATTATAGCCATTGTATGTCAAAAAGTGAGAAAATTATGTCCAAGCAGCGCACTAATTTACTGCACAGCCCGAGTGAGCTAGGCGTATCCGGAAAGTAAATTAAGCTTTTATATGACACAGTTAGGAAAACTGTCTCATGCAGTACTTTATTTCAAATACATTTCGATGTGTAATTATGATTCATGTGTTGCCTTATTATGCGTCAACCTATGTGTCAAATTGTGTAACATGATTTTCGACACCTTCACTAAACAAAGTCTACTGGATCAGTCCTGAGCCAACCCCTAAGTGCTGCTGAACACTTCTGTAAATATTTTATAAACTAATAATTTTAAAAGTTCAGGTATATGTGTTAAATATTAAAAAAAAATAGTAATGCTTCTCTTCTCTCTATTTTGTTCTTGGTTCAACTGGCTCCAACTTACCTTTTGTGACCATAGAAATCCCACTGCACCGCAACGCAACACAAAAATCTGTCGCCCATTATAAAACGTTACGATCCAATTCCGAGTAATTCCTTGGCTCACTACGTTCAATTTACAAATTTTGGAAATCTGTCGATGAATCGCTGCATATGGTTTGATATTTGTAGCATTTAAAAATTTTCAAAGACCGCATATCGAATCTGCAGGCCTTTCGATTGACTTGATGAGTATAATTGACAGCGACCTTTAACGTCAGACTCCTATAGCGCTTGAAATGCAGTATTTAAAAGAGATAGTTTCAATTTTTTGGTTGGTATGAACAATATTCGGGTCTAAGAACCTTAATTTTTTTTTTAAATTTGGGGGAAACTGAATTGGTGTGTCATGTAACCAGGGGAGGAGGGAAGGGGAACTGAACAAGGGGGGGGGGGGTGTAGCTCTGTATGACAATCGGGAGAAGGAGGGAGACGGAAGGGTGGAGAGAGGAAAGAAGAGGCTGAATTAGCGTGTCATATGACCAAGAAACGGGGAGGGTAAAGGAGAGAGGGTAACAGACAGACGCGCTCCGGCAAGGCCTGCTGGGTGGCCAGGCATAAAGCGTGGATCGCTCTCAGTTTGTTTGGTCTTTTCCTTCAGTGTGTTCCGGCGACGCAAACTTCATCGCACGCGGCCCCTAATTCCAAAATGGCGTCCCACCAGGTGCCATGGCCGTCTCACCTGTTTGAGTAGAGCCATGCGAGGAACTTTGTGCTCTCCCAGTAGCTCTCCGGGGCCTCCCAGTCTCCATCGGACCACACAAGGTCCGGCTCGTACCTGCGGACCAAGTCGTGCAGCTCCGGAGCTATCTTGTGCTGTAGTGAATGGGGAAAACAGAGCCGTCTTTGCCGTCACTATGTTTTCTATAGTTTTGTCATTGCAGTCGCTGAGAGCTAAGGAAACGGCGCAAGGCGTGGCGAGGCTCCAGTACCATTATATCGCTCATCAGTTACTGGGATAGTGACATCAGCCTATAAAAGCACCGTATAACGAATTACGAAGCTGGAAGCGGGAATATCAGAACTCACACCCCTGGTTTCTTCAGCTTTGTTTGGTTATAACAGCTTAAGAATCGATGGCTGTTGCGAGCCTAGGTTCTCCAAATCATCGCTTTGCAACCAACGAGATTGCGGCTTTAGCTCATCAGAACTACGAATAGCGAATCATTAAACATAGGAGCGTGAAGATAATAATTAGTACGCCCCCGCGTATCTTAATTTCTCGTTGCTCGGCGTCAACCATTTCGTGCTACGTTGTCGAAGCTATAGCGATACTTCAACAGTGCTGCACCCACGTACTGCTGCTAGAGCACGTGCACGTGCATTTATTTCGTATTTGCGTGCTCTCGCCCAATTTGCTTTGACAACATTGGAGCACTGTGCGGAAGCTGTGCTAGCCACGAGGACGTAGTAAAAACTAGTTGGCGCCGAGTGCCCGCCGAGAAATTGAAGGGGAGGAGGAGGCGAGGGAGCGTGGGCAAGACAAAACGGCGAGCTGTTGTGGGAATGATTGGTAGATAGACCCCTAAAGCTAGCTGCTTTTGTCTCCGCTTGACACTCGCCGGAGCCGTTAGAACTAGGCGCGTCGGAGTCCGGCGTTTGGGTTTCGCCATAGTCTCTCCTATAGTCACAAAGGCTGGCAGTTAGACGACGGAGCCATAAAGCTCCCAGTCGCAGATTTGGAGCGCGAGGATCCGGTAGCACAGAGCATCGAAGAGCCATTTCTCGGGGGATTTGAACGTCAGCGCACAGCTTTTACAGCGGCGAGGACCCGAACGACACTTGTTCGCTTGGGGGAAGTGTGTTTCGGCGTCTCGCCGCAACGGGGCGCCGTTGTCTACCGTTCCAACTTTTCCGTTTCAGCGGTCGCTTCTTGTGGCGATCTACCAGGCTTTGTCCGTATATAGGAGGCTATGACTAATCGTTCGAAACAGAGCTTGGCGTTCTGACTTCCAGCATGCTTTCGTCTCCTCCTCCCCCTCCGTTTCTCCGCGGATAGATTTGTGTATTTCCAACTGCTCCGTCGGGCTCAGGAAATTTATGGTCCGCGGTTCAATACTTAGCGGGAGGAGGTAGCGCGGGCGTTGATCGTCGAGAAGCGTCCCCGCATTTGCACCTGTTATCGTCCTCGACACATGACAGCGCTCATACGCACGTACAACCAATAGGCGCAAGAGGCAACTGCCATTAAATTACAATTTCAAACTTTCTCAACGGTATCAGCTTCTTTCTGTCCTAAATCTATACTCTCTAGATATATTAATAATTTATTACACTCTAAAAATGGCTGAGCGTCTGCTTACCCGCAAAACACTCAAAGAGCCAATCTCTGCGATCTTCGAAATCAGCTCAGCGAATGATGCGGCGAAACATCTCTTTATACCTCAAAATTAAGTCTGCGCTGGGGCATTACGCAATGCAAAGCGTCATGCTTGCATTGCGTAATGCCACAGCGCAGACTTCCTTACTCCATCAGGTGTATGAAGGTTATCGGAGGGCCGACTGAAGGTGGGTTAATATGCTAGAAACGTTTTATAACCAATTGAACCTGTAATTTAAGGTAAATTATAAAATAAAGTATTTCGTGATTTGATATTTTGAATAGCATATTTCTAGAAAGTAAATTTTTTGCCTGCTCAAATGCTCACAGAACTCGTGTGTGAATGAATAGTCAGGAACGCAATCACCCGAAGTTAGTGCATCCCAGAAAACTATTTTCAAACCCACAGGAACTTTTCTAACCTAACCGCAAGTGCCGCAGTCGGTAAAAGTTGAAGGTTTTGGCGATGCGTGAATTTATTTTAGCGGCACGGAAAGCGAGGTAGAGCGCGGTACCGTCGAAATAAAACAAATGTGTACAACTTTTATGCACAAAGCGCCCCAATCAAGAATGGCGGATGTTATACGAAAATGGTTTATACTTTATGAATCAACTCCAGCTTCTGTGATCCATCTAAATATCCCGGTGAAGAATTGCGAGCACACATGGGCACAACTAAATGATTATTCTTTTCTCCTTCTAGACTTCGTTTATATTTCTGACCGCCTGGTGGAGGAAAGCTATAAGCCTGAAACCAAAGTGTTTCGAAATGCGCCTTTTTTACTGGCCAGTCAGATACAAAGTTTACTAGGAAGTGTCACGTGAAAGGCAGTCACCTCAAATAAGTTTTCATGTAATTCGCACCATCACTAAGTTTACTGTTTCTCTAATTTCACAATCTCACGTTGTCTCATATATCTTAGACGGGTACCGAACCACGCCTCTTTGGAGTATGATATATCTCCAGGTAATGTCTATTTTCTCTGAAATAAAATACAATAACAAGAATACTTTTTTTCATCTAGTCGATTCAATTGAGCCGGTGAAGTTACCCTAACGAATTCGTTCTTCTTGTAGCTGGCTTCCCTGTCATCGAGGAACAGGGGATTGAACCACTCGTAGAGAGAGTAGTAGACTCCCAGCTTGATGCGGCTAGTGGCCCTCAGGACACGGGCGAAGTCACCTGCAGGAGGGCACACTTCTTCAAGAGAACATGGAAAAAAAAAAAATACTGGAAAGATGAAGTTGTTCGGATGTATTTCAAAATATAATTACAAACAATTCCTACAATGGGTAAAAAAGAGGGACAGGAAAGTCACTAAGGGTAAAACACAGCGCCTCTCTCTTCGTTTTCCTGTAGTATCGGAGTTTTCCGCAATTTTGTTCAATTTACACCAGCTAGTTTCCGTACATACGTTTCCGTCTGTCAAAAAAAAAACAAAAAAAACGTTAGGTAAAAATTTGTTTTAAATACAGACTAAATAAAGTTATCAAGCAAACCATTACGAAACATCGCCGAAACTCCAAAACATTACAATGGTGAAATGCAGCCATTATGTTTATGAAGCGTGCATATGTGGCATGGTTGTATTCCAATCGGGTAATTAAAATTTTATTTTGTTTTTGCAAAACGCACGTTGCTACATGTCAGTGCAAGCTCTTTGCCTTCACCAGTAGATATTTACACTGCTTGTTATATCAATTTTTATGCAAAGACTCGTGAAGTTCAGCTCATAAAAAAGTACGAAGATATTCTGACTACTCGTCGTTGGTGAAAGTCATCAATCAAGGAGTGCCTTTGAGCACATCATGTATTTTCGAGACGAGCAACATCGACCGTACTGTGACCAGTCTTTTCTTTTCGTGATAATTCCACGGAGCCTCATTATGCATAATGTTTTCTGACATGGCGAAAAAATGTAGGCGCTCCAGGGGCCTTTTGTCCCATATAATGCATCCCAAAACTTCAGTTCGACGTACAGCGCACTATAGTCAAACACACGGCCCCAAATTTTACGAGGGGCTTGATAACGGTGCGATATAACTTATCAAATCGCTAAAGTACGTATCAAAGACCAGAGAAAGAAAACACTGAGGCTTTTCAGTATAGCGCCAAAAAACGATTATTTTTTTTTTGTAGTCAGTAAGACGTACATTAACTATTTCAATAAGTTGTACCACACGGTTATCAAGCGTCTCGTGAAAGTTATTACCGTGAGATAGACGTCAGTGGGCTGTACGTCGAACTGAAATTTCGGGGCGTATTATATGGGACAGAGGGTGTAAGAATACACCCTTTTTTCTAAGCGTGTGAATTAAGGTCTTTTTTTGTCCCGTGAATTTTAATAACCCGAGCATTTGACCCGAACTTTTTAATACAGGCGAGAAAAACCGAAAAACCCACCGCTGGGTGTGTCGTTATACTCAGAGGTTTCGACGGCATTGACCATGTCACTCGTGAGGAACGCGTGCGGCGTTTCTGACCCCTGGGGGAAGGATTGTAGAGAGTACGGAGATGGTGAGATCTGTGTATAACAGGTCACGACTCCATTCTCGCAACGAACGCTACGGGTAGGAGGGCCTTCTGCACTATTCTGAAATAGCCGTTGTAGGAGGGTCTTCCTGCACTATTTTAAAATAGCCGTTGTGGCTACTTGGAGCATGAATCTGAAATATAATTTTTCTAGTGGCAAACCTGGATGCCATATGAATACGATTTACGCCCAAAACTTTAGGGCGCAAACGAGCTGGTGTAGGTTTAACATACATTTAGACAAAACCCCGAGACTGGGAAAAGAGACGAAGGACGACAGAACACACAATGTCTCAAAAACACCTTGTGTATTGTGTTGTCCTTCGTCTTTTCTCCCGTGTCGGGGTTTCGTCTGAAATTATGTAAGCCAATCTTATTGTTTTCCTTAAATAAAGAACTCCTTGAGTTTCCTTTTAATACATGTAAGATTAAAGAAAAATTATCAAAATATTTCCTGCTTACCAATCTTTAAGTCGACCCTTTCCGGATAAGTTAGAGCCACAAGATAATCTCATTGCTCCTTGTTATCTAAAGATTTATCTCAAATCGTTTATTTTTTTTTTTCCTTCAGCCCAATGTGTTAAAACGTTCCGCGTTGCCTTCGCTGGGTATCGCCACAGCGTCCTAACACTGGATTTAAAGGTCAGAATGTCGTATTTTTCAAACGAAACGGTCACCATTTCCACCCGCTCTGCACTAGGCATCAAAATAGCGTTGTTCATAAGCAAATCCAGGAACGGAGTGCCTATAGCAGAAGTGAAGCTTATTTAGTACCTTTGTAGTCTAAGATACCTTAGCAAGAACGGGAATGCTTCAAATGCATTTTGAATATATCTCATGCGAATAATAATGTAGTTTTAATTTTGTATTTCTTGTGAACACATTTAAAATTATATTCCTAATGCAATATACAGAAAATCAAAATATACATCCTAGAAATTTCAAAAGTATGCCGGAAATACGTGAACATTATTTTTGCTGTATTTAGAAATATGCAGAAATTTAGTATATTATTTAGCCTATATTTCCAAATATGCTGGAAATATGCGGAGAATTTTCGTGTCTATTAAAATATGTAACCTATTTTTATTCATATTAAAATACGCCCAACTATATGTAAAACGATTTTTAATATTCCAGAAATGCGTTCGGAATATGTATAAAAATTGTTTTAAAGCATTAGGATCATATTTAAATGCCATATTTGGTGCATTTAATGTTAATTGTAAAAAGTACCAGATACACATGCGATTTGCTAACAAGAGGGTATGATTAATATCTTGAAGTATTGCATGTTGTACTAAAACTTGTCGTCATTTAACCGAGAGCTGAGTGCCGAGTGGAAGAAACTGACGTTGCGGTGCTACAATGTGGAGGTCGTTGCTGTTGGTCACTGCACTCTTTATCTGCTAATTCAAATTAGTGGTGAGAAGTGGTTTTATAAACACAATTTCTTGTACCCTGACATTTTTATTCCTTAAATCCGTCACTCCATCTAAGCAGCGGTCATCTCTTATTTATCTCCAAAACCATACATTATGTATGATTTTTTTTGTTTTGTTTTTCTTGGTTTTAAATTCAAATGATGCTTTCTCAAACGAAAGGAATCTCGCAGACGAGAACACGGGTGCGCAGCGCGTCTCCTAGATGGTGCCCTTCGCGGCACTGAATTTCGGAGGTGGTCAGTTTTGGGACATAATATTCACAGTAGTGGTAGTTAATTTTTGACAAAAAAGGAATGAATTTAAGATCAAATAATTTTAAGAGATTTTATCAGAAAAGTTAGTTTGAGCGCTTGATTGTGTTTACAGCACCAAAGACGCTTAAATTAACGAGAAACACTTTCATTAAGACAACGGGTCACCGCATGCCTGTCGTGCCTAATTGAAAGTGAGTCTTCAATTGACCATTCCGGACTGTGAGCTGCTGCCTGTGGAAGCAGTATTTCTCTGTCGTTCTTTTTTCTCCTAAGATAGAAAAAATATTTTTAATTTCTTTTTTATGTAATTACCCAAGTAATTTTCAAATGCACTCGAAGTATATTCGAAGCAATTATTGGCGAAGTATAACATTGTAATATTAATAGTGTACTTAAGAGTATTCGTTGTTTCTTGACAAAATAAATCTGAAATGTATCTGGAATATATTATGTGTGCATTTAAGTATTTTGCATATTTACATTGGGAATGCCATTTTAAATGCCGTAATTTGGATATGTTTACGGAAATATGTTTGTAATTTAAAAAAAAAAAAAATATGATGGATATATTTAATATATTTTAGTGCATTTTTCAACACAACGTATGCTCGAGATGTACTTGAAATACATTATGGCATATTTCAGACGTAATACGTTTTGCTAAGAGAAGCCACGACACTTTCATATCCATACCAAGCAGGTCTCTTTCAGGGCCCACGTCCCTGGAATTCCAGTTCCAGGAGTATTTGGATGGCCACATCGCGTAACCCTCGAAGTGCTTTGCTGTGAACACAGCGTATCTGCGTGAGCACCAAGAAGCAAACAAGAACTAATTTTCTTCTATAGACCGACACGCGGCCCTGACGTCACGCAGCTGCGGTGGCGCTGTTGACGGCACTGCGCAGGCGCAGACGCTTCACTTCGCGCGCATTCGGTTTCTGCGCACGCGCAGTGCCCACACCATGGTGTGGGCAAAGAGGGCTTGTTTGTAAACAGCGTGTCGGTCTATAATCAGATACAAGTAAACAAATGCGACAGAAGCTGCAGCTCCCACAATCTCATTACCACCAGCTAGTGTTAGTACGCAGTGCGTGAATAGTCCTCTACCAAGACGCCCTGACAGTACATACTTCGCCTTTCGGTTGATCCGTGGAGCTATTTGATGAAGTGGTTAAACGTGATGGTATTTATCCGGTACATTTTTAGCTTGTCTACGACTAAAGATTTGAGTGTTGAGCTGCGTCATTAAAAAGCATCCTCCCGTTCACCCTACAGACAATATAGAAAGCGCTTTATTTTAGTTATACATGCATGGAAAGCGTGTCCGACTATACTCTGTTTCATACTTAGCGTGCAACGCTGTCACAGCTACTGGCGCGAACGCGTGGCTTCATCTATGGTATTGTTTGCGCGAGAACGTCTGCAAATGATCAACGAGATCAAGCCCCATGCTCCTGCCAGTAGCTTTGACAATGTTGCACACTAGTATGAAACAGGGTATAGTCAAAACTCATTGCCGACATTTTTTTTTTTTATCCTTAATGCGATTGCGAAATTGGTGAGTCGTTTTCTGCCATGGCGTCTTTGAAACTTTCTAGACAGGGGTTGTCATTATAAAATGTCAGAAGGCTTCTAAATAAAATAAAAGACGTTACCAATCTCTGGAACGCGAAATTAGAACGCAGTTTTTCAGGAGGAGAAGGGGAGGATACGACGGCAGGAGAATGCCCCTCCTCCTCCTCCGTACCCTCCCCTCTTCCTCTCCTCCTCTACCTGCCCTCCTCCTTTATTTGTCCTTCCATTCTTTCCTCCTCATCCTCCTCCCCTTCTCTCCCCCTGCCACTGATTTTGTTCATGGGTGACGTGACATGAAGTCATGTGACGTCATTTTCCCCGCTAACTATAGCGGGGAAACTGAATTGGTGTTGAGGACACGTGACGTCAATTTCTCTGCTAAATTTAGCGGGAAAACGTCGCCGCTAAATTTAGCGAAAACCTTTCCCCGTTCAATTAAGCGGGTTAAGTTTCCCCGCTAAATTTAGGCGGAAAATTCACGTCACGTGACCTTAACACCAATTCAGTTTCCCCACTAAATTTAGCGGGGAACCTGTGACGTCCCATAATGCAACGCGCGCGGTTAGGCCGACGGCGACGCCGCTCAAACCGGAAACGGGCGCATAAGAGCTGCCCTCTAAAACACAAAATGTGTCCGCTCCAAGATTGAAAATTTTTACTATCCCAGCGCACATGTCGCTTCTGTCTCTCGTCATGTGCTAGTCTCTTGTGCGCTACTAAATGCTGATAAGAAGCGATGGACTTCACCTAGTAGCGTTCGCTTTATGCAACGAACTGAGCATGCTACCAAGAGAAGTTATCAGTTGCTCACAGCGTAGTCCGTGAATGATCACTAGTCTTAAAGAGGTACTTCAACGAAATTTGAAATATATCCCACGTGTTCTAAAAAAGGCTGAATATGATTCCACAATATCCGTAAATGACAATCGCACGTTTGTATTTTTAGCCTGATGGCTGTATTTTTTGTTATAAGGGCCCACTCTGGCAATCGGAGAGCAGCCAACGGACAGCACGTAACATTTGGCGCAATCGTGACGTAGATTGTCTCGGGATGAGCAAAGCTGCGGCGAGACTGATGTCGGCAGTATAACCTAACCATGCTAGCCACCGAAGCAGCCGAGGCACGCTAGCGATCGGGCCCCTACAACTAGCCCCAAAGCTGCTTTTGTACGAATTTTGAGTGCTAGGTTAATCTTACATAATCTTGTAGAGGGACAATAGCGAGGTCTTTGGCAGAAAGAACTAATCCCGCTGAGAGGGAAGTTCCCGTTTCCCCTCTTCTCTCGGGTGGCCGGAGAGATGACGGAAGGACGACAGGTTCAAAGCCTGCATAGTTCTAGGCGAGACAGCCATGGTCACTGCCTGTCAAGGTTCCTAGGCGGGCATTACAAACGAGGTTTTATCGACATCAACCAGGTGCCATTTGATAATCGTTTAATTCGATTTAAAATTTATTTTCGTGTCTTTTTCAACAATAGGTTGGTGTGTCCAACGTGATACTGCTCCGGTGAACACGTATACACTAAGAATAAGCGCCGAAATTTTGCTTTTGTATAGCTTTAAAATATTAGAATATAAACATTTGTGCACTGGCAATAAGGAACATCTACATTCTGTTGTCAAGCACGCGGTCTGCATGTGGCGAACTGTTCAGAGTTGTTAATATCCTATCATAGATTCAAACACCCAATGGTCTTTTGATAGTGATAAAAAAAGTGACAAGAAAGTACCACTAGGGACCTGTGATGGTTCCTTAGAAGAAACGCTGAAGTCCGACTGCCGGCTTAATGTGCTGTACTCAAACGTGAATGAAGGGTAGCATGCGCAAACCTTTTTGAAGCAAACAAGCACCTTCTAATACGGAAAATTTGACGCGATAAAGTAAACATGCGTAAGTACCTAACACCAAGGCACAGAACGTTTATGTTAGAATTAGATAAAATATATTTCGAATCACAGTCTATGTGCCCTTTCTGATGACAATAAGAAGCAGTGTTGTACACTGCATTTCAAGTTTCACTTCCAGTGTATCGTTTACCACTTAAATTTAGAGTTCACAGAAAAATTGTTCCTTTTCGAGAAGCAAATAATACAAGACAGCTCACTTTTGGCATTTCTCAAACGCGGATCAGTACTTCGATGTAAACAAGCTAGAGTCACTGCTCCTGCTTACAAAACGCGGCCAATGTGGAGTCCCGAGTGTCTTATTATAGCTTAGTAGCCAATGAGATTTTGGGGTTAATCGAAAACGCCGAAGAACTATTAATTAGCACAATAATTAAAGTATAGACCGCGCCATTTTTTTTAAAGCTGTCAGCGCTTAGATAAACCTCTGGGCCATTAGTCTTTAAAACCAACGACCCTGACCTCAAAACAGTCCATTTTAAAATTCGCTAACTGCGTCACAGCCGATCATGTCTTTTGCTCTCACTTGACGCCCGATCGCTGTAGTAGATCGACCCAGTGTTCGGGGTTGTAGAACTCGCAGGTGAACCTCGATGCAAACTCCTGGTACGTGATGTTAGGCCTGTAGTTGGCGCGCATGAAGTCCGAGAAGAGGCTGTTCTGCCGCCCTTTCCAGTGGTACCAGAGCCACTCGGAGCCGAAGCTCGGCACCGAGAACACGCCCCAGTAGAGCAGTACACCCACCTGTGTAACACACCCCCACACCATGCATTGACGATGAAATCATCTGAGTTACACATGTAGTCAAATGCAACGAAGATGCTGTAGCACTCAGGAGGTTTTGTACGATCGCGGGGTTTCGGCTGGTGTCAAAGGTATTACGTTTATGTTTCTCGACGCTCCAACGCACCACATGAGCCCTGTTAGCACAACCCTGCCAGATTACCAATATAAATGCTTTGGTGAGAATTTTATACAACAGTTTTGCGCCAGCGCTGGCAACATATTGAACCTGAGCGCTGAGTGAGCGTTCGTTTAAGACTTGTGGTGGGTTTGGTTGTTGGTCGCAAGTTCAAGCTAAACACTCACATAGCACTCGTGTCCGAATACGTCCCCGCGATGGCCTACGGTGCGCGAAAAAAGAAATTCGGCACTTCGTCCTTGATACCTAGGTGGTGTTGACTCAGTCCACACCAAACAGACTATAATTCGTTTCACTGTAACTTGGAAAAAGGTAAACGCTGCCACATCTTCAAGAAAATCAGAGCGCCGGAGGAGGAGCAAGTGACAGCCCTAAAGGCCCGTTCACACTCTTGCTTTGCGACCTCTTAAACCTGGGTTCCTTAAAACTTTTTAAACCAGAGGACACACTGGCGCCATCTATTGGGTAGCAGTGTAAACTCTGCGGTCCGGCATATTTTTTTATTTCTCTCGCGCATTATCCTTTCTTTCTTGGCTCTAAAATCTTTTGTCAACGTTATAAACGAGCCTTTCTTATAGGTATTACGCACATTTGACCTCGGAAATCCCGCAAAACCTTCGCTCTTGTGAAATGCAGTTCCAGGGTCACCGCATAGATGGCGCCACAATGCCGGCGTGTTCCCCCGTTCTAAAACAATTTAGGTAGTTTTAAGAGATCTCGTCTCTCTCAGTCGTACTCGGTCGCAAGAGTGTGAATGGGCCTTTACCAAAGGTACAGGGGAAAAAGTGTAGCGAATGTAGTTGAAGAAGAGGGGGCGGTGGAGCTCCCCTCCGACACGGTCCCTTTTGTGTGTGTCCCAGACGTCGCTTTTCTCCCCCTTTACGATGATTAGCTCACCACTCAAACGTTGCAGAAAAAAAATAGTTGTAACTGCACGTAACTAGTGAGATATAATATTGTCACGTGTCGCTGTCCGAATTCACGATTGGCTCACTGCGATAATAGCCTTCGTTATTCGCAAAGTGACGTTGGGACGTAGTATAGACGGTATAATATTGATGAGATTTTTTAAACGGAGTCGAGAAATATCTGACTGATAACGCTTTTTTTGCGTGTGATATTTTGTGTCAAAGGATGTATCGTTCATATGTTTTGACATTGTTCGATACATGAGCCAGCTTTGCTCTTGACTGTAGTTCCAACACCCGCCTCCAACACGCTTTTCTTTTCGTTTACCTTGGCCTCATCGAACCACGCTGGCACAGGCCTGCTGTCCAGATGATCCCAGCGCGCGTAGTACTCCCTGGCAGACGACGAAACACATGCGCACAGCAGTAGGAGCCCGGCAAGCCCACAGGCTGCGCCGCTGTAGCGTCCCCGCGGCGTCATCTGGCGTGTCTCTCTCTGAGACTCGTCGACGCTGCAAGAACAGGTGGCAGTCCCAGTCTATTAAGGACGAAGACAGCTAAATACACGTATCTACATAAAATCTTGAAGGCAACAAATGAACCTTGCCAACACGCTACGGTTCTTCCGAAGAAAATGTGAACCAATATGTTTATTACTCTACACTAGAGCAAGAAAAACATTGTCTCACTGACCCGTACTGAAAGAAAGGGGGGTATCGTACAATGTGTTTAACAACAGTTTTGCTGCACAGGCGTCTTATATAACACCCCATTCAATTTGTGAGTAGTGCGCATACCTTTGGTTAATAAATAGTGATGCACAAATTACAATGGCGCTTGCCGTCTGCCGTTTTACATTTTCTTTAACGTTTGCGGGAAAACCCCTCATTAAATTCAGCGAGAATGATGAAATGTGAAGTGATGTAGCGCAAAACCTAAGCTTTCTACAACCTGCCGTAAACGTTTTTTTTTTTTTTTTTTTTAAGCGCGTATAATTAAAACTGGCATGAGTGAAGACATATACGTCCGCGTATGTTCGACATGGCCAGTTCTGACAAGTCTGTTGAAAAAAAAAGCGGGGAAGTTCAGGTCTGCTGCAAGTTTAATCAAATAGCTCTCCCTAAACCTAAAGCACATCGCCACTGCGCCACAAAAAAAGCAAATGTCTTCCGAAAAAAAGAGGGATAGTGTGCCAGTGGCTATTTGGTGGTGGTGAACTACTTTTCACAGAAACGTGCTAAACTCCATCGACCTAAAACGTATATTGTTAATTGCTGACCAACTGTCTGTGGTTGTAGGCTTGCGCTTTTGTGGTTGTCCTTCTTACGCAGAAAAAAATTGAGCATTTTTTGTTCGATATGCACTTTGTTCCTGTAGTCGTCGGTATTTGTTCCTGTAGTCGTCGGCACATCACCCCGAATGATGCTTGTACGAACGTTGGCTTGCACTGGGCAAGCGCGTCTGCTCGGGAGGGACGTTGAAAGCCCGGAGCACGTTTTTGTAGCTCGTACACTCGCACTATGTCGCACTTATGGTGAAACAGAAAATGACGTGTTTTGAGAAATGCCCCAGTTAATCTGGCGACTTCCACTATGTGCAATGTGCGTCATTCGCGGTCATTACCTCCCATTGACATCACAATCTAAATTCGAAAAGAGACACTCTTCGTCATGTAAGGAATGCAGAGTTAACGAAATTATACAGAATGGAAGAGTATACAGCACTCCAACAATTGTGGCTACTAACTTTAATACATTTTTTATTCCGTTTTCACTGAAGATAATGATCGTAAAAGTGTCATAACTAATGTCATTTGTCTGCCCGAAACGAGCCTTGTAGTTACATAGCAGGGTGTTTTTTATGCTACAGAATATCGATGAAAAACACCAGGAACAAATAACATTTCAAATGGATTTTTAAGGCGTTACCGAACTAAGAATTACTGAGTTTTTAGTGCTTATTTCTAGGGCATCATCGAGCCAGAGAAAGGTACCTCAGGACTGGTGACCTGCGCGTGTTGTGCATATTCATAAGTCCGGATGTCGACTTGATGTTGGGAATTATCGACCGATACCTCATACTTCTACTATTTGCGAACTCCTCGAACATAATATTTGTAAACATCTCAAAGAGTTTATCGAACGAAATGGCCTGTTCTACGAAAGACAATATGGATTTAGCAGGAAGTTATCAACTGTCACCCAGTTATGTGAAGCGACTCATTATTTCGCATCTGTTTTAAATCAATGTGAGCAAGTAGATATAATGTCAATCGAACTGTCAAAAGCATTTGACCAAGTCATAGACTCGAAGTTGCTAAAAACGTTAAGTCTAGGAATAAGTACACCTATTGCTTCTTGGATCAAATGTTACTTTAAAAAATTGCAGTGGCTTAGCTCGGCTATGCCAGGATATACGTAGCGTGAGCTTAGGTTCAGCTGGCTTATTCTTAGCTTTCCTGGTTGTCTAGGATTAGCTTGACTATCATGCTCACTGCTGCTTCAATGACACAAACACGGTATACTCATTATGTGACTACTTCGGGATCCGATGAGTTAAGCTTCTCCGCTCTTCTGCGCCGCTGAGCAGCAATTTCGCTCTCCTCTATGGCTATACCACACTATATGTATACCCCCCTGATACCCCTGCGCATGCGCGCAAAATAAGAGGCGCTATCAAGCGGCTCCGGTGCAGCGTCAGACTTGGCTACTGCGCAACGGAGGCGCACAGCTGGGCACGCGGCGGCGCCAGTGCGTCTGCCGCGGCTATGACGTCACTCCTCTGGAATGCGCAGACCGCCGAGGCAAGCGCGGCGGCGGCGGAGCGCGCGGCGGTGGCGGCTCCGGTGCGCCAGCTGTGCAGCCGCCTCGGTGACTCCGAGACGAGAGCGCTGGCCTACGGATCCCAATGTGGCGGGTTCGAATCCCGACCGAGGTGCCCGCAATCTGACGGAGGCTTATTGCGGAGGAGGCGCCGTGTAACCGAGCTTTCGGTTGCACGTCAAAAAATCCCCAAGTGGTCCAAATTAATCCTCAGTCCTCCGCTGGAGCGTGAGAGATGCCCGTCACTGGTTTGGCACGTAAAACCCCCAAATTTGACTTTTTTGCGACAGCTGTGCGCCGTGTGACGTCGCTGCTCCTCGCGCATGCGCAGCACGGCTCTCCAGAGCCACGCGAAACTGCTCAACCTCGGCCGTGTAGCTCACGCTACAAAACAGGTAACAATTTGTTGAGATCGCGGACGAAACTTCCACGTTACTGCCAGTCACTTCCGGTGTGCCTGAGTGCTATGTTTTCCGACGGATTTTGTTTCTTGCATATAGAAATGACATTGCAAATAAAATTCATCCATCTGTTGAAGTCCGCCTTTTGGCATACGATCGTTTAATGTACAGTCAGCACGAAATGAAACCCGAACGCCGGAACGCGTGGCCGTTGATACAGGCTGATCCACCTGGAGGGCCCCTGAGAACTAATGAAAATGCGCCGGGGTGCGAGAGTGCTGGTCCTATTAAGATGAGCTCGACCCTCGCGCGCGCGGCGCGTTTGGGAGTTCCGCGTTTCGCCGGTGGCGCGTTGTAAGCGCCGTCACATGCGATACGAAAAGCACTGTTACTCGCTTTGTGTATCGGACTCCCAGCGCTCTTCAGCACTGTCATTCATTATCGCTTTGTGTATCGCAAGGGCGAAATGAAAGTTGAAACAGTTTCGTGCACGGAAGACCCGTAGTGCTTGATTGTGGGGCTGGGGCTCTGGTGAACAACGTGCCACACACGGTTTCTGAGGAATAGTGAAACGTCATAAACACGAAATAAAATTCGTTTGTTCGCACGACCAAGCTCTTTATGAAAACAAAAATGCTGCAACAGACTGACGCGGATGCCTCGGTGTTTATGAGCAATGCGCATGTTTTTGTGTGAGGTTATCAGTCGATTCTTAAAAAGCGAGGAATTGCTTGCTGACGCTCTCTTTGGTAACCACCGATATGCTAGGCGTATCAATTCCGGAGCGGAATAAATTCATCACCCTGTCCTAGCAGGGCCTATCGCAAAGAGCTACAGGCAGGTTAAGCGGCCGCCCGGTGTCGACCGGGCGACAGTGCGACAACAGAAAAGAACCCCGAGTGACGGCGCTCACAGCGCGCCACCGGCGAAACGCGGAAGTCCCAGACGCCCCGCGCGAGGGTTGAAGACATCTTAGTAGGAACCCACACCCTCGCACCCAGGTGCATTTTCATTAGATCTCAGGGGCCCTCCAGGTGGAGCAGCCTGTGTCGATGGCCACGCGTTCCGGCGTTCGGGATTCATTCCGTGCTGACTGTACTATCACGATCAATATGAGTGCGAACGCCGCTCCGCGTGGCCCGCGGTACTATCAGTGCCCCCTGTCGACTGCTCTTTGAAGTACACGTGCACCTTGGTTTCGAGACATTTCGTCTTTAGCGATCGCCGCACCACGCTGCACTTCCGGATCGTCTGCTGCAAAAAACGGTCGGCGAAACCGCGAAACTGTTCACCAATGACGAGCATTTTTCGCTAGCAATGTGCGCCAGCAAAAATCACTTGCATAATCATCTTTAGGTTCATCCTTTTGATTAGGAAGTTTTAGTAGAATATTCCCCTAACTCCGATAACAATACCCGATACTTCGCCGACGACTTTAAGCATGCATTATATTGTTATCGGAGGTTTCAAAACAATCAACTTGGCTTGGTAAAAGCTTGGTCTGCTGGCCAAGTTGGTAATTGACATTCATATTAAAATATCGCAAAAAAAAACGGGACAAAAAGACGAGGAAGCGCTTGTCCTGTGTGCTGCTTCGCCCTTTTTGTCCCGTCTTTTTTGCACTATATTTAAAATCAAAGAAGACTGTCTATTATTTACTTCGCGTGAGTTTTGCGATAGCAAAGGACCACCAACTCGCACAGGCAAGAAGTTAGCGCGGTGCGAGCGTGGGTGATACCTTTCATCATAAAAAACAGCGCGAAAGAAACGACGATGACGTTAAGAAACAGACGGGACGTCCTCGTCGTTGTTTTCGCGCTGTTTTCCATGATGAATAGACCCTTTCCGGAATTCAGACTGGCAACTTCGATCACTATCATCTGAAAAATGGCATATGTGCTATACTAATGGCGGCCTTCTGTTTAGTGATGAAGGAAGAAGTTGAGCGTGCTCCTAAGCAGATGATTCGACGCCAATACATTCTAGATGCTAGCGCGACGTGAAGCAGGATGCAAGAGCTGCGAGAGCGTTCATTTCTAACTCGGGCCCAGTCAATCTGGTAGTAACACACACTCGGCTTCAAAGCCCCTTGATGCATAGGATTTCTATGTGGGCTGGCGCTTCGTTCTGACTGGTTGCATCTTTTTCGCCATTGACACTGAAAGGGATTTAAAAAGAACTGGACAGAAACGCGCGCATTCTCATTTACCGTTGACTTGCAAATGGGACGGTGCCTCATACGATACTGCAGACCACAGGTACAGTGTACCACAGGTTCATTGCCGCCATTAGTACGGTGAAAGTTAAACTGCCATTTGAGTCACCAGGTGGCACTGAATTCCGGAAAGGGTCTACTCCCAGCAACTCGCCCCAATACTCCTTTCTTCTAAATGATACCTTCGCTTCCTAGCACTGTAAAAGCAACATGACACAGCATAAAGTTCAGTGTCGCTGCGGGTTTTCGTGCGATAACCAGACCACTACTGTGCAGCTCGAACGCATTTGTCAGGGGAATAATCTACTAAAACTTCCTAATCAAAAGGATGACCCTAAAAATATTTATACAAATGTTTTTGCGGGCGCACATTGCTAGCGAAAAATGCTCTTCGTTATTGGTGAACAGTTTCGCGGTTTCACCGACCGTTTTTTGCTGCAGACGACCCGGAAGGGCAGAGTGGTGCGGCGATCGCTAGAGACGATACGTCTCAAAACCAAGGTGCACATGTACTTCAAAGAGAAGTCGACAGGGGGCACTGATAGTACCGCGTAACACGCGGAGTGGTGTTCGCACTCATATTGATCGTGGTAGTACATAAAAGTTAACTCGCAAAGTGACCAATGTTACTAAACGACTCGTTAAAGAATACGCACGAGTGGTGTGAGAAATGGGATATGAAGATAAATTTTGAAAAAAAAAAAACATGTGTCACAATCACAAACAAAGGTCGCCTAACAGATTTTTGAATTCTCCTAAAGGTGCACTTTTACCGCGATCCGAAACTTTTAAATACTCAGGGGTCACAATTTCTAACTACCTAAACTGAAAGGTACATATCGAGAATGCATGTAGTGCGGCTTCGCGAAAAGTTGGAATTTTTATACGGGCACTGAAAAATAAAACCCCTGCAGATAAATTATTTGCATAGAAGACTCTGGTTCCATCGCCTCTTGAATACGCATACGTCACCTGGGATCCATATGTCAGGTGCCAGATAGATTAACTTGAACATATTCAGAGGCGTGCAGCAAGATTCGTTTATTCAAAGTATCGTCGCCCGGAATCGGTAACAGAGCTATTAAAAACGCAGGGCTGCCAACTTTGGGTCAGCGGAGAAAGATTGGAAGGTTAAAGTTTTTCTATCAGCTCTATATGGGTGTTGTACATCTGTTCGAATAACTATTTAAACCTTCCTGAAAGAAGGCCACCATGATTTATTAACCAGTTCGGAGTCAATCTGTATTTCCGAAATCTTGATGCTTCCAAGTAATATTTCCTTGTAAAATTCATTGAGGAGTTTAAATAGTCTTGATGGCGACCTTTTTGTTGGGATTGTCAATGCCGAGCTGAGTGAAAGTGTATTATTTGATTTTTATCGGGAGACGTGCTAGTACTCGTTGATGGTGATGACTTCAAGTTCTCTTGTTTAACGGAAATTGTACATGTATGCTTGTATTTTGGCCTTTGTCCTTGACGTTCGGTTCTTTAATTTTCTTTCTTCTACCTCTTTAGTCCTCAGACAGCCCGAAAGGGTATTCAGCATTGTAAATATTTAAACAAACGTTACGGCAAACGGTTGCTTTTGTGTTTCGCGGACGTTCCCATGTCACATGTCAACCGCGTGAAATTATCACGTGCTCAATGGCCAATGGGAGTGCGCGGTACCTAGGGGGGAGAAGTTTTCTCGTTCGCGATTTTGACCAGGATATCACCCCAGCAATTCTGAGCATCTTTCTACAGTAGAGGCAGGAACCTCAGGGAATCCAAAGAGCTTTCGCGAAGCGGAGATGAAACGCATGAAGGACTGCCAGTGGATTGTTGGTCAATTGCCTGCAGATTGCGTTGGGCTTCACCGTACGGCAAGTTTGGCGAATGCTTCCCCGGCTCTATCACACGGCGGACACACTTACAATTTGTCCTCTTCCTTCCGCTTGCTCGGAGCCCACAGGCATAGTGCAGTATGGGTCAATAGGGAGTATTCACTGGCGGTCATAGCTGTGCGCGTGGCTGCTTAGCGCGTGCTGATGGCGAGCTTCTACGGTTATTTTGCAACGTGCATTCCGCACCATCAAGATTGCCGGCCTTAGGAGCCTATTAATGTAAGCTCGTTCTGAGTATGCGCTCTAAAGATCGCGCTAGAATGTGACGTCCGGTGAGTACTCCCTCTGCATGGCTAGCCCTGAATTAAATCACACCGGCTGCCATTCTAGTGCCATAGTTGAAACGTATATCTTCCTTTTTTATCATACATATTGCGCCATCGACTTTGTTTTTTTCTCGGGAAGAACAAGTAGGAATGACCATCAGCATGGTGGCGATAACATAACGTGCCAGCCGCGTATTGGGGTGTTAGCTCAGAACGACCCCCCCCCCCCCCTCCCTTATCTTCAGAGAACTTCAATCTTTGGTGGTGTGGAATGCACATTGCAGATGCAATTTGTCAGCTTATCGTAAGGTCGCACTGAGCAGGAACGGGCTCAACAATGGCGGCCAGTGAATGTCATCTATTCGCAGGTGCTTCACATCATGCGTCTTTATCTGCCCCCGTGCAGTACCCATATATGTGTGAGCAAACGCGAGCTTTTTTTTGTAAACTGTGTTAGGCTTATAAAGAAATCGTTATTTTAAAATTTCAAATATTTACGAGGGCTAAAAAAAGAAAATTAATCTTTTTGGTGTTGCTTTAGCAAGAAGAACTGTTGATTGATTTACTCCACATCATCAGCGATTCTTCCTTCCATAATCTCAGAAACACGGCATTCACACCAGTGTAGGCCTTGGTAAGACGCCATCCACCTCGGCAAGGTTTTGAACTAGATAACTGAGATTCCATAGTTTTTGTATGTACCGGTTTGCCTTGGAGCAATTAAGCGTCCTACCAAATATGTCATGAGACAGAAATATATGTTAATGTTTCATAGACACCGCTACATGTAACGGGTTCCACGCTTAATGCTAAGGAATCGTTGCAGCCTTGTTTTTTTTTTCAAAACAAAGTGAACGTTTTTGCGCAGATCCTGGCAAATGACTTCACTCAGCGGAACATCAAAAGAAATTTACGTTCATCGACTCACCTGCTCTACCAGCGGGATGCTGGCAGGTCGGGAACAGCAGCTACAGCGGCCACGACGTTTCTTTTTCTTCTTTCTTGGATGTCAAAGCAATATTCACAGTGAGAAGCTCGCGAGTGGCGCTTCAGCTTTTCCCTCTCTGGGAAATTAACCCCGTGCTACCCACGGGGTTAATTTTCAATTAGTGCATGGAAGCTTGGCATTGCACGTGCTGGTATGAGCCGAGGACGTTGAAGTATCCTCACTCTGGGTTGTGAAAACATTCCACCAGGCGGCGCTACACGAAATTCTTGCCGCCAATAACGAATGGTTCCTCTTTGCTCAATCCCCGGTAGAATCGGTTGCCGAATGGGTTATACTTCGCTTCAGCTGGAGTCGAGACGCAGCCGATGCTATACAAGCCCTGGCATGTGGCCCTCAACCCAGCGATTCTGGATTTAATACCCAACCCAGGCCCTTTCAATCTTAATGAGCATCGTACCGGCGTGCCGTCGTGTATCACTACTGCGTGAAGTACATTAAAGGGGCGATGCAACAATTTTTGTACTTTGCCAAAACACCGCTTAGAACGGATCCCTGACGTTAATGACTTATGCAACACGCGTACGTTTTTCACCCCACGCAACAGAAGTCCCAGAAAAAAAATTATAGAAAAACGAGTAGCGTTCACCCCTCAACTCGCAGCCAGAACAAGCGGCCACGTGATCTGGAGCCGATTATATGCCGCCAATGTTGATCATAGCCACGCGCTGGGGTTGGCAAAGCACATGACACGCGCTGAGTTCCAGACATTGTTATGGCTCGGCAATTGTCGTCGTTGCAGCGATTGGACACGGGCCACTACCCCAATGCTTCTCGAGCTAGTAATTATCACGAGCCCAAATCGAGTGCTCACGCAATGCTCGGGTACAATCTATGAACCGCATTCAAATATCGTCAATGGGGTGTACTGCGATCCCCACGTTACGTCATCAAATTTTGCAAAGGAGAGATTGAAAGAAAATGATCGCTTTTGTCCTTGAAATTACACCGCAACAAAGGAATTTCTTGGCCAGTGGCGTTTCGTGCGAGTATCCTTGAGCCAAACTAGTGCCAATAAGCTCGTGTAAAGTGAAAAACATTCGAATTGAATATCGTTGCACCGCTCCTTTAAAGACACCAGGCTATACTACGTTTCACTTTAGGTGTGAGCATGGCAAAAGCTACAAGAGCGAGCTCCGGGCTTTCAGCGTCTCCGCCAAACGCGCGCGCTCGTGCAGTGCAAGCACTGTTCAGGGCCACATCCTCGTGCGTGCCGCACGTTCCTGCTGCTTTTTCTTTCTTTAACGTGCAATATATTTTAGTTGTTTCACCTTATGTTGTACTGCAGCGAAGGCTAGAAGCGCGAGCCCATAGCGTTGGCAGCCGCTCTTAAGTCACGAGAGCTTGTGCCGCCGAGATGTGCTCCAGAGCAAGGAGCTCGCGCTTGTAGCCTTTCCTGTGGTACATCATAAGGTGGAACAGAGAATAGCGCTTGTATATGTTCCGTTCCTGCCCCTGTCCTTGTCTTTTTGTGCGCGATGTTTCATCATATTCCCGCTTGTAACTTCGGCCGAACACAAACATTTAACAAATTGATGTGTGTATGTTTATTCAGCCGGAAGTCAGTTTTCGTTAGTAGGCGCCTGGTGTCTCACCCCTAGATGCGCAATTTAGCCAGTGCGGTATAACCCATAGCCTGTGACATTTAACAGGCACCACGCAGTAGTCATACACTACCGCACGCGGATACGATGATCATCTTGATAGAGACGAGCAGGTGTGAGGATTGAACCAAGGAACCCTCGGTTCTGCAGAGCGAACTTTCCCTCCCCGTACTCAGAGCAGGTGTGCGCAAGGCCACTCGTCAACGACCCTCTTATACTCCGTTCACCTTTAAGGCCACGGTCCCTCTGAATGTGGCAGTTTACGTACTTTTTGGCCGGTCATTACTCATCTCCTTTTAAATACTGTTTTGTGGGATTGATGTCATTCGAAAGGCAATGGAATTCTCCTTCATTTTATAATATGTATGTATTAATTTATACTGTTCATGCGCATTTGAAGCGTTGCGAATATGATGGCGCGGACTCTCACTTGCTCCGCTGGTTCATATTTTATGAACGATCCATTAAAGATAACACGGTTCCAATATAGCAGTTTTGTTAAGATGATGTCGGAGCAGGATGTAACGATATACTTTTTTGTATTTGCACTACTTTGTTTTTTCCATGTCTCCAAATATTGCCCTAAAATTGACATTTTTCACCAGAAATATGTTTTTGATGACAGGCGCTAGGGCAATGAAATTAGCTGCAGATGTAGTGCTTATAAATGGTAATATGCAGAAAAAAATTTATTGTTGTGTAAAATTGTTTTGTTTAGATATTCTATCTCAAACGTAGCACTTTTTTGTGCTTCGAGTCATGGTGCTCCAAATGCCGCCGAGGAAATAATTAAACTATAATAAAATCTTCTATAACATTTAGAACTAAAATGGTTGCCCAAAAGGTGGACAATGGCTTTTTTTCATTTTCAAAGTCATAAGGCCCCAGGAGCCCTTCAAACTTACCTGTTTTGGACGCATATCTTTTTTGGACATGAAACAGATTTATTGGCATCAATAGCATTTATTGTTTGGAATGGATATACATTGCGATCTATTAGGTTTTCACAATGATCTTGCTTTGGTTTCTTGATAGGTGTAGAGCTTAGCTAATTTTAAAAACAATTAAAAACTTTTTGGGTGCTTTGTTGCGCTACCTGGAGGATGGCAGACAAAACTGCTGATTTCTAATGTTGAAGAAATGTTCGAGGGCGGCGTTGGCGTCTGTATCATCATCAATCTCCGTGTCTTTTTACCTTCACATTTAGAAAATATATTGGAAGATTTACTATCGATAAATGAATGGTTTAAGTACTGGGTCAGGTTAATAAATCTAAGTCAAATAACTACACAAGCGTAGCGTGATATAATGTGTTCATTATTCGATATGATTGAAATCAATAAACAATAAAGACGAAGAGGAAAAGAATACACCCGAGTTCACTTCATGCCTAGAGTCACTAAATGAGCTGCGCTTAAAGTATCGGCACTCCTTTCCCCAAAATTGTTTTGGGCGCCGCCATTTTGGGTCTTGTGCAGAGCAAATGCAACTGCCGATCGTCATGATCCAAAAGTGCGACTTCCTCAGCATTAGATGCGGTGCTAGGAAGCTGATGCAATATTGCTATGCTCTGTCGTGGGTTGTTTAAACATTTGTGGAGGACGGAAAAGCGTTTCCTGTGATTTTAGATAAAGCTCCAGATAACTGGCAACCATGATTTTAAGCGACAATATTGCCAAGTGACGTTACTCTGAAGCGTAGCTAATTTACTGGCACTAGCGGGAACAATGAGGAAGAGGCAGGTGTCAAAAGGTAGTGGCTTGTGGAATCCACGGAGCTTACGTCATGGCCCCTCCAGGTGTTACAAGCTTCTTGAACAAGGGCATGAATAGTGTCATTAAATATGCTACGCTTCAGAGTAGCGACACTTGGCCATATTGTGGCTTAAAATCATGGTTGCCAGTTATTTGAATCTTTATCTGAAATCACAATAAACGCTTTTCCATCCTCCGCTTTAAACAGTTTGCGACAAAGCAAAGCAATATTATGTGACCTTCCTAACACCGAATCTAATGCTGAGGAAGTCGCACTTTTGAATCATGACGATCGGCAGTTGGGCCTGCTCTGCACAAGCACCAAAATGGCGGCGCCCATAACACTGTCGGGGAAGAGAGTGCCGATACTCTAAGCGCAGCTCATTTAATGGCTCTAGTTCCCGCGAACCTCCTTTCCCCTGACTGAAACTGAAACTAAGTACGATCCATACACCATTATTATAGCTTATTTAGTTATAACCAACTACACATAATGAGAGGAGGAAGCGGCCGGGTAGCAGAAACGCGGGTTTTATGTGCGACCGTTCTAACCGTCTCAAAAGACAGAACGCGCGAGCTTGCGCTGGTTTAAAAAAATACGATCCAAAGAAAAGAGGCGGCCCGCTGTGTTCTTTGTGATTGTGCGTCTAATTGAAAATTGTTGTGTGTATGTTTATACAGCCGGAAGTTAGTCTGCCTTAGTGGGAGTCTGGTGTCTCAGCAGTAGATGAGCAATTTAGCCAGTGCGGTACAACCGCAAACCTGGGTTTTATAACGTGCACCACGCAGTAGTGATACACGACCGTACGCCGGTACGACGCTCTTCAAGATCGAAACGGGCAGGGGCGGGGTGGGTTCTGCAGCGCGAGCTTTCGCTCCACATGCTCCGAGCTGGTGTGCGCTAGACCATGCACTCGGCCACCGTCTAATACCCGTGCCAAACGGGCAACTCGAATGCCATTTACAACGGATGACATTTGAGCGGAAGGCCAATCAGCGCGCGACTCTCCGGGCGTGGCGCATTCCACGCGCGACAGATTACGAGCTGATTTACTGATCACACGAATGTCATTCGTTGTAAATGGCATTCGAGTTGCCCGTGTGGCGCGGGCATAATTTATGAACAGGTATAAGTATTTGAAGATCGACGATGGACGTCGATCGTCTCGAGGTAATGTAACGTAATAACATTATATAAATATAAACATATTGAAGGACGGACGACTAAATTTTTCAATTCTTGGATTGTAATATGGCGGTAGCCTATTGTACTTACTGTTGATGAAGAGCAATATGAGGTGACGAGGTAATGAATAAATGATGAGGCTCTATAAGGACGACGACATTAGTGGGTGTCGAACCACAACGTTGTCAGACTTGTTTCAAGTATCGTGTACCCAAAGACCTTTCTTCACCCGCAACAGAATATGGTAGAATCAATGAGGATGCTGTTTTACAACTGTACGTGGAACAGGAAAACTGCACTGTGCAAAAGTGCGGCTTATTCGTTAATATGAGGGACGGATTTCTAGCAGCGTTCCCTGATTGACTACTTGGAAAAAATGGCCTCGTTAACGTAAAGTGTCCCCGTTCCAAAAGATTCTTGAAGCCTACTAAAACCGCAAAGGAGTATGAGGCGAATAATAAGAAAAATGAACCTGGTGTGAAAGGTCCAAATCACCACCATAGCTTCTACTGCCAAATACAAGGGCGGTTACACAATAGACAAAGAGATTTTTGTGATTTCGTTATATTTACACTCAAGGGCATTGATATCTAACATATTCAGAGGGATGACACCTTCTAGTCAACCAACATGGAGCCTTTTCTACTCAAGCTTTACATGGAATGCCCGACTTCCGCTGAAATTCCTCACGTAGACGAGTTGTCCGACCGAATAATCTGCCATTACTTCCGATCTGGGAATCTCTCGATCTTCATTCATGGCCATAATATCATGAGATCGAGGGGTGTGGCTCTTCGTCCGCCGAACATTGCTTCGGCGGGTGTTTTTACCGTGTAAAATGAGGCCAACGCGTGCTGCTGAAACAAGAGCCTGCGATTCTTCACTGAGCTTCTTCTTCCATGAGCTTCAAGATGGCTTTCTTCGTTTCGCACACCATCAGTTCTGCTTGCCCGTTAGTTGCAGGATGGTATGGTGCACTAATGTGATGCCTGATGCCGGTCTTTTTTGTTTTGTTTTTTTCTCAAAAACTTGTTTATTTTATTTGAAGCAAGGTTTGGCGCGTTATCAGAGAGAAGTATTTTCGGTAGGGCAAAAGTAGGGAAAAGAGAGCTTAGAATGTCAATGACGCGTTTGGACGTCGTAGCAGACATAGTCTAAACTTCCAACCACTTAAAGTACGCATCGATCATGACTCGGCAGATGCGGATACGTTTCGCCACCCAACGACTGAATAGTGGATCGTTGTCAGTTACTGTTCATGATGGCGCTGGGACTCGAGGAAGACTTCGAGTCGTTCTACAAAGTTAGCCCAGGTGCCAGCACTTTTGTGGAAAGCGGTAAGTGTTCGAAACGTCGACAACGTCGGTAGCCACTGCTGTGCTTGACACTGGACGCTTATCTTCCGCTGCGAAGAAACTTGCTTGTTCGTCTGCCACAAGTCGTCCGATATCAGGTCATCACCGCAACTATATCTCCCGACAAAACAGGTCTTCATTGTCCGCATGTTCATAGTTAGCGATCACGTGAACTTACGCTCAAACTTGCAGTCGCTAAACGCCGTTCATTCATAGCGTCTTCATTGCAAATAAACGTCTTCCTATTTATTCTGATGGTTTTCATCATATTCCTCCTCAGCTGTACTTACAACATTATGTGTGTCGGTACTTCCGAAAATATTGCAACGGCGTTTGTTTTCTGGGAACTATAATGTAACAAATTTTACAACATCTTCCGGATTCCGTGAAACACAATATTTCATGACGTCACTTTTCAGTCGTGATTATAATGGTGAGGTATTTACCGTAAATCGCGAAGCAGTTTACTTGACGTCGGCTTCCACTGGTGTCTTGGAAGATTCAGTCTACTGAGCGTGCATTTCTGCAGAAGAAGTTTTCATTGATAGAATATTGACACGTCAATCAACAGTTGATACCTTCTTGGTAAGATTTATTGCGAAAGCCCGTGACAACCGCCGAACCGCATCTCCCTGTGGCTACGTTTACATGAATGCGATCGTAGCGCATCGAATCTAGCAGGGACCAATCGCACGCAGCCTGTCTTCCTACTTCTTCCTCTTCTACCTATCTGGTACCAATCAAAATAGTCAAATCTCGATTCGATGCGTAACGCTACTTGAGCCAGCTGAGCACAGCTGGCAGCGGCGCGAGCAAGGCCACGAGGGGAACGTGATGGTGCTAGAGCCATCCCACCGTGAACCAATCTTTTGGCCACCCCACTAAAGCCCCTTCATGTTTCAAAGGTAGCGCAATGTTCGTCGATGCACGGGGCACGTGCAAAGTGCAGCCCTTGGGAAGATCATGGAGGCACAGCGCAGCACTGAGATAGATGGAAGCGGGCTTTCGTCTCCCCCATTTACAAGGGTAGAGGAAGATCAACATACTCTGCATGCAACTACCGCCCAGTGTCCATCACGTATATACTGTGTCGGACATTTGAGCGCATGATCAATAGTAAGCTGCTTGAATTCTACGAGGAAAACAACGTCGTTTCTCACATTCAGCACGGCTTCAGTAAGAACAGGAGCTGTGAAACAGCACTGGCTACGATCATGCACTACGTCAGTGACAACCTTGACCGTGGTATTTCGACCGATATGGTGCAACTAGATTTTAGCAATGCGTTTGACACGCTGAACCATGCTATACTCCTTCGGAAACTAGGAATGGCAGGTGTCCGCGGTCCTCTGCTTCGGTGGTTAGCTCGGTTCCTTACTGGCCGCACACACCAGGTCCTCTTCCAAGGATCCCGTTCCGAGAGCTTCGCCGTCTCAGCAGGGGTACCTCAGGGATCCGTCCTTGGCCCTACTCTGTTCTCCACGTACACCAACGATCTTTCCCAATCTATCAACACGCAGGTAGTCCAATATGCTGACGACATCACTCTGCTTGCACGAACTACACCTCACGCAAGCTGTCCCAACCTTCAGCGGAACCTGTCTATAGTGCAGCAGTGGTCTGACTCAAACTGCCTTCTTCTTAACCCATCCAAGTGTGCAGTCACGCGGGTCAGTCACAGCCACGGCTCAGGAGCCCCTTTGTACACCGTGTCTGCAACACCTCTTACATCGGTCACATCATTACCAATTCTGGGTGTGACGTTCACCCCTGACTTAACATTCTCTCTGCACGTTGCCAATGCTGTTGCCAAAGCCCGACGTCTTTTGGGATTCGTGACACGAGTTTCCAAAGCGTGTGGTCCTACCACCTTCCGTGTTCTATACACCGCGCTCGTTCTTCCGCATCTCGAGTACTGTAGTGCGGTGTGGTGCCCACATCTAACTAATTTGGTTGACAGCCTGGAAAGCGTGCAGCGGCGTGCTACTCGGACATACTTTACTCGCGAACACAACCCTGCGTTGCCCTACGACAGTCGGCTTAAGAATCTCAAATGGCATTCCCTGGCTCATCGGAGAAGAGTCGCTAGGTTGGGCCTTACCTGCCGACTCCTGGACGGCTCGCTCAAAGGGACGTACCTTGCGACCATCCCAAGGATTAACAAGAGATCGGGGCAGCCTGAACTTATTCGAGCGCGTACCAAACACCACAGTTCCTCGCCGATCTTAGCCGGCATCGAGGACTTCATCTCGGCGCCGCTCAGGATACGTTCGCCGCTTCCCCAGGACCGTACTGAATCTGTGTCGATGTGTCACTTGTTTTCAAAGCACCTACAGCAGCAGGCGTCATCACAGTGGTGTAGTGTAGTGTGTGTAGTGTGTGTTTGTGTGTGTGTTCTTATAGGTATACGTGGGAGTCAACTTACACTCTACATTTCACCCTCATTTTTTTTTAACATTTTGGGTTGCGGCCCTGCGTACAAATTTGGTATACGTGTGCGTGTGCGTGTTTTTTTTTTTTCATATCCTGGGTGGCGGGCTGGCAGGCGCACTCGCGTACGGGTTTTAACCTTTCTGCACAGCCGTGCACGCCACCCAGGATCAGATTTTTGTATGCAAATAAATATTATTATTATTATTATTATTATTTCAGACGCCGTGAATTTCCCAGAAGTGGCGCGCGGCACGTGCTTTGAGCATTTCTACAACAATGAATGGCGCCACTTTTCCCAGGATATAGAGGCTTTACACCCCACCAGAGCCGTTTATTGAGAGAGTTTGGCCATACATTAGTTTGAATAGGCGAGCATCTCGGGGCCAACCACAGGCCGCGAAACAGCCCCTAGCGGTGGTCGTGTGCTCTAAATTTGTGACACCACTATACTTCGTTTCACCTTATGCGCAAGCGAAGGCAAAACTGGAAGCGCGAGCACGGATGCTCCGTGCGTTCAGGCTCTGCTCGAGCGCGCGAGCTGGGGAGAAATGCAAAAAGCACTGGTCTCGCGCTTCTAGCTTTGGCATCGCTCGCAGATAAAGTGAAACGAAATATAATTTGAGCCGTGCCGAGCGGAACTCCGCGTCTCAAGACGCTCGCGCACCCCACCCTTTGCACTGTTTTCTTTCAGCCAGTCTCAGGACGCTGTTCTAGCAGTGCAGACAAAGGCATGGGCACGAGCGCGTGGCTTTGGAAAGTGCCTCCTATGCACGAGGTCTCGTACAAACAAAAGCGTTTCGCTTAGCAAGGCTCACGCGCCTGTGCCTTTGTCTTCACTGCAGACATTTGTGAGATGGAGTAGAGGTCTCCTGATTGGTCGACGCTGTGTCACAAATTTAGTTTACGCTCTAAGCGTGGGTGGAATATTCGGCGCTGGCGGCGGCCTTTGCTCCGCCTCTTGTCCAAACTCTCCCAATACACGGCTCTGCACCCCACGGGTGCGTGCCGCCATCTATTGGTTGAACAAACGCCTTGCTCGAGATGGCTGCCGTGGGATGAGACTAGAATCTTGGCCTTCAGCTCGGGCTTTCTGCCCTTGCTACACTCTATTTCACCTTACGATGTACCGCGGTAAAGGCTACAAGCGCGAGCTCCTTGCTCTAGGGCATATCTCGGCAGCACAAGCTCCCGTGCAGCAGGAGCAGGTGCCAACGTCATGAGCTCGCGCTTCTAGCCTTCGCTGCGGTAAAACATAAGGTGAACCGGAGTATAGCAGAAGTGTGAACGTGCAGGCTCGCGCAACCAAAGCACTGTGGAAGCCTCTGAGATAGCGCTGAAGGAGGAGCTTCTAGTCTCAGCTTAAAGGCCGACGAACAGCCAGAAAGGAGCAAACACTCCCTCACTTCCTCCTTTCCATTCGAGAAAGGAAGAGACCTTCCACCTTTCTGTGGGGAGTAGCTCGAAGACCCGTTCCTGCGGGGAAAGGGGGAGAGAAGAGGGCGAGAGGGAATAGAGAGAAGGAAACTGGGGTCCGGTTTTCTGCCCGGCAGAAGACGAATATACAGGTCGGCCTTTAAGTGTGAAGGAGTATAGCTTCGGCCGCGCCAGCGTTTAAGTGAGACGGAGAATAGCCCTTGCAATACACTGGCTAAATTTCCTATCTACAGTGGGTAAAAATGCCGCCGTGTTCTGGCAGACTAACCTCCCGCTGTATAATCACCTAACGACTCTCCAGGGACCTTGCATTTTACCCAATCATTTCATAGAGTTCTATCGATTTTATTGTTTCGCATAAAAGATATAAACAAAACCGAAATCGATGTTTGGCTTTCCCGCTATGCAACCTCTCTTAAAACGAAGGTGACGTCAACTGTGAACCTTCGGTTTCGGAAGAATTAAGTGGTCATGAGCCTACATGGCGCGGTGGCCTGTAGCGGCGCTTTGTGGTTTGAAGGCGTTATACCTTTTTGCGACTTCGAGTAGTCAGGAGATTCTTGCTTCGTATGCCCCTTGCCAAGCTACTTCTTGAATTGGTTGCCGAGCTTCACAAGAAGCACGGATGACCCGGTGACACGAGGCCGTTTGTCGACGCAACGCAATAAGAAACATTCGAGCGCAACTGTGTGTACGGATTTATTTTTAGAGCGCAGCTTTAGCAGCCCCTTTTTCGGCTTGAGCGGTGTCGCCGTCGCCGTCGCCGAAGCCGTCGGCGTCGGCGTCGGCGTAACCGCGCGCGTTGCATTATGGGAATAATGCAAGCGGGCGTAACCGCGTGTTGCATTTTTAGGAAAATTTCCCGGCTAAATTTAGCTGCAAACTTTTCGCTAAATTTCCCCGCTAAAGTTAGTGGGAAATGTTTCCTTTAAATTTAGCTGAAAAATTTCCCCCTATATTTAGCGGAGAAATATCCCACTAAATATGGCGAAACAATTCCCCGCAAAATTAAGCGAAAAAAGTTTTCCGCTAATTTTAGCCGGTAAAAATTCCCCACCAAAACTTAGTAAAAACGTTTCCCACTATATTTTGCGGAGATATTTCCCTTCAAATATAGCGCAAAAATTTCCCGCTATTTTTAGCTGAAAAAAAAGTGAAAGCCGTTTACAACTCCCTGTAACGCCGAATTAGAGCGCAGCTCTTGAGGAGGAGGGGAAGGCACGGTGGGGGGGGGGGGTCACTTGACCTCGGGGGGGGGGGGGGGGGGGGGGTCACGTGACTTTGAGGGGTGGGGGCGGGGAAAATTTTCCGCTAAATTTAGCGGGGAAAATTTTCCGCTAGATTTAGCGGGGAAATTTTTCCGCTAGATTTAGGGGTGTTACGGTCTCGACATTGAACACGGGGCGGCCGAGAGAAGGTTAGGAAAGGACGTTTAATACACGTCAGGCAGGTATGGCTACCGAGAAAAGAACTCTAATGGCGAATTCCACTGGGCGTTTTGGAGCGCGCCGTGATCAGTTGACCAGATCCGGAATGGAGCACTCGATCCGAACGGGGTCGCGCCGCCGATGGATCCCCTGTGGAACATGACCACTGCTCCGGGATCGGCGGATGCCTTCCCGTCATTCACCTGCCCGGGAATCCCCTTTCCGTGGCCTCCGCGGTCGTTTCAAAGACGTTTTCGCAATCGCGGTGCTTACACGTGTTCGACGCACGAGCGGCAGGAATGGCTCAGGAGCTTCTAGCAAAGGTTGCCGGAATGCCCGTAGCGCGGCAAAACCTTCTCTTCTTCTTCCTGGAAAACGAACCGGCTGTCGAGCCAATGGGTAAAGGCCCTGTCACACTGAGGGAACAGTCGGACAACTCTAACCGGCAACACGGGGAAGTCGTGTTACCGGCGACCCTGTCACATCGCGGAAACAACAACAGTCGGGCAACATGTTGCTGCCGCCCGGCAACCGTGTTGCCCGATTTGTTGTCCGACAACCCTGTCACACCGCGCTGACGGCGAGGACAACACGGGGAACACTCCGCCATCTTGATTATTTACCTTCGTTCGTGTGCGGCTCGGAATCGCTGGAAATGTGACTCTACAAACTAGTGCGGTCGAAGGGCCGGGATTTACCACGGTACGACATCAACCAGTGACTTTGATTAGAAAACTTGACACGGGGAGTATTTTCCGCTCTTTATTTTATCGAAATGATCTTCATTCGCTGACGAAGCAGATAGCCCTAACCGAGGAAAGTGACATCGCTGATATATGTTCGGGATTTACGCCACCGTATGAAGTGTTTCTGTCCGGTTCTTTCATGCAATTCCTATTTCTACTGTAAAATTGCGTTAGCACCGGCAGTACCCCAAAGCGTCTTTTGTAACGTGGTGTTGAGCTGAACTGACAGTGCTTCGAAACTGCGACTCCGACACCATCGGCCTTCATAACAATCGGTGGAATAAATATTTTTCAACGCTGTCTACTTGTCTACCACCTGCTATGTGATCGATTCATTCCCCCAAAACGTCCTGGGTATTTTTAAAACAAATTAGGTGTCTGGTAGCCGCTGTTTCCAAGTTCCAAGCATCAACGTTTTCGCAATCGCGGCGCTAACGTGTTCGACGCACGAGCGGCAGGAATGGCTCAGGAGCGTCTAACAAAGATTGCCGGAAGGCCCTTAGCGCGGCAAAACCTTCTCTTCTCTTCTCCTTTCTGGAAAACGAACCGGCTGTCGAGCCAAGGGGTAAGCAAGCGGCCATTACCAATTCTTCTGAGGCGAGATCAGGCGAGATGCCCTGCGAGAAAGGAAGTCACGTATGTGCGCCGTGGGCTGGCCCGGCTGGCTTCCAGCTGAATCTGCCGAAATCGGGGGAGCGACTTTTCTCGGATCCAGATCGAGATCTGGAGGGGGAGCTACTGCCAAACGACCAGTGGAACACGTCCGTCTCGATCCCGATCGCCCAATGAAATAGGCTCGCTCCAAAAAAGTTGATCCCGGCGAGCTCCAAAACGACCAGTGGAATTCGCCATTTGCTAGGAGCTCCTGCGCCATCTTTGCCGCTCGTGCGTCGAACACGTGGTTGCGCATCGATTGCGAAAACGTCTTCGAATGGACCGCGCTCCACTCTGGATCTGGTGAAATGATCCCGGCGCGCTCCAAAACGCCTAGCGAATTCGCCATCGGATCCAGATCGTGATCTGGAGTGGGAGCTAATCGAAAACGACCTGTGGAACACGTCCGTCTCGATCCCGATCGCCCAGTGAAATAGGTTCGCTCCAGAAAAGTCGATCTCGGCGCGCTCCAAAACGACCAGTGGAATTCGCCATAAGTCACGCGGATCGTGGAGTGCTCGTGGGGTACTCTTCGTCGTCTTCGAGGACGGCGCTAACATTCGGCCATCCTAGCAATCACAACTTTCTTCACTGTCCACATCGAATGTGTTGAGTCGTTTCAGCTTATCGACGGGAGCTGTTGAAGTGTAGAAACGTTGAGTCCGCTGGTGGCCAGGTATGTCCTCGATGCGATAGGTATCGTTTGGAAGTCGCTTCGTGACCACGTACGGACCTTTGTATTTCTCCTGCAACTTGCGCGACTCTCCTATCGACGTCGGTTCTCGCTGAACCACGACGATATCTCCCGGTTCAAACGTTGGAGCATGTCGTCGCTTCTGGTGGTAGCGACGCTTCTGCCTCTCTTGATCAAGTCGGATGGCTTGGATAGCTGCCTTCCTTCTATTTGACATCTCTTCGCTAGTTTTAGTAGACAGGCCGCGCAAAGCGTCATCGAGGTGATCGCCATTCAAGCTTCTTGACTCGAAGTTGAACAACAATCTGAACGGTGTGCTGTCTATCGCTTTGTGGTACGTGTTGTTCAGGCTCCTCTGAACTAGGTCAGCAACCTCATCCCAGGAGGGCTATGTTGCGCTTTTTGGACTTCCAGGAGACTAGGGAGAAGGAAGTGACGTCAACAACGCAGCAAATGCAGATTGGATGTTGATTTTGTTTTCTTCTGTCAACATCCAATCTGCGTTTGCTCTAGTCGTTGACGTCACTTCCTTCTTCCAAGTCTCCTGGGAGTCCAAAAAGCGCAACATAGCCCCCCAGATCTTCTCACCTTTGTCCTTCGTCAAAGTGGCAATCGCTGGAGTGATCGTCCTGTTGAAACGCTCGACTTGACCATTCGCACGCGGTGTGGCTGTTGAAGTCAAAATGTGAATGATGCCAGAGTTTTCACAGTACTTCTTGAATGTCGTGCTAGTGTACGCCACTCTCGGTCCGTGATTACTCGCGTCGGCGGTCCAAAACGTCCAACGATGTGTCGCAGGCATCGCGTAGTCGCTTGGCCTCCTGTGTTCTTAACAGGTGTGAGTATCACAAACTTTGTGAACCCGTCCACAGCTACAATCAGGTACATATTCCCGTGTCTGGATCTTGGAAACGGTCCCAAGTTGTCCAGATGGAGTGTGTGGAACGGAACACCGACCTTGTCGATGGAATGAAGCATGCCAGGTTTCTTTCCTGTTGGCGTCTTATTATAGAGGCACTCTGCGCATGAGGCGACGTATCTCCGTACATAGCGCTTCATTCCTGCGAACCAGTATTTCTCCTGGATCCGTTTGATCGTCCTTTCCGTCCCCACATGCCCCAGATCATCATGGGAACGTCGCACTACCTGCCAACGCAGTGGTTTCGGAACAAGCCACAGTAGCCTTGATGAATTTCCATCATTGTTTCGGAAGACAACATTCCTCTGGAGTTTATACTCGGAGTGGATGCGGCGCTCCTCGGCCGAGGACGCAGGTTTCTCCAGAACCTCTTTGATGTGTTTCACATCGGCGTCCAGTAGTTGCGCGGCAACCAACCAGTCATCCGTTTCTTCCATCGCTGTAGCGTAGATATGGAGTCCTTCGCACGCCTCCATTTCTTCCGCTGGTCCAGTCGGAGACCTACTCAACGCATCAACATGCTGCATAGACGCTGAATCTCTGTGAATAACCGTGAAGGTGAATTCTTGCAACCGCAACCACCAGCGTGCCACTCGGGGTATGAGTTCACGTTTACTCATCGTCCCCCGTAGGGCGCTGCAGTCCGTGACAACGTTGAAATCAATTCCAAGAAGATAAGGCCTGAGTCGTTCCAACGTCCACACCACGGCGAGTGCTTCCAGCTCGTATGAATGATAACGTCCCTCAGCCTCTGACGTTTGGCGACTTACGTAAATCACGGGGTGGAAGTGGCCATCACTCTGTAGTTGAAGTAGCATGCCTCCCAGCCCCCTTTTGCTTGCGTCTGTGTGAACTTCCGTCGGGGCTTCGTGGTTGTACAGGACCAACACAGGGCGTTCCTGCAAGTGCAGCTTTAGGACGCTGAACGCGGTGCCCTGCTCTGTGGTCCACTCCCAATGTGCGTCTTTCTTTAGAAGCTTCGTTAATGGCTGTGCGAGAGTTGCCAAATTCTTGACAAACCGTCTGAAGTAACTGACCAGTCCAACAAACTGTCGCACTTCGTGCACTCGGGACGGTGTTGGAAAGTCAAGTAGAGCCTTCACTTTGTAGTCGCTGGGTCTGAGTCCAGTCGCTCCGATCTCGAAGCCCAGATAGGTGACTTTCTCTGTCATGAAGGTGCATTTGCTTATACGAAGCGTAAGGTTCGCAGCTCGTAGAACCCGGAAGACCTGCTCGAGATGAGCAAGACATTCATTAAAGTCTGTGTAAGGGATAAGAACGTCGTCCTTGTACGCTAGGGCGACACCATATCACAACGGTCCACATACGGCATTCATCATACGTTGAAAGACCGCTGGAGCGTTGGTGAGACCGAACGGCATTTTTAAGAACTCGTAATGTCCGTCAGGCGTCACGAAAGCAGTCTTAGCTCGGGACTCCTTAGCCATTGGAACTTGGTAATAGCCCGATGCCAGATCAAGCGTCGTAAAGCAGTAGTTCCCCTGGAGTCGGTCCAGCTGATCTTCGATAAGAGGTAGAGGATACTTATCCTTCTTAGTAATCGCATTCAGCGCTCTGTAATTAACACAAAGTCGTTCCTCTCCGGTTTTCTTTTTTACGACAAGTAGTGGGCTCGCATACTCGGATGATGAGTAGCGGACAACCCCTGCTTCTTTCAGTTCTTCAACGGCCTTGTTTACTCGAGTGCGTTGGTCGTAGAACTGCCGGTATGGACGAAAAGATACTAGTTTTGCCCCAGGAACAATCTCGATGTTCATCTCTGCCGCACTCGTAGAGCCAAGCTAGAAGACGTTGACTGCAAAACAGTCACGGTACCCGTTAATGAGCCCTAGCAGCCTGTCAAATTCTTCAGCAGTCACCTGAGGCCACTTTCGTATATCCTCCGCCTTAATCGGTTCCAACAAATCCGTCGTCTTTCGCTGGCACGCAGTCTCAATTGTTCCTGAACACCAGGATCCTCTGGCTGCTACTTCTCCTTTCGAAATATGGAGGTCGGACTTCGATACATTCAATATTGCCGCCCACAGGGCTGAGAAAGCAACGATCGGTCACCGGCATCTGGAAGATTCGCATTCATTCTCGCTCCAGACGTAACTTTCCACCTGCTTTGTTGTTCTCGAAAGTGCCAGTTCATCCACGCTCTAAGCGCGCGACACTCGAGCCTTCTTTGCCGAACTTTCGAGATAGTGACGCACGGTAGATAAGCAGCTACCCGCGACCTTGTCGAGTCAGTCTCGCTCGCGCTCTGTTTCGCCGCCGAACCGCCGCCTGCTTTTTTGCTGCCTCGACGCTCTTTCCTTACTTATTTTTGGTTGGCACAAGTTCGCCCATTAAACCTTTATTTTTCAGTTCACTGCTCGTCTTCGTGTCACCTCCGTTCGTGACATTTCTGGTGGAGGTGCGGGGTAACCCCAGCCCATAAAGCGTACCCCTCTGAGGCTTCGCAGCACAAGTCGAGTCCCCGGCTTAAGAAGACCGTACGTGGAGACGACCGAGACCCGAGGAAGCCGCCGTGATCAAGGGTTGACCCCAGAATTCTATCTACTTCCGAAGAAGACCAACCAGTCGACGAAGCCGACAATGAACCCCCAGTCGTTGCAGACCCCGACCGCCGGCCCCGTCGTCTACCTGCCCGTCGCCCCTCGTACGCCGACGTCCTTCCACGGCGAGATCTACGAAGACGTCGAAGACTGGTTGCAGCAATACGAACGGGTGGCGCTGCACAACCAATGGACTCCCGAACAGCGCCTGCAAAACGTTTATTTTTCCCTCGAGGACACAGCGCGATACTGGTTCGAGAATCATGAAACCTCGATAACATCATGGGACCAGCTGAAAGAAGAGCTCCGAGGGACGTTCGCCAGTCAGCACCGAAGGGAGAGAGCCGAGGACCTCCTTCGGACAAGGACGCAAGGCCCCAACGAAAGTGTCACCAGCTTCGTTCAAGACGTCCTGCGTCTGAGCGCGCGTGCCGACCCACAAGCCGCCGACGACAAGAAGCTGCGTGTCCTCATGCGCGGGGTGAGGGCCGACATCTTCGGAGGCCTGGTCCGCAACCCACCGGCAACAGTCGACGCGTTCGTCACGGAGGCAACGAACATGGAGCGCGCCCTCCAAGCACGCGCCTCCTACTACCAACGACATCCCGGCGTCGTTGCATCCACGCTGCTTCGTGACGACATCGGCGCCCATACCCGGGACATTCGCGACATCATCCGAGACGTCGTCCGAGAGGAGCTACGAAAGCTGCTCCCCGCTGCTGAGCGTCCGGCGTCGCTGTCAGTCGCCGAGATTGTACGCGACGAGGTACAGCGGGCCTTGCAGCCTGAACCTCCAGTCGACGTGCCAGCCTCCGAGGAACCGACGCTGACCTACGCAGCCATGGCCAGACGACCACCGCAAGTTCCCCGCCAAGCTACGGCGCCACCACGACGTGACCCTCCAGCGCCGCAGTACTCCCAACGACGCGAAGAACGGCAGCACGTCCGACCAGAGCGACCCTCGCCACGAAAAACCGACGTGTGGCGAACGGTTGACCGACGCCCGCTTTGTTACCATTGCGGGGAAGCCGACCATGTCTACCGCCGTTGCCCGTACCGGCAGCTGGGGCTACGCGGCTTCCACCCCGACGACCCGCGACCACGCTACGGCGAGCGACCCCGAGACATCGACGAATACCTCCGCCGGTCGCCATCCCCGGGGCCGTCTACCCGTCGCGGTTTCCGATCGCCGTCACCCCACCGCCCAGCGTCGCCTCTACGCAGATCCCGCCGTGAGAGCCTGTCGCCCATCGCCCCTCGTCGGGAAAACTAAGTGCGGCAATGCCGGGAGGTGGTATTGCCGATGACGAACGACGCCAATATCCTCCACAAACGTCGGAGGGCTCCCACACTAGCGACGAGACGGATAGGAACGACGGTTCTGCGACGGTGTCGAATAACCTCGACGTAACCATCGACGGCCACGACGCGAAGGCACTCGTCGACACCGGAGCGGACTATTCCGTTTTAAGTGGGAAGCTCTCTCGCCGTCTTCGGAAAGTGATGACGCCGTGGGATGGCCCGAAAATACGAACCGCCGGCGGACATCTCATCACACCAGTGGGAAGGTGTACTGCGCGCGTGCACATCCACGGAGAGACCTGTCCTGTGAAATTCGTCGTCCTCAAAGACTGTTCGAGAGACGTCATCCTTGGCATGGACTTCCTCTGTGAGTACGGTGCGGTAATCGACCTTGGAGCAAACAGGTTGACGCTGCGAAAGCCCGTTCTACCTCCGGAAGGATCCAAAACGTCGCCAGCCGCAGTCCGAGTCATTGCGGACCACGTGAACCTGCCGCCACGGTCGAGTGTTCTTGTGCCCGTCGTGGCCGATGCAGTTGCCCGCGGGAAAGTCCTTCTGGAGGGCAACGTCCAACTGCTTCTTGGAAGAGGAATAGGCGTCGCAAGGGGCGTAACGGAGCTGCAGGATGGACGTGCTGTGGTCCTCGTGACGAACTTTCGACCGGAGGCGCAGCACCTCACGAAAGGTGTCGCTGTAGGACACGTCGAGGAACTCCGGGGCGACGCCGAAATCGCCGCGATTTCCAACGAGCTCTCGCCATGTAAGCCGTGCAGTACACCGCCGCCGCAGCTCGACGTTAACCCCAAGCTCAGTGCCACGGAACGACGACAGCTCGGAGACCTCCTCGCCGAGTTCGGCGACTGCTTTGCGACGACGTCGAGGGTGCGCCAGACAACAGTTGCGAAACACCGCATCGTTACCAACGAGGATGCGCTCCCTGTGCATCGGCCGCCGTACCGGGTCTCCCCAAAGGAACGAGAGGCCATTCAGGACCAGGTACAAGAGATTCTCAACGACGACATCATTCAGCCTTCGAGCAGCCCGTGGGCCTCTCCAGTCGTACTGGTAAAGAAGAAGGACGGAACGCTTCGATTCTGCGTTGACTACCGGCGGCTCAATGCGGTCACGAAGAAAGACGTGTATCCGCTCCCCCGCATCGACGACACGCTGGACCGGCTACGCCACTCCCGATACTTTTCGTCGATGGACCTTAAGAGTGGCTACTGGCAGATCGAAGTCGACGAACGGGACCGAGAAAAGACTGCCTTCGTCACGCCCGACGGATTGTATGAGTTCAAGGTAATGCCCTTCGGACTGTGCACGGCGCCGGCAACGTTCCAACGTGTCATGGACACCGTCCTGGCAGGCCTCAAGTGGCAGAGTTGTCTTGTTTACCTCGACGACGTCGTGGTATTCTT